>JAPDVU010000005.1:141365579-141970579 GCA_026230045.1 Corynorhinus townsendii | reverse complement strand
AAATCCACTGGGTCAAAAATAATAATGAGGCAGAAAAGGAATGAGAAGCAATGGGAAAGTTCAGAATTATAGAAGATTATTACAGTTGGAAGGGCTTTAGAGATTATTTAGAATAGTTGTTTCGTACAGATGGTGATAACTGATGATCATGTATCTAATAACTTGAACAAGTTCATGGCAATGGTTCATGTCATACTTGAGGCTGATACTCAGGCCTGAATTTTGAAGACCCATAACACTAGACATATAACATTAGCTAACAAAGTGCTTTTCTATTCTATGCACTGTTGAAAGTGCTCTCCATAGATTATTTTGACTATCATTGATTATTTAGAGACTGGAGAGCTGAGACTTACAGAGGTTTAAGAACATTGTCCATGGTCATACAGCTTAGAAAAGGCACACCCCTCTCAATCCTATATAATGAAGAGGTAATATGCAAATTGACTATCACACCCTCGCAAAAGATGGCTGCCCCCGTGTGGTCACAAGATGGCCACGCCCATGTCATCACAAGATGGCCGCCACAAGATGGCCAGCAGGGGAGGGCAGTTGGGGGCGAACAGGCCAGCAGGGGAGGGCTGTTGGGGGCAAACAGGCCAGCAGGGGAGGGTAGTTGGGGGGGACCGGGCTGGCAGGGGAGGGCAGTTGGGGGTGACCAGGTCAGCAGGGTAGGGCAGTTGGGGGCAATTGGGCTGGCAGGGGAGCAGTTAGGCGTCGATCAGGCTGGCAGGGGAGTCGTTAGGGGGTGATCAGGCTGGTAGGCAGAAGTGGTTAGGGGCAATCAGGCAGGCAGGCAAGCGGTGGGAGCTAGCAGTCCTGGATTGTGAGAGGGATGCCCGACTACCGGCAGTTGGACATTCCCCAAGGGGTTCCAGATTGGAGAGGGTGCAGGCTGGGCTGAGGGACACCCCCCCTCCCCAGTGCATGAATTTTGTTCACCGGGCCTCTTATAGTTATAAATGGAATTACTATAAATTTGTGGGTTGTTTTTTTTTGACAGTGACACTTTCAGTTACTAATAAATGTCATGCTCATTTTTATATTGGGAATTCATGCTAAGAATTAGTAAAAAAGAAATACAATTCTTCCCCCACCCTCCACCCCAGGATCAATGCTACATCTCTCTAAATCCACTATACAATTTTAGAGTTCTGAAACAGATACTTTTTGGATCCCTAAAGCTTGCATTACACCAGCTCTTGCATACACTGAATGGCCAGATTATTATGATCTCTGAACGCATAATAATCTGGCCACTCAGTGTATATCCTATATAATAAAAGGCTAATATGCAAATTGTCCCCTCGACCAGGAGTTTGACCAGCAGGCAGGCCAGCCAACCACCCATGTCCCCTCCCCCTGGCCATGCTGTCCAGAGCCCAGCCAAGCACAAATTCATGCACTGGGCCTCTAATACACACACATACACACACACACACACACACACACACACATACACACACTGAGTGGCCAGATTATTATGCATTCAGAGATAATAATAATCTGGCCACTCAGTGTATTTGCTCACTTCAATTCTGAAAGTAAATGCATTAGAGTAACTGCTGTACTTGTTTCCTCTAGATGAGCACTTGGAGGTGATGGACTTGTATAACTGTGAGCTCTGCTTCATTATGCTCTATGTATGGGCAGAAAAAACACTTAGCAAACAGCCAACTTACTGTCTGCAATTTTTAATAGAGATAGAATGTAAATAATCCATATGAGCAGTGGCCTTTCATCAACATCTACATTAAGAAATAGATATAGGGTATAATTCTAGTATGGATACAAGTCTGTATTACCAGGTTTGTGATTCAATTACCTGAAGAGCCTCAATACCATTGCTTATTCATTGGATTCTGGGATGGGCTAGCTACAGAACTATTCATTAGTCCCTTCATTGCCCCAGGCCATCCAAAATGGTTTCATCACAGCAATAGTTCCTAGCTTGAGTTCAGCCAAAGGAAGGATTCATAGGCCAGGAAGTTTTTCCCCAGAAATAACATGTAGCACAACATTTTGGATTTGGATGTAAACTCCTGATATTTTCTCTTTGACCTTTTTAAATGCCCCTTTCCTACAGAAACATTTTCCTATAGTTGTTTTCTCTTCTCACACCATAGCCACGTTTCTAACAATAAAAGGAGCTGTACATTTGAAACCCAAGATCAGTTTCAACAAAAGTTTTAGCACATGTTGAGATAATAGCACAGATGTTGAAATCTTTCCTGACCTGGAAATTGACCTCCTTTTTAACCTCAGCAGGACCAGACAGAGAAACCTTGATGGTCCTCTTTTCTTCTCTATGTAATTATGGCCACACTTTTCCATCTTCCAAAGTTTCTGTTTGTTGTTTTTTTTTTTGGTGTCATATTTATTCCCTGTATACTGAGTCCTCAAGTGTAGCTACACATTATAGTCACGAGGGGAGTTTTTAAAGAATAGTGTTTCCTGGGCCCTATCCCAGACCTATTTAATATAAACTCTGGGGGGAGGGGGTCCCAGGCTGGATATTTTAAAAGGCCCCTTAATTAATTGTAATGTGTACCAAAGTTGGCGGGCCACCGTCTTAGACAAAGCCAGATACCCATAAATATACCTAGATACCTCCTTCTTACTGACCCTCCACATCAAATTGGTCAACTATGACAAATTTGCTTCTAAATCATTCTCCATTTCATCTTTATTTCTATTGCCTTAGAAGTTTCTTTGCTTGGACCTCCTGATCTTTGCTTCCCTCTGATCATTCCCCCCCCTTGTTTTTGTGGCCATGGCATGATCTCTCTAGAATACAAATCGAATCACACTTCTTATACCTTTTATTAAAATTTTTCATTGATTCGTTAGCACTTTAGGACAAAGTCATGGAAACTATTTTCTGACCACCTGTCTATCTTCATGTTCTATCACTCTCCTACCTACTCTACTCTCCATAAAATTGATTAGATTCCTCAGCCTTCATGTCTTTGCTCTCTAACTCTCCATCTCTGTGCTCAACTCTTAATCTGAAAGCTGCAGTTCTCCCTCAGGCTGAGATAGGGTCCTTCTCACTGCACATGTTTCCTTTTCCCATTATACCTTTTGCCTAATTCCATTACACCTCACCATATGATATGACATAAAGTCCTATACTGAGTAGGAACTGTGAACCTTGTTCATACCAATTCCTAACATGTGCCCCCCACATAGT
Source organism: Corynorhinus townsendii (assembly GCA_026230045.1). Lineage (NCBI taxonomy): Eukaryota > Metazoa > Chordata > Mammalia > Chiroptera > Vespertilionidae > Corynorhinus > Corynorhinus townsendii. The sequence continues at coordinate 141,967,386 of JAPDVU010000005.1, read as the reverse complement.
CAATGCTTGATAAATCAATGTCCAGTGCATGGAGGATGAATAAGTGAATGAGCACATTAAACGTTGGCCTGCTATCCATAGCATCATTTTCAAGTCAGTGCATGAATATCTGAAACTATATTATTGGAGAAATATTAACATCAAGATGGCAACAGTCTCCTTAGTATACCTTTGTGGATTATATTAATGATCTTTACTTGAGCTAAGGTAAAAATCCATATACAGTTTATATACCATTTTATAAGATTTGTGTAGGGAAGGGAGGGGTTAGGTTGTTTTATGGTTGAAATTTTCGGCTCTTAAAAAAGTTAGCTATCTAACAGAAATTTGTAAGTACGTTTGGAATGAATGAAGCTTGGGATGACAATGGTTTCCGTGGCCTCTTCTGGGTGAATGTCAATCAGGAAAGCTGGTTTTTCCATAGCCTTGAACTTCAATGGCATGTAATGCCATAGGTTGGTAAGTGGACAGCTCTGCATAGTCACTTTGAGTGTAAAGGTTCTTTGCATCATTTGACATTGTATTGGGTAGGGACTACAAGTATTCTGCCTAGGTCTCTTGCTTTAGGGAGAAATCAGTGCAAGTAATTTGCCTTTTTGGCCATTTTTTGCCTCTTCATCCTGAAAGGGAACTCCACACTTTCCTTTGCCATTGCCAGGGGGGCAGAAGCTCCTCCTTGCCGTCAGGAATTGGAATAATAGGATAAGCGTTGTCAGATGCCTGGCTTAGCATTTGACAACAAGAAGCCTGACTCAGGTTTCCCTTTCCCAGTCAGGAGATTTACTTACTCGTTAAAATAAGTGACCCAGGATTGTCTGGATGATTTAGGTGTCAGTATTTGATAGGAAGCAGCATTCAGTGTAGGAACAAAACAAAATGTGGTGTCATTTTTCCCAGATGTTTTGAAAACAAATGTTTTTCAGGCTTAAACAGAACCCTGTTAGGAAAAGAATTAACCTCAATAACTACATACAATCACTTGCTGTCTTAGGAAAAGATATATTTCTTTTCGGGAAAGAAGGTGTATATATCATTACTCTGTATGGCTTCCAGATGTTGGATCTGCCATTTTCACTTTTCAGGATGTGGTCTGTAAAGTTAATAGAGACATGGAATTGGAGGGGAAATACTAAATGAGGTTTTTGGGCCTAATAGTTCCCCCACTTCAGGAACTATTTCTATTTCCTCCGAAGCTCGGTCAGTAGGCTGTACTGTTTTATCAGAAACCCTTTCAGTGAAGGAGCACTCACTGCTTTGGAGTTCACACATTTTACTGTGGCTCAGCTTTAACTGTTAGAAAGTTCTTTCTTACAATATGGTGATAGATAGAAAATCTAAATAGCTCAGACCATATTTTGATTGCTTTTGGCCATACAGCTATGTCACCTGCAGAAGGAAGAGCCACTTCCCCATAGTCAAGAGTTCTCTGGAGTAGGAAAGGACATCTTGCAGAGGCAAGTCTATGCATGAAGGGGTTAAACACATTCCTCCTCTCCCCGAGGCCTGGGCCACAATGTCTGGAGGCAGTAAGAGACTTTCCAATGGAAAAGGTGAGGTGCCCCTGGCGATGGGACTGAGGTAGGAAAGCAGCTTCTTCAGATGGTTCCTCTTAGTTATGATGGTCCTGAGACTGGCTGGGTGGTTTTAATTTATCTGTACAGTATTTCTCTTCTATTGTGTTGAATCATCACTACAGCTTTGTTGAGAATTATGTAGCATGTACAGTTATACTACAGAGTGAGAGAAAGAATAATGTCCTTCAGTGAGGGAAGAGAGAATGTTTCTCTCTCTGAGTGGCCGTGTGCTCTCTCTCCTTCCTGTGCTCTAATTTTAGGTTTTAATGTTATGCCCTTTTACATATTTGGAAACCTTTCCCATGCTCACTCTCTCCCTCTCTTTCCAAATCACTTTGAAGCAGGAAATCTAATTCTCTTTCTCCATTAGCATTTCCTAGGCTGTGATTTTGAGGTTCTTTCCAGCCCAGGTCGCTGGTGTCTGGATACGTGGTAGATTGACTATGTCCCACATAAAAGGTAGCCAGGCCCTGGCTGGTGTGGCTCTTATGGTTGAGCATCATCCCATGTACCTATGGGTTGCTGGTTGGATTCCTGGTCAGGGCACGTGCCTGGGTTGTAGAATTGATTCCCAGTGTGGGACATGCAGGAGGCAGCCGATCAATCTTTCACATTGATGTTTCTCTCTCTTCCTCTTCCCCCTTCTCTCCTTAAAATTAAGAATTTTTTTAAAAGAAAGAACAGCACTCATTTATCCTCCAAAATAAACAGAAGTAAAAAATGCCAATAAAAATGTTGTCAAAGTTCCAATTTAGCTCCTCGATTTCTGCTAGAGTTAAGGCCCTGGTGATCTAGGTGCTGCCACAGGTAAGCTGGAAAGTAATGCTGCTGAGAAATTTTCATGAGGGCCATGAAGGCTGAAGATTCTTGGGGGCTATATTCTAAAGCATTTTTTCCCTACTTTATGTTGTCAGTGAAGTATTGGCAGCTTCAGGACTTATTTCCAATAATTCTTGGTTTGAGAAATTTTATCCACTTGTCTGTATAATTACATTGCTCAGTGCATAAAAGAATAAAATAAAAATTAAACTCCTTGAGCACACAAGAACCCAAGGCATATTGATAACATGGTTGAAATTATCTTTGTTAAATCACAAAACCTTTGTTTTTCTTGGAAAAGCTGCTAGAGTTTTATTTTGGCATCTAGGCATCTAGTGGCAGGCCTGAAAAATGCACCTAAAGGATTTCAAAGGAAAATGAATGAATGCTTCAAACCTAGAGGAAATTTCTCAAACGTGTTAGGAAAGAGGGACCAATAAAGTATAGTTCCTCTTGTTAAAAAGAGAGGGGAATTGGGACACACAATAAATGTGGCCAGGTTTATAGTCGCATTTATGACATAAACCTCAGCAAGCTTAGAGCGTGCAGTGAATAGATGGGGTGATGCACTGGGCATGTCTGTACTATGTGACACAGAGCAAACAGGCAAACACTTGCAGGCCTATCACCTTTGCTCCCGAACAGAATTGATGTCACAGATGGAAAAACTGTTTGGAGGTTTCAACCCCATTCCACTGATTGTCTTACCCATAATAAAATTCCTCTGGCAGTGGCTGCAGCCTGGGTTTGTTCTGGAAAAGCAAGAAATAGATCAACAGTTTGCCTGGGAAAGGCTGATGAGGTTCTGAACTAACCAGGACCACTCGTTCATCACTCTTCACTGTAAGTCAGCGACATGATTTCCCCTAAGCTGAAAGGCAAATAAATATAGTAGTCAGAGTTCAGAGTTCTTGTTCTTGGGGATTAGATAATAAAGGTTATGTTCATTTCAAGTTTACATCCTCTGGGACGTGACAACATTGAAGAGAGGGTTCTCTCATTTTCCTTTCAGGACATAGGCTTGGAGCTCTGATGAAACGGGGCATCCTGAGTAATGTTAACTAAGTACAATTGGTAGATTTGGTGTTTTATTATGACACTGGAGAAAAAGCAAGAGAGAAAGAGAGGTGTTTGGTAATGAAGATATTATTGTTCCCTTCCTTTGTCCAGTCTTAAAATATGGAATATTTAGAATTCTTAAACACAGCCTCTAATATTACAGTGCTGTTTTTGACACAATAGCCTTTTATGTCTCTCCCAAAAGGCTGGAGTAGGAGATCCAGACACTAGTCTATACCCCAAATATGCGAAGATAAATGAGCACAGACTTTTGAAAGCACACATCTATAGATTTGTTAGGTTTGCCTTCATGGGATCACTGGTGACACTACTGAGAAATAATTTATTGGGTGATTCTAAGAGAAATTTCAATGTTGTGTTGACTTCATCAGAACATGCCAATGGGAGGACAAATATAAATCATTAATATTTATTGCATGCTTTTTATGTGCTAAACAATGAGCTAAGTATTGGGTACAATGTTGGATGCTAATGAAGTTGTAGAAAAATGGGGCAAAATTCAGTAAATAGATATTCCATTGGGAATAATGGAATAAATTCAAAAATAAACATTATGTTATATGTGGCAAGATAGGGATGTTTGCCTTCCTGTTGATGTGATGGAGCACTCACTATTTTTATGACTTTTTTCAGTATTTTTATGACTTTTTTGTTTGTGACATTTAGACCTCTTCTAAAGAGAAGACACCTTATCCAGGATATAATACAAACATTCTTTTCAGAGAATGAAAATCAGGCAGTTCCTTTTTGTATTGTTTTTAGATTATGAGCCTTTCCACTCCTGGAAGAATGTGGAAGTAATTTTTTCCCGGAACTACTTTAAAAATTAGTTTAATTTTTAAAATGATCTTACAGGAAAATGTCTGTGTATGTGTGTGTGTGTGTGTGTGTGTGTGTGTGTGTGTGAGTGTGCGCGTGCGTGCGCATGTGTGTGTGTGTGTTTAGTTTTATGAATTTTAACCACTGCCATAATCAGGATACAGAAATGTCATCACCTCCATAGCTAATAATTTTTCTCTTGTTTGTTTGAAGAACTTCTGCAAAAAATACTGTTTCATCCTTAGTAACTAACTTCATCAAATACTCAGTCCTCATGTGAGAGGGACTTCACTTTGCCAGCACCCCTGGCATGAGCCAGTAGATTGCTTGGCCTTACATGAGTGGGACTTCTTCCTTCCATTTACACCAGGCACTCCATGAGCTGACACTTAGGAGTCACACATCATTACTCATGATTACTAATCACTGCTCACCACCTTTCAACTTCCCTCAGTGTCTCCTGACAGCATCCTCAGGAAAACTGTCAGGCTGAAGGGGACCTGAAACACCTGGTGAAATGTGATAATCTTTGTGATACTGGAGGCTGAGGAAATTGGGGAACATCTTCTCTTTGGGTTTTGAACTAAGATTCTGGAGCTGGTACAATGGATACCACTGTTAAAATTACAAAACTTATTTACTTTAGGAAACTTAATAATTCTGACAAAAGGTTTCTAAATCTCTGGTAAGTTCCATTACCAAGAAATAACTATTATTAATAATTTATATAATTCTTTATATAGATATATAATGTGTCTGAATATATAAATATCACCAAATACTATACAGTTATCACTTGCTCAATAAAAGATGAAAGTAAAACTTTTGGCCAGCTTGATTATTTAAGGGAGATAGTATAATCAATGTTTAATGGTGCTATTAATTTATAATTTAGTTAAGATACATGTTTAACTGATATAAAATAACACTATTACGAAATATATAGTAACAAAAGCATAATATGCAAATTAGACTGGACAGCCTAACGACCTTCCAGACGTCACTCCGGATGTCCTTCCAGATGAAGCTGCAGTGGTGGGGGCTGAGGCAGAGGCAGTTAGAAGTGATCAGGCAGGCAGGTGAGCAGTTAGGGGCGATCAGGAAGGCAGGTGAGTGGTTAGGGGCAATCAGGCAGGGAGGTGAGTGGTTAGGGTGACAGGCAGGCAAGCAGGCGAGTGATTAGGAGCCAGCGGCTCCTGATTGAGAGAGGGATGTCTGACTGTGGGATCAAGCCTAAACTGGTAGTTCAACATCCCCTGAGGGGTCCAGGATTGGGAGAGGGTATAGGCTGGGCTGAGGGACACACCCCCACCCTGTGCACGAATTTCATGCACCAGGCCTCTAGTATTTCCTAAAATGGTTTAAACTATTATTTTTAAAATTTACTAAGCTTTCTATGTACCTTTTCTTTTTTCAAAATTCTCCTTCACATCAAACAAGTGAATATTCTTTTATTATAATCAAACATATGAGATACTTATGATTGCATTATTATTATTTTCTTGGAGCCATCTTTCTGGAGCACCCTGTTCTCTTGCTTTTATCTAGTTGGGTTGCTTTTCAGTCTAGAAACACACCTGACACTTTGCCAAGTCTTCAATGCTGGGTACTCTGATTCTTGGATTCTTATGTCTGTCTCTTATTTGGTTATTTCCACTAATTCAGTCAAGGACTTTCTGGTTGACCTTGAGCAAGTCAACTTACTTTTCTCATTCTCAGCTTCTTCACCAGTGAATTGAGAGCAATGTTTTCCATGCTTTATCTCATAGTTTCTTTATGAAGGGCAATGAGGTAATGTCTTTGTTACACTTTGTAACTTGTTAAGTTCAGTATAAAATTATGTATTACATGAGAGAATAAGAAGATTAGATCCGGATTGAGAGGCTTTTATCAGTGGATCCAAAGATGACCTTCTACGTGGAATATCTTTGGAGCAGAAATAAGACTTTTGGGTGAGGGGCAGTGCAACTGAGTGCTGGGGAACTAAAACGAATTTGGAGATCTGAGTCTTTATCCTGGATCTACCACTGCTATAGCTGTGTAACTTTGGATTAACCACTAGGTTCTCTGGGCTTAGATTTGCTCATCTGTAAAATGGGATAAGAAGAGGGCTCTCTGTATGCCTTCTAGCATTAAAATTCTATGGCAACAGCCACCTCTAATTCAGAGAAAGGCAGTGTATTTTAGACTGGATATATACAGATTATTGCCAAGGTAGAGAGACCGTTAAATGAACCTATGACAACGAAGTCAAATAACCCTCACTAATGGAGGTCTCAGATTTCATTTTCTTTCCCTGAGTTCTCAGAAATGCTGTCCCTCATAACCAAGGTGGTGGACCTGCATTGTCACTCCTTGCCTGGTTGCCACTTAGGAGTGATGTCCAGACACGTTGGCCTCTAGACAGCAATCTTCCCCTGTGTATCAGTGTTTGGGGCCACCTGCGGCACATCTGCCCACCTAATTCCCCCATTGCAGTCAGTAGAGTAGAGGAGATTAACTTTCTGAAAATGAAAAGAACCCAGAGAAGACAAGCTGCTTATCAAATATGCACATTTCAGATGGAACTTCACACTCAGTAGAAAGATGTTAGATTGCTGTTAGCTCTCTGGAGCGCTTCTGACAATGTGTTATCAGGTCATGTTTGCATGACAGAGGCAGCCCAAGCAGGAAACATTAAGTCATATGACTTCTAAGACGGAATCAATCAAGTGAGCAGTACAGCTCCTGAAAACTAATTTCACCTTCATAAGGTCTGGTTATCTGTGCAGCAGACATGAGATTTGTCAGCCCCATTTCAGTCTGACCAGGTTCAGCACTGCATCAGGAATTTTAATGAACCGACACTGTAATATGTATGAAAGATGACACTGAGATGAATTCATGAAAAGCCAAGTCCCCATGAAATATGAACAATTACTTGCAGGCTTCTCCGCCTACTTAGCTCATTTGAAATGTCCATTTCAAAGGCTTTTGTCTTTCTGTGGTTCATTTGCAAGTTGTGTGCTGATTTTCATCATATTTAACCAGTTTAAAAATCAAAGAAGCTACTCACAATCAAACAGTTCAGTGGGCTTTGGTTTGATGGGGGCAGAGCCCAGGCTAGCCAGAGCTTAAATCTTCACTTAGCTACAGATGTACAGATTTACTCCTGTGGGTAGGAAAGGACTTGAAAAAAACTGGATGCTTATGCTGATCAGGTCCTGGCCCTTCAGTGTGATACTAAGCAAGGTCCTAATTTGTGGTCCTAATGACATCGTACTCTGTGGTAATAAAAACATTTATTAGTTTTCAGCTTCAAAACAGCACTATTGGGTTTAGTCTTATTTTGGAAACTTAAAATTTGTCAGTGGATACATGTTGAAATTACAAATAGCCTTTTCCAGAATATTTTGGCTTGTTTTTTTGTATGTGACACCCCAATCCATTCTTAAATTCCTGTATCCTTTTCATGAATTCCATTGCTGCTGTGGATATGCATTTTATATATGCATTTTATATGCTGACTCTGTAAGTTAGGATGTTTCATATACTATTGACCACAATTCTTATCTTGCTCTCAGAGGTTATAGGCCATATATTACCATACTCATTTACCCCTACTCCCACTTCAAGTCCTCCTCCCATGATCCCTATTTTATAGACATACCGGCCCCCCCCGCCCCCCCCCCCCAAGCTCAAGGACAAGGTCAATCTCTTTCTTGCATCTATTTTTTCCATTTCTTTATCTTAAATATAAGATATTTCATACATACAGAAAATACATAAGTAATTTAAATAAGATTTATGTATTTACTATCCATGCAACTTCAACACATTTTAGTATTTTGTCATGTATGACTCAGATCTTTTAATTAAACAAGCAATAACATCCATGACATGTACAGTAGAAGAGCCCATGTTTCTTACTTTTCCAACAAAGGTCATTACTATCCTGGCCAATAATATCCCCATGCATGCTTTATCCAAAAAGAAATGTTTATGTTTTTCATTAAACAACATACAATACTGTTTTCATGTTATGCAAGTATCATCCTGAATACATACTTTTGTAACTTGATTTTTTTACTATTATATTTATGATACTGCATCTTGTTGCATGTAAGCTTTGTTATTCATCTTTTTTATTGCATAATATGTTATAATATGAATATTCTACAATTACTTAACCTTGGAGGGAAATACGTTTTTATTTCAATATTCATTAGAAACAACGTTGTGGTGGATATTCTTTAACGGATGCAGAGCACCTCCATGGTGTGCAAATGGAAGTGGAAGAACTGGGCTGACTGTCATGAACACCTTCCAGTTTCAGTAGAATATTGTCTAATAAGAATACTTTACTATTTAATTTTAGACTATCTGAGTAAAAGAAAAGTTAGTTTTTCCCATGCTTAATAAAAATGAGTATTTATTTAATTACTTAAGGAATATTTACTGAGCAGCTCCTATGAGCCAGACTCTGTTATACGTGCTGAAGATGTAGCAAGGAAAATAAAAAAGATTGATGCCTCTACAATTATTTTTTTTCCATCTTGCCTGACTCATCCCCAAACAACTGCTTTCTGTTATAGTTTTTAGTAAAGCTATTTTTAAATAAATAGAATCACCTATAGCAAGTATACTTTTTGTACCTGACTTCTGTTTACAACATAATTATTTTAAAATTAATTCAACAAACATTTTTATGTTTTTATTTCTGAGTAATATTCCATTTTATGATATACCAAATCCATCTATTCATCTGTATCCAGACCTCAGTTTCCTTACCAATAAACTACGGATTATAATAATGCCTCCCTCCTTAGAATTTATAAACAGAAGTGAGGGAAGTTCGTGTAGAGTATCTAGTTCAGTATCTTGCATGTAAAATATACACAATTTTTATTTGTCCCCTCCTTCTTCTCATCTCAGTCCTTCCCCACTTTTCTTCTGCTCTACCTTTTCATCCTCCTCCCTCATAATATTTTACTTAACCTCTTCTTTTCCCCTCCCCTTTTCTTCTTTCTACTCCTATTCTTTTTCTTTCCTCGTTTCCTCCTTAAGGTTCTCTTCATATAAAATTAAATTAGACTACACAAGTCAGGTATGTATATTGTTCTTTTGTAATTCAGCCCTACTTTATAATACCTATTCAGATCTTAATCATCTATTTCAACTTAAATTCTATCACTTCTATGAGTATAGCTGGATATGATTCTCATCTCCAAAATGTTTTAGCATCTTGTTTGTGCCTCATCCTAGATCATCTGTTAGTATTGTATTTTGACTATACAGCTCTTATTTTTAAATGTAATCCATTTAAGGTCTGGGCCACGTCTTAATTGGCATTTAGCATTTGCCTTGATCCTATAATTCCTTGGTAATATAATTAAATGAGTTAATAGACAAACAAAATGTATGTATGTAAAAGTATTCTTTTCATAGCAAATTTCAGCCTATTACTTTATTTATTATTTTAATCTAATTAATTTTTTTCAAGGACATAAAAAGATTCTTGATAACTATTTTTCTTCTTCAAATTTTGGATTAGTACTGGGCATAAAAATGAAGAGCTCTAAGAAGATATGGATCATTTTCTGGTTTGTTCTCTGATGTATCTCAAGGATTTTTTAGTAAATGTGTTGCCTGAATGAATAACATAAAAAGTTACTCTTATATTTATATCTATATTTTTTATAGGAACTGTCCCTATTAGTTAATAATCAGGAGGTATTTTACATGAGAAGTGAAATAGATAGACACAAAATTCCTTACAGGTATAATAGAACTACTGTGAAGAATGTCATTGACATAGCTATAGTGTTCTAGAAGTCACCAGTCATAAATATCCTGAAAACTCATTGCTATCACTGGTAATGAACAATTAGAAAATGAAATTAAGAGAATAATTAAATTTATAATATCAATAAAATAATATGATGTTTAGCAAAAATTTAACAAATAGCTGCAAGACTTTTACACTGAAAACTACAAAACAACATTGAAAAAAATGAAAGAAAACCTACATGGAAAGACTTTTCATGTTCATGGATTGGAAGACTTTTGTTGTTAACAGGACAATACTCCCTAAATTGTACAAAAGTTAATGCAAACCCCTACCTAAATCTTAGCTTCAGTTTTTGCAGAAATTGACAAGTTGATCCTAAAATTCACATGGAAATTTAAAGAACCCAGAATAGCAAAACAATCTTAAAGAAGAAAAAAAACTTGGAGGACTCACATTGTCCTATTCAAAACTTACTACGAAGTGAGTGTAATCAAGATTGTGTGGTACTGGCATAAGGACATACATATTCATCAGTGGAATAGAATTGAGTCCAGAAATAAGCCCATATATTTATGCTCAATTGTTGTTGTTTTGTGTGTGTGTGTGTGTGTGTGTGTGTGTGTGTATGTTTGTGTGTGTGCATGTGTTTATGAGTGACAAGACAATTCAATGGAAAAGAAATGTCTTTTCAACCAATGGTGCTGGAACAAGTGGATAATCACATGCAAAAGACTGAAATTGAACTCCTACTTCATACTATATACAAAAACTAACTGAAAATGGATCATAGACCTAAATGTTAGAGCTTAAACTATGAACTTGTTAGAAGAAAACATGGGCAGAAATCTTCATGAATTTGAATTAGTCAGAGGTGTATTACATATAACACCAAAAACATAAGCAATAAAAGAAAAAGTAGATAAATTGGACATCATCAAAGTGCATTCAGAAAAAAAATGGCAACCCCCTGAATGGGATAAAACATTTGCAAATCATATGTACTTGATAAAGAATGTATAGCCAGAATTTATAGAGAACTTGAACAACTCAATAATAAAAAGACAATCCAATTTGAAAACAGTCAAAGGATTGGGGTAGATATTTATTCAAAGAAAATATACAAATACTCTGTATGCTCATGAAAATATGATCAACATTATTAGTTTATTAGGAAAATATAAATTAGACTTATAATGAGGTAATACTCCATACCCTCTAGGTTTTCTAAAAAGAAAACAGAAAATAACAAGTGTTAGTGAGTATATGGAGAAATAGGAAACCTTATACATTGTTGGTCAGATTTTAAAATGATGCACCTACTTTGAAAAAGAATTTTGTAGTTCCTCAAAGTGTTAAACATGAAATTACTATGTGATTCAACAATTCCATTCCCAAGAGCAATAAAAACATAGATCCTCACAAAAATGTGTACATGAATGTTTTTAGCATTGTTATTTACCATAACCAAAAAGTTGAAACAACCAAAATGTTCCTCAACTGATGAAATGATAAACAAAATGGGTTAGCTACAATAATAAAAGTGTAATATGCTAATTAGACCAGACGTCCTTTTGGACGTCCTTCCAGGCGAAGCCAGGGCTGCAGCTTCAGGATAGAAGCAGCCACCACGACTGCGAGGGATGGATCCAGGCAGTCGCCGCAGCTTCAAAGGCCTACTCTTGCATGAATTGCATGCATCGGGCCTCTAGTACCCATATAACGGGACATTATTTGGTTTTAAAACTAAATAAAGTACTGATTTATGCAATGGCATAGATAAACCTTGAAAATATTAACTAAAAATCAGACATAAAAAGCCACATATTTTATGGTTTCATTTGCATGAAATGTCCAGAATAGTCAAATCCAGGAAGACAGAAAAGAGATTAGAGGTTGTAGGGGCTGAGAGGATGAGAGAATGGGGAGTGACTGCTAATGGGTCCAGGGTTTCCATCTGAGGTGATGAAAATATTCTAAATCACACAGTGGTGATGATTGCAGCCTTCTGTGATTATACTAAACTAGAGTCCCAGTGCATGAAATTTGTGCACAGGGTTGTGGGGGGGGGGGTCCCTCAGCCTGGCCTGCACCCTCTTGCAATCTGGGACTGCTAGCTCCTAACTGCTTGCCTGCCTGCCTGCCTGATCACCCCTAACTGCCTCTGCCTATCTGCCTGATTGCCCCTAACTGCTTGTCTGACTGCCTGATTGCCCCTAACTGCTTTTGCCTGCCTGCCTGATCACTTCTAACCACTCTGCCTGCCTGCTTGCCTGCCTGCTTGCCCCTAACCATTTCTGCCTCGGCTTCTGCACCCAGGACTCAGGCTTCCCTCATGTGGCTGGCTGGAGGCAATTGGGACCCAGGCTTCCCTCCCTCTGGCTGGCCACAGGCACCCAGGACCCCAGGTGGCTTCGCCCAGGCACTGGCTTTGTCAGGAAGGAGGTCTGAAACGATGTCTGGAAGATGTCCAGTCTATTCAGTCTAATTAGCATATTACCCTTTTATTAGTATAGATACCACTGAATTTTCTACTTTAAAATTGTGAATTTTATGTTATTTTAACTGTATTTTAATAGACATATTATTAGCTGATGCTTTAACTTTAAAATAAAGCACAAATACATTATTTATGAAGAGATCAGTTATTTAGCTTATATACATTAAAAAAAAAAAGACCACAGCAGAGCAACAAACTTGCCCCCATCACCCCCTACTTCTTTAGTGAAGCATGACCTGATGACAAGTGACAGGCAGCCTTCTGGGCTGAACATACATTTAACCCTTAGGTGACAACTGTATTATGTTCAGTAATATGGCTAACCTTTAAGACAATTTAATTGTACTTTTAAATGACAGTCTACCCATGGTTTCATCTTCACAAAGATGGCTGTAATGTCTTTATCAATTCTCATTAAATAAAAACACAGTGTTGCATGCCTTTGCATGTTTGCCAATATCATGCTTCCTTTTGGGGTCTCCTTGTGGGAGTCTGGTGGGGATATCCCTTTTAACAAATGAACATCAACTGTGTGAACTGAAACCTTATCCTTTTTGTGACTTTCAGAAATATAATGTGGGCTGATGCAAAGCTGCATTTTCCTCTCCTTCCCCTTGACTATGAGTTATACCATCCAAGAGAGTACAATCACTTCTGCCCTTGGTCCAGTGGTTGCTTCTGACCGAACAAGCCAACAATGGGCTTCATGACATGTTTGTTTAAACGTTGTTTTTTTTTTTAAGTCAGAAACATCATGGTTTGAGAGGAAACAGGTTCCTTTCATGGAAGAAATTACATTGACAGAGCATATCAAGATTCTTGGGGGAACTCGGGTTCTATTAAAATTTTTTTCTTTGTCACAAAGTCTTTAAATATTGGACTTATCCAATTAATATTGAATTTCATATCTAAAGCTTTGGCAGAGAAAAACTAATAGGGTGCCCAAACCTCAACAATGTGACTCAAAAATGTCTGGGATGAAAAGAATAAGAGTGAAAAAGTTTTATATATTCGAGGGTCACATGCTTTCTTTCCACTTGTATTCTTTTTCTATTGCTGCATAACAAATTACTGCAAACTTAGTGGCTTAAAGCAACAGAAATGTATTACCTCACATTTTTTGGAATTTAAATATCTGGCATGGTATGACTAGACTCCCTGTTCAGGGTCTCACCAAGTTCTGATTGTCAGTCAGGTCATCAGTTTTCCTCTGGGCTTAGAGGTCTTCTTTCAAACTTACTTCCGCAGTATTCATTTCCATGTAGTTGCAGGACACTAGGTGCCCATTTATTTTTCTTCTGGCTGTTGGCTGGGAACTATGTGCAGTTCTTTCCCATGTGGCCCCCATACACAGTTCATTCATGGATGTTAGCACTTTCTGGGCCAGTGGGAGCACATCTCTCTGACTTTCTTTACTGTGACCAGCTGGAGAATAATCTTTTATCTCTTAAAGGGCTCATGTGTGTGATTGGGTCAGGCCCATCTGGATAATCTCCTTATTTAAAAAAAAATACACACACACACACACACACACACACATGCACGCACGCACGCACACACACACACACACACTAGAGGCCTGGTGCATGAATTTGTGCATGGGTGGGATCTGGCAGGCCTGCCCCAATGGGGGCTAATCAGGCTGGACTGGCAGGGGGGGAGGGGCTGCGGCAGGTCGGCCAGCCCCATCCCCAGGGTTGGGGGCTGATCAGGGGTGGGGTTGGCTAGGGGGAGGGGCCACAGGTGGTTGGCTGCTGGCCCTGCCCTTGATCAGGCCAGTTGGCTGGCTGCAGTGAGCATCACTGCGACCAGTCATTCCAGTCCTTCTGGTGTTCCGGTTGCTGGCTTTATATATATATCCTATCGAATAAAGAGGGAATATGCTAATTGACTATCACTCCATCACAAAGATGGATGCACCCACAGCTGAGGCCAAGTTCCCATAAGGAGCCTTAACGAGCAATCAGCAGGGACCTGAGGCTACGCCCTCCCCTGCCCCCCTGGGGCTTGACAGGGGAACTCAGGCCACACCCCCACCCCAGTGCCAGGCCAGGGGACCTGAGGCTGCGCCCCCCTGCCTGACTGGGCTTGATGGGACCTCAGGCTGTGCCCCCCACCCAGTGGGGCTTGACAGGGGACTTCAAGGTACACCCCCAGTGCTGGGTTGGGGGAACTCAGACCACGGCCCCGCCCAACAGGGCTTGATGGGGGACCTGAGGCTGTGCCCCCCTACCTGGAAGGGCTTGATGGGGGACTCAGGCAATGCCCCCCACCCAGCAGGGCTTGACAGGGGATCTCAGGCCATGTCCCCCACCTGGCGGGGCTTGACGGGGGACCTCAAGTGCACTTCCCATCCTGGTGCTGGGCTAGGGGACCTCAGGCTGCTCCCCTTGCCCCAGTGTCAGGCCGCACCCCAACCAGGTGGGGCTTGACAGGGGACTTCAGGCCCCACCTCCCACCTCAAGGCCCACCCCCTGCCCCGGTCTGGGCTGGGGGACCTCATGCCATGCCCCCGTCCTGGCGCCGGGCCAGGGGACCTGCGGCTATGCCCCTTGCCTGGCAGGGCTTGACAAGGGTGGGACTGGCCGGGTCTGGATCTAGCCCAATTGGGGAGGGGGGTGCGTCCAGGTCTGGGTCTCACATAATTTTGAGGCACATGTGGGTAGGCGGGGACTTGACTCTGGGTCCTGTGGTGAGCCCCAGACTCTGACAGGAGGAAGGTTTTCATATACATTTTACTAATTTTCTTTCATCTCTGACACTTCTGTTATAGAGAAAGGGCAAATAGCAATATTAAGTTATTTCCTCTAATTAATCCCCTCATAATGTGCATGAATTTCATGCACTGGGTCACTAGTGTGTGTGTGTGTGTGTGTGTGTGTGTGTGTGTGTGTGTGTGTATAATTTTTGTATATATAAAATGGATTTTATATATATAAAATTGATTTCAGACCCCACCACTGGGGATGGAACCCTCAACCCTGGCATGTGTCCTGACTGGGAATTGAACTGGGACCTCCCGGTTCATAGGTCAACACTCAACCATTGAGCCATTCTGGCCGGCCATCTCCTTATTGTGACATAACCAATTATGGAGAAAAAAGCCAATGTACTCTCAGTCCTAGGGATTCTTCAGGGCATGTACACCAGAGACAGGGAGGATCTTACAAGCCAGTTTAGAATTCTGCCTACCATACCATGCAAATGAGACAATATTTAACAGCAAACAAAAGCTTTGGGGTGATGCTCAACTGAATATCTGTGTTTTGTGTGTATTAAAGTCCCAAGATTGGGGCCCAGAAAGGGGGGCTTAGGTGAAAGATGAGAAAGTCACAGCAACCCTGCTTTAATCACATATAAAAATAGGTTTAGTTCTATCTGTATCTGCCTTTAAGTTCTATCTGAATCTGTGTCATTTCTGGAATAAAGAAAATCATAGGCATTTAATTACCTTTGCTTTAAAAGGATACATGTTTTCATGAGAGTTGTTGAATCAGGAATTTAGGTAACTTCTTCACTACTACAATTTTACTCTTTTCTCCTTTTAAACAGTCTTTAAAAGTATGTGCTAACTAGAGGCCCAGTGCACGAAATTTGTGCACGGGGGGAGGTGTGTGTGTACCCTGTCCAATAAGGGACTCCTCTCCAATCTGGGACCCCTCTCACAATCCAGGACTGCTGGCTCCCAACCACTTGCCTGCCTACCTGCCTGATTGCCCCTAACCACTTCTGCCTACCATCCTGATCACCCCTAACTACTTCCCTGCCAGCCTGATCGACCTCTAACTGCTCCCCTGCAGGCCCAATTGCCCCTAACTGCCCTCCCCTGCTGGCCTGGTAACTCCCAACTGCCCTCCCCTGCTGGCCCAGTCACCCCAAACTTCCCTCCCTTGCCAGCCTGGTCGCCCCTAATTCCCCTCCCATGCCAGCCAAATTGCCCCTAACTGCCATCCCCTCCTGACCTGGTTGCCCCTAACTGTCCTACCCTACAGGCCTGGTCACCCCCAACTGCAGGCCTGGTCACTCCCAACTGCTCTCCCCTGCTTTCTCCGTCACCCCTAACTGCCCCCCTTGCCAGCCTGGTTGCCCCCAACTGTCCTCACCTGCTGGCCTGGTCACCCCCAACTGCCCTCCCCTACAGGCCTGGTCACCCCCCAACTGCCCTCCCTTGCAGGCCTGGTTCCTCCCAACTGCCCTCTCCTGCTGGCCATCTTGTGGCGGCCATCTTTGACCACATGGGTGCGGCCATCTTGTGTGTTGGAGTGCTGGTCAATTTGCATATTACTTCTTTATTATATAGGATAGAAATATTGGAAACTGGTGTTGAATTCAACTTTCATTCTCCAAAAATAATACGTCAGCTATGAATTATAGAATCTATATAAAATATTGTATATATGAGAAGACAAAGACAATTCTCTCCATTGGTATCTTTTTGTCAGTCAAAGAAGGTGGCTGGTATATTTGAAGACTTTGGTGAGTTCAGATGATCTCTGGGACTCTACTTTTCATGATTAGAATTTAAATTAAGCACAGCTAGGGAGCAGAGGCATTTTCTTGCTAGAAATAAAGGAGAGGTAAATTGAATATTAAATGCAGAAAAAGGGAAAGGGCTGAGAAAAGGAACAAGAATAGGGTATCTTCCCAGGAGACTGTTAAAGCTACATCTGGAAAAATAACAAATGTGAAAATAAATGATAGTAATCTACCCATTAATTTCTAAAATTCCGAGCCCATTAAAACATGCCACAGAGGAAGCTTGGGATGACCTGTTCTGCCCAATTAATTTTGAAGTATTGGAAATCAATTAGTTACACTAAACAGACCAGCTCTCATTATTTTAAGCAGCTTGTAATTAGCTTCATAGAAAGATGGTTGTATACTGAGCTTTAAGTATAAAGGCGCGCTGGCATTGATGAAGAATGCTGTGTACCCCTTCTTTCTAAAACGAAATCTCTTTTGGAGTATCAGGACCAACTTCTGGTAGTGAATTCAAACTTTTACTAAGCAGTCTGCTTTTTATAGTACTGATTTAAATATTGAAACACTGGATCTTTCCTTAGCAGTATGTGCAACAGAAACTGAAATTCTTCTGTGAATGTACACAGGACTTGGTACCAATTTTTGTTTGTTCTGATTTCAGCCTGCAAGCAACATAGAAAGAAATGTGTTTAATCCTTTCCTTATTTCTTTTGGCCACCGAGGCACTTAGCTTGCCAAGGTACCCCTCCTAACATAGCCAAAAATGACTCATTGTTCCTAACTTATTAAATGCAGTAGACTCTCTTGATAGAATCTGTTTGCTTGCCTGCCTATTTGGTGTGCTAACTACTTTGCATCTGCAGTTTCCAAGGTATTCATTTGCTCAATGAAAAAAAGATGAGGAAAAAACTGTAATCTGCATATTTTCTATGTTAGCACATTGACTCATTATGTCATTTCTAAAAGAGGGACAATATTATGACTCATGAGCATGGAGGAAAAAATGGAACATTTTTTTTGTTGGTTCAATAAGTGTACATTTGGTAGTGACATGAACTAATTGCATAGTTACCATGAAATAACATGTTTTATTTTTCTGTAATAATGTAGTAACTACATAGTAACTTCTTAGGGAACAATGGTAATTAAACCGTAATGTGATAATAGTGTTGTTTTATTTTTCCCAACAGCTATACAATTAACTGTACATAAAGTACAATTTCTAAACTAATGTGCACACTTGCCTAAAGTGTTTCTTCCTTGTTTTCTGGCCCCTGATGGCCTCTCTCCCACACTAAGCCCCACATACAATTAAAAAACCTAAGCTTAAATCCTTTTCATAATCTTCTCTTCTTCAAACCCAACAAGCTATTCATCCTTTAGAACTCTATCATGAGGTATAGAATTGAAGCCTAAAACTTAAATACCAGGTAGGGCTTTATTAAAGTTAAGTAACCCAGAGGGACTTAGAAGGGCAAAGATAGCAACACCAGAGATGAGGTCTTCCGGCACGTTAGCTCCAAACAGCCTGACCGTGGTGAAAGTCTGAGACCCTCCTGGCAGGTTCGACTCTGAGCTCAGGTGTGTATGAAATAAGGCATCCATTGAGCTTCCAGGGTGAAGAGTTGTAGAGAGCCCTGGCTGCATTTTCTCTGCTGAAAGGTCCAGGGAACACAGCCCTGGAGACGGGGGAGAAGAGTTCCTTCATGTCTTAGGAGGCAGAGGGGAGTTGCAGGCCTCTTGAGAAACAGCTTCTCTATAAAAGAGGAATATATCAAAGTGCAATTGCTCTAAACACTGTTGAAAAGAGAGAGAGGGAGAGAGTCTCTTATGGGAACAAAGAAAGATTCACATAGTAAAAGAGACTTAGATACATGTCTGAGAAATGAAGCAGACCGCAATAAAGCACAGTTTGGTTCCGAGCCATCAGAGGTGGAAGCCCCAAGCACTTGACTGCAAATGGACTGAGTCACACAGTCATTGGACAGAAAGTGGTGAAGGGGCTGCTCAAGGGACAGGGCCTGGGGTCAGTGCGTGCCCACCCCCACCCCACTCCAGAGCATGCTTGGTGCTGGCAGGAGAGGCGAGGGAGCCATGCTTTCTGCTTCTGGAGGTGGGTGCTGAAGCTGGGCCTTGAGAGGGGCCGTCTCTGCACCTCCATGCTGCAGGTTGCTCCTCTTTCCCTGTAGGAGTCCTACTGGGCCCCACCTGAGCCCTCCATGGTACTGGGGTCTCTGCTGGCTCTGCCTGAGATGTGCTCTGAGACCCCAAGCCTTCACACTACAGAATGCCTAGCATCAATCATCTCAGCCATGAAATGAGCTTAAAGAAGGCTGAAAAGGAAAAGGAGACAGAGACACTGAGGCATACAGACTCAGAGGTGGCAACAGAATAGGAGGATGAAAAAGATAGCGGGAGACAGAGTAAATGACAAAGAGAATGAGGCATATGGAGAATCAGAGAAAACAAGATAGAGATAGAGAAAGAGAAAGAGATAGAGATAGAGATAGAGATAGAAGAAAACAGTGAGAAGTAGCAGAAATGATACCAAGAGACAGAGAGACCCAAAGATGAAAAAAGAGAGGGAAGGAGGGAGGAAAGGGTGGGAGAGAAGGGAGAATTTTATGTATATATGCATAAGACCCTTGTGATTTTTGGTCAGCCTTGTTCTAACCATTTTTGGAGTTGTATGAGGGCCAGAGGCAATGCTTCTGTTCATTATAAAATTGCATTGCATTTCCAACTTCTGGTTTAGTACCAAGAAATGAATCATACAGCCTTGGAGGAGTACTGTCATTTTCCTCTGTGGTCTAATTTAAATTCTCTATCAAATACCATTGCAACTGTGACTTTTAACATTTTGCATGATTTATGCTGTTAATGAGCAAAGAGTCGGAGCAGGTTGGGGTGTCTATAAAGGGAATGGAGTGAAATAAAATTCTGCACACAGGCCTTGCAGAAAGAGCAATTTCAATTTTGATGGGTCTCATCCAAAGTGATCACTTTAAGCACTTGCAAATGAAATGGTATTTTTCACTGACTGGGGTACCTGATGAAATCCTGTCCAGAGAAGAGAACTAATGGAATGGGAAGGAAATTCCCCAATGACAGAGGAAAGCCACAACATCATCTGATTGACTCAAAAGAATAAGCGCTCTAGTCCAATGGAAGACAGAGAACACACAAAAAGTTTTAATTAGCTGATTTTATTGAAGCCAAGCACCTTGGGTTTGGTAAAGGGCTAAATTACAGACTGAGAGTCCTGAATTTTTAAAAATGTTTTTGGATTGTTTGAAAAGGATGTTGCCATGTGTTGAAGTACTTTGCATTAGATTAAGATAGGTATCAAGAATCCAGGTCTCTCAAACTTACCATGTGTTTCCGTGCAATGAGATGTTTTGACCTGAGCTATATCACTCTTGACTGTAGACTTCTGTTCACCATCCCACTTTTCTCTTTGGATATGTGGATCCCTATTCTAAGATTATTTTCAATATAAAATGTTAAAGTAAAATTGACAGTTGATTCAAGGAGAATTTGAAAGAGAATGGAGTAGTAGTTCAAAACCATTCACTCAACCAATGTGAACTGTGCCCCACCTTCCCTACACCTCATTTCATTTGGAGGGTGCTGTGCTAGTCACTGTGTGAGGAGTGTGGTTGCACATGATACTGTGCTCACAGTGTTTCACTATGGGTTGGAGCTTTATCAATGTTATGGGCTGTGATCCCCAAATTCATATGATAAAACCCTAACCCCCACTACCTCAGAAAATGACTTAACTTTGACAAAGGTCTTTAAAGAGGTCATTACAATTAATTGAAGTTATTAAATGGTTCCTAATCCAATATGAGTGGTATCCTTTTAAGAAGGGGAAATTAAGACATAGACATGTACTACGTGATGAAACGGGGAAAAGATATTTACAAGTCAAGGAGAGTAGTCTCAAAAGAAACAGAGACTTCTAACACCTTGATCTAGTCTTTCAAACTGTGAGAAAATAAATTTCTGTTGTATCAACCATCTAGTCTGTAGGCTTTGTCCTGATAGCCCTAGCAAATGAATGTAGTATCTTATCATTCTCTGTGCCAAGAATTATTTCCAGAGGGTAGGTGTTCCTTAACTAATGAAAGTTATACTTTATCAACGACAAAAGTTTTTTAGTATACTTGAGTATAAATCATATTATCCAGTCATCTTAAAAGTGATATTTAGAACAATAGTTTACTCTTAAAAATATACTTGAAAGCTTTCTCAAAAGCGTCAAGTCTTCCTTGACCTACTCATCCTGAAGGTGAGACCACCTTCTTTCTAGTCTGCACTAGTTACTTAGGGTAACATCCAAAGCCCAGGCATCCTCTCTGAGCAATGGCATCCTCTCTCCTGTTCCCTCCACATGATTCCTATATGAACAGGGAGGCTACTGCCTCTCCCTCTCCTTTCTCCCGATGACATTACTTCCTTTGTAACATCCTTTTATGAAAGCTATGCCTTTTCCTCCTGCCTTAGATATTGATGTTGTTAGCTCTCTACTTGGTGCTCTGCTTGCCTTTCAGAGTTTTGTTGACAATCTTTTGAAGTTTGAACCAGTTTGGTAACTGGTTTTGTTACCATTTCATGAAGAAATAAGAAGCTTTCAGCAGAATGTAAACTAATTATACCACCAAACTCACTGTTCAGTGTGGCTCTTTAGCTAGAATTATTGTTATTTAAATAGTAGTAGTAGCAGTAATAGCAAACCTTACTTTTTTTTAAAAAAAGGAAACAATGTGTTGGTTTACATCCTGGCACCAGCTTCTTACCTCCTCAAGGTTTGCTACAGTGAGCAGCACTGGCCTACAGATTCTGTTTTTCTTCCATGCCTTTGCCTTACCTTTGAAGCTCCAAGAATCTGATTTCTTTTGTTCTGCTGTTTTCCCCTTGCTTCCAAAAAGTAGATGTTTCTTCATTTAACTTTGTCCCTGTGACATCTCCTCCATTCCCTTGAATCCTTTCCCAATTTACAGTACTTTTATGCATATCAGTGGCTGCCCATGAGACACTTTGTGGCTGTCCCATATTCAGACTGGAAGAAATGTCACATTGAGCTTTTTACCAGGTGTAGCTCTTATGCTCTTAAAAACATGTAGTAGATTGAATTCCTTTCCCCGTCAGTAATTCCACTTCTCATTTTACTTCCTGTGCTTTGCCTAAACCTGTTCACTGCTTTCACTAAAATAGTAAGTAAATTGCTCTATGCTATCATATGCCTTTTTATAATGTTTTAATTTGCTAAAGAAGAAAAAAAAAAGGAAAGAGTGCTCAGGTATCAGTATCTACAAAGGAAAATACAGTTCTTCCTGTTTTATTCTAAATCCTTGTTATGGGGTTCTTTCCAGAAATCCAAGTCCAGCATCCATACAAGCATTAGGAAGTTATATTGATGACTTAGTATGCAGGCATTTGAAAAGGAGCATCCTTGGGTTCACTCCCCACCTGCACCTGCATCTATAGCAAGTAGCTAGTTGTTTGTGTGATCTTAGGGAAATGTTTAGTCAAAGCCCTGCTCTTGCTTTCTGTTCCCCCAACTATACATAACCAACCTATCGTGCAGTGAGAATAGAACATCAAGAGCCTCTGTGTTTTTTCCTTCCTTCCTTTGCTCTCTTTTCTTTCTTCTTTTGTAGTTTTCTTTGGTTTGTTACAGTTTCTCAGATTTGACCTGACAACTCCTCTTTTGCTGCTTTTGCAGGTCTCAACTTTCTCCAGGTTCTCCACCATTTGCCATTGCTCAATAGCATTTATTCTGATGCTTCTTTTCAATACTTCTTCCTATAATGTTTTCTATAGTTATTCATTTTTCTTCTGTGTAAATTCCTGATTTTATCCTAAACATGCTACTAAAGTTAGATCATTACAGTTCTGTGCGGCCCAATATATCCTGTTTGGTAGGAGAAAGTATTTTCATAGTTCATATTTACTTTAAAAAACGTAACATGGATAGTGTGCAAAAATATACGTTTGAGACTTCAGGGCTCACATTCTCCTTGCATCTGTCCTTTCTATTGGGTTTGGCCATAGGTAATTACAAAGTCTTCCAATAAATGGGACCAGGTGGAGATTTGTGGAAGATACTCTTGGCACTGAATAGAATAGGATTTGTGCAATGACTGTCCTAACTTATTTCTCAGCCAGAAATAATCAGGATGCTTTATGATGTGGGTAAGGTCAACTTCCTATTGCTTATTCTATTCTAGTTAATGTTGAATAATATTTCATCAGTTTTATAATACACCAATATTGTTAAGCCAAAGTTCTTAGCCTAGAATCCAGGGAGTAGAACACAGCAACTTGGACGTTGGGCTTTAAAGTCAGCCAGAATTGCATTCTAAATCTTGCTTTACCACTCATGAGCTGTGCGGACAAGGGCAAGTATTTAGCCTCTATAGGCCTTTGCTTCTCATGATATCAAATGAGGATAATACTGTCTTCTTTCAGGGTTCTAAAGATCTAAACTATATAAATAAACTTAATTTTCTGAACTTCCTTCTGGAAGAAAATGGCTTAAGAAATATTTGGTGTGGTTCAAAAGAAACCTAGGTTATATGGTAGATATAGAATCATTTTGGGAAACCTTGAGGGAAATAAAGACTCAGCTAGTCTTACTCCAGAGTAACTAATGGAGATTCAGTGAATAATTCTATTTGACTTCCTACAAAGAGAAATATGTTATATATATTAACATGCTGGGAGCAATGAAAACAATTAGTAATTTAAAATAGAAACTTTAAATTAAAGTTACAATGGCAGCCACTCCTACTTTGCAGGTACTTATTAGTACTTGAGTAGCTTGTCACAAGAGCAGTTTCATGTGACTTCTGCAAGAGCAAGTGGCCTAGAGTTTTTAACTTAATAGTTCTTCCCAGCAGAGCTGAAGAGGCCAAGCCAGAGGGTATGATGATATCTTTAAGGTGTTAGCACAGTGTCCAGCATAAAGACATTGCTAAGAGAATTGTAGCTATGATTATGCTTAGTTAATATAAGAGCTTCAAGGAGTCCATAGATCCCCTCTGAAATTGCATGTTGACTTTTATGAATCATGTGAATTTTTTCTGAGGGTTTAACCACATATTTATATTCTTACATGCTTCCTACTCATTAAACGTAGTGATATTTTAGCTTCTGTCTGAAATGTGGAATCAACTGAGTCTCTGAGCATCTTTGAAGATGTCTTGAGACTGATATTAAACACATGAAACTTCACTTCAAACTCAGAGTAAATAAAGGTCAGACACATGTCTGTGATCAATCATTCTAAAAATCCAGAAACTGTCCTGGAAATGAGAAGATGTTTAGGTGTGAAGACATGATATATCTCCTAGCTATGGATCCAGGTAATGTGCTCCTCTTTATGCATCTAGAAACCCTTGTAATTGTTCTGTGGACTAAGTCTAAGTTCTTTCCTTCATTGATGATCCTTGAAATAGTCCCTTGAGAGCTGCTGGTAATTGCCAATGGTTATGTGGGGAGACTTAAAACTTTTTTTGGTTCCCTACAAGATCATAAATCCCTGCTTCAGGACATTGTGTAATGACTCCAAGATGTGGAGGCTTCCTTATCTTTGAAAGCTCAAATTATATAATCATCTCTCAGTGGTCACTTACACCCGCCAGATGGCCTCATTTCATCAGACAAACATGTATCTGGAACTTTCTAACATACTATGACTATTTAAGAATAGTGATGTTTATTTCTCACAGAAGGTAAACACGTCACCCTCCTTCTAAAAGTCAGTTAACTTCAGAATTATATTTTCTACTCTATTGAGCACAGACCATGCTACACCATCTGACTGGTTGGGTTTTTGAGCAGTGTTGCAGTTCAGGAGTTTTGTTTTTTACTCTCTCTCTCTCTTTTTTTTAATCTTTCAGTAGTAATTCTGTGACATGATACATTTGCTGGCACCTTGGCTAACTATGTTCATGCATTCCTTTACACCTTCAAGAACTGTAAATGTAATCCACTGCACAGCTGTTGTAGAAAGCCCGGGAACTGGGATACTGTGAATCAGAGGTGTGGTAGGGGAGAGGAGTGTGCACAGCAGATAACTGTACTTGATTAGCTAGATTTAAATAGTGTCGGATGAATTTGCCAGGTGAAAATAAAAATTGTCAGTTCAGTTTAATTTCATGGTGAATCAAACAAGGAAATTAGATTCTGCTACTCTGTCAGTTTGACATCCACAGCAAGTGACAATTAGAGATGATGAGAGAACTTATATTTACTTTGAAACTCTTGATTTTCTGATAGGCGTGTAACTTTTATTTACCCTTGCCTTACAGAAAAGTGTTGCACAGCAGTAGCATTAGTAGAGATTGCTAGAAAATTCAGGGTATAGGGGGAAGGGGTGGAAAGGGCAGGTGGAGAGGCTGGAGCTCACTTCCGTGGCATGGCATAATCAGATTGAGTGGTGCCCTAGAGCGGAAAGCCCCTGTGCTGTGAAGCCAGAGGACTTTGGAGCTGAAATGCAGATAATAGCACAGTGGTCACACCTTTTGCTTCAGCAGACAAGATTATATTAGAGCAAGTCAAGGCTGGAAGGCAAGGAATGAAAGGGACTCTGACTTGTGCTGTTGTAGCCAGGCCATTCAAGTGGATTTTCCTTTTCTACATAAACCCACGACCAAAGCATTGAGCAATGGGGAGGACTCACGTTTAAACAAAAATGCATTTCTGCACATTCCCCACCCCCCACCCCCCCGATAATACCAAAAAGTGAATTTAAATTCTAAATTAGGGTTCAAAGAGCACAGAAAAATCGGTAGAACTGAAGCAAGAAATAATCACATGGGAAGTTGCTTCCTCAGCAAGAGGTAGATCTCAATAACATGAAGAAATTTTCTACCTGAATTTACTTCCAAAGAAAGTGTCAGGATTGACTGACTACCTATGGATAGCAAAAGTAGCACTGGGAGACAAGATACAGAATGAGAGGCAAAATATGGTTTGATTCAAGAAGAGTGATAGAGATTAAAATATTTTCAACTTTGATTTAATGGATATATAGTCTTTTTAAAATAATCATACATCTTTTGGGTATAAAGGTGACAAGAAGGCCTGGACAAGTCAACTCACACCTTTCTCCAAAACTTTTCATGGGTCTGAACATTCTTAGATCTCACTTCAAAAAAAGGCGCTCTCTCTTTCTCTCTCTCTCTCTCTCTCTCTCTCTCTCTCTCTCTCTCTCTCTCGGTTTCTGTTTCTCTCTTCTTCATTAAGAAGGGACACAATACTGGCCCTAACTAGATATGTATTTTCCAACAAAAACAATGTGTCAGTGTTCAGTACAAGTTTATTATTTGCCTTTTCACACATTAACCTTAGGAATTTTTATTATGATATGACTAGCACATACTACAATGATGGTAGAATCCTATATAATAAAAGGGTAATATGCAAATCAACCGAACAGCGGAATGACGAGTCAATATGACATGCACTGACCACCAGGGGACAGACACTCAATGCAGGAGCTGCCCCCTGGTGGTCAGTGCACTCCCACAGGGTGAGCGCCGCTTAGCCACAAGCCAGGCTTGTTGCTCCTTAGCGCTGCCTTGGAGGCAGGAGAGGCTCCTGCCACCGCTGCTGAGCTTGCCATGGCTTACGGGTTTATGGCTGGTGAATGCAGGTGATGGGAGCCTCTCCCGCCTCTGTAGCAGTGCTAAGGACCCCTAGGGGGATGTCCGCCTGCTGGCTTACTCCTAAGTATGCGCTGTTCATATGATAATAAAAATTCCTAAGCCAGCAGGCAGACATCCCCCTAGGGGTCCTGGACTGTGAGAGGGCACAGGCTGGGCTGAGGGAACCGCACCCCCTGTACACTGGGCCTCTAGTAGTCAATAAATGAAAGAGTATGAACAAATACTTTTGTTTTCCAACATTTTGGAACTGGGAGCCCTGCTTGGGAGGTTTACCAATTGAAAACTAAAATCCTGAATTAGGAAAATTGGATGGCTATATGGAGTATATATTTATGGTCACTGGTGAATTTATTTCTTCAATCAAACATGATCAAAGTTAGATTGAAAGGGAGAAAAACAAGAATCCTACATAATTTGAAGGTGACATATGAGATTATATCCTAAATATTTGGAAAAGTGATAATTCATGGATATTGAAGAGTGGAGAAAAAATGAATTATTTCTTATCCAGTTCCCACCTTTCTTGGTACAAGTTTAAAACAAGAAATAGAAGCAATGCACACTGCCTCAGCTATATAAACTCCCTAAAAATTTGATTATTGCTTATACCAGGAGTACACTGGTCCTAGGGTACTTTCAAAAGCATCTATTTAAAACTGTCTTGAGTACTTTAAAAATGAAGTACAATAATGATAAACAACTTGAACTAGAAATACGTTAGCAGCACACAGCTTGACAACCTTCCATAAATCCTCACATTTCTTCATCTTGTCTATTGGGAGGCTAATTGATATTTGTGTATATCATCTGAATCATATAAGCAAGATAAATATTTATAAGTAAAAAATTGTGTAATATTTGATAAACCCAGAAAGGGACTCCCCTTGCTTCATCTTAATACTAACTGTATTCCTTAATAGCTAAACAGTTACTATCTACTTATCCTATCTAATAAAAGAGTAATATGCAAATTGACCTTCACTACACCCACAAGCCACGCCCACCAGACAATTAGGAGCGAGTATGCAAATTAACCCAACCAAGATGGCTGCGGCCACAGAGCGAGCAGGAGGCTTGGGTTTCCCTGGCAATGGAGGAAGCCAAGCTTCCCACACACCCTGGCCAGCCCAGGCCTCCACTCAAGGCTACAAAGTTTCATTTATAGAAGATAAATAAATCCCAACAAAAATGGTGGCAGCCACAGAGTTGAAGAGAACAGGAGGCTTGAGTCGCCCCGGCAATGGAGGAAGCCAAGATTCCACAGTCTTGGTCTCAGCTCAAGGCTACAATGTTTCAAATATAGAAGATAAATAAATCCTAGATACCAGGGCCTCCACTTGGGTGCCGGGGGGCGTGGCCAGCCTGCAAACCACCACAGGCCTCTCTCCCAGGCCGCCCCTTGCCCCAAGGGAACCTTCATCCTGATCCAGAACACCCTTCAGACCAATCCAGCTGGCCCCCACCTGTGCACCAGGCCTCTATCCTCCTATCTAATAAAAGAGTAATATGCAAATTGACCATCACGCCAACACACAAGATGGATGCCCCCATGTGGACACAAGATGGCTGCCCCCATGTGGACACAAGATGGCCAGCAGGGTAAGGCAGTGGGGAGGGACCAGGCCTGCAAAGGAGGGCAGTTGTGGCTGATCAGGCCAACAGGGGAGAGCAGTTGGGAGGGACCAGGCCTGCAGGGGAGGGCAGTTGGGGGTGAGCAGGCTGGCAGAAGAGGGAAGTTGGGGGTGGCCGGGCCTTCAGGGAAGGGCAGTTGAGGGGACCCAGGCCTGCAGGGGAGGACAGTTAGGGGTGACCAGGCCTGCAGGGGAGGGCAGTTAGGGGCAAACAGGCTGGCAGGGGAGCAGTTAGGCATCAATCAGGCTGGCAGGGGAGTGGTTAGGAGGTGATCAGGCTGGCAGGCAGAAGTGGTTAGGGGCAATCAGGAAGGCAGGCAGGCAAGCAGTTGGGAGCCAGCAGTCCTGGATTTTGAGAGGGATCGGGCCTAAACAGGCAGTCGGACATCCCTTGAGGGGTTCCCAGATTGGAGAGGGTGCACGCTGGGGTGAGGGACACCCCCCTGCCCCTGTGCACGAATTTCATGCACCGGGCCTCTAGTGTAAATTATACGGTTATTTATCTCCATTTCATTTTTTTCATCTCTTCTTTTTATTTCACTTCATTTCATTTTATTTCCTTTTCTGTTTTGGGATAGTTTCTGAAAGGCAATTAAATCTTTAGCAGACCATAACCTGCAGTTCTTTTTTATTGATGGCAAATACTTGAAACTGAAATTTAATATATGTTCTTTAGTTAATATTTTTGAGGGGTCCCTGAAGGAAAATATAGGCAGGAAGCTATGTGAGCTGTGCCTTTAAAGAGTTACTCACTATAAAATGCTAGAGGGCATTTATCTTTGACACTGTCCTGTCCCACCTTGAAAATGTTTTTGATGGTCTATTAGAAGAAGAAGAAGAAGAAGAAGAAGAAGAAGAAGAAGAAGAAGAAGAAGAAGAAGAAGAAGAAAATTATATATATGGTCTCTCTGTGGTTTATTAAAATAGTTTTAAATTATCATTCCAACTTTTCCTAAAATAAATACATTCCACTGATAGCATATTAATTGCCAATTGGAACATTCTATAGTTCGATCATAACACAAGGCATGGTTCATTACCTGCAGATACTCCATTCGATGAGCCACTGGTTACATGCAGATATTCCAAATGACTTCATAAACACAGGAGCACATACTGTTAAGCAGTGATTAATTCCTACAAGACCATGTGATGCCCTGTAATTCTTTAATGGTGCCAAAGTGATCTATAGCATGAGTGGATACTTTGGCTAGCTCAGCAAATGCCCAAGGCAAGCATCAGGAACATCTCTCCTTGTAGGCATTTTGTGGGGATTTTATTCACCTTGGAAAAAGACCTACAACTTGAACAGAAAAGATGCTGTAAGAATCATGGGGAATAAAAGGACATTTCTTTCCTCTTAAAGATATATTATTCTTTTATGGTGTTTCCATGATCATGACACCTAACAAAAGGAAGCTGGTGAGCTGCCCTTCCTCTGTTTCTTTGGCACCATCGCTGGGAGAGAAGGCAGGCCCTTTCCATATATTTTGAGATTCTTTATTCATTATATAAAAAGGCTCTTCTAAGGACACACATCAGCAGACAGTTCCATCAACAGCAGTGCATGAACAGAATGCATTTAGAAACTGGTGAGGTTATGACAGCAATCAACGTTTTTCAATGATATGCTCCAAATTTAAGTGAGAAGTCTGCTACCTCTGTGATGTCAGACAGCATATTTTGATTAAAACATCTCTTCATTGATTTTTTTATGGACCCATTACCAGATTCCCTGGGTGCATATAAACATTTCTTAGGACAATGCAATCCAGCAGAGAGGTGGGACTAGGCCTGGAACCATAAAATAGGAAATATTAAATATACTGGCCAGGGAGTACACAGTTTCCTAGACATCAGGACCCAACCTCTCTATCAGGCCCAAGGACACTATGGGAAGTAAGTTAGGTGCTTAGGGAAGAGTATGAATAATGGTGGGAATGAAGACACGGTTAATGTTGGGAGAGTGTTATTTTTAAATACCATTTAATGGTTGAAGCAACATAACATATTCTTGTTTATATAGAAAGAGGGGGCTCTGCTAAGCTCTGGATGAGAGAAAGACAGCCAGGTCCCAAGTCTTATTTGAACACTTACTTTCTGGGGGATTTTGACAAATCAGCTAAAATATCTGAGGTTCAGATGCCTCCTTGAAATGGAGTGATAACAATATCTGTGGGCTTGAGCATTCTGTCTGTCCATGACCAATCAAACAATATGAAAAACGTATCTGGGAAATCCTCTATAAGCCCTAAAATGCCTGACAAAAAGAAGTTACCATTATTTATCTGATGATGAAGACTTTACAAGAGGCCTTCAAAATATTCTTTAAAAAGAAAACAAAATCTAAAGCTTTAAAATGATCTCTTTCTAAATTGAGCCATTGTTTAAAGACCTGGATACCTTACTTGAATGAAACAGTTCTGGAAGTGATGAAAGGGCTTTGTAGAAATTCCCCAAAAGGTACACTTTGCTGTAAGTATATGCTTGCTGGGCCCAGGAGTCATGGTTCAGTGGTGAGAGCTGAGAGTGTTCTTCGAGCCAAGAAATTTGGCTCTAACTTGGGAAAGTTGCTTACAATGAACATAGTTGTACTAGTACTAGTAAATGAAGAGTTCCAGGCAGTTCACATTTTATTGGAGAGGAAATCATAACTTAGGTCTTTATTTTATTTATTGAGATTATTTACATCCTATATAATAAAAGCCTAATATGCTAAGTGTCCGGTCCAGTTGCCTGTTCAACCAATCAAAGCGTAATATGCTAATGATATGCTAAGGCCGCTCAACTGCTCGCTATGACGTGCAATGACCACCAGGGGCAGACACTCTGACCAGTAGGTTAGCTTGCTGCTGGGGTCCGGCTGATCAGGACTGAGCAAAGTGGGCTGGACATGCCCTGGAGCCCTCCTGAGGTCCCTCCCTGGCTGGCCAACTTCCCATGTCCTGCCCTGCCCTGATTATGTACCAGTGGGGTCCCTCAGCCTGGCTTGCACCCTCTCACAATCTGTGACCCCTTGAGGGATGTCAGAGAGCCAGAATAACCAGTCACTATGACATACACTGACCACCAGGGGGCAGACACTCAATGCAGGAGCTGCCCCCTGGTGGTCAGTGCGCTCCCACAAAGGGAGCGCCGCTCAGCCAGAAGCCGGACTGATGGCTGGCAAGAGCCTCTCCCGCTTCCGTGGCAGTGCTAAGGATGTTCAACTGATGGCTTAGGCCCGCTCCTTGTGAAAAGTGGGCCTAAGCTGTCAGTCAGACATCCCTCGAGGACTCCCAGACTGCAAGAGGGCACAGGCCAGGCTGAGGGACCTCCCCCCCTCCCCCGCAAGTGCACAAATTTTGTGCAACGGGCCTCTAGTGGTTTTATAAATGTGGAATGGCACTAAAGCCAAATAATTCATATGAATTTTGAAGGAATCCCAACTGTCTTTTCTTTAGCTTCTATTTCTGTGTGATGTGATGTGATGTGATGTGATGTGTGCACATGCACTCGTGCTTTATGGTTTAGATGAAAATAGGTAATTCTGGAATAAGACTACATAAATGATCCAAAGTAATGAAAAATCTTAAAGACAAGTAGATGGTTTGCCAGAGTCATCAACTATTCAGGAGAATATACTTAACTTATATAACTTCTTTAGAATTCTTGGGCAATGTTTTTGTAAATAGTATAAGCCATTTAGATGGCATTTTAGATAATACAATATTGGTTCAAAATCATTACAGTTTCTAAAGTAGTTGTTAAAGGTAATCCATATTGTTATTTATGTGTTTTGTAGTTCTTTATGTGGCTAAGATATGTTCTTATATATAAAGGGGGACACACACACATATATATATATATATATATATATATATATATATATATATAACAATTTTTTTCTGAAGTGACTTCCAGTTTGGAGGAGGTTATGTTCTACCTGATAAACAATCCCACTGGCACTCAGTCTTTTCATACTTTTGAAGGATTAAAAAGCTATCTTGAATTGATTTTGAGAAAACATACTCATGCTCATAAATTACATATTCTTAATTTTGGATCAGAAGGCATTTTAGATGTTTATTTCAATTCAAAAGCTAAATTAAGAAATTGAAAAGATTGATTTCATTGTATAAGTTGAGATGGAATGATATATTCATTCTCAGGAAGATTTTTTTTCTGAGTTTCATTTAAAAATCCAAGTAAGTTTTAGTAATCCTGGCTAGATGGTAGGTACTGGGAATGAAAGTTAAAGGAGATTGTGGTTCTTACATTCAAGTTGCATAGTGGGAGAAGAAGACCTTTAACTCCATAATAACCAAGATGAGGGTTCAGAACTTGGAAAGAAATGGGCTGTAGCATTAACATGGGGATCATTTCACACGCTCTGGAGGGAGCAAGTGATCCTTGGTTTGATCCATTGGTGTGGTTCTGAGATATGCCATTAAGGCAGAAAAAAAGAGAAAGAAAGAATGGATTAAAGTGAAGAAAAGGTGTAGATGGTCAAACAGGGAGCTGAAGGCACTGACAAAATATTTAGCAGGGGTGGAGAACTTGTTTATCTGCCAAGGGCCATTTGGATATTTACAACATCATTTGTGGGCCATACAAAATTATCAGCTTAAAAATTAGCCTGCTATATTTGGTCAAGTATTTACTTAACTCACCCCTAATGCCTTGGCAGGGCCAGACCAAATTATTTCAAGGGCCTTATATGGTCCATGGGCTGAATGTTCTCCAACCCTGATTTAGGGCATAGAACACAAGATAGATCTTGTGTCTTTAAGCATAGACAGGTACAATGTTAAGGTGCTTGTCAATTTTAAGTATTTTCATTTATGATTTTTACTTCTATTCTTGACTCCTCTCAAATCAGGCAGACTAAAGTTTTTTATTTTATTGTATTGTATCAATCAAGCTTTGCATTAACAGACTGAAATAGCATAAACTTCTCTCAAATGAAGACTTTTGCTGGTCTAGTTTAATTGGGACATGAGACCATTACTGTGTTTGGTTGTGTAGGCTACTTGAAAATAAAATGAATAAGGTGTCCTTTGTTAGTTGTGCTAATATGTGGTCAAAAGAAATATATTGAAATCCTTGAATACTGGCCAGTCTCTAACTGTAAAAGTATAAGCATATTTCAAGAAAAATACCCTTTGTGTTATTTGCTTTGATCCAAATACTTACAAGTTCTCATAGTCAGATGAGCCTAGAAGATTCTCCTGATCTTTTTAGTGCAGGGCCTAAACATATAATTGGCCCAGTTCTTGCTTTCTTTCTCTGGGACTCAACTTGCTGGCTGTTTGGCTTTCTATGAGTACCCATGTCTTCTCTCTTGATGGAGTGTTTCCTGGGTCTATTTTACCTTTTTTGATAGACATTTGATATGCATTAAATGATAGACAGCTAGGTGATAGATAGATAGATAGATAGATAGATAGATAGATAGATAGATAGATAGATAGATAGAAAGAATATACTATTATGTGGTAGAGAGAAAGAAATTGTTTACTCAGTTCAATTCCACAAACCCCTTTGTGCTCTGAACCTACAAGTCCCAATTAAGTTGGCTTAATGGTGTAGTTTTAAGTATTCCATTAGGTCCTTAACCCAAAAGAGAGATAAACTTTGTCAGTCTGGAGATGAGATTTTTGATGGATACTGTTCTCAGAGGCTATTTCGAGGTCCTTGATAGTGTCCTGGTGTCTCAGTCAAATGTGCATTGCTTAATTAATACAAGTCTACTAGAAGCCAATTCTGTTTTTCTGTCATAGATTTCATGGTGTCACTCAAATGACAAATGGACAAATGATGAAGGCTTTTGGGGAAAAAATGAACTCCATTTAAAAAAATAATAGCATTGCACTCAACCTATAAGATTGGGAGTGAGGGAGACAAAGGAGATGTGTTGTTTATAAGATCAGTGTGTAAAAGTCATTCATTGTATCTCCTTTAGAATATGGTAGTTCAGACAGCATTCTGGTATATCAGGTCTAAAACATAATGATGCAGGGAGTCATTGGGGCTAGCTGTAAAGCATAAAATTATTTTCAGCGTGTTAGACTATTTGGTTTTGAAACACCTTTTTGGTGTGTAATTGTACTTTGTTTTTATTACATGGCAGAGTTCCTTTCTGTACTGAATGTTGTGAAAAAACACAAAGATTGAGGAAAATTTGCTCTTTTTTTCCATAGGAAATAATAGAACAGAAATCCATTTTTTAGTAATTGTATCTGTCATAGACTTTAGAGCTTACACAGAAGTTTTTCTTCAGAATGTCAATGCATGAATGCCTATGATTGGAAGTGTTCTTTGGATTTTGGAATGATGAGCTAACAAAAGGAAATAATGCACCAAGTCAGCTCATTGTATAATTAACTATATGCAATTAACATGATGGGGAGGGGAAATAAATCATATTTTTCTTCTGCCTGATCTCCTTATATGGGTATACAATTAGCAAAGGTACAACCCTATTTCTTATAGATATATGAAAAATTTTCCCAAATATTAAGAAAGAAATAGCATAGAGTCTCTTAATCCTTCTTTTGACATTGATTTTGAAAAGGTCCTGATATAATTCTCTTGCCAATTGAGTAAAACTTTGAGGTTAATGCCTTAAGGAGTGTATAATTCCCTTTCCTTACATCAGTGTTAGAAAAGGATTAAATTTGACTGTAAGGGTCTGTAGAATTGAATTCTACCTATTTTAAGAGTTTAAACTGTATAGTTAGTATAACATCATAAGGACCAAGGAAACTGCAAAAGATCCTGAGCTTTAAAATCTCATTTTCTTTTTTCTTCTAAGAATACTCCTTAAGTTTGAGATGGATTTATTGATTCTGGTCTTCTCCATAAGAAAGAAGTGCCAGTGTGGATAATCACTGCTCTTCCATCCTGGAATCGTCTTTGAAACTGAAACCATAAGCTCTAGTTGTGTGGGCCATGATTTTTCCATTTAACCACATTAAACAGATCATGTAAATGCAGAGGATATCATTTTTTCATGTTTTAAAATATCTCTCAGGTTCTATCTATCTATCTATCATCTGTCATCATCTCTATCTCTACCTCTATCTCTCTATTTCAGCAAAAAAAAAATCCTTAAAGATGAAAATATTGCTATTCTTAAAAAGCAAAAAAATTCAACTCTTTCTCTCCATTAAAAAAATCAACACAGTTTTTTCCTGTCTCTGCTTTCATTATAAATTCTAATTTAGAGGGTGATTATTCCAAGTGTAATAGTAGCTGGAATAGCACTTTCACTTTTTCTCTGAAAAATGTAGCATAGGTCACTTTAAACTTTAGAAAAAACATAAGAAACCAAACTCACTAAATTGTATACATTAATTATGTGCAGTTTTGGGGTATCATTTATACTGCAAAAGCTGAAAAAATGGGAAAAAATAAGATAAAATGTACATTTTTTTCCTGAATCTATACTTCCCAATTCATGAATTAAGATAATTTACTTTTAACTATATTAAGCAATATAAGTTAATCATTATCTAGGATTGCATATTGGTTTTTGGCAACTTGTAAAAGAAATTGATTAAATGATAGCATGATCTTTGAGGATTATTACAAAATAGTCCCTTGTCCTATACAGATTTTACTTGTGTTCAGTTTTCACCAGTCACTTCTCTGTGAGTAGTGTCTTAACATTATACATCTGGTGGTAAGAAATTCATAGTCTTAAAAAATGTGCTTTGGTAGTGTTCAGATATATGTTTCAATTCTCACTTTCAAGAAGACAAATTAAAAATAAAATTAAGAATAAGTTATTTCTACAATGTTGAACTCTGCATCCATAATAATTTGTCTGTACTCTTTCTTCTGGAAAGAAAGAACGATCAATCAATTGGTTGTGCTGTTTAAGGCATTTTCTTTGTCACCACTCAAGTTACCTATCCTATATTATAAAGAGGTAATATGCAAATGGTCATTACACCGTGATGCGTAACGACCAGTGGAGAGCTACAGAAAGGCGTGACAGCGAGCTACGAGTGGCAGAGAGCTACAGAAGGGCAGGGCAGTGAGCTACATGTGGCGGAGAGCTACCAGTGGTGGTGGGTGGGGC
Source organism: Corynorhinus townsendii (assembly GCA_026230045.1). NCBI lineage: Eukaryota > Metazoa > Chordata > Mammalia > Chiroptera > Vespertilionidae > Corynorhinus > Corynorhinus townsendii. Next base: position 141,930,966 of record JAPDVU010000005.1, on the reverse strand, counting down.
GGCCAGCTGAGGAATGTGGCAGCGAGCTACTCATGCACAGATTCATGCACAGGGCTACTAGTTACTATATAAAAAAATAATTCCACAACTCATGATTTAAAACATTTATTATCAATATCTCACTTTGTGCTGTGGGTTGACTGGAATGATTCTTGCTCATATTCTCTCATGAGGCTGCAGTAATCTGAATGTCCAAGGTGACCACTCACTTGGCTGGCAGTTGTTGCTGACTTCAGTTGGATATCACCTGGACTATTAATCAGATCATCTACATGTGCTTTCCATGTATAGAAATCTATGGAAAGTTATTTACTCTTGTATCTACTGCCTTTCTGAGTTCACATCTCTATGGTGGTGACAGATAGGCTAGGGGTCAATATTGATTATTATGACCAACAGTTGGGAAGAAAAGCTGGTTGCTGAGTGGGAAAGGAAGACAAACTAGAACCCACAAATCCTTGGTATATGTCTGTCCTTTCATCTAACCAATGCTGATAGCCAGAGTGTAGGGCTATTCCTACACTTCCACCTTGCTGGGAAATGTTGCTCCTAATATAAACAAACCAGTGGCCCGGTGCATGAATATGTACATGGAGCGGCGGTGTTCCTCAGCCCGGCCTGCCCCCTCTCCAATCTGGGACCCCTCGAAGGAGGTCCTACTGCTGGTTCATAGGGATCGGGCCTAAACCGGCAGTCGGACATCCCTCTCACAATCTGGGACTGCTGGCTCCAGCCGCTCACCTGCCTGCATGCCTGCCTGATTGCCCCTAACTACTCTGCCTGCTGGCCTGCTCGCTCCCAACTGTCCCCCCCACCAGCCTGATTACCCTCACTGCCCTCCCTGCTGGCCTGCTTGCACCCACCTTTCCTCCCCACTGGCCTGCTTGCCCCCAACTGCCCCCCCTGCTGTCCTGATCACCTCCTACTGACCCCCACTGATGGCCTGCTCACTCCCAACTGGCCCCCCTGCTGGTCTGCTTACCCCCAATGGCCCCGCCCCCCACCAGCCTGATCATCCATAACTGCCATGCTATCCTGGCCTGATCACCCCCTGGTGACCCAAGCTCCCAGCCCCTCCTTTTTTTCTTTTTTCTTTTTTGTTTTTTCAGCACCTCCTTGAGTGGAGGCCAGGGCTGGCTGGAAGCAAGCATCTAGGATCTATTTATCTTCTATAATTGAAACTTTGTAGCCTTGAGCAGAGGCCAGGGCTGGCCAGGGTGAGTGGGAAGCTTGGCTTCCTCCATCACTGGGGGCAACCCAAACCTCCTGCTCACTCCAGCTCCATGGCCACAGCCATTTTTGTTGGGCTCTATTTATCTTCTATAATTGAAACTTTGTAGCCTTGAGCAGAGGCCAGGGCTGGCCAGGGCAGGTGGGAAGCTTGGCTTCCTCCATCACCAGGGCAACCCAAGCCTCCTGCTTGCTCCAGCTCCATGGCCACCACCATGTTGGTTGGGTTAATTTGCATACTCGCTCCTGATTGTCTGGTGGGCGTGGCTTGTGGGTGTAGTGGAGGTATGGTCAGTTTGCATGTTTCTCTTTTATTACTGTAGATTGACAAAAGAAAAATCCAGCACATTTCACTCCTTGTTAACTCAGTATCTATCCACTGCTCTTTTCATCATGTCTATGTTTCAAATATAAACAGCAAAATTATGCATCTGCCTGATATGCATCTGCCTCCTTTACAACTGAAAATAGGCTAACTTTCTTCTCAATAGAAATTTACAAAGCCCAAGTACATGTATTTTTTGTATGATTGATGTTCATTCTATCCCCAATACCGAGCTTATAGAAATAGCCTCCTCCTAAACATTTCTTCTAGAAATAATAACAAGTATGAATAGCTTGGAATATAGAGGAAAATTGTCCACAATGCCACTATTAAAACTATACAGCCTTATAAATTTAGTATACTCCTTTGCCATAACTTCTTAGTTCAATATATTATTATATGTAATGAATTAATAATAAGCATTCAATTTTAATTTACCATTCAGTTTGCTGTGTTTTCAAGATGTTACATAGCTTTCATAATACTCTATTCGGTGACTGTGGCATCAATTAATTTGCCCCCATTCTACTGATACATACTTATATTGCTTGCAATTTTTCACAAGTACAAATAGTGTCATGTAGTCAAATATATTGCAGTCTCAGACAGGTCTATGAAAGTGAAATTTGTACAATATACTTACAAGTTATAAAGGAAATTCCATCCCAAAAGCTAAAACATTTATGAAATTCATAACTATACTTATTTTAAGACAATAAGTTTCCAACAGCCTATTCACAGGAAGCTTTTGTTCTTTTATTTGCAGAACACTGTTGACAAGTTTAATTCTAGTGAGTAACTGGCTGAAGCTAAAAATTTCATGTTTCTTGTTTTGTGAAACTAGTGTTTATTATTTATAGCAGCAATTTTATTTTTATCTTTTCTAATTTTTACATAATTTATAAAATAAATGAAACATTCAATGACATATTAAAATAATTATACAAATGATTGCTGAAGAGAAAAATTACAATAACACTGTCATATAAATATGAATGTTTCAAAGAAGGAAACTATAGCTTCAAATGTTTGTTTTTCAGCTAATGTACAGATATGAAAATAACTGAGGTAATAAAGTGATTTAGAATTATTATTTTTTTAATTTAATTTAATTTTTATTGTTTTAAGTATTACAAATAGTAGTACACATGTCTCCTTTTTTTCCCCCCTTGATCTCCCCCTGACCTCCCATACCCCCCAGGACATGCCTACACCTGCCCACCCTGCCCCCCGCCCCAGTGTCTTATATCCGTTGGTTGTGCTTATATGCAAGCGTACAAGTGCTTCGGTTGGTCTCTTACAGCCCTCCTCGCCCAACCTCCCCTGTCTTCCCAATGTAGTTTGACAGTCTGTTCAATGCTTCTTTGCCTCTGTATCTTTTTCCTACCATTTCTTTCCTTTAAAAAGTTTTGCCTTTGCAGACTGGAAATAAACATATAATAACAAAACAAGACAAAACAAAAAAATGTTTGAGTCCCAATTTCAATGTCCAACAGTTCCTTATGTGTACATGTCAGCATTGATATCTGGATGGTGGGCACATGTTGGCAATGCAGGTCCGACCCTCTCTGGTTTGGTCCTAGGCAACCTGCAGTGGTGCACAGCTGCTGACTGCTCCCATGGCAAGGCGTTGTCAGCGTCTTCCATCTCTGGACTGTTTTTTCCTCTTGTCTTCGTGGTTGGAGCACTCCTGTCAATTCCTCTCTGTTGCAGGAATCCATCTGGTCTTGGGGTTGTTTTCTGAAAATATACAAATATATTCTCGACCACAAGTTAATAAAGGAATCTTTTCTATATAATTGATTTGGGATCCTTTTTATTTTTGTTCAAACGATTTTCCTTTGTCTTATTTAGACACCATGTGCGTTTTTAATGGCCGTCTTGCTGTTAGCATTGCAAATGAAACTTAATTTGGTAAAGTAAAAATTTTCTAGATGTAATTTACTTATAGGATATTTTTCCTTACATGATATTGCCCTACTATCCCCCCCCTTTTTTTTATTAATGGAGGTTTTTGTAAATTTTATAATGCAGTCTTGATAACTTTAAATTAAAAAAAAAATTTTTCCCCCACACATATGACTGCTTTAGGTTCATTGCATATTCAGGAATTTTACCATGAGATGACCTACCAATAGAAATTTTAGTTATTACTTTAAGAACAGCTTTTTGTCCAGTACTTGAATATTCACTTATTTCAATTAGGCTATTTAAATTAATCTGAAAATTCGATTACTATTTTACTGTCAAATTTAATACTCTACCAACAATCTTAGTTTACCCTGTAAATATTAGTGGGAAGGATTATTTGCATTCTTGAGTGGGCCCTGAGCATTCCAAATGCTTGCTGAATTTAGATATAGGGCAACTGCTGTTGGCCAAGTCTCTTGTCTGTTACCTGGGTCCCGATCTGAGCTGGGCCAAGTCTCTGTCTGTCCCCTGTATCTCGATGTGAGCTGGGCCAGGTATCTTTCTGTTGCCGGGGTCCCGATCTGAGCTGGGCGTGGGAAGCGCGAAGCAGCCATGGGGGCAGGAGACCTCCTTTAGAAGGGGGTGAGGGTTCAAGCCCCTGCAATGTTGGGGGGGTGAGGGTCTGTGCCCAACTTCTGTTGCCCCCCCAAGTTCTCTCCTGATGGCCCCTCTGCGACTGTGCCTGTCTTAGGTTGTTCCTTCCTTGAGGAATCTTACCCGTCTCTGACTAACCAGCCATCCTCTGGGGCCAAGCAGGGTGCTGTGAGGTTCAGTTCTGTCTCCTTGGTAGCCTATGACCCCGTGGCCTCCACACCCAGCACCTGCCTTGGGAACCCCTGGCCTGCTGGCAGGGTCCCAGTGCTGATCACATATCTCGGGGAACTCGGGTTTCTTCTCCAGTGAGGGCCCAGCTCACACAATTGGATGTGAGACAGATCCATGGTACCAGCCCCCACGAGGCTTCAAGCTCAGCATGAACAGAAAGCTCAGGTAACAGCGAGGGCAATTGGATTGTGAGAAGAGGGTCCCTCTTGGCACAAAGGACAAGAGGGGCCAATATAGGATGCTCAAGTGCCTTCCCAGTGCCTTAATTCCTTCTGCAAGGGATTAAATCCTTTCATGTCCTTTTTTTTTTTTTTTTAAATTGCTGCCAACCATTCAAAGAATTAGTTTGTAAGTTTGTTTGGGATAATTGTAAAATATGCTGTTGTAAAATATCTAAAATTATAATGACATTGTAGAATAATATCATGTAAGGATATTCTTTGCCCTAGGCCCTGGCAATTCCATTTCAAACTGGCTGTCAATTTCTTTTTGTAGCTTTATATAAACTTTGTCAGGGAGGCAAAAACACAAATTACTTACTTTAGTTCAAGAGGCCAAATATGTTGACTTTCAATTACAATCCTTATGACTTTTGAAGGAAACTTCTCTTTGTTTCCTTCCAAAATAATTTTCAGTCTGAGGTATGATGTTCTGATCGACGTTTCTCAGCCTCTGGATCTGTTCTTGTTCATCCGTCTATGTCGTTCATTATATTACACAAATGAGCGAGATCATGTGATATTTATCTTTCTCTGGCTTATTTCACTCAACATAATATTCTCCATCTCCATCCATATTGTTGCAAATGGTAGGAACTCCTTCTTTTTTACCGCAGCGTAGTATTCCATTGTATAGATATACCACAGTTTTTTAATCCATTCATCTGCTGATGGGCATTTAGGTTGTTTCCAAATCTTGGCTATGGTGAATTGTGCTGCTATGAACATAGGAGCATATTTCCTTTCTGATGCGTGTTTCTAGATTCTTGGGATATATTCCTAGAAGTGGGATCACTGGGTCAAATGGGAGTTCCATTTTTAGTTTTTTGAGGAAGCTCCATACTGTTCTCCACAGTGGCTGCACCAGTCTGCATTCCCACCAGCAGTGCAAAAGAGTTCCTTTTTCTCCGCATCCTCGCCAACACTTGTTGTTTGTTGATTTGTTGATAAAAGCCATTCTGACAGGTGTGAGATGGTACCTCATTGTTGTTTTGATTTGCATCTCTCTGATGATTAGTGACTGTGAGCAGGTTTTCATATGTCTCTTGGCCTGCCTTCTGTCTTCTTTCGAAAAGTGTCTACTTAGATCAGTTGCCCATTTTTTGATTGGGTTGTTTATCTTCTTTTTGTTAAGTTGTATGAGTTCTCTGTATATGTTGGAGATTAAACCCTTATCATTGATATCATTGGCAAATATGTTCTCCCATGCAGTGGGCTTTCTTGTTGTTTTATTGATGGTTTTCTTTGCTGTGCAAAAGCTTTTTATTTTGATGTAGTCCCATTTGTTTATTTTCTCTTTAGCTTCCATTGCCCTAGGAGTAGTATCTGTGAAGAAGTTCTTTCGGCATATGTCCGAGATTTTGCTGCCTGTGGATTCCTCTATTATTTTCATGGATTCCCGTCTTATGTTTAAGTCCTTTATCCATTTTGAATTTATTTTTGTGTATGGTGTAAGTTGGTGATCTAGCTTCATTCTTTTGCATGTATCTGTCCAATTTTCCCAACACCATTTGTTGAAGAGACTGTCTTGACTCCATTGAATGTTCATGCCTCCTTTGTCAAATATTAATTGAGCATATTGATTTGGGTCAATTTCTGGGTTCTCTATTCTATTCCATTGATCTATATGTCTGTTCTTGTGCCAGTACCAGGCTGTTTTGAGAACAGTAGCTTTGTAATACAACTTGATATCTGGTATTGAGATCCCACCTACTTTGTTCTTCTTTCTCAGGATTGCTGTAGCTATTCGGGTTCTTATTTTATTCCAGATAAATTTTTGGAAATTTCGTTCTAGGTCTGTGAAATATGTTGTTGGTATTTTAATGGGAAGTGCATTGAATTTATAGATTGCTTTGGGTAGTATGGACATTTTGATGATGTTGATTCTACCAATCCATGAACATGGTATGTTCTTCCATCTGTTTATGTCTTCCTCTATCTCTTTTTTCAGTGTCGTGTAGTTTTCTACGTATAGGTCTTTTACCTCTTTAGTTAAGTTTATTCCTAGGTATCTTAATTTTTTTGGTGCCATGGTAAATGGGATTGCTTTTTTAGTCTCTCTTTCTGTAAGGTCATTATTGGTGTATAGAAATGCCATAGATTTCTTGGCATTAATTTTGTATCCTGCTACATTACCGAATTCAGTTATTAAGTCTAATAATTTTTTTATGGAGTCTTTAGGGTTTTCTATGTACAGTATCATGTCATCTGCAAATAAGGACAGTTTTACTTCTTCTTTTCCAATTTGGATGCCTTTTATTTCTTCTTCATGTCTGATCGCAATGGCTAGTACTTCCAGCACTATATTAAACAGGAGTGGTGAGAGTGGGCATCCCTGTCTTGTTCCTGTTCTTAGGGGAAATGGTTTTAGTTTTTGCCCATTGAGTATGATGTTGGCTGTGGGTTTGTCGTATATGGCTTTTATTATGTTCAGGTATGATCCTTCTATTCCCACCTTGCTGAGAGTTTTTATCAAGAAAGGGTGTTGGATTTTATCAAATGCTTTTTCTGCATCAATTGATATGACTATGTGATTTTTATCTCTCAATTTGTTTATGTGATGTATCACGTTTATTGATTTGCGAATATTGTACCATCCTTGCATCCCTGGGATAAATCCTACTTGGTCATGGTGTATAATCTTTCTGATGTACTGCTGGATTTGATTTGCTAGAATTTTGTTGAGGATTTTGGCATCTATGTTCATGAGGGATATTGGCCTGTAATTCTCTTTCGTTGTGTTGTCTTTGTCTGGTTTTGGTATTAGGGTGATGCTGGCCTCATAGAAGGAGCTTGGAAGTGTTCCTTCTTGAATTTTCTGGAATAGTCTGAAGAGGATAGGTTTTAGTTCTTCCTTGAATGTTTGGTAAAACTCCCCTGTGAAGCCATCAGGCCCTGGGCTTTTGTTTGCTGGAAGCTTTTTGATGACTGCTTCAATTTCTTCCATAGTTATCAGCCTATTGAGATTCTTAGAATCTTCCTGAGTGAGTTTTGGAAGGTTGTATTTTTCTAGGAATGTGTCCATTTCCTCCAGATTGTGTAGTTTGTTAGAATAGAGTTGTTCATAGTATTTTTTAACAATCCTTTGTATTTCTGTGGGGTCTGTTGTTATTTCACCTCTTTCATTTCTGATTTTGTTTATTTGGGTCCTCTCTCTTTGCTTCTTGGTGAGCCTGGCTAGAGGTTCGTCAATCTTGTTTATCCTTTCAAAGAACCAGCTCTTGGTTTTGTTGATCCTGTGTATTATTTTTTTGGTCTCTATGTCATTCATTTCTGCTCTGATCTTTATTATGTCCTTCCTTCTGCTCACTGTGGGCTTTTCTTGTTGCTCTCTTTCTAATTCTTTGAGTTGTTGGGTTAGAAGATTTATTACCATTTTTTCTTGTTTTTTGAGGTAGGCCTGTAGAGCTATAAACTTCCCTCTCAAGACTGCTTTCATTGTGTCCCATAGCATTTGCATTGTTGTGTTTTTATTGTCATTATTCTCCAGGATGTTTTTAATTTATTCTTTGATCTCGTTGATCACCCAATCATTGTTTAATAGCATGCTATTCAGTTTCCACGTGTTTGAATTTTTTGGAATGTTTTTATTATAGTTTATTTCTAATATTATGCCATTGTGGTCTGAGAAAATGCTTGATAAGATTTCAATCTTTTTGAATTTAGGGAGGCTTTGTTTGTGACCCAATATGTGGTCTATTTTTGTAAATGTCCCATGGGCACTTGAAAAGAACGTATATTCCGAGGCTTTGGGGTGAAATGCTCTGAAGATGTCCATTAGGTCCATCTGATCTAGTGTGTTATTTAGAATTGCTATTTCTTTGCTGATTTTTTGTCTGGAGGATTTATCCAGTGATGTCAGTGGTGTATTAAAGTCTCCTACTATGATTGTATTGTTGTCAATCTCTCCCTTGATCTCTTCCAGGAGTTTTTTTTTATGTATTTGGGTGCTCCTGCGTTGGGTGCATATATGTTTACCAGAGTTATATCTTCTTGTTGAATTGCTCCCTTTAGTATTATGTAGTGGCCTTCCTTATCTCTTGTTATGCCCTTTACTTTGAGGTCTATTTTATCAGATATAAGTATTGCTACCCCAGCTTTTTTCTCATTTCCATTTGCTTGAAAAATATTTTTCCATCCCTTCACTCTCAGTCTGTGTGAATCCTTTGCTCTGAGGTGGGTCTCTTGTAGACAGCAAATACATGGGTCATGTTTTCTTATCCATTCAGCTACTCTATGTCTTTTGATTGGTGGATTTAATCCGTTTACGTTTAATGTTATTATTGACAAGTACATGTTTGTTGTCATATTTTCCCCCTTAGTGTTTTTGTTTCTTTTTGCCTTTCTCTTTCTTCTTTTTACAGCAGTCCCTTTAGCATTTCTTGCATTGCTGGCTTGGTAGTGATAAACTCTCTTAGCCCTTTTTTGTCTGTGAAGCTCCTGATTCCACCATCAATTCTGAATGATAACCTTGCTGGGTATAGTATTCTTGGATTCAGTCCCTTGCTTTGCATCACTTTGTATATTTCATTCCATTCCCTTCTGGCCTGGTGTGTTTCTGTTGAGAAATCAGTTGATATTCTAATAGGAGATCCCTTGTAGGTAACTTTCTGTCTCTCTCTGGCAGCCTTTAAGATTCTTACTTTGTCATTGGTATTCGCCAATTTAATTATGATGTGTCTTGGTGTTGGTCTTTTGAAGTTCAACTTGTTTGGGACTCTATGTACTTCTTGGACTTGCATAGTTTTTTTATTGCCAATATCAGGGAAGTTTTCTGTCATTATTTCTTCAAACAGGTTTTCTATTCCTTGCTTCTCTTCCTCACCTTCTGGTATCCCTATTATTCTAATATTGTTTCGTTTTGTGTTGTCCCAAAGCTCCCTTAGGCTCTCCTCTTGCTTTTTAAGTCTTCTTTCCATTTGCTGCTGTGTTTGTGTGTGTTTTCCTACCTTGTCTTCTAATTCACTGATGCAGTCCTCAGCCTCTTCTAGTCTACTGTTTAAGCCTTCCAATGTGTTCTTTATTGCAGCTATGTCGTTCTTCATCTCCTCTTGGTTTCTTTTCATGTTGGTGACATTTTCATTCAGCTCCTTATAGTTCTCATTGAGTTGTGTGTATTTGTCATCCATCCGTTTAAACATCCTTAGAACCATTACTCTGAATTCTCTCTCTGTTAAGCTGCTAGCCTCAATTTCATTTAACTCCCTTTCTGGTGATTCCTCTTTTTCTTTCCTTTGGGTATTGCTTTTTTGTCTCCCCATGTTTTCCTTTATCCGGGGGATCCCTGCTCTTCCCAGCTGCAAACTGTCTCACCAGCTGTGCCTCCTTCGCCAATTCGGGCTGGATTCCGCTCGTCTCAGCTGCCTCCTCTATTTGCTCCGGGAGAAGACTCAGGACACGTCCTTCTATTCCGCCGCCATTTTTCTGATTTAGAATTATTGTTGTGTAATAAGTATAGAAGTCTCACAAATGTTCAAGTACAAAAATTAGGGTGTGTTCCTAGAATATGTCAATGACTCAGTGCTTGTCACCTTTCTCATATTGTGCAACATTTTAGAATAAATGGGATGAATAGTATGGCTTGTTACATTTGATAAATGGGTATACACTGGGGAGGCATATAAATTAGATTACAATTAAATGGACAGAGAAATGTATTCTGGAAAATATAATAAGTTGAATTCTGAAAGAAAAAAGGAATTAAGTATGTAAAGGTAATGAAGGTAAGGCATAAATAACACTTCAGGCAGTTTGGAAGATAGAATCTACAATAAGGTTGGGGATTATTATTGGCTCATCATGGCTACAGTGAAGGTTGCATATGACCAAAGAGTGGGCAGTGAGACTTATGAGTCAGTGGAGTAGCTAAAAGAAAATCATTAAAGGTCATATGAACTAAATTACTGGTTGCTCTTGTGATTTCTGGAAAATTCTTCCTGGAGGCATGGGATCAACATAAACTGATTTTGTTTTCAGAAAGATTTTTTGGCATCTGTGAGCAGTAGAAATTGAAGTTAAAGAGAGGCTAGTTAGGAAAGTATTATTATAATGCAGGAAAGATAAAATAAAGGGATGGAGGAAGGCAATGACCATGGGAATGGAGAAGAGGGGAAGGTGATAGGCAATATTACAGAGGTTAAATTCACCAGGACTATGGCTGTGTATTGTATTTGGGGAGTGGGCAATGAGTAGGAAGAGTCTAAGATGACTTCCAGACTCTCCTTGACAACTGAGTTCATGGTGACATTGTTATGCCCAGTGTTCAGGATCCCCCAAAACCCACCAAGGAGCCGATTCCGATGCAATAGTAAAGAGCCTTTATTAGCTGGCTGGGCGACTGCTCTGCCATTCTCCATGCAGGGAGTCCAGAGAGCAGCCGCGACCCTTTGTGCAGGACCACTTTTAAGCACATTAACCACATCCTGTTCTTGCAGAGCAAGTAACCCAAGACAAAACAGTTTTTCCCAAGCAACGTCAGAGTCATGCCATTGACAACCATGTTATTCACAGGGTCATCCTGTTCTTCAGAAAGCTGACAGTGTTCTATGAAAGAAGGCCTACGTGCTGGGAAAGGGCCATGAGACCGTATCTCAAGGCCTGGCCTGGTGTCAGCACTGACAACTCTATCTGGGGCATAGCCCACAGCCTCAGTAGTGCTCAAAAATTCCCACTCTCCAACATTCCCCACTGGTTTTATGAACTTGAGTCAAATCATTGACTCTTTTGGGTCATTGTTGGTGAGGGAGTTATATTGACCCATGGGGACTATAAGCTTGATAGAATTAATTCTCTGCTGAATAAAGTCAGTGGGCCTGTTTATAAGATAAAGTCCTATAATGAGGGCCAGGACCAATCCCCAGAGGGTCCGAAAAGTCCTGGACTCTATTTTGCCTGGGCTGTCTTAAGCCAGGTGTGATGAAGCCACGTTGCGATCCTGTCGACCTTGACTGCCGTGGAGGTGGTCCTTTCCAGGTAGGAGTCAGTCCTTGCGTGGCAAATTTCTTTATCTAAACAGTCACCAGACTGTTTAGATAAAGAAATTTATCTAAATTAATAGGGTGGAAGGATGGACCGGATCAGACATGCTTCTGGACTTTCTGGGTGGACTGTAAAGCCTGTAAGAACTTGAGTAAAGATTGGTTATGTATTTCAGCTTTTCTAGATTGGGTTTCCATGTAAGCTGGTGAGGTGGTTAGGTCAGGGTTTGGAAGAGTCACTAGAATCTGTAATGGCCCCACTGGTTTTAGGGCTTCATCTGCTCTTGCTTCTGGGGAGTCCCCTTGTCTCACATAGATAGAGATGGAAAGACTTAATTACATCTGGTAGTTCTAGTTGGCCCATCGTCCTTGCTCTGCTCGTATCTGTCTAACTGCCTAGTATATTACCTCAAGGATCCTGGCTCTGAATTCTTTTAGGGAAAATGGACGTCGGTGGGCTCTTCTAGCTACTTCCTGCTGAGGCGGGTCAGAAGTTTCTCTCAGAGCCAAGAGATCCTTGCTGTCTGTCAGAGGGACAATGAGGCCTGGGCACAGTAGGAGGTGGGCTTGTGACCTAGCAGAGACAAACTGTAAATTATTTACTCTTCCTGGCTTACTGACCTGTATTATTTGATCAATTTCATTACAACATTTCTCTTCTCCTTCTTTATTACATGCACACGACCTTTCTTAATTTTATACTTCTAAATTAGCCTTTAAACCTTCTTTCTATGTCCTTTAAAAATGCATAACTATGCCGCAGACCTTCTATTCAGTATTCCTTATTCTTTGAAACCTCAATCCTTTAAACAGCCAGAATTTCTATCCACTGTGTTCTGCCAGCATAGTTCAGATAAGTAAGAAACCAAGGACACCAGGAGAGCAGGTTGTACCCAGCAAAATCAACAAAAACCTATCTCTCCCTGCTCTCCCTGCTGACACGCCCCCCTTTTCTGCATTAACCATTTACTCTATCCTTAGCAGGGGACATAAGGCAAGCAGTCTGAGATCCTGTATAACCAAGCTTTTTACACTTAAGGAACAGCTGCTCTCCCTCCCAGATTTTCCCTTCTTTATTTCAAGGCCCCAGAAGATCTCAACTTTCACCACTTCTGATATCTCCAATTATCTCCCTGTCCCGCAGCCTAGAGCTTCTTTAGCTCAGCAGGCTAAGAGTGAATTCTACCGCTTCTACCTTTTCACATACCTGCTCTGGAGCAGTTTTCAGCTCTCTTCCTCCCCCAGAGAGAGAGACCCACTGTAAATCTATCAGGAAGGGCAGGCAGGTCGCAGTTCTCAGGACCACATGATTCTCTGTTTGCTAGCAGGGCTGATAAAGGCAGCCTACAAAGCAGTTAATTATGACTAATCTTAACCCAATAAGCCTCTGTCTAAACTTCTCTGAATTGGCAACCTTAACAAATTAACCCTAGAATTGCAAAATTATAAACTAACACAGCAAAATTATAAATCAGGGAAAAGCAATGAAAAGTTCTCTACTGTCTTCCCTCTAAAGCAGGGAGGTGCACTGTCTTTAAACAAATTAAACAACAGAAAGAAACAACAAATACTCTCATGTGTACAGCCAGATGGCACAAAGTAACTTCACACAGACCAGTTAATGAGCAGATAATTATGCCAAGACAGACAAACATCCATACTCACACTCTCTCAGTAGACTAGCCCAAACTGGAGCTGAGCAGATAAGTCCACAGAATAAAACAGAAAACAGACAAACAAAGACACCCAAGAACAGCCTTCCGACCCTGCGGAAGCAAAACCGAAAGCTGGACGATGGCCTCTCGCCTTGTCCCTCCAGTGAGGGGATTCCACATCCCTCGAGGATCGGAATGTCTTCCGAGTCCTCCGGCCCTTGGTCCACCAGTGCGTCCACCTAGACCGTGCTGGGCACTACCAGAAAGTGAGGGGATTCCACGTCCCTCCAGAAATGAGCTCACACAGAACACACAAACACAGAGACACAGAGAAACCTACCGCGGTCAGTCAGGCTCTCCGGGTTGGGGTCCCTCATGGGTCTTGGGGATCCCGGAGGAGCCCCCAAATGTTATGCCCAGTGTTCAGGATCCCCAAAAACCCACCAAGGAGCCGATTCCGATGCAATAGCAAAGAGCCTTTATTAGCTGGCTGGGCGACTGCTCTGCCATTCTCCATGCAGGGAGTCCAGAGAGCAGCCGCGACCCTTTGTGCAGGACCACTTTTAAGCACATTAACCACATCCTGTTCTTGCAGAGCAAGTAACCTAAGACAAAACAGTTTTTCCCAAGCAACGTCAGAGTCATGCCATTGACGACCATGTTATTCACAGGGTCATCCTGTTCTTCAGAAAGCTGACAGTGTTCTATGAAAGAAGGCCTACATGCTGGGAAAGGGCCATGAGACCGTATCTCAAGGCCTGGCCTGGTGTCAGCACTGACAACTCTATCTGGGGCATAGCCCACAGCCTCAGTAGTGCTCAAAAATTCCCACTCTCCAACAACATCATCCTCTTATGAGATGAAGAATACTGGTGAAGAAGCCTTTTTATTGGTATGTGTATGGTGAGTTCAGCTTCACCCAAAGAGTTAGACACACTTATATGATATCTAAGGAGAAATATTCACTAGGTAGCTGGAGATATGTTATATGGATGTTGTTGGAGAAATAAACTTGGACCGCAATATTGGTAAAAGGAAATTAATCTTGAAAATAATACTTGGATGAGTTAATTTAGGGATAAAATGTAGAGGAAGAGCAGAGAACTTAAGGCAGATCCTTGGGAGAGTACTAGTATAGACATTGTGCAGCCATAGGAGAAATACAAAATATCAAAGAAGGCAGAGAGAAAGTATGGGGAGAAGTAAAACCCTTTACGTTTTTTATACATACAATGTGGGGAAGCTTTCTCATTTATAAATCTAACAATCTATGCTCTTGTGCTGTTTCTAGGCATGTGACCTTGGCTGTATCATTTAACATCACTGAATTTTTATTTTCTCCTACTTAATATGAGGCTATGGCTCCTGCTGCCTGGCTTACAGGTTTATATTAGATAAGGTGATATATGTGAAAGCACCTTGGGAACACTCCAAAGCACCATAGAAATGTGAATTTTTATTATGATTTTCTAGATAATGATTTCTCTTAACTACTTTTGCCCTTTCTTTCCTCTTTTCCATTGACTGAAATGTTAAGTGGACTTATAACTTCATCCTTCTGTTATTGTGTCATCCTGGAATTGAAAGAAAAACTACTAAAAATTTACAGGACTGCCAATTAGTGTAGGCCAAGAATTTCTAAGATATAGAGCAGAGGAGACACAATATCTAAAGACTTACTATGCTACCACACTTAAAATCAGATTCACATTGGGTTTGTACTAAACAAATCAATCTTTGGAAATTTGGTTATGTTCTTGGCATCACTATAGAGGCAACTCGAGGGAAATGGGGTTCCTAATTCAAAATGATGTCTTGAGTATAAATATATCTTAAAAGTATGTCCTAGTGACAGGGATGCCTGCAGGCAATGTTCAAGTCAGTGGAATTTGTCTTACTACTTCCACTTTTTACAGATCTTCTGCTTATTTTAGTCCTGTCCGCTACATTTTTCCTAGTTACCTCCATTGTAAAGATTTGTCTGAACGTGGGAGATAAAATATCATGTACGTATTCATTTTCAAATATTAAAATATGAATATATTATTTTTTGAAGGCAGTGTTTCTCAAAGAGTGAATTGTGAACTACTCGGATGAACTGAGTCAGGTGACTTTGACCCTCAGTCCTAATGGAGAAGCACTGTTCTAAGAGGATCTGTTTCATTAACAGGAATGCAGGAAGAATTTGTTATTATTACATAAGAAATGAATGAAACATTATTATAATACAATGGAAATAATGCTTGGAATAAAAAAAAACTTGATTGTTTTCTTACTAACTAGATGTGCAGTGTTCTTAGCCAAATTACTTAATGTTTTTGAAATTCCATTTGTCCATCTTTATAATGGATACAATAATGATAAATCCAATAATAATAAAAAACCTTAATATCTCAGAGTAGTTGTGAGCATCGAGAAAGATGGAGAGAGATTGTTGATAAAAGTAGTTTCACAACTCTGAAATAATATACCTGGAAATTATTATCTTTATTTTAGCTAATGGTGGCATATCTTGAGGAGTATGATTTTTAAAACTTTTTATATAAAACTATATCTTTTACTAACATGAAGAAAACCTGACCTATAGATCACTGGAATATATCAATGCAAATGAAAATACAAGAAATTAATTCCACATAGCTGCAACTATATATACATTTAGTTTTTTATTATTATATTTCAAAAAAAAGCTTAATATTGTATCTGAATTCTTGGGTTGGTGCTCAATAAATATTTATTGAAGAGGAGAAGACATTTTGAATAGATTTGTTTTATATTGTTAGTACAGAACTATTCCTTTTTATTATATTTTAAAATTTTTTTTCGTAAGAACAAAAATGTGAAAACTTGAATACCGTATCAATGTATCATTATGCAGAAGTATTAATATCAGTATGACAGCATATCAGTAGTAATTCTGCCTTGAGGTTCACACAACAATCCATTTGAGCTTTGTTCTTATGATTTAAAGAGTCTATCAATTCAATTATAATTTTATATCAATGAAAAAAACATATATCTGTCAATAGCATAGTTTATCAATTATTTTAAACAAATCCATAGTATATGTTAGGCGACCAGATCTATAACTATTGCACTCCTATGAGAACAGTTCTTTCTTACTCTTGTGGTTGACATTTTATTTAAATGCTTTCTAAAATAATATGTAAAAGTTACTAAATATGATATTTCATTAAAGAGTGAGTTTTCTCATGTTTGATTTATAGTGAGTATTGAATATTAACTAATCTCTCAGTTTTGAGTGGAAATTATTTGCCAGTGGATATTAGTAATTATTGTAGAATTATTTTGTTTCTGATTTCCTCCCTCTTTCTTGCCTTATCTTCCTTTCAGCCATCCATCAATCCTTTACTTCTGTCATAATTGTTATATATTGATTGTCTTTTATGGGCTATGAAACTTATCAGGTGACAGAAGAGACTTAAATTCAGTGGTGGAGCAGGTGAGCAGGGGTGCCAGACCAAGGCAGGGCACCAGTCGCTGTCAATGGGGCGAGCCTCTGGTGGTAAGTGAAAATTCTTTGCTCCTGCATGCTGTGGTTCTGCCCGACACTCGCACCAGCTGCCAGCGCCGGCCCTGCTCACACCTGCTGCTGGTGTCCGGCGCCAGTCCCAAACGATCAGCACCATCAGCTGTGGTGCGAGTGGCTGCTGCTGGCCCCAGTCACCCAGTGCGAGTGGCTGCTGCTGGCCCCAATCACCCCTGAGGGCTTCTCCACCTCCCCCTGCTCCTGAGGGGCAATGGGGGCAGCAGCCACCACTCGCACCCACTGATGGCGCCAGCCCCAATTGCTCTGCACCATCAGCAGGTGCCAGAGGGGCCAACACTGTCAGCGTGTGGGAGCAGCAGCAATGGTAGTGGGGCTTGCGGCAGATGGGACGGGGGGGTGTGAAGGATGGGCCGAGACCCGCCCCTGTGCCTACCATAGCCTCATGGCCCACAGTTCCTTTCATGGTGCATGAATTCATGCACTGGGCCCCTAGTCTCACAATAAAAACAACAGTTCTTCAAAGAATAATATGTTCTTAAATATCAGTAGTGCTGAGGTGGAAAAACTCTGTCTTAAATAATTCCTAGCTTTGCCATGTACTCAGTACTGGTACCCTCTCTACAATGTCCCTGCCAGGTGCTTTGTACCTATACCTCATAACTTCCAATATGAAATGAAAAATGATAATTATGCACAATCTCTCTCCACATGCAGAATTCATTGAAGTATTTGTATTACTGGTTGGAGATTTCAATTTCTTCCATGATTATCTTAATCATCTTGTGACAAAACATTGTTTTCTCTGTGTGTGGTTATTGCTCTTTACTAACCACACCACTGTGGCTACACTTTGGTTTATAAATTAACACAAACAGATGTTTTATATTTCTTTTCAGTAAGTATTGATAGATGAGTGTGAGGTATGGTTTGTACTCTGTAATCTTTGAGAGATATTATGGATAGTGGCAGAGAGCATAGACTCATACTCTGCGTTTGAAAACTGGATCTGATACTTATTTGCTGCGTGAACCTAGGCAAGTGTATTAACTTCTCAGTAAAATGGGGATTTTATATGATACTATGTATATATTTATACTGATGTAAGTATTGAATGCGTTACTACTATATTTCATTAATACAGAGATGTTCTTGATTTAAAGACTCAGTTTTTTCATGTACCAATAAGAAAGAGAAAGTGTTGCTAATTAAATTAATCATGTATAAGGCATAGTTCAATTTTAGAGATTGTTAAAATATACAAAAATCTGCATCTTAGAACCAATGAAATATATGTAAAATATTTAGAACTGTGCCTGACACTGAGTGAGCTCTTAATTACCATTAGCACTTAAGTCAAGATATCTATATATATAAAAGGCTGATATGCTAAGTGTTCCCTAGGGAGTGTGACCGGGAGATTGGGAGTTCGATCACTTGCTATGATGTGCGCTGACCACCAGGGGGCAGCACGGAATGAAGGAAGGCCCTGGCTGGCAGCTGGGGAAAGAAGGCACTGGCTGACAACAGGAAGGCCCTGATCAGCCCTGATCACCAGCCAGGCCTAGGGACCCTACCAATGCATGAATTTCATGCACCGGGCCTCTAGTTCACAATAAACTTCTGGTATAAAAATACTGTTCAGAAAGCACTCCAGAACTGCAGCACTACCAATATTTTTCTTTAGAAGAGGATTTCCCCCCCTTTGTGTGTGTGTGTGTGTGTGTGTATTTTTTACTGGCAATACTTACATGTTTTAAAGGGACATTAATGATTTGAACACAATATTGATTATGCTATTAGGTAGAGAACCCATTGAAAAAATAAGTGCAGACAACTAACTGGAAACATTTAATAGGATGAGGAATTTTGGGTTGGAATGTCCTTTATTAACTTCTCTATTGGATTGGTTCCATGTTCCATGTCATAGCCTGGTATATTTTCTTGCCTCCCCGTGTATAAGAGTAAATCATTCTCTTGGGCTTTCATACTATACTCTATGAGCATCTGTTTACGTTCCTCTCTTTATATCATATCTCACTTTTTTCTATGTATGACTACTCTATTACAATTCCAACACTCAGAGGACAAAAATCAGGTGTTAATTGTCCCTATATACCTAGTATCTGACACAATTTCAGATATGGACTATGTGCAAATTCGTACTTTACAACTTGTTAGTCTCTTTTGTATCATAAGATGTAGAAGGTGTAGATAGGCCAGGACTAGAAACTAGACTAAGTCAGTTGGTAAAATAGTCTCCAAAAGACTTAACATGAGGTCAGAGTCCAATGTATCATATTAGAGCATAGAAAGCACCTCTGTTCAGGAAGAGTAAGAATTTTCAACAACACTTCCATTAGTCTCATATCCTTATAAACCATGGAGTCTGAGGAAACCTTAGCCTTTGGTCTCTTCCTTGGCTCCAATGTGGTGCTGGCTTCTGCTTTGTCTTTCCTCTTCCCTCTTACATGTAATTTTGGTGTGGCTGATGAAATTGGAGGCTGAAGGCAATTGTGGAGGCCTAAAATGTTTGCCAGAGATGGTAATCAGATGTGTAAGTTTATCAGGGGTGTGTTTAGAATCATATCTGTAAATAGAAGACTATGTTTTGAAGTTTGAGGCAGGCAAAGACAACAGCACAGGTAGAAGATAACAACTAGGAATCTGGTTCCCCAGGATAAAGCCCAGAAGGAATAGCTATGTGTTACAAGAACATAATATTCATCCAAGGGGTTTGAAAAAAAATAAGAGAAAGAAATCAACCTGTTTTGGGATTTGGAGAATGAAAAAATATACTCCCAAAATGGAGCTTAGGTCATTATCAATACACTTTGGTCTTGTTTTACCAAAGAGAAGTGAGACTCATGTGCATAGATAGGAAAGTCTTATTAGATGTGCTGTTGACTGGATGAAGCTCTTTGCCATCATCAGGTCTTGTATCAAGGATGATAGCAGGTTACGTTTGAGTTGCCTTGTGGCTTATCGAATCCAGTATACCATCAAACATAATCTAAGAATATAGCTCACAGATTCAGTGATTTATATTTATAACAGTAGCTTTCTAAAACTTTGTCTTCCACCCAGAAATAATAATAAGAAAGGCAAAATATAATCATAGTAGAAGATAACTTTACTAGTTATTGAATTTTAGAAAAGGACTCAGGAGTTTTAGATCTGAATTTATCTCACTCTCTAAAGGACACTTACTTTAATACCTCCTGATCCTGGTTTTTATTCAGGCAGATGGTTGGAACATTAAGGTAATATATTAACAACAGCTGCACAATTTCCCCTGGACCTCACAATAGGGAGGTTGCTCTTTCAAAAAATCATTAATGGAATTTAAAGTCTCTCACTTCCAGGTCATAGGTTTGAAAAATGCTGCCTTTGTTGAATCTAAAAATCATTACTATCTAATATGTGTCATCATCATGAACTTAGTCCAGGTATCACATTAGGTATTAATAAATAGCAATTATAAACAGACAGGAAGTGATTTCTTTTTAAAAGGTGCCAACGTTGTGTTACAATTCAATTCAATTTGAATTACTATTCTGTGTAATTGTTTAAGTTTTTAATTTTTAAGTCTTTTGATTTTTAAAATAAAAAAAGTAAAATTAATTTTTTGATGGACAGTTCTAGGAATTGTAATGCATACATTTTTATTACCACCATCACAACCAGAATACAATTCCATCACCCCAAAACTTCCCTTGTGTAACCATTTTATAGTCACACCCTCCCCCTATGCCTCACCCTTAGAAACTAACAATCTATTCTCTGTTACTACAGTTTTGTCTTTTTGTGACTGTCTTATAATAAATGGAATAATACAGCATTCATATTTTGAGAGTGGCTGCTTTTACTCAGCATAACGACTTTAAGATTTGCCCAAATTACTAGTTTGTCCCTTTTGCTTGCTGAGTAGTTTCCATTGTATAAATGTACCACAGTTAATTATCAATTTATTCATTAAAGAGTATTTGGGTTATTTTTAGTTCTTTGGAAATTATGAATAATATTTCTATAAATATTCAGGTACAGGCTTTTGTGGAATATAACCTTCAGATTCTCTAGTAGAAATACCTAGGAGTAGGATTTCTGGGTCATATGGTAGGTATATGTTTAATTTTATAAGAGAGGCTTTGCGCTTTTGCATTGCCATTGTCACATTGTATGTGAATTCCAGTTGCTCTGCTTCCTTGTCAGTACTTGTTATTCTAAGTAGTTTTTTTTAAAATAGATTTTTTATTGATTTCAGAGAGGAAGGGAGAGAGAAAGAGAGATAGAAACATTAATGATGAGAGAATCATTGATCAGCTGCCTCCTTCGCATCCCCACTGGGGCATGTGCCCTTGACCGAAATGGAACCTAGGATTCTTCAGTTTGCAGGCCGAGCTCTTTCCACTGAGACAAACCAGCTAGGGCATTCTCAGTAGTTTTTATTTTATCCTTTATGCATAGTAAAATCACATTATTGTTTACTTTCCATTTTCTTAATTACTTATGATGTTGAACATCCTTACATGGGCTTAATATCTGTATATCTTCTTTGGTGTATTGTCTGTTCAAGTCTTTTGCTCAATTTTTAATTGGGTCATTTTATTTTCTTACTGTTGAGTTTTGATATTTGGGATCCAAATTATTTGTAATTCATTTTTTCCAGACTTTAGCTCTTTTTACGTTCTTTAAATGGCAATTTTTATAGAGCAAATGTTTTAATTTCTTTGAAGATCAATTTATTAATTAAAAACATTAATCATGTTTTTGGAGCTACATCTAAGAACTCTTTGCTTAGTCCCAGATAACAAACATTTTATTTTAAAATTTTTATAGTTTAATGTTTTACATTTAAATCTGTGATACATTTTAGGTTGATTTTTGTGGATGCCAGATTTCTTTCCATCAGTGCTTTCATTATATAATTTTTTCTATCATTTAACTTTTAACTTACCTATGTCATTTAGGTAAGATTCCCATAGATAGGATGTAGTTGGTTTATGTTTTTATCCACTCTGAGAATGTCCGTTGTTCCATTATTGTATTTACACTATTGTCATTTAATGTAATTAGTGACATGTTTAGATTTAATTTAAACACTTATTTTCTCTTTGTTCTTTTATTCCCTGCCCTGCAATTTTCTCCTTATTGCCTTCTCTTGAGATATTTGAATATTTTCTAGTATTTCATTTTATCAATTCTGTTTTTGTCTGTATATCTTTGTATCGTTTTTTCTAGTTGTTTTAAAAATTATGAAATATATGTTTAATCTTTCATAATCTATTTCAAATCAGTATTTTCCATTTTATTTGAAATAATTGAAACCTGGTATTGATATTGAATAATTCTTATTGTTTATCTCCAACCTTATGGACTCTTTCATTTCCATTCTGCTGTTCAGTCCAAACAATGAAGTTTTGTGTGGGTTAGTTTGTTTGTTTCTGTTTTTATTTTACTACTCTTTTAGTTCTAAAATTTTTGTTTGGTTCTTATTTATATTTTCTATTTCTTTGTTGAGAATTTCTGTCTTTCTGTTCAACTTGAGTGTTTGCTGTTCTGATCTATAAATATATTTAAAACACAGTTTACTGCACATTTTAAAAGCATTGGTCATTTATATTCAGGGTGCATGTAATATTTTTATTTAAATTGTTCTGTGGGTCAGAAATAACTTTTAACTACTTAGCCTAAATTGTCCAGAAAAATGTTTTGATTCCTAATTATTGACAAATCTTGTCATCTTAAGTAAGTAAACTAATTAAGATAGCTTCCTTCTCTCTCCAACATCAGTAAATGATAAAATAAATAGGAGAGGGGAGACCAAGGAGAATCTAGCCTTGCCCAAATTGACAAGAGTTTGGAAAGGGATGAGCACTTATCTATAATATGGCTGAACCACCATCTTGGTCTGCTAAGGAATAACTTGCTCATTCATATTATGATTTCAGATGTCTCTCTCCTGACTTTCCCTTCTTCTTTTTTTTTTGTTAGTATATTTTTTATAGATATCAAAGAGGAAGGGAAAGGGAGACAGAGGTAGAAATATCAAGGATGAGAGAGAATCATTGATGCGCTGCCTCCTGCACGCCCCCTACTGGGGATTGAGCCTACAACCCAGACATGGACCCTGACTGGTAATTGAACCATGACCTCCTGGTTCATACGTCAATGCTTAAATGGGTAGCATCTCTAATACAGTCTGATCCATCAATTGATTTAGTTATTAAAAAGTTTTCTAGTTTTTATAATAATAGAAAATACATAATACGTGACAGTATGCACTTAAAATGAATGAATTAGTTCTCTAAAGAAGCAGGTTGCATTTCACCTGGACTTTCATCTTTATACTCTATGTCCTGTTACAAAATGCTTAGGATTCCAAGTGTGTTTCATTTGTTTAATTTAAAAACCACATTTTTTCAAAGCTTTTAGTTTTTCTCTGCACATCGTTCCTAGTGCTCTCATTGAAATGAACTGTGAGATTGGTATTTCTGCAAAGAAGAGGCTTCTATTCTGTTTATTGAGCTTATTCTGCTCTAGGGCAGTGGTTGGCAAACGCATTAGTCAACACAGCCAAATATCAACAGTACAACGATGGAAATTTCTTTTGAGAGCCAAATTTTTTAAACTTAAACTTCTTCTAACGCCACTTCTTCAAAATAGACTCTCCCAGGCCGTGGTATTTTGTGGAAGAGCCACACTCAAGGTGCCAAAGAGCCGCATGTGGCTCGCGAGCCGCAGTTTGCTGACCACTGCTTTAGGGGGACAGATATATCCATAGTTCTAATATATACTAATTAGATATATAAGCATAAATAATCAATATATGGAGAGCAAATATATTATATTCCAAGTATATAATGTATATACTATGTTATAAATACATTATAGTTTTATTTTTATATATCTGAACTAATCTTTGTAGTATAAAAATTAAATGGTATTTTAAAATATAAAAGATTTTGACAATAAAGCAAAGTTAAATGAAGATAGATTATTTATTTACTAGATTATACATCACATTTTTTTCTCTTTTGATAGTTGGTGTATGTTTTTCACTGCTTAGGTAAGATTTCTCAAATGATAGGTGAGGCATAAAATGTGTAATAATTAGTTACTGCTTAGGTATCAACAAATCCTACTTCAGTACTTTCTGTATGTATAATAAAGGGGAAACTGAAATATTTTTTCTGTGTGTCAACATTCTGACTTCTCATACTTCATTAAATCAAGATGATATAAATCCCTGAAGACCAAAGTACAAATTTTAGAGCTGTATTGATTTAACTTTCCTTTTGTAAATATTTCACAGTTTTATAATGTGCAAATGTAGGCACACACAGAACAAAGGACTGTACTTTTTTGTTAGTATGCCAGGGGGTAACTGACAGCTTTTATTATACCATTTAGAAAATAAAATGGTAATGAAAATATGTAAGGATATTTTTTGTCATTATTATGGATGTCAAGGCTAATTGATGAAACATTGTTTTTAAAATATTTTGTAGAGAAAACTTTCAATTTGTCATTTTTCAAATGTAAATCCATTTACCTTTTATAATTCAAAATTCTTTTCTATTTTTCAAATTATTATTTTTTTCTTTTCAAATTAGGGGCTTTTTTTGTTGGCCTTTTATCTCTCCCTCATTGACACTGAAAAACTCTGGATTAAATATATGACATTATGAAACTTTCACATTAGCCCACTGTGAAGTCATGATGGTATAAAAACAAATATATTTCATTGAAGGATCTATCAAGGAAGAAGTAACCTTTCTCATCTAAGCGTTGGAAGTAGGGCTGTAAAAATGACAAATATGTTATATGACTGTTTTATGTTTTCTCTTTTTAAGCTTTATAGAAAAAGAAAGCCATAGTCAACATAGAAGATTTTTATGAATGCTGATATATCAAAACATAATAAAATTAGTCTTCTGCTGCCAGAAATGACATAAAAAGGAGGAGGATTATTTGTTCTTTCAGTACTTACTTTGCTAAGATGGAGGCAGAGAATATAGATCTCTGGGAAAATGGTAAGAGACCAATAAGTATCATGAGATGGAACTGTAACCTACTTTCATTTAATGAAAAGTTTGGTAATTGCGCGCGTGCGTGCGCACCCTTACTTTAGGGTAAGAGTATAATAGACTTTTATAAACAACTTAGTACAGTGAAACAAAAACTCAGCCTACACCAAGGTAAACAGCATTCAGAATCCTAGAAATACAGCTTCACCTATAAAGATGGTGAAGCAGGGCCAGGGCCTTTTACTTAGAGGGCAAACTTTAATCAGTACAGATAGACTTTTCAAAATTTAAGTGCTGCTGAATTTTCTTATTAATATTTCCCATGAAAGCCCAAGCCGGTTTGGCTCAGTGTGTAGAGAGTGGGCCTGCGGACTGAAGGGTTCCAGATTTGATTCCAGTCAAGGGCATATGCTGGGCTGCAGGCTCAATCCCTGGTGGGGGCATGCAGGAGGCAGCTGATCAATGATTCTCTCTCATCATTGATGTTTCTCTCTCTCTCTCCCTCTCCCTTCCTCTCTGAAAGCAATAAAAATATATTTTTAAAATTTACCATGAAAACATAATAATATAAATATTGTGTACCCTTATAAAGAAAATACCTACCTAGAAGGACTTTCCGGTGGTTGAGCTTAAATTTAATAGCAGAGCTTAGCAGCCACTTCTAAACAGGGGCCTCTCACACAAATCAGGTTTCAGGGAGAAGTGTGCACTGAACTGCCTGCCTCCTGCACTAAACTGCCTGCCTACACTGTGTTTCTACCATCTGAGCCAGCCCTTAAAAAGGAATTCCTGGAATCCTATTTCAACCAATGAGACTAAGATTTTCCTTGTCTAATCGGAGCTGTGCTGCTATATTACCATTAGCATCTTCACAGACCAATCAGAGCAGTTCCATTCTGAAAAATCAGGACAGTGCCTATTAGACCCATCAAACTGTGAGGATTTGGAGTCCTCATTTGCATGAGGATGGATCAGTCAGGGACCAGGGACTTCTCTCTATGTAAGTCAGCACCCTTCTGGTTTGGGGAGCAGACTTTCCCTTTTAGCTGAAGACTGCATTTCCCTGGCTAGAGATAAAACACTGAAGATGAAGCACCAAAGACCTCTCACTGGACATGAGCAAAGAAGACCAAGCAGAGCAAGAAATGTCTAGCTGGAGAGGTTACTCCAGGGATGCCCAGGGCCACCTCACTCCAGGGATGCCTCCCCTCAGGAGTATTCCACTCACCCCAGAGTTGCCTCACAGCCCCCCTGCTTCATAATTAAGTTATAACATTATTGAGCTCTTCCATAGCCATCCATGCTGAATCACATCTGAGCTATTTGCACTGAATAAAGTTTCCTTCTTTACCACACCCCAAATTAGGGATTCCTGTTAGCCTTATATTGGTGCCAACAACCATTGGTTGACGATATTTAAAAGTTAGGCTAATTATCTTCAGTTTCTCCTACTTATTAAGATTGGATGACTAGTTTTTATTACTGTGTCAATGTGATGTGTTATGTATTGTACGTGTGTGATCTTGCAGCACATGATTTCATTTAAAGTGGATTTTATTTTATTGAATACAGTTTAGGCTTTATTGATTTTAACATTTCCGATGATTCCCTTGTAATATTTTCTGTAGATGATGTCTAGATTTATCATTATACATTCAAGTGAAAGCATAAGGAAAGTATGGCTACTCACTGATGTTCCTCCAGATCTACCCTCTTATTGAATATGAACATAACAAATCTTATTTGGGAATCATAGCCATTTTATTATCTCAAAGGCTACTATTTTTTTAGTTATTGTCAATTCCTTTTCTCATACATAATTCCAGGTCAAACTCTGGCCATCTAGTCTCCAATCTATTGCAATAACTTAAATGTAGTTATTTCATTCAACTACTATTTATTGATCACTTATAATGTGCTAGAAATATCCCTCCAATGTAAATTTGGTGTATAATATAATTTTGCAAGTATCCAAAGTTCTAGAAAATGGGGTGTAAAAGAAAATGAGAAATAAATGATGCTGTGACAGTTTAGGCCTAAACAATGATGAATATAGAGTTACCATAAAAAAAATTGATACCTGCAGATTTGGATGAGGCAAGATCGGAGTTCAGTTTTAGACAAGCAAGTGGAAAAGTAATCAGCTGGATGAGTCTATACTTGCAGAGAAAGGACTAGGCTAGAGATATCAACTTATGAATCAGTAGCATATA
The DNA here is from genome assembly GCA_026230045.1 of Corynorhinus townsendii. Lineage (NCBI taxonomy): Eukaryota > Metazoa > Chordata > Mammalia > Chiroptera > Vespertilionidae > Corynorhinus > Corynorhinus townsendii. Next base: position 141,904,014 of record JAPDVU010000005.1, on the reverse strand, counting down.
GAAAAATATTGAAAGTCAGTAAGTTTGGATGAGTTCACCAATGGGAGTGAATGCTGATAGATACCAGAAGAGGTACATGAAATGTTGGATTACCCTAATATTAAGATGCCAGGGAAAAGAGACTCCTCTTTCCCAATGAAAATGGAAAAGGTAAAGTACCTGGAAAACCAGGACAGTGTTTTGTCCTGGAAGGTAAATTAAGAAGAATATCAAGGAAGAAGGAATGATCAATTATAGTAAATGCTATTGATAGGTCAAGGAAGGAGAGGAGTGAGGATTAACATTTCAGAAAATGTGTTTGGGGGAGGAGAGGTTTAAATAAAAGCCTTTAAGTAAATTCCTTTCTTTGCATGGTAAATACCAAAATCCTCCCATAGACGATAATGCTATAATCATTCAAGAGTCATTGAAAACATCTTAAGAATCAGATAGATCTGCACTTGAGTCCTATTCTGTCCCCCATTAGTTTGTAACTTTGGGGTATACTGGTAACTTAACTTTTATGAATCTCAGTTTTCCTCACCTACTTCAAAGGTGGTTGGGGGAATAAATATTTAAGTACTTCCTGACCCTTGATGTGTGCTAATAAATGGAAGCTATGGTAATTGTAATTATAGTTATAATTATTATTAAGCCTAGGAGTTGAGGCTGCCTCTCATGTGGTCCTAACCCAAGTATCCAGCCCAGTTGTTCACTATGCTCCAATATGATTTTTCGGGTCCAGTCAAAATGACTGCTTACCATCCCCAGAATATTATTTTTGTGTTCTCTCTTCCATTGTTAGCCCATGTGTTTTTCTTAGGTTAGAATACTTTCCACCCATCTTTGCCTATCAGGATCTACCCATTCTTCAAACCCTTGCTCGGGTCCTATATTCTCCTGGGAAACTTCTTTATCATCCAGCCAGATGCAGCTTTTATATCCTCAGAAGTCATCTAACACTAATAAATGCACTATCAATCTGTCTCCAGTACATACTGCATCAAGAAGACTAATCTGTTTACATGCTTTGTCTCTCTGGACTACAGTGTGAGTTCTAAGAGGTTAGAGATTGCTGTGCCTGCTCAATGGCAGGCCCATCATGGTAATTTGTACAGCCCCTTAGGGTTGGTTGATAAAAGATGATATTGTTTAAGAGTTGGTTTCGTACTTGGACTCCTATCTGTTTTAAAGGCTAGATTTTAGTTTAATTTACCATTGTTAAACAAATTTGGTAGTCTTTTAAAAAAGATGTTTGGGTGGTGAAAAAAATGCTGTGAGACCATGCACAAGTAACTATATTTTTCAAGATAATAAAAAGGTTACCTTTAAGACTAAATGAGAAAGTATATGTAAAATGCCTAAATGACATCCAACACAGAGAAACACTAAAAGTAATTATTTGCTATTATTAAGCATTAAAGCACATTTTTGTATAAAATTTTGTGTTTTTGCAAAGGGGGTATTTCAGACTTCCATTTAAGTAAAATTTATTAAGGCCCAGGCCCTTGAATGTGCTAAGTACTGTGCTAGGGGCTTTCTTGTATGTTACCACATTTAATTTCTAAAACAATCTTACAACTCTGGCAAAATTTTCCCTTTTTTAATAAACAAGCAATCTGAGTTTCAGAGTGGTTAAGCAACTTGTCTAATGTCACATATTTAACTTCTCTAGATTCTAACTTTAATGTTCCTTCGTATGCATTAATAATTATAGCCCAGCCAGTGTTGCTCAGTGCTTGAACATTGACCTATGAACGAAGAGGCCATGGTTTGATTCCTGGCCAGGGCACACGTCTGGGTTGTGGGCTCAATCCCCATTGTGAGGTGTGCAGTAGGCAGCTGATCAATGTTTCTATCTCTCTCTCCTTTTCCCTTCCTCTCTGAATTCAATAAAAATATATTTTAAAAAATAATTATAATATCAATGTTTGTTAAACACTGAATCTATATAGGGCTTTATTCTCACAATCATATATTACATCACTTAATCCTCATAGTATACCTATGAGGAAGATGCCAAGACTCAGTTGAGATTCAAGGAAGTCAAATCAATTGCCCAAGATCACATAGGTAGGAGTTGGAGAATAAGAATTTAAATCTAAATGGGTCTGGTTCTGAAGTCAGTGGTTGTCATACTCTTCACAATATCCATTATTTCTGAGACTTATTCCTACCAAATGAGTCCATTTGAGCAGGAAACACACTGTTTTTTGCCTCAGTGTCAAAACACTGTAGACCTATGCTAAAATGTCACAGGGTAGGAACCAATGGCCTGATTTCTCATTTGGTTTTTAATTGAACTGCACTTGGAACTCCTGAAATGTCTTTGGCATATTTGATTCCATGTCCTTCTTCTTTGCCTGAGTAACTCCCATACATTCGTCAAACCTGTGAAGTCATTCCTCCTACTTCCATTTTCAATAAGGGTTGTGTTTCAGATGTATTCTCATGGTGTCCTGGCTAATCTCTATCACCCACCTACCACAAAGTTCTCTCTTCTTTTTTTCCCCACTAAATTTGGTCTTTAAATTTTGTAACCACCACATAGCTGCTTACAATCCCCATAATATTCTTTTTTTGTGAAAGATATACTTTTCAAAAGTTTGTTGAATGAGCAAATAAATTAAAATTACTTCTCAGCTATATTTTTTGCTATTTCCCTCTAGTTAGTTAGTTATTCTTCTGCAAAAATTATTTCTTTTATCTACTTTTGAAACCATGCTTCTCCTCTGCTTCCCACTCTGGAGTGTTTCTCTTCCTCCTGTATGTTGGGAGCAAGAAATTAATTCCATTTAAGAATCTTTTACCACATCATTCTGAATATCGCATGTCATTTCTTTGTTCTGAAACCCCCGTTACCTCTGCTCTATCCAGCTTTGGCAAGTGACCATTTCTCTGAAATTGAATTTTGTTTCTTTTTATCTGAATTCCTGGTTGCTCTTGTTTTGGGGTGGTCTCTGTATTTTTTAAAAATAGTTTCTTCCTTGAGCTAAAAACCATGTTAGGAATGCTCATGAATGAAAAATTACATCAACAGAAAAGCACAAACACTAGTGCAGTGACAGTCCAAATCTCCTCTGACCGCAGAAAAGAGGAAAGGATGTGCGGTCAGAATGACTTTTCCCTGGTCATTTCTAGATTATGTGTTTTCTTTAGTGACTCTAGACTAGGCTGTTTGAATTGGTCAAAAGCTAAGCTCTGCTTTGGGTAAACAGGGAATATTGGTGTAGTTTCAATCATTTTATCATACTCTCTTCTCCCTTCCTTAGATGCTACAGAAAACAAGGTAGAATTTGTTACTGGAGGTAGCTTCCATGATGAATGGACTTCAGACATGGCACATATCTTTAGAGAAGACCACTACATTAGTATTACTTGAAGCACATAAGAAGCACTAGAGCATGTTGGCAATTGGCCAAACTGTGCTCTGTCAGATCCAGGTTCAAATCCAATTTTTGCAATTTCTTAAAGCTATCATTTTGGACAAGTTATTTAACTTCTCTGAAGTCCAGGTTACTCATCTTAAAGTACATAAATACACTGAGTGGCCAGATTATTATGATCTCTAAACGCATAATAATCTGGCCATTCAATATATATATTAGAGGCCCGGTACATGAACATGCTTGGGTGGGGTCCGACCAGCCTGGCCAGGGGGAGGGGACATGGGTGGTTGGCCGGTCTGCCTGCTGGTCGAACTGGTCAAGGGGACAATTTGCTTATTAGCCTTTTATTATATAGGATATACACTGAGTGGCCAGATTATTATGCATTCAGAGATCATAATAATCTGGCCACTCGGTGTATAGTTCATTAAAATTTCACAGCATAGTATTATGTGACAGTGTCTGCATGTAATAGGCACTCAATAAACAGTGGCTCCATACAAATGCATGTTGTACCAGTATAGCAGTTGACAAAGCATGTTTTCATAAAACAAATTTACTGAAAGATGGTCCCTGTCTTTATTATGTGCACTGTAAAACCTCATTGCTTTTCTCTTCCTGTCACCCATCCATGGCAAAAGGCACTTTCATATTCATATTTTAATCCCATGGTCTGGTAGAACCCATGGAACATGGTAAACCTTCTTTAGATTATTTTTTAAATTGAGCCTTAGAGAATTTCAATGACTTCCTCAAGTTCTCTCAGCAAGAAAGTTGCTAACTCAAAATAAATGCACATGAGGCAGCAAGTCCAATGAGCCTTCCACTTTAAGTTTCTGTAGTTGTGTGTCTAGTAGCAATGCTATATCCACTGTGGTCCAGACCTTTAAATAAATTTATTGTTTGTTAGAAATGATTTTATTTAGACTAAAAATTTCCATCATTTAGCTCTGTAAGTCTAATGAAATATGAAGTCTTACTATGGGAAGTAAAAATAAAAGCCAGGGCATTAAAGGATGTAGAATCTGCAGTACTTTTGTAGAGGCAGTTGCTTCGTTAGAAGGAAGGCTATAGCCGGAGTGGCATTTAGCTTTAAGATCTTAGTAGTTCATTTTTGGGGCTCACAGTTAAACATTTCTAAGACATAATTACTGGGTGGACACTCTACATTGGCCACGGCAGGGACAACATTTGTAAGCATTTAAGTTATGTGGTTTGAAGTCAGAATGAAGTTCTGTAGATTTCATTTTAAGAAAATACATACAGAGATCCTTTTCATTAACTGATATATGATTTCCCTCAGTGAATATCTATTGAAAAACATAGATGTTAAATGACTCACTTTCATCCCAAAAATATCTCCTACATTTTAGAATGAAACATCATAAATAATGATCCACAGGGTGTTCTTTTTCCCCTAATGGATATTCAAAGCCAGCCTTTTAGTAACTTGACATTCTTGGAACCCATCATATCAGACTCTTGATGAGTCTGTCTCACAAACTCCCCAATTAACAGGAAGGCATTAAAAAGACCCAGAGGGAATACTGTGGTTCAAAATGAAAGAATCTGAAGCATAAAATAGGGTAAAATCCTAATTATATAAAAGACTCTTAGTTGCTTGAAAAAATACAATATACAAACTATTATCAGCAATAAAAATGATTTAGATTAACATGGGGCTTGTTTGTAGCTCAGGGAACACTAATGAAGAATGCTGAAATTATGGGTTAGTCAAGTGATGGCAAATGGTTTTTCACTTGTAGGTCAACCCAATGAAAAATACCCAGGAGTATTTTTTTTAAGACCCTAAAGCTACTTCTCTCATAGTGGGGAAGAGTGCTGTGAGTAAGAACAATATGTGTACAGTGAGTGCAGGAAGGAGAAATGACAACATATGCACAACCATCTTGTCATTCTGGACCTGTACAAAGCCCCAGGTTAGTCCTGGAGACAATGTGAATCCATTTCATCACATCCAGAATTTATCTAAATGTAGTTTGGATATCTCTTTAGCAACTCCTGGATAACTTATCTTACTTTCTATTTTAGATTAAATCTGTGGCAGATATGTCAACTAAATGGAAAGTAGATTATAGGTACTTCAAGTTCTTGAGTCATTATCTTCTTCTAGAACTTGCTGACAATAGGCACAAACTTGGTCAGGTTTCTATATCTCTGTCCTCAAGGTACCCATTTGGCACGAGGTGAAACATATAGCTCTTTGTACTTTTTGGGTATCTCAAGTGAAAGACCAAATACACACATTGCAAACTTTTGTTTTAGGAGCTCAACAGTTTTGAGCTATCATAAAGAAATAAGGTGTTTGTTTTTTTAATTTAGCATAATTTCCCTCAGATCATGCTTATATGTTTTAAATCAGGGAGGTCCAAAATAGATCTCTTGCCTTTCACTGTTCTGCTGTGGCCACTCTGTAAAAGAGACTTTTATCTACTAACTAGAGGCCCAATGCAAAAAATTTGTGCCTGGGAAGTGGCCTGCGCCCTCTCGCAATCCAGGACCCCTCGCTACTAACCATTTGCCTGCTCACTCTTTACCGCTTGGCTCGCTGCTCCTTAGCTCTGCTGTGGAGGCAGGAGAGGCTCCTGCCACTGCTGCTGCACTGGAAAGCTGTGAGCCTGGCTTTTGGCTGAGTGGTGCTCTAGGTGTGGGAGAGCACTGACCACCAGGGGGCAGCTCCTGCATTGAGCGTCTGCCCCCTGGTGGTCAGTGTGCACCATAACAACCTGTTCAGTTGATTTGCATATTAGGGTTTTATTATATAGGATTGTGCGTAGTTGCTTCAGGGGAAACTTCTAGGATCTGCTCCCAAACTTAACCATTGAGAGGCTCCAACAAAAGGCAGAGCTCTAAAACTTGGAGGCTGTCTCTCAAAGGTTGGTGTGTTGTGGACCAAAGCATTACATTAACAGGTTTCTATTATAAAATGTGTGTGCCTGTAATCAGAGATTGATCAGTGTTTATAGTCCTAATTTCCCTCTGTGACCTATAGAAAGTAGGTTCCAAGAGGGTCCTTCCTTCTCTTGTCCCTTCCCTCCCTTCCTCCTTCCAGTTTTCCTTCCTCCCTCCTTACCTTTGCTAATCAGTCAGTTAATCAAGGTATACTAGGTGTATTGGTCAATGATACGGATTTTGTAATCAAAACACCATAATTTCAAGAGAAACATCAAAAGTGCTTTATTCAAAGTAATGGCCATCGCTAGCTACACATTTCCCCATTTTCAGGTAATTTGTGATACCGTCCCAATAGAACTTCTCTTGTTTGGAGGCAAACCATTCAGAGACCCAATTTTCCACTTCTTTGTACGTTTTGAAGTGCTGATCAGAATGTGCGTGTGCCATCGATCAGAACAAGTGCTAATCTGAAGGAGCAAGGTCTGGTGAATACAGTGGGTGGGTTAATACTTCCAAGCAAGATCTTTTAATGTGTCTTTGACTGGTTTTGAAGTGTGTGATGTGCGTCATCATGAAGCAAAATTACTTTGCTGTGTCTTCTGAAACATTCTGGTCATTTTATGATTAAAGCGTGGTTCAAATTGATTATTTGTTGTTGGTAGTGATCAGTATTAAAGGTTTCACCTGGTTTTAGAAGCTCATAATACACCACACCTTCCTGATCCCACCAAATGCAGAGCATTGTCTTCTTTCTGAAGCGATTTGGCATTGCAGTCCATGTTGATGGTTGACCTGGATCAACCTATGATTTTCTGCATTTGGGATTCTCAAAATAAATCCACTTTTCATCGCCAGTCACAATTCGATGCAAAAAAGACTTTCTTTCATGCCGTTGAAGCACATTTTACTGATGACTTTTCAGTTTTCCATTTGTCTTTTGTTAAATTGATGTAGCACCCATTTTCTTTCCTTTAAAATATTTCCCTTTCCTTGTAAATGATCAGAAATTGTTTACTGAGCAACGTTTAATCTTTCTGCAAGTTGTTTTTGAGTTTGACACTCATCTTCATCCAATAATGCTTGTAATTGTTGGTCTTCAAACTTCTTCAGTGGACCTGGATGTTCTTTGTCTTTCACATCAAAATCATCACTTTTAAAGCGTTTAAGCCAGCTTTCACAAGTATCTTGAGATGGAGCATGTTCACCATAAGTTTCCCGAAGTATTCAGCAGCCCTTTCTTCAAAATAAAGTAATGAGTTAAAACTTCCCGCAAATGCTCTCCCTTTTTGGCACAAAATTCAACATTTTTAAGTGTAAAAATATCTATGATGCTAACACCTTCAGAAAAGTTGACATGAAGTTTTGAAGCTTGTTGTCAATACAACAAAATAGCATACATATCAAATCGCATATATATCAACATGTGTGTAACTCCATCTATTGAAAAAAATCCACATTATTAACCAGTGCACCTAGTAATATTTATCATTTGTTTAAGACATGCGGCTCTTTGGCCCCTTGAGTGTGGCTCTTTCACAAAATACCACGGCTTGGGTGAGTCTATTTTGAAGAAATGGTGTTAGAAGAAGTTTAAGTTTAAAAAATTTGGCTCTCAAAGGAAATTTCAATCATTGTACTGTTGATATTTGGCTTTGTTGACTAATGAGTTTGCCAACCACTGGTTTAAGTGTTGAATAAAGAATAGATATTACCTGCTCTCTAAGAACTTACTCCTGGTTGAGAGACTATTGACAGAATAATATAACAAATTTATAAAACATTGGCAATGAAAGTGTACTGTTTCAAAATGATGTTCCTTAAACAATGTTAAATGGTCTTGAATATGTTTTCAGGAAGGCATCTGTGATCCATTCTTGCTTCTTGCCCAACTTTTGCATCTACAGCTAATAACAAAACAAATGAATTCCAGGAAATAGACACTTTCCCCCCACATTTTGTAACAATATTCTCTCTATTTGGTTCTTTTGATTCTTCTAGTTAATCTCAAAATTGTTGTAGTGGCTAGTTCCAAATAAAGATCTTTTGATGTGTGGCAGACACAATGACACAGTAGATGAACTATACCTGACTCAGAGGAGAAGAAATTGTTTTAAACACATCTTCCCTCCCTGGCACTTGTACGCTAGCTTCCTAGTAATTTTGAAAATGAGTTCAGCTGAATGTATTAGATGAAGAGAGATTCCCCCCTTCTTGCTCCACTGAGCTTTTTAAACATAAATGCCCGGAAGCAGCACACACTCATCTTAAAACATAGGAGGCTCAGAACATGGCAATCCCAGGGTTCTCTTTTCCACCAACTATCAGAAACAAATCCAGACCTTTGTCTATTTCTGATACTCAATAGGGAAAAGCCACCCCTCAGCTCTCCCAACCCACCTTGTCTGCTTTGACTGAATCTCCACATGAGGCTTCTTCATCAACATAACCATGGGCATTGTGTTCAGGTTGTAGCACTTAGTTGGTACCCAGAAAAAGCTCGACTTACTCTAATTGCTTGGGGGAAAGCAAAGAAACAGATCCCATCCTAGAGTGGATCTCTTGGCTTTTTGTACCAGGAAGGCAAAAATCCATTAGAAGTCCTCAGAGCAAAGAATTCTTTTTTATTCTTCACCCGGTAGCAGGAAGCAATGCTGCTCTTTATCACATCATCTTGTTTTACAAAGTTTTTGGAAATGAGGAGTGACTTCACCATCCTCTTTGCCCAATACACACACATGTTAAAGTAAGAAGAATGTCCAGTTAAATGCTAATACATACGTCGTACATATGTTACAAATCAGACAATATAAAACGATAGTGCCATTTGGGAAGTGGGCATTTTTGAAGGTTAATTTATATATATAAAGAGCCAGGGTCATAACATCCAAAATGACTGAAGGCTCACCTGAATGTCAGGCTGCAGACGCAGTAGGCTGAACTGCTGATCTCTTGGAGAGAGAGAGAAGTGGGGCTGATCATCATCAGCAGCCAAGCCTCTCTCTCTTTCTCCTGGAGGTCAGTAATTCAGCCTGCTTGCCAGCAGCCTGGGATGGCTGCTGATCAGCCATGCCTCTATGATCAGGCCCCAAGATAGGCCCAGAGATGCTGAACCAACCAATCAGAACCAAATCTGGATGAATTGCGAGGAGCCAATGACTGCCTAGGAGGCAGAGCTTTTGACACTGACTGGCATAGAAACCTACCAATCAGAACCAAATCTGGGTGAATTGAGAGGAGCAAATGGCTGCCTGGGAGGTGGAGTTTTTGATACTGACTGGCATAGAAACTGACCAATTAGAACCTACTCTGTGTCAACTGCAAAGGCAGGACCTAAGGTGGGGACTGAGGAGGGGTTTTAAGGGCAAGAGCATTTGGCGTAAGGTGTAAGAAAGTGATTCAATTTTTTAATGACCATGTAGTACATATGGCTGGCTATCAATCCAGATATAGGGATTTTGTGTTTTTGTCTGCCTAGAGCATCTCCTCCTGCTGAAAAAGGCTTTTCCCCCCATTTAACCAATCCTATCCTGTATAATCTATCTGTATGAATAAAAGGGTAATATGCTAATTAGACTGGGTCCACTGGCCATCTTCCAGACGTCTGACTTCCTTCCAGACAAAGCCATGGTGGTGGGGGCCGAGGCAGAGACAGTTAAGGGTGATCAGGACGGCAGGGGAGGGCAGTTGGGGGCGAGATCAGGCCAGCAGGGGAGGGCAGTTGGGGGTGATCAGACAGGCAGGCAGAGAGGTTAGGAGCAATCAGGTAGGCAGGGGGGCAAGGTAGGAGCAATCAGACTGGTAGGCAGAGGGGTTAGGGGCGATCAGGCAGGCAGGCAGGCGAGTTGTTAGGAGTCAGTCATCCCAGATTTGCAAGAGGGGTGTCTGACTACCGGCAGTCAGACATCGCCCGATGGGTCCCAGATTGGAGAGGGTTCAGGCCAGGCTGAGGAACCCTCCTCCATACCTGAATTTTGTGCACTGGGCCTCTAGTTGTCAAATAAGTCAACGTGTTATAATGACTCATCTAAATGATAAGAAGCTCTCAGTAGTTCTCAGGTCTCCTGGGTCGCTCTATGCTTCACAAGATCTCTAAGGAAAGAAAAGTCAGGAGTAAAAGTGTTATGTAGACCTCCTGTATGCTCCCCTGCTCTCCTCTCTCTCCTCATCTATAACATCTGCTTGGAGTTCTCATAGAAGCTGCTCTCCTTTGTGTTATTGCCCTATATGCACTATTGTCTCTAGTAATCATAAAAGGTAGTTTTTTCAGTATCTGTTATAAAAAAAAAACCTACCTTTTATGATTACTAGAGACAATGGTGTGAAGGAGAGAGGAATTTGACTTTACATTGGCACATGGTATGATGGAGGAGAGAGGAATTTGACTTTACATTGACGATTCTGTAGCATCTGGTTCAGCTGCTCTCGCTCTGCAGATGAGGTCACTTACTTGTATATCCAGTCCCATCCTAGGATCTGAAAGCAAGACCAGCCTTTGAAAGTAGCAGGTGTATGGTTAATCTTGGATCAATAACTTAGTGACTTAGTCCTGAGTCACATTTGATGCAAATTCTGCTCTGAGCTTGGACACCTGGTCTCCTTCACCTGAACAACTGACTTCCTCCTTTCTGGTTGCATTCTTCAGTAGCCATCCCCTACCTTATCCCCTCATCCTATTAATAAAGAGGGGATACGCTAATTGACCATCATGCCTTCACAAAGATGGCAGTGCCCACAGTCAATAAGGAGGGAATATGCTAATTGACTGCCACACCCTCAAAGATGGCAGCACCCACAGCCACAAGATGGTGGCACCCACAGCCACAAGATGGCAGCACCCAGTCCCCTCAGCCCTGCCAAGGTGGCAGGGACGCGGCATGGCAGAGCCTGCCCTGTGAACTTGCCTCCAGAGTCCCCCAGTCCCCTAAGCGCCCCAGCCGCCCAGAGCCAGCCCAAGGCTCAGGCAAGCCTTGGATGGCACCTGCCCAACTGCCCAGGGCTGCCCGAGGCTCAGATAACCAGGTCCAGCTGAGGCACTGCCAGCAGTGGCAGCAGCAGTGGTGTGATGAGGACATCACCTTCCCCTGATCACTGGGTTGCCTCCCGACCCTCAGGGCTCCTGGACTGAGAGGGGGGCAGGCCAGGCTGAAGGGTCTTCCCTCCAGTGCATGAATTTTCATGCACCTGGCCTCTAGTTACTTTAATAAGATCTGTGGTTTGAACCCTAATTATTATTGTTATACAGGAAGTACCTCTATGATCATCTCTCCTTGCTTTTAAGACTGGGTTTCTTCATTCTGACCACCAATTTCCCCAAGCCTAGATCTTTCCTAATAAGACCCATTACTCAGTTGTGCACTGCTTTATTTTTCATCGATGTCTTACTTTTCCTTCTCTGTGTACTTGAAGAGAATTCTAAGGTCATAGAAATTTGCAAAAAGTTAAGGTCTAACACTCCTTTTTAAATGCTGATCTGGGATGAGTATTAGAATGTGTTCCTGAATACCTTTCCCCCAATAAGAAATCTTTAATCTGGTTTCTAAGTTCAAATAATCTAATATGGAGCCTGTTCACAGGCTCCTAAGTTCAATTTTCTCAATTCCCAGTATGGTAGGCAGAATTCTAAAAATGCCCCTCAAGGTTTTGCACTCTAATTCCTGGAACCTGTGAAAATGAAGAGAGATCATTCCTATGATTATGTTATGCATAGTTAACCTTGAGTAGGGAGATTTATCCAGGTAGACCTCTTCTTATCATTTAGAACCCCTTTAAGAAGCAGATTCTTAGGTAAGAGGAAGAAAATTCAGCGAGCTTTAATGCTCTCTTGCTGATTTGAAAATAAAGAGGCCAACATGCCAATGAATGCAGGAAGCTTTTAGAAGTTGAGAGTACCCCCAACCCCATGCCCTAGCTGATAGACATCTAGGAAAGGTACACCCAGTCTGACACCTAAGAAGAACTGAATTCTTCCAATATCTTTAATGATCTTAGAAAAAAAAAATTTTTTTCTGGGCTTCCAGATAAGAACTCATCTAAATGATACCTTGATTTTGTCCATGTGATACCTGAATGATGGAAGCCAGTTGCATCCACCTGGATTTCTAACCTACAAAACTGTGAGCTAAGATACGGTTATTTTAAACTGCTAATTTTGAGTTAATTTATAACAGCAGCACAATAATCTTACTACCTCTCAAGCCTTAATGGAAAAGAATTACCCAAAAAAGAATTTTAAGTCTGAGTATAATGCTTTATGTACTTGGAGACTTTTTTCCTTTAGATGCTTGAGTTTGATTGAAGAAAATTTTGGAATTAAAATATGTGAACTCTGAGTGTCTCTTATTAATGAATGTCCATCATTGTCTTATCAAGCATTCAAAGGTAAATTCAATAACTTTTAAGGTAGACTAATAGGAGCTCTTATATGCCAAGAAAAAAAGGAACCCTGTGTCATAAACATAATGTGTTTCCCTTTGTATCTGATAGGAACTGACAGGAATGAGAGAATTAGTGAGACTGAAGTATTAAAAAGTAAACATCATAGCCATTTACTTATCAACATTAGAGATTATTAACACATTTAGTTTTATAATATACTTTGCTACATCATTTAATATTTGATTTTAAATTACTTGGATTTATCTTTAGGGGAATTTAGCATAAATTTAACATAAAGTCTCACTTGCCTATATGAAAAAATGTGAATGTTTTATGGAAACACACCCAGTAAAATAGGATTTATTGGATGGGTTAGTTTAAATTTAGCAATAGAGGAAAGAGATGTGTAATCATATAAAGTCTTGGTAAGAGTATAAATTTAGATTCTATTTTAATCTGGGAATGGACTTTAGTATTTAATTTATAAATGTGAATAATTAGCATGGTTTATGGATATACATATGTATAGGAAAGCGTCTATATAAGGCCCTAAAAATGAAACTTGTCTGACTAATGGATGCTTAGAAAATATGTTCTGACTAATTAAGTTTTCTACTTAACTGTGAGTTTTTTATTTTGTTGATGATAACTGAAAATCTTTCTCAAGTATACTATTCTACTTTCTTGCCTTAACGAGTGTGCTATGCTGAAAATAAACATACTTGAGATCTCACAGGTTCAGTTATTAACTCGAGTTAATGTCAGCAATTTGAAGTCATTTATATATTGTTTTTTTAGAGTAAATTCATATATATTTATCTGACCTGTTTCATGTACAACCATAATTTTTTTTATTAAAGTATGATGCAGAGTAATAAAGATTTGTGTGAAAGTTTCTTTGCTTTTGATTCCAGGTAACTGAGGGACATGTGTGGGTATGTGCATGTGTGCACATATAATTATTATGTATACAATCTGTACAACTGTAGAAAAATAGAAACACAGAGAGAAAAATGTAAAAATCATGCATAATGTCACCTCACTGTTCATCTCATAGGTACTTATATTCTTTAATTTTTTTCCTATTCATGCAATAATGTAAATGAAATTATAGTATTGAATATACTATGTTAACTATATTAAATATTAATTATATATAATTAAAATTATATTAAAGATATTATTAAATATAATATTAAATGATTAACATAAAATGCTTTTGCCAATACTTAAAGTTAAAGAAATATTAAAAATGCAGGCCACATATAGGAGAGATGAACAAATCAGTCTTTAAGAAGAGAGAGGTGATGGAAATGGTAGAGTGTTAGAACTTCAAATGTAAGTATAGGCTACCAAGATCTTTCTAATGAATGAGAGAAGTGACACAGAGTAATGGTTAATTTAGGAGGTGTTTATATTAGTCTTGGAATGTCGTCAGGGAAGCAAATATACAAACATACTCAGACACATGTATATTCCCCCTGGACCTGGGTGGGTGGTAGTAAGGAAACACTAGGTTACTGAGAGTAAACCACAAAGAATTCCATCATTGATGAGTAATTGAGGGTGACTCTCTTTTCAACAATGCACAATCTGTTTGAGTCCTTGACTTTCAAAGAAACCAGTGTTACTGCACATGGAGGGAAGTTTTCTGGTGTACTAAAGGATGTCTTTTCTTTCCCTATTGGTAAAACCATACTATGTTAGAACTGGGAGGAATCTTAGAAATATTTTAATACTTCCTCATTTAATGAAAGAGGATATTAAAATCTAGGCAGGAAAAATAACATGTTGAAAATCACTAAACCTTTCTAATAATGGTCCAGAACTCTTGTCCCTTAAATTTCAGTCCACTGCATTTCTTAACTATATGGTGAAATCAATAAATAAAGATTTACTGGAGAGCTTCTATACTTGGGAAGATATTTAAATGTAATGATAATAAAGAAATTTATGTTGCAATGCCTCTGTCCTCAAGGCATGTACATGGATGAATTAATTAGAAAACAAAACCATATATTATTAAGCTAATCATTATGTAAATTAGATGAAGAGCAATAACGGATACTGGAGGGAATAATAGCGTGAAGCCATTAGAAAATGTTTTTTTGAAGTAGTGTATGTTTTGGAAGGAAATGAAAATATTTTTCATGGTTTGAAACAGAACTGCCTTTGGAAAAATTATTGCAATAACTTTTAATTTTCAAAGTGGCATGTTTATTATTATTATTTAAAATTTTGTTGCTAATTTTCTTTTATTTCACTGTTATTATAACATTTAAAATGTACAATTTATGCTAGCAAGTTTTTATTCAGATTTTTGGCTGCATTTGACAGACACTTCAAAAATCTACTCTGTGATATATTATCAAATCTTTATTATTCTTACCTTTCTATAATTTACTATATTTTTCTTAGTTCATTTTTCCATAAGAACTATGATTCTATGAATATCCTATATAATAAAAGCCTAATATGCAAATCAACCAAACAGCAGAATGACCAGTTGCTTTGATGTGCACTGACCACCAGGGGACAGACGCTCAACGCAGGAGCTGCAGTGATATGCACTGGCCATTTACAGAGAAACAGCACTGCAGACCTGGCATCCACAAAATAACATTAGGCTTCCCTGAGTGGGACACAGGCCTCACCACCACCCTGGAGCAACAGCCCACCAAATTGCAGCTCACTCTGCTGAGCCTGCATGGTGCAAAATGTGGCCCATAGCCCAGCCCAGCCCAGAAACGGTGGCTGTGGGCACTGGGTAATGACGTCACGTAGCAACACCCGGCTTCCTCTCCCTAGCTGGCTTCCTCTTCCTCCTTGGAGTTTCTTCACCCCAGGAACACGACTTGCTTTATAGCCAGGTAGAAACATTTTACACTGTAACCAAATGTTTGTGAAGCGTTTTCCCGTGCCTCATTTTATTTGATCCTCACAGAAGTCCTGGAGTAGCTACTTAGGAGACTTGGTGGAATCCTATTTTTTTTTTAGAAAGCTTAGAAAATTGACCCAACTGAAAAGAAGTAAGAAATAATGGACCTTGAAAATGACTTCAGATATTCTCACTGCTCAGAATATAGTCGAACACTGCTGCAGTTAAATATTTTACACTTGGTTCTCCCTGCGTAATCTACAATAATAATCTGCTTTGTGTTGATATTTACTGCTGTGTTGCTGACAGTTACCTAAAAGAGAAGTTGGGGTGCTTCACTGGGCTGGAAAAAGTTTAGCTAAATCAGAAAGCAGGTCTATTTAAACAAGTTTATCTTATCTAATAATAGACAAACATGTAAATTGACTGTACCTTTGCTATGCCCACAGCCAATCAGGAGTGAGTATGAAATTAACCCAACAAAGATGGCAGGTTAATTTGCATATGCAGGTGTGCAGAGCTATTGGCCAGGGCAAGATGCCTGGTATGAGGGGGTGGGGGTCGGCGGAGGGAGCTACAGGAGTGGTGCTCCGGCCAGGAGCGAGGACTTGGCAGCTCCCGGGCGGCCAGGGAGTGGGGGCTTGGCAGCTCCTGGGCAGCCCGAGAGCAGGGACTTGCCGGCTCTCAGGTGGCCAGAAGCAAAGCCAGGGGAAGGAAGGCCTATTCTTGCACGAATATCATGCAATGGGCCTCCATATATATGAAGCTCTTGCTGGCGCCAATTGCACATGTGTGTTTTGATCTGTCATTGTCCATTGTGAATTTGGTTGACACTTCTATTATAAAGAATGGATGAATAGCGATATTAAAATATTTCTTCTAATTAATTTACTTTCAAGGTGCATGATTTTGTGCACCAGGCCACTGGTTTTCCTATATTTCTATTAATTTTTGCTAAATTGATTTTAATACTATGTTATAACATAGATGTTACTGACTTTTATATCTTTATAGTAGCTTTTACATACTTCATTAATATCAAATGGCCTTATTTCACTTAATGGTTTTTATCTTTATATTTTTCTATACCTAATATTAATTTGTTTACTTTTATTTGCTTGCTGACATTTGCTCAATCTTTTTTCTGTTTTTTCAGCTTATATGTACATATTCATAATAGTTTATAGCTTTTTAATATTTTTTTGTAATAGCTTTATTGGGATGTAATTCATATACCTTACAATTCACTTATTTGCAGTATAAAATTTAAGGATTTTTAGTATAGTCACAGAGTTGTGCAACCATCACCACAATTTTAGAATAATTTATCACCTCAAAACAAAATGCTGTACCCTTTATTCATCTTCCCCAATTACCCCATTTTTCACCCTCAGTCCTAGGAAATCACTAATCTACTTCCTGTCTCTATAGATTTGCCTTTCTAGACATCTATCTATATAATAGAGGAATATGCAAATTAGCTGGGATGCCATAACATCACAACCAAACAGCAGGGACCTGAGGCTGCATGGCACCTGGCTGGGACAAGGGATTTTAGGCCGTGCCTTCCACCCCGTGGGGCTTGACAGGGGACCTCAGTCTGCACCCCTCGCCTGGAGGGGCTTGACAGGGGACCTCAGGCTGCGACCCCCACCCCGGCACTGGGCCGGGAGACCTCAGGTTGCACCCCCTGCCCTGGCGCCAGGCCAAGAGATCTCAGGCTGCGCCCCACACCCCAGCACTGGGCCGGGGACCTCAGGCTTCGCCCCCTGCCCATTGGGGCTTGATGGGGGATGTCAGGCTGCGCTCCCACCCCCCCCCCCCAGCCTGGCGGAGCTTGATGGGGGACCTGAGAATGCACCCCATGCCCGGAGGGGCTTGACAGGTGTGAGATTGTATCTCATTTTCATTTTGATTTGCATCTCTCAGATGATTAGTGACTTGGAGCATGTTTTCATATGTCTCTTGATCTTCTCTATGTCCACTTTTGAAAAGTATCTACGTAAGTCCTTTGCCCATTTTCTGATTAGATTGTTTATCTTTCTTTTGTTAAGATGTATGAGTTCCCTATAAATTTTGGAGATTAGGTCCTTACCAAACATTGGCAAATATGTTCTCCCATGCAGTGGGCTTTCTTGTTGTTTTGTTGATGGTTTCTTTAGCTCTGCAGAAGCTTTTTATTTTTGATGTAGTCCCATTTGTTTATTTTCTTCTTAGTTTCCATTGCTCTAGGAGCTGTATCAGTAAAGATATTACTACGACCTATGTCAGATATTTTGCTGCCTATGGATTCTTCTAAGATTTTTATGGTTTCCCATCTTACATTTAAGTCCTTTATTCATTTTGTATTTATTTTTATGATGGTGTTAGTTGGTTGTCTAGTTTCATTTTTTTGCATCTATCTGTCCAGTTTTCCCAATACCATTTACTGAAGAGACTCTCTTGACTCCATTGTATGCTCTTGCCTCCTTTGTCAAATATTAATTGAGCATAATGGCTTGGGTCGATTTCTGGGTTCTCTGTTCTTTTCCATTGGTCTATATGTCTGTTCGTGTGCCAGTACCAGGCAGTTTTGAGAACCATGGCTTGGTAATATAGCTGGATATCTGGTATTGTGATCCCTCCAACTTTGTTCTTCTTAGGAATGCTGCAGCTATTTGGGGTCTTTTTTTTATTCCATATAAATTTTTGGAGAGTTTTTTCTAGGTCTGTGAAATATGTCATTGGTATTTTAATGGGGATTGCATTGAATCTATAGATTGCTTTGGGTAGTATGGACATTTTAATGATGTTGCTTCTACTAGTCCATGAACACAGTATATTCTTCCATTTGTTTATGTCTTCCTCTATCTCTTTTTTCTATGTCCTGTAGTTTTCCAAGTGCAGGTCTTTTATCTCCTTTGTTAAATTTATTTCCAGGTATCTTAATTATTTTGGTGCAATCATAAATGGGATTTTTTGCTTATTTCTCTTTCTGTGATTTCATTATTGGTGTATAAAAAAGCCATAGATTTCTGGGTGTTAATTTTGTATCCTGCTACATTGCTGAATTTATTTATTAAATCTAGTAGTGTTTTGATGAAGTCTTTAGGGTTTTCTATGTACAATATCATGTCATATTCGAATAATGACAGTTTTACTTTTGATCATGGAACAGCCAGAATGTTCCAGAAGACACAGGAAAGTAATTTTGCTTCATGATGACGCACCATCACACACTTCAAAACCAGTTAAAGACAAAACACGTTAAAAGATCTTACCTGAGAAGTATTAACCCACCTGCTGTATTCACAAGACCTTGCTCCTTCAGATTACCACTTGTTTCGATCGATGGCACACACAAATTCTGAGCAGCACTTCAAAACATACTAAGTGGAAAATTGAGTCTTTGAATGGTTTGCCGCAAAACAAGAAAAGTTCTATTGGGACGGTATCACAAATTACCTGAAAGATGGGGGAAATGTGTAACTAGAGATGGACATTACTTTGAATAAAGCACTTTGGATGTTTCTCTTGAAATTATTGTGTTTTCTTTGATTACAAAATCTGCATTATTAACTGGTACACCTAGAACTTTATTCCATTCCCTTCTGGCCTAATGTGTTTCTGTTGAGAAGTCATTTGATAATCTAATGGGAGGTCCTTTGTAGGTAACTCTCTGTCTCTATCTGGCAGCCTTTAAGATTCTCTCTTTGTTGTTAACGTTTGCCATTGTAATTATGATGTGTCTTGGCATGAGTCTTTTTGTATCCATCTTGTTTGGGACTCCCTCGTGCTTGTGTGACTTTTTTCTTCCCCATATCAGGGAAGTTTTTTGTCATTATTTCTGCAAATAGGTTCTCTAATCCTTTCTTCTTTTCTTGTCCTTCTGGCACACCTATTATATGTATTTTACTTCATTTCATGTTATCCCAAAGCTCCCTTAGGTTCTCCTCCTGCTTTCTAATTTTTTTCTCCAATTGCTGTTCAGATTGGGCTTGTTTCGCTGCCCTATCTTCTAACTCACTCATTTGGTCCTCTGCTTTTCCTAGTTTACTGTTGAAACCTTCCATCATTTTTTTTTTATTGTAGCTATATCACTTTTGATTTCCTCTTGAATCTTACATAGGTTATTGATTTTCTTGTCCATCAGGTTATGAACTGTATAACCATTACTCTGAATTGTTTTTATGACATATTGCATGTGTCTGTTTCATTTAGTTTATTTTCTAGCGATTCTTCTTCTTTGCTTTGAAGGTTTTTTCTTTGTCTCCCCATTTTTGCTCTCATCCAAGGGTACAGGCCAAGTCTTGTGGGGCATGTTGTTGAAGCAGTGGGCTTGGCAGGAGGGTCATGCATCTCGAGAGTCACTGGAGGGCCAAGGCGTGACCCATGGCCAAAGCAGCAGGTCGGAGGGAGGTTCAATTATGTGATTGGTGCTGGGACATGTGGGGCAAGGGGCCAAAGCTGTCGGTCGACAGAAGTGTCACTCACTCCAGGACTTACAGGAGCCTGCGCCTGGGGAGGCTGGAGTCCCAGTGTCTGTGGGTCTGCCGACAAGATAGCAGGTCTTTGGCCAGAGTGGTTATAGGTTCTGAGATGGTGTCTGAGGCCAGTCTGGGTGGTGTTCAGGCTGGGCTCCTAATCACAGAAGCTCTCCCCTTCATGATGATGTGGTTTCTTTGCCAGAACCAGCTGACCCTGGAATGCTTGTGGCAGTAGCAAGGGCTCCTCTTCTGTGAGAACCTTGTGTGTCAGCCCCTGAGACTCCTGTAGGATCCAACTATCACACATGCACACACACACACACACACACACACACACACACACACACACACCACATACACACTCTCACCTTTCACTCCCTCCCTCACTCACACTCTCTCCTTCACTGCTGTCCTGCCAGCTGCCATCTTCAGAGTCCTCATTCTATTTTATTTTTATAATTCCTGAAAGTAATTTAAATTATTTCATTGATTTGTTTTCATGTCAAACTTCCTTTTTTTCTTCTTATGGTAAATGCTAAATTTTAAACTGGCTTTTTTTTTCAATTCAACTCAATCAATTTTATTAAATTACTAGTGGCCCAGTGCATGAATTTGTGCACATTGAAAGGAAAATAATTAGAAGAAATATTTTAATATTGTCATTCGCCCTTTCTCTCTAATAGAAGTGTCAACCAAATTCACGATTGATAATGACAGATCAAAACACACATGTGCATTTGGCACCAGTGAGAGCTTTATATTTATAGATAAACTTGCTTAATTAAACCTGCTTTCTGATTTAGCTAAACTTTTTCCAGCCCAGTGAAGCACCCCAACTTCTCTTTCAGGTAATTGTCAGCAACACAGCAGTAAATATCAACATGAATCAGATTATTATTGTAGATCATGCAGGGAGAACCAAGGGTAAAATGTTTAACTGCAGCAGTGTTTGACTATATTCTGTTCAGTGAGAAAACCTAAAGTCATTTTCAAGCTCCCCCATTTCTTATTTATTTTCAGTTGGGTCAAGTTTCTAAGCTCTCTAAATCTCAGTTTTCTGGCTAATGAAAAGAAAATAGGATTCCACCAAGTCTCCTATTTAGCTACTCCAGGACTTCTGTGAAGATCAAATGAGATAAGGCATGGGAAAAGGCTTCACAGACTTTTCTTTAAAGTGTAAAATTTTTGCACCTGGTCATAATACAAGTCATGTTCCTGGGCTGAAGAAGAGGAACTTAGCATATTAGCCTTTTATATATATAAATAGGTATTCAACCAATTATCTAGTGAGCATCATCATATACTAAGCTATGCTAAGGATAGATGATAAACACAAGCCTTGTTCTCATGGAACTTACATTGTAATTGTCACAAACATAGTGTTGGTGTATGTGCAATGAAAGGGAAAGCACATGCTGCTGAATAAGCATAAAATGAGGAATCTTATTTTAAAAATAAGGTAAGGAAAGGCCTTACACAGAAAGTAATAAGGTGAGCCCTAACCGGTTTGGCTCAGTGGATAGAGCGTTGGCCTGCGGACTGAAGGGTCCCAGGTTCAATTCCGGTCAAGGGCATGTACCTTGGTTGCAGGCACATCCCCAGTAGGGGGTGTGCAGGAGGCAGCTGATTGATGTTTCTCTCTCATTGATGTTTCTAACTCTCTATCCCTCTCCCCTCCTCTCTGTAAAAAAACTCAATAAAATATATTTTTTTAAAAAAGAAAGTAATAAGGTGAAACTTAAGAATGGATATTGTTAAATAAGTCAGTGATGTTGGCAGTGATGGTGATTGGGGGTGCTAATGGACAGAGAGATTACTTAGGCTACTGAAAACAAAATAAAACCAAATCCAGTTATATCCTATAGCAGGGGTCATCAAACTATAATCTATCATCTGGCTTTGTAAATAAAGTTTTATTGAATAACTGCCATGTTCATTTGACCATATATATTGACTATGGCTGCATCCATGTGACAATGGCAGAGGTGAATAGTTGCTGACACACCTTGTGGCCCATGAAGTCTAAAATTTTATTATCTGTCTCTCTACAGAAAACATTTGCCAACACCTGCTAAGGAAGAGACAAAAACCTGTTTTAATCTGCCTGTCTGTCTATCTGTCAATCCTGTGGTGGATCCTGAGTCAGTAGGCATATTTTGTGGGAAAGTGAATTCATGTTATTACTCTCTGTGAGCCATGTATCCAAAGCATGGATAAAATAGCTGTAATTCTTCCCCAATGTTTCTGATGGATTTGTATTGTATGGAAATTCTCAGATCTTGTCAATAACTATTCTTCCATCTTTTGTTATTTTTTTCTGTAAGTATTTTGAAGAGAAATTCGGAAAGCCCATACAGGAAAATGTACAAAGATGTAATTATAAAACTGAATTATGTGTGCTACTTGAGATATTAATAATAGAATAACCTTGCCTGGACAGTGTGGCTCAGTGGTTGAGTGATGACCCATGTACCAAGAGGTCACCACTATTCCCAGAGGTCACCACTATTCCCAGCCAGGGTACATGCCTGAATTTCAGGCTGGATCCCCAGTAAGAGCCAGGCAGGAGGCAGACAAACAATGTTGATGCTATGACAAAATTGTCTAAGTCTGAACAATAATAACAAATGTCTCTCTTACTCAGATGCACCATGTGTGGCATTTTTCCTGCATATAGGAGCAATTGCTTTCTCCTTGCATTCAAGATTGATTCATCATTATTGTTTATTTCTTAATGAGCACTGATAAAATATTCAGTGGTGCCTGAAATTTTTATCTTTTTCTTAAAACAGTTTTGAAATGATGCTCTTGAGTTTATGACTAAAGGCATCCTATAGTAAAAGTACATAAAAATGTGTCAAGGAAATGAAAGTGTCAATAAAAATAGTCTCTATGATGACTTCTGAAGGATGCTTCCTGCTGACCTGGCTTTTATTTCTTCTTAAAATATTAATTGTTGATTTGCTGGTTAGAAACCACAGCTTTGAGTACCAATAGGTCTGTAGCTTCAAATTTCTGATTCTTTTTTTTTATTTGAAAGAGAAAACTGGGTTCTACTACTCCCATGAGCAGTGTGTTAGGTTTGTGTGCTGGTTCCACCTGCATGTAATATGTTGTCATTATACTTGCTGAGTCTCCATGTCTCATTTTAATACATCACTATGCTAGGGATATTGGTGGGAAAATTTGCCCATGAAAAACAGAGAACAATAAAAATGAAAAAAATAAAGAGCAAAGGCAGAACTTTCTATTATGATTGTTATATCTTAATTCCATCTCAACTCCTCACATATTCCCAGGAGATAGTGTGATAAAATGGGAATTATAAACTTTGGTGTGTGACCATTTTTGTCCCTACAATTTAAAAGTGATATAATTCTATGATATTATTCTACAATGTCATTATAATTTTAGATATTTTACAACAGCATATTTTATAATTATCCCAAACAAACTTACAAACTAATTCTTTGAATGGTTGGCAGCAATTAAAAAAAAAAAAAAAAGGGGACATGAAAGAATTTAATCCCTTGCAGAAGGAATTAAGGCACTGGGAAGGCACTTGAGCATCCTATATTGGCCCCTCTTGTCCTTTGTGCCAAGAGGGACCCTCTTCTCACAATCCAATTGCCCTCAGCTGTTACCTGAGCTTTCTGTTCATGCTGAGCTTGAAGCCTCCTGGGGGCTGGTACCATGGATCTGTCTCACACCCAATTGTGTGAGCTGGGCCCTCACTGGAGAAGAAACCCGAGTTCCCCGAGATATGTGATCAGCACCGGGACCCTGCCAGCAGGCCAGGGGTTCCCAAGGCAGGTGCTGGGTGTGGAGGCCACGGGGGCATAGGCTACCAAGGAGACAGAACTGAACCTCACACCACCCTGCTTGGCCCCGGAGGATGGCTGGTTAGCCAGAGATGGGTAAGTTTCCTCAAGGAAGGAACAACCTAAGACAGGCACAGTCGCAGAGGGGCCATCAGGAGAGAACTTGGGGGGGGGGCAACAGAAGTGGGGCACAGACCCTCACCCCCCAACATAGCAGGGGCTTGAACCCTCACCCCTTCTGAAGGAGGTCTCCTGCCCCCATGGCTGCTTCGCGCTTCCCACACCCAGCTCAGATCGGGATCCAGGCAACAGAAAGAGACCTGGCCCAGCTCACATCGAGATACAGGTGACAGACAGAGACTTGGCCAGCTCAGATCGGGACCCAGGTAACAGACAAGAGACTTGGCCGACAGCAGTTGCCCTATATCTAAATTTAGCCTAGCATCTGGAATGCTCAGGGCCCACTCAAGAATGCAAATAATCCTTCCCACTAATATTTACAGGGTAAACTAAGATTGTTGGTAGAGTATTAAATTTGACAGTAAAATGGTAATTGAGTTTTCAGATTAATTTAAATAGGCTAATTGAAATAAGTGAATATTCAAATAAAGTTAATTGTACTGGACAAAAAGCTGTTCTTAAAGTAATAACTAAAATTTCTATTGGTAGTTCATCTCATGGTAAAATTCCTGAATATGCAATGAACCTAAAGCAGTCATACGTGTGGGCAAATAAATAAATAAATAAATAAATAAATTTAAATTTAAAGTTATCAAGACTGCATTATAAAATTTACAAAAACCTCCATTAATAAAAAAAAGGGGGGGGATAGTAGGGCAATATCATGTAAGGAAAAATATCCTATAAGTAAATTACATCTAGAAAATTTTTACTTTACCAAATTAAGTTTCATTTGCAATGCTAACAGCAAGACGGCCATTAAAAACACACATGGTATCTAAATAAGACAAAGGAAAATCGTTTGAAGAAAAATAAAAAGGATCCCAAATCAATTATATAGAAAAGATTCCTTTATTAACTTGTGGTCGAGAATATATTTGTATATCTTCAGAAAACAACCCCAAGGCCAGATGGATTCCTTCAACAGAGAGGAATTGACAGGTGTGCTCCAACCACGAAGACAAGAAGAAAAAACAGTCCAGAGATGGAAGACGCTGACAACGCCTTGCCACGCAAGCAGTCAGCAGCTGTGCACCACTGCAGGTTACCTAGGACCAAACCAGAGAGGGTCGGACCTGCATTGCCACCATGTGCCCACCATCCAGATATCATTGCTGACATGTACACATAAGGAACTGTTAGACATTGAAACAGGGACTCAGAACTGTTGGACATTGAAATTGGGACTCAAACATTTTTTGTTATTATATGTTTATTTCTAGTCTGCAGAGGCAAGATTTTTTAAAGGAAAGAAATGGGGGGAAAATAGATACAGAGGTAAAGAAGCATTGAACAGACTGTCAAACTACAACGGGAAGGCAGGGGAGGTTGAGGGTGGGCTGTAAGAGATCAACCGAAGGACTTGTACGTGTGCATATAAGCACAACCAATGGATATAAGACACTGGGGCGGGGGGGGGGGAGGGAGGGCGGGCAGGTGAAGGCATGTACTGGGGGGTAGGGGAGGTCGGGGGGAGATCAATGGGGGAAAAAAAAGGAGACATATGTACTACTATTTGTAATACTTAAAACAATAAAAAAATGGTAAAAAAATAAAATAAAAGTGATATAATTCTCAAGAAGATTCTTCATCAATATGCTAAGTGCAATAAGCCAGTCAGAGAAAGACAAGCACCATGTGATTTCACTTATATGTGGAATCTAATGAACAAACTGAACAAACAAGCAAAATAGATACAGACTCATAGATAGAGAACAGGATGACTGCACTGGGGGTTTGGGTGGGGGTTGGGGGACTGAACAACAACAACAAACACACAGAAAAACTCATGGACATGGAAAACAGTGTGGTGATTGTGGGGGTGGGGCATGGGGGATAAATGATGATGAATGAAAAAATAAAATACAAATTAATTAATTAATTTTTAAAAAGACCCAGAGAGTTCTTTCACCCTTTCCATCCCGTGAGAATAAAATTGAGGATAATATCTACCTTACAAGGATTCTGTGAGAATTAATGTGCACAAAACAGGTATTAGCCATAAAAGCGTATTTTTCATGTATTTATAAAACCACTGACTTCACCTAAGTTGTTCTAGCCTTATATATTTCTAACTACTCATTTATATATTTGTTTGTTTTTATGTTGCTAAAGGCCATGTTCATTTGAAAGCTGCTTTAAAAACTTTTGGCAAAATTTGGAGTGTGCCAGTAATTAATTTATTGCTTCTCAGCACCAAACCCACACTTCTTTGTACTACTTTGCGCTAGCAGAGCTGGGCTCAACAAACAAGATTTGTTCTTTGCTGGGTGGTAGGCTCTGCCTGCATGGAGCACAGAGCGAGGCTGTGAGGCTGGAGGAAGAAGAAGGGACTTGTTCCTTCTTGGCTTTTGCTTTTTACATGGTGGTGAGTGGCTGGGTTTGTGGCAGATCCTTCAGGTTTCACTATACTCGTTGTTGAGGGGTCCTTACCACAGCTTTGAAATTCCCTTTAGAGGTCGGAATCTCACTCTCATGGTCTTTATATTTCTACTTTTTTGCTTTTATCTCAGCCCCTAGGGGAGGCATCTGCTCTCCGCAGTTGCTACTTCTGTTCCTCTTAGAATTCTCTTCTGCCCCATCGCTTGTTAACCACAGTTTATCATGATTAACCAGCATGGTTAACAGTATTTTATCCCCTGTTCAAATCACTGGCGTGGCTTCTCTATCCTGACCAGACCCTGATGGATACATAGAAAATATGTGTGGCTGACAATATTGAATACATTCAGAATGGCCTTTTTTGTTTAATAAACTTAATAAAATTTCACTGGGACTCTAAAAATGAATAAGGTAAAGTTCCCCCTCTAAATGAACTCATGCATAGTTGATTTGTTCTGTATTATAGAATCATGCTGTGGAGAGAATGTTTGAGATCAGTGATTTTATTTTTCCATCTTATTTCCAACTTGCTTGTAAAGCTACTATGGCAGATCACCTTTCAGTTTTTGCTTTAGCACTTTCATGAGAGACATTTTTGTCTCCACAGGTTATTATTCTGTTCTTCCTCATATGGAAACAAAACCTACTACCCATGATTTCCTTTAATGAAACAAATTCTACTTTCTGGTATTATTAATTCAACATATATTTTCTGGGCATCTTCTACATGCCAAACACTATTCTAGATTCTAGGGATGCATTTGTGATAAAAAACAAGGGTTCATCCCACTCACTGAACATGTGTAGAGGCAAAAAGAAAGAAAGGGGTGCATCAAAAATGCCTGAGGGAGATGAATTGCTCCTTTAGAGAAAGTGGTCATCGGGTCCTCTGTAAAGAACATCATCAGGCTTGGTAGGTCAGAGATCCAGTGGAAGTTAGTATATCTGTACAAAATAGAAAGCGCATGGTATAAATGAGGGTGCAGTAATGGCAAGGCTGTTTGATTTTAGGGATAGTACACAATGGGAAACCAATTGTGTTTTAAGTAGGGAGTGCCATTATTTGCTTTGAAAAAATAAAGTTCTTGTGTTTTCCCTATGAATATTTTATTTCTAGTTACTACCCTTATACCACTTCTCCTAATCTTCCCTATTCTCCCACAACCAGGGCATGTGCCCTTGACTGGAATTGAACCTGGGACCCTCCAGTCCACAGGCCGAGGCTCTATGCACTGCGCCAAACCTGTTAGGGCGGAAATCTCTTTTATGAACTCAGCAATGTTGGATTAAACCAAAATAAGTAAATGTCTAAGATGATTTATTTGATCACTTGAACAAAACTTTCCAATAAATCTCATCAGGAAAATGTATTGTTTTGTTTCTACTTCTATGAATTTCTCACAGTACGCCAAAAATATTAGTTGAATTTAATTTTTTTTTACTGAATATTACATTTTATATCAACTAAAAAATAAGATTGTAAATAAGCCTCTACTGTGGCTTTTCCTTTAGCTTTGCATGCTGGTATAGTGTACACACAGAAAGGAAGAGAGAGAGGGAGAGGGAGAGAGAAAGAGAAAAGAAAAACCACAGTAGGCATTTTCTACAAACCAATACTCTGAAATAAAATGTTATCACATCTTTCTTTCTTCTAAGTCCTTCAAATGCAAATAGGGTTATGGGCTTTTGACTATTTGCATACCTTTTAGTGCAAATTACCTTTAAGATGGGGGCCCTCCATCATAATAGATTTAGCCTGTCCTGCTATACAGTGCTGACAATTCATGTCTTATTAATGAGTATTTCAACCATCCACTTCTGTATATCTTGTCTTGTGTGACAGGAAAACATACCAATAAATCTTTTCTCCTTTATTCATCACAGATTTTGACATCAGTAGTGTGAGGAAAGACAAAGAGTCATGGAGCTTAAGGAGATGTTGCTGCCACTTCATAACTGACATCGCAGAAATTCTCCTGTCTTGAAATCACAGGTAACTGCCTTACCATCCCTAAACAGCAATACTGATTTTTTTTGAATTGCCAATGTGGCCAACATCAATTAATTCTATATCCAACATCAGCAGAACTGATCCAAATCCATGTTTCATAAGACCTAACGACAGAGGCAAATGGTTTAAATACTGTTCTGTATTTAAAATCTTCCATCATCTCCCTAGCTGGTTTGGTTCAGTGAGTAGAGCTTTGGTCAGCAGACTGAAGGGTCCTGGGTTCGATTCCAATCAAGGACACATGGCTGCGGGCTCAATCCTCAGTTGGGGGCATACAGGAGGCAGCCAATCAATGATTTTCTCTCATCATTGATGTTGCTATCTCCCCCTCTCTCTTCCTCTCTCTCTCTCTAAAAAAAAAAAAAAAAATCAATAAAAATATTTTTAAAAAAATCTTCTATCAACGATAGAATATTAAGTTTTTATAAGCCTTAGAAATTCTGTAGAAAATATAAAAATAGTTATAATCTATTATTTTTAGTGAGATTACTAGCAATGTTTTTTATTCTTAGCCTAGCCATGGGCATTTTTTTTTCTAGAACTGAAAGGGTGATTTGGAAGAGGTGAAATTACATGACTAACCAAGGGCCTTAGAGGCCGTTTCCATACAGTTTGACTTTATGCTATGTACAACATGTAGCAATTAAAATGTTTTAATTAGAGGAGAGAGATCAAACTCATTTTAGCAAACTGACTGATGGTATGGTGAATTAAAAAAACCTATTACGATATTACATAAGTTAGCTACTGGAATTAGGGATTAATATTGAGGAGGGAGAGCAATTGATGGGCTTGAGTTATTTAAGAGCTAGAAAGAATTGGATGATTTTCTGTTTCTTTTCTTGAGTGATTGGTGGAGAAAATAATGAGTTTAATTTAGATTTGATAAGTTTAAGATATGTATGGGATAACCAAGAGATGTCTAAAAGTTTGTTGGATATACAAATCTATAATACTAGTGACCCGGTGCACGAATTCATGCACATTGCAAGGAAATTAATTAGAAGAAATATTTTAATATCACTATTTTCCCTTTCTCTATAATAGAAGTGAAAATGAAATTCACTATCGACAATGAAAGATCTAAACACACACATGAGATTGGCGCCAGCGAGAGCTTTATATATGTACTTAAACTTGCTTAATTAGACCTGCTTTCTGACTTAGCTAAACTTTTTCCAGCCCAGTGAAGCACCCCAACTTCTCTTTCAGGTAATTGTCAGCAACACAGCAGTAAATATCAACACAAAGCAGATTATTATTGTAGGTCGTGCAGGGAGAACCAAGGGTAAAATATTTAACTGCAGCAGTGTTTGACTATATTCTGAGCAGTGAGAAAACCTGAAATCATTTTCAAGGCCCACAATTTCTTCTTTTCAATTGGGTCAAGTTTCTAAGCTTTCTAAATCTCTGTTTTCTGGCTAATGAAAAGAAAATAGGATTCCACCAAGTCTCCTGTCTAGCTACTCCAGGACTTCTGTGAGGATCTAATGAGATGAGGCGGGGGGAAAACACTTCACAAACATTTGGTTACAGTGTAAAATGTTTGCACCTGGTCATAATGCAAGTTGTGTTCCTGGGGTGAAGAAACTCCAAGGAGGCTCGTCACTAGGGAGAGGAACCCAGGCATTGCTACGTGATGTCATTACCTGGTACCCAGAGCCACCATTTCCTGGCTGGTCTGGGCTGTGGGCTGCATTTTGCACCATGGGGTCTCAGAAGCATCAGCTGCAATTTGGTGGGCTGTTGCTCCAGGGTGGTGGTGGGACCCGTGTCCCACTTGGGGAAGCCGAGTGTTGCTTTGTGGGCACCAGGTCCACAGTGCCGTTTCTCTGTAAATGGCCATTGCACATCACAGCAGCTCCTGTGTTGAGTGTCTGCCCCCTGGTGGTCAGTGCACGTCATAGCGACTGGTTGGACACTTAGCATATTAGCTTTTTATATACACTAAGTGGCCAGATTATTATGACCACCCATCAGTACTTTGTTGGGCCACCTTTTGCCTTCAATACTGTGGCGATTCTTCTTGGCATTGACTCCACGAGATGTTGAAAGGTGATGTGAGGAATCTGACACCATGCCTGTTGAATATAGCACTGTCCAGTTCTGTGAGATTTGATGGTTGTGGAACCAGCTGCCTGATGGCTCTTTTAACTTCATCCCACAAATGCTAAATTAAATTGAGATCTGGTGATTGTGGGGGCCATCTAAGCAAGGTTCTTGAAACCACTCCTACACAATATGAGCACTGTGGCATGGCGCATTGTCTTGTTGGAAGAAGCCATCTCCATTGGGATGAGCCATCAACATGCTAGGATGAACTTGATCAGCAACGATACTTAGGTATGTTGTGCTATTCAGACGTTGTTCCACATGAATTAAGGGGCCCAAATCATGCCAGGAAAACATGCCCCAAACCATAACACTGCCCCCACAAGCTTGAAGGGTTGTACTCATGCATGTGGGGTGCATGCTTTCATGCTGTTTACGTGAAATTCTCACTCTGTCATCTGCATGATGCAACTGGAAATGTGATTCATTGGACCACATGACTTTTTTCCAACGCTCGACTGTCTAATCTTGTGTTCCTGTGTGAATTGGAGACATTTTATTTTGGTAACTGCAGACAACAAAGGTGTTCGAACAGGCCTTCAGCTTCCATATCCCATACGATGAAGTGTACGGCTAATTTGCCTGCAAACATCAGGTGGTCATAATAATCTGGCCACTCAGTGTATATAGACTAGTAGCCCTGCGCACGAATCCGTGTGCCAGTAGCTCATCAGTAGCTTGCTGCTGCCCTCCAGTAGCTCTCCGTCCACTGCACTACCCTCTTGTAGCCCCCCCGCTCCCCTCATAACTTGCTGTCCTGCTCCCTCCTATAGCTCTCCACCGCCTGCTTATAGCCAGTAGCTCTCTGCCACCCTCCTGTAGCTCTCCAACTGCTACCCCGCCCTCCTGTAGCTCCCTCCCCCCCCACACCCCCTCTGATAGCTCTCCACCACCTGCTTGTAGCTCGCTGCCCCACCCTCCTGCTGATCTGTGATCCGGTCGTTATGCAGTCAGTCATTACGCTTCACAGCGTAATGACCATTTGCATATTACATCTTTATTATATAGGATAGGAAGGAGTTCAAGGTTAAATATAGGTTTAAATATTATCAGCTTAAAATGGTTGAAACTAGGGCAAATGAGTGAGAGAACTTTCAGTGGAGAAGATTTGAGGGCATGGGTTAGACTTTATGGAAAAGTTTTAAATAATTTGCAACAGAAAAGGGGATTAAGAGAAGTAAGATGATGCCCTAACTGGTTTGGCTCAGTGGTTAGAGTGTCGGCCTGTTGACTGAAGGGTCCCAGGTTCGATTCCGGTCAAGGACATGTACCTTGGTTGCAGGCACATCCCCAGTGGGGGGTGTGCAGGAGGCAGCTGATCGATGTTTCTCTCTCATCGATGTTTCTTACTCTCTATCCCTCTTCCTTTCTCTCTGTAAAAAATCAATAAAATGTATTTTTTAAAAATGAGAGAAGTAGGATGATTAAGTGGTAAAATGTAGTATCAAGGAAGCCATGGGAAGAAAACATGTCAGAAAATGGAAGGAAAAGAAAGAGGATGAGTGGAAAGGGCAACAGAGACTGGCTCTACTGAATATTTAAGTAAGTTAAGTACTGAAAAGGATTTGTTGAATTAGCAATAGAGGCACTGGCTCTTATGTGTTAATATTTTGAGGAAATCTGACATTATTTTGATTGTGGTTGGACTCAGTGACCTTTAATTCTATGAAATTGTTTGAATTGTTTGCTGTTATCTTAGCAAGGAGATAAACCTATAAAATTAATAAGCTAGACTCTAACAAATATTGCTCAAGATGAGAAACATATAGCTCTAGAACAGTTTTTTTTTATCTCATGGCACTTTTTTTGTTTTTGTTTATGTCATTCAGTGCAAGTTTCAAATATAGAGTTTAAGCCTAAAATTTATAACATAATTAATATGTTTACTCTGGGAATACTTGGGATGCTGCTGAATTATTCTGTTTATAAAATAATTGTTTGCTGCTCTTTGAGGAGAGTTGGAAAAAAACATTCTGTTAGTCAAGTCATAACTAAATTTGCTTATGTAAGACTGGATTCAAATCAAACCATTATGGGCAATGGAAAAAAGATAGAGGGGTGGTTGGAAAGTTAGATAAATCTGTGATTAAACAAGTTTAGTAAAATGTTTTAATTATAGAATCTATATGGTAAGTATGATTGTTCACTATAATTTTTTTTTGCTTTACTATATATTTGAATGTTTTCATAGTAAACTGTTGAAATATTATCTCAGATTTAATAGATGTAATACAGGAATACTCGAAGAGCACCAAACAGGGTACATTAGCAGATAAACTTTCCAAATAAATAGGAACTTCTTAAAACAACAATAATGAATTGTGCACTTTAAAATGTATGTAGCATTATAATATATGACAAGAAGAGTACAGAAAAGAGAAAGGTAGATAAATGGACTTAGTTATTGGGTTCTAGTTTTTGCATTATCTGGAAAATGTAAAAAGTTTACATAGATAGACACTAATAAATCTGGAATATAAGTTCTCATTGCCAAGGTAAGTGATAAAATATGAGTTAATGAATATATAAATAAAAAACTAATAAAAGGGAAAATTAAATATTAAAATGATCGATTACTCAATAAAAGGTACACTAGAGAAACAGTGAAACATAAAAGCAAATAAGAAAAAGTACAGATGCAGATGGGAAAATAACAAATACTATAATCCTATATAATAAAAGCCTAATATGCTAAGTGTTCAGTCGTCTGTTCAACTAATCAAAGCATAATATGCTAATGATATGCTAAGGCCGCTCAACTGCTTGCTATGATGTGCACTGGCCACCAGGGGGCAGACACTCTGACTGGTAGGTTACCTTGCTGCTGGGGTCTGGCCAATCGGAACTGAGCAAGACAGGCTGGACACGTCCTGGAGCCCTCCCATGGTCCCTCCCTGGCTGGCCAACCTAACTGCGTCCCTCCCCTGCCCCGATTGTGCACTGGTGGGGTCCCTCGGCCTGGCCTGCACCCTCTTGCAATCCGGGACCCCTTGGGGGATGTCGGAGAGCCAGTTTCGGCCCAATCCCACTCAATGCAGGAGCTGCCCCAATGGTCAGTGCACTCCCACAGGGGGAGTGCCGCTCAGCCAGAAGCAGGGCTCATGGCTAGCAGGTGCAGCAGCAGTGGCAGGAGCCTCTCCTGCCTCCACGGCAGTGCTAAGGATGTCCAACTGCTGGCTTAGGCCTGCTCCCCAGAGTTAGTTGGACATCCTCCGAGGGCTCCCAGACTGCGAGAGGGCATAGGCTGGGCTGAGGGACCTCCCTCCACCGAGTGCATGAATTTCATGCACCGGGCCTCTAGTTGTAGATGAGAAACCGTATATATTACTAATTATGAAAAATCATATTCAAAAATATGAAATACTATCATTAAAAGATACATATTGTTACATTGGATTAAATAACAAAATCTAATTATATGCTGCTTATAAGAGCCTCATCTTAAATACAAGGATGTATAACATTTGAAAGTGAAGAGATGTTAAAAATACACACCATGCATACACTAACCAAAAAGAGTCAGGGGAGTTATACTAATACTAGTCAAAGTAAACTTTCAGGGAAGAGATAATGATAAAGACAAAAACAGGCATAATATTGTGTGGCTTAGTCAGAAAGAATTAGTAAGCTTAAATTTATATGTTTCTAATATCATAGCCTTTAAATATACAAAGTAAAATCTGACAAAAAGAGAAATAGATGAATACACACTTATAATAAGATATTTTAACACATCTCTCTCAATAATAGAACAAGCAGACAAAAAAAATCACTAAAGACAGAAGATTTGAACTACGGGATAATAGCAAAGCATTCTAGTAAGTGTTGTCTAAGTAAATGGGCCAAGAGTATTTAATTATAGCTGTTTCCACAAACTAAGATGTGTTACTGAGAACCAGAATTTTATCTAGATGTGAGACTTCTTTGTTTATAGAATTTCTTTTTCAAAGACACTAGGTTTACAAATTACTGTGTCAGTATGTTCTCCAGGAGATCTGTTAAATATTGCCCAGCTGCCATCAGCAAAGGACAGTATTAGGCTCCATTTTAATCCATTTAAAAAATCTATAGTTATGTTTCTTGTTCTTAATTTTTCATCAATACAACTTCATGGCAATATAATGTGCAGATATTATGGAAACTAAATTATATATGGAAGCTCCTTTTCCATGCTGTGGATCAAGGATGATTGGGCACAAAGCCTATTATAATCTGCCCAATCTTGCCTACTAGTGTTTCCCAAAGTAACTTCATTACTTCCAACAATAATAAGAAAATTTAAAATATATTAGTGACCTCTGTGTGACAGATACCATCCCAGTGGGCACCAGTAGGATAAAGAGTCTCTAATGGTCATTCAGAATTTTAAGGGAATGTACAGCTTTTAGCAAAGTATTTATAATTGACACTCAGTAAAAGAATATTGATAGAATAAGCTGCTTATTAGAAGATGCTTTATAAATGCTAGTTGAATAAAACTGTATTGGACAACATAAAATATACAGAGATTATATTTATTGTTTACAAAGATAATGTATATACCTTAGCAGAAAATTTGACTTTGGCTCAGACATGAAAGTTCAGGAAGCCCTAGGAGGCAAATTATAAAATGAATGTCTCTTGTGCCTTTTTGATTGATTGGTTGATTCCTTTTTTAAATTCAAAAAATATTTACATTTTGCATATTATGTACCAGAGAATAATGTATTAGTGACAAAGAATGACAAAGCTCTAGCCCCCTCACTTCCATAAGTTTACATTTTTGTTTGGGAGGACAGTATTTTTAAAAAGTGATCTCAACTTAGAACATGATTAATTATTTTACTGTGGTTGTAAAGCGTGCTCTAAGGAAGTATAGGGTTGTATAAAACATAACGAGGGATCCTGACCTAGTCTTGGCGGTGCTAGGGAGTGTGGTGTGTGTGTCAGGGAATATTTATTAATGGCAATATGGCTGAGCCATACTCTAAGGATAAATTAGATGAGGTAGAAAGCCAGGGCTATGTACCCCAAGCTGAGGGAACAGCCTGTGTACAAAAGACATATTTCTTTCTTAAGAAATACAACGTACTTAATAAAGTAGGCCAAATGTGACTAGAGTGAAGTGGTGGAGTGAAACAGATGTAACCAGAGCACGCAAAGCTTTTAGGAAATGTTAAGGATTTTCTTCTTTGTCCCCAGAGAACAGAAAGCCTCTAAAGGAATTTAAATAAGGGAGTGGACGAATTTATGAGGTTATTCTGGATCGACTCAGGGCGGGAGTATATGCAGGGAGACACTATTGGGAGACACTGCAGGAAAAACTCCCTAATGACCTGGGCTAACATGGTAAAAGTGGAAATAGAGAAAAATTGTTTCATTCAAGGGGTATTTAGTGTATAGAACAGAAAACAACAATGACAAAAAAACACTGGTCCCTGACTGGATATGAAGGCCGAGGAGAGGGAGAAGTAAGTTATGGCTCGGTCCCTAGTTTATCTAACCAGGGTGATGGTGCTCTTCTCTGAGATTCTATAGGATGGAAGAATGGCAGGCCATAGGAAGAAGATGGTGATGTTCACTGTGAGCTGCCTGTGAGGCTTCCAAGCAGTTACATATTTTCATCTAAAATTCAAAGAAAAGATATAAACGAGAAATAAGTTGCTCATCAGAAGGCATTGCCTAGAGAGTAAATATGGAAGGAAATATAGATGTATAGTAGTAGAACTTTGAGGAACTTTCTGATTTAAAGACCATATAGAAAGCTAGACACAGAATGGAAGGTGTTATGTGTAAGAAGAAAATGTAGGGTTTAGTGCTATGTAAGGCAAGGGGAGAGTGATGTGAGAATGAGGGCATGCTGAATGTTCCTCCTCATAATGAAATCTCAATGTGTTTGAATGCGTGCTTAGTGTTCTCTTTGAAATGCTGTTACCTGATTTTGCTTAGAGTGATGGTCTCAGTACCGCAGGTGATAGGGAATAAAATCCTTGAGGACTGGTGTTTTCATATTGCTAAGAATGCATGGCGCCAAATCAATTCTGGAATAACATTTATCTCTTGAATGGTATAATTTAGAATGTCTTCATTTAATTCACTATTAATGTTGTATTAGAAGTTAATGTGACTTGTCAGCGCTTTATTGTATTCATACTGAAAAGAATTCTTTAAGACATTAAGAATGAGCATCTGAAAGTCTGTATGTGTTAGAAATCATGCATAAATACAAGTATTACATGATCAGTTACTTACATAGGAAATTATCATTCACTCTCCCATTCAGCAAACATTTCTTAATTGTCTAATATATGCCAACAGTTACTAAATATTGGAGATGTTAAAAAAAATCTTGAAGCACATTTCT
Organism: Corynorhinus townsendii; assembly: GCA_026230045.1. Classification (NCBI taxonomy): domain Eukaryota; kingdom Metazoa; phylum Chordata; class Mammalia; order Chiroptera; family Vespertilionidae; genus Corynorhinus; species Corynorhinus townsendii. The sequence goes on along the minus strand of JAPDVU010000005.1, from coordinate 141,867,162 downwards.
TGAAACCATCACACTCTTGGGGGAAATATATGTGGGTTGAGTAGGAGGGATTGTACCTGATAAGAAGCTCAGAGCTGAATTGTGAAGTATTTTCAGTACAAAGCTTAAAAGTACAGTTTAAGGTAACCAAATAATTAATGAGGATAGTGTTTTCTTATAGACAATTTCTAGCTAATACATCTAGAGAAATGATAAAATATCACAATTTTGCTTATGTTACCTGATGAATTAATTGAACTAGGCAAAGGTGGGTAACAATAAAGAGAGACAAGTCATTCTTATGTACCTCTTAATGCAAGTATATGAAACAACCTATGAAACTTTCTTGCTAATAATGTTGATTCTAAAACAGATTAAACCTTTACATTTGATTGCCAATTTATAGGAAAACATAGCAAATAAGGGCACATATTAAATGATACCATAGAAATGTGATCAGCAAAACCCAGATGAACAGGACAAAGAACCCATTTTCTTCAACAACTATCACAATAGTGAAAGAGAGAAAAAGAGGAATGGACATATATAGAGTGAAAAAGACTTCAAAGACCTAGACACAATTGTAATTTATGGTGACTATTTAGACCCTGATTCAAATTTTAAAATGAAAATGTATAAAACAATCAAGGAGTTATGAATGCTATTAAGAAATTATAGTTAATTTTTTTGTATGATAATGTTTGATAATTTAGTTTAAAAAGATTTCTGTTCTTGTACTCTTTTTTTTTTCTTTTAATATGTTTTTATTATTTTGGAGAGGAAGGGAGGGGGAGAGATAAAAACATCAGTGATGGGAGAGAATCATTGATTTGCTGCCTCCTGCACACCCCACACTGGGGATCCAGCCCACAACCCAGGCATGTGCCCTGATTGGGAAATGAACTGTGACCTGCCGGTTCATAGGTGAACGCTCAACCACTGAGTCACGCTGGCTGGGCTTTTGTACTCTTTAGATTTGAAAATGATACAATGTCTGAAATTGCTTCAATATAATCAGGGATTGAAAATAGATGAAAATTATTTGATCATGAATTGTGAACTGTTGAAATTAGTTAATGGGCACCTCAGTTTGTTTTATTATTATAATTTCTAGAGGCCTGGTTCACGAATTCATGCACATTGATAGGAAATTAATTAGAAGAAATATTTTAGAGGCTGGGGAGGGACTGCTGGAGGTTGGCTCCAGGGTGTGTCCAGCCATCTCACCCAGTCCCGATCTGGGCTGATGAGGCTGGGAGGGACCTTGGTAGGGCTGCAGGGTGTGCCTGGCCCATCTCTCCCAGTCTAGATTTGCAGGACCCCAGCATCAAGCTAACCTACCGGTCAGAGCTTCTGCCCCTTGGTGGTCAAAGTGCGTCATAGCAACTGGTTGAACGGTCAAACTAATGGTCGGACACTTAGCATATTAGGCTTTTATTATATAGGATTTTCTATAGGTTTGAAAATTTCCATAATAAAAAGTAAAAAATAAAAATCATAGGGAAAGAAAGCAAGGAAGGGAGTAGCAAATTTTGCTGATAGGAAACTGAAACTATTTAAGCAGCAATTGTAAAAATGTGGGTAAGAGATGGCAAAGTATTAAGTCAGGCTTTTGATGATGGAGATGGTGATGAGAGTTTGCCATGCTTTCATTTATAATCATTTGTATGTAGGAAGTGAGAGAACTCTAAATTTGAATATTGGGCAATTTGATGATGAGATTAATAAAAACGTTGCAGAGAAGCATATGTCCTAGGGCACATAATGAGTTGTTGTTGTTGTTTTACTAACATAAGTTTGAGATTCCAGTAGCATATCCAGGGAGATCTTTCCAACAGTAAGTTATTAATAGAAGACCAAACTGAGGAGAGTGTTGGGAACCAGGCAGTCTTCAAATTTAAAAAGAAAATTGAGCAAGTTGATTTGGAGGGGTAAACACAGCTCTACAAGCACTTCCACCACCCCCTTTCCCACTCTCTCTCCACCAAACCATCAGTAACCCCCTCCAAATGGAGTAACCAATTCCAAATGGAACAAAATGCTATCTATTGGATAGATGCTAGTTGTTTTTCTTTTCCTTTTCTTTCTTAAACTAAGTTTGTCCGTTTTATTATGCAAAGTGATTCTGTAAGATGAGAGGATTTAGGGGATAGTTAGGGAAAAGTTTGAATGAAAGAATAGAAAGAAAAATTTTATTAGAAGTAACAATAAGGAGAAATGTTCTGAGGGAAATATGGGAAAGATGTAGCAATTGTTGGAGGAAGGAAAACTCTGGGATAAGCTAGAGATAATTGAAGGGAATTTTATGTTTTTATAAGACTGGAGCCATAATTACTTCCTCTATCTCGTCACCCAATCAAAAAACAAACAAAACCTCATGAATAATTTGAATTAGATTTGTGTTTGAGTGTTTTGGAGGTCCAGGTTGTGCTGAAACAGGTATTAAGAAGAGATCAGAGTGGCAGTAGGTTTCTCTTTTATGCTGGGCTTATTATATACTGGGTGCTTTCAGAGGGAATTGTTGGAAAGAGACATGCATTTATACAAAGAGTGTTTTATGCTGGATTTTAGCCTCCCATTTTTAATTACTATTTTTATTTGCTATAATGAGGAAGACAGAGGTTCTGCCAAAATTTATACATTAAAAAAATCAAGTAAAGCATATGGAACAGCTATAAAATACTGAATGTGGAAGTGGTATAACATTTCCAGTAGGAACACAGCAATAACTTTGAAGATTCCATGGGGGCATCATATACCAGACTAGTATGGATAGATTACTGTGTTCTGGAGACTGGGATCATACAAAAAATAAATATGTATTTGGCAAAGTTTGCAACAGTTATGAAATATGTTATGCTCCCTTTGTAGATCAAAAGAAAAATGAGGTGATATTTATACAAGTATTTGAGACAGTCAGTGTTTGATGGATACAGTTATCATCACCATCACTGTCATCGTCATCTTTGTCTTAAATCATGAAAATCAAGTGAAGGAAAAAAGTAGACACAAGAAAACACCATATGGACTGGAGCAGCTTCAGCAGCCGTAGCTTGCTGCGCTACATGAGAATGTGCCATCACCTTGGGGAGGGTGCACTGCTCTTTTGGTCACCTTCCCTATAGATTGTCAGCTGTAGCTCCTACTTCCTGCAGTTAAATGTTTTCCATTATCACAGTTTATGGCAGTAGGACAAATAATCTGACATGCAAAGGGAATAGAAACATCAGCCTGAAAATATATTAAGTAGGGACAGAGGAAGGCTCAACGAATGGGGAGAGTGTACTTGAGCCTGAATGAGGTATGATTAATTCTGAAGAGGCACAGCCCTCTCACTCATGGGGCATGGCTATTTGAGATAGACTCAGGTGATAGTGAAAAAGGAGAACGTTGGCTTCATAATTAAAATATGGGAAGATTGGTGCATTTCTACAGGGATCAGGAAGTAGGAGTTTCACATTAGATTATTATAAAACAGCTAATATAAATGTTGTCAGATCTTATTCTTAGAATAACATTGTCAGTAATAATGGAGCATATTTTAGCAAAGATGATTTCAAGATTGTAAGCTACATTGGTTTTCTTTCATATCTCTCCTGTGTTTCCAGTATTGGCAGGAATAAAATGAACAAAGGTTTTTAAATTAAGCAGAGTGGTAACTCGACAGGAAATTAGAATGGGCCCTACTTCTAGATATGGCTGTGTCACTAACCAGCCCTGACATGGAAAAAGTTTCTTTATTAGCAAAATGAATGTATCGGACTTGATCTTTCCTAAGTTCTTATTTTATTAGTTTTAGGAAGAAATAATTTTAAGTTAGATGTAAATAGGATCTTACAAAACACACACACAAATGCAGTAATACAATAACAATATCAACAATACAATAACAACAAAAACCCCATCCAACCTAGAATGTACTTTCCCTGTGAAAATGACCCATCATAAAATGTTGAATTTTTACATGTAAGGAAAAAAAATAAAAGTTTGTATTTTCCCCAGTGGATGCTCCATGGCTGTTCAGATCCCCCATCCTGTCTGATGCACCCATCCCTTGTTGCTTGGACTCTCTGTTGCTAACAGCACACAGCTGCCATCGTCATTGGGCATTGACCTTGGCTATAAGAACTCACTCAATCAAGGTTATGTCCCCTCAAGGATAATTGCCCAAGGCCCATCTGGCTGTTATCGGGATAAAAGCCTAACCCTTGCCTCATGTGACACAACTCTTAGGAGCCATTCCACCCTTGGGGCTCCTCAGAATGGGTGTATGTCCCAACTGCAATTATATTGCTAGTCAGCTTCTCCCACTACCTAGTTCCAACACCCTCCCTTCCTTACAGTTGTAGCTCTCAAGAGTACCCCCTTGTGCATACTATTCTCTGTCTTGATATATGTTTTTAGAGAACTCAATCTAAATCTCAACATAATTAAATGTACCCATGGGTGACTACCTTATCCAGACAGAAGATCAGTGGGTGGGACCACTGTTAAAATACTCCCCAAATTCACTGGATGAACAGAGTGCACTTGTAACCTTACTGATCAAATCCAGAAAGTACAGTGATATTTTTCTGCAAAATATGTCTTTATGTTGTGATTCTGAATTATAGGAGCAGCAGCCACACCCCAGAGGATTCCAGTAAATTGTGCTATTTGTGTGCAAAAAGCTGCTTAGAATGAAAGGTTAGCTTTTTCTGTCATAAAAACATTTTATGTGATTGGCAAATCAGAAAGTGGTCAATCAGCAGACAGTTATAGAGATGTTTTTCATCTCTAGTAACAGCAGGATGCTAACAGGAGAGTTAAGACGAAAAGAAAAAAAAAATACATTGATTTGTTGACAGAGGCCTAGCAGCTGTCACAGTAAAACATGGTTCCCTTGCAGTTAATCAATGTCAGTCTCCAACCCAATCGTTTTGTAGCCAGATGAGAAGCATTCAAGAGGAACACCTTCATGGGTATGAAGCTTGCTAGATAGAGTTCAATGAAGTGTGTCTTTAAGCTTAGGCACTCAAAATGTGATGCATGACCCAAAGCTAATCAGAAATGCTTAACCCTTTGAAAGGAGGCAGTGATTACTTGCCTGTTTCATTTTTATTTTTAATATGGAAAATACATTTCCCTTTCCACCCACAATTTTTAAGATACTTATGTCTGTTTTTGATGCACTTTTTTTTTTTAAGCTGGTTAAGTGGAGACATGGTCATTAATCATGGTTCCATCTTAAAGTGTAGGGCAGTATTTTAAATGTATCTCATTTCTCAGAAAGACAATATAGGAACAATGGCTAATTTCACTACTGATTTTTCATGGTTTCTTTCTGTGTGAATATTTACTTTATCAAATATTGCCTTTATTATTCGTGCCTCTGGACCAAAGATAATGACTTGGGAAACTTGTGTCCCTGCAAATCAAGATGAGCTTAAGAACCTAAATCATATTTTCTATGAAATGAGATTTAGTTTCCTGTGAGTTTCCTTTTCTACTGACCGGTAAGGAAGTTACTCTGAGAAACAGAACACCAGGGATAGACAGGCTCATTCAAATGGAGGCAAATGGGGAGCAATGTTCTGGTTTCTCAACTTGGAGGAGATGCCAGTATTCCTGGGCCACTGCTTGCCTCTTGACACCATTGCTGCAGCAGTGCCCAGAGAAACTGAGTCATCGGGGCTTATATTTCTTGTGGTTCTCACAGAAACAGGATTCAAGAGTAGTGGTGGAGAAAACTGGTTGGGAGTGGGCTCTGAACTATCCAGAGAAAAACAAAACAATAAGTTCCTAATTCCTCAGTTAATGTGACAGACAGAAAATACCACAGACAGAAAATGCTAACAAAATGCTTTTATGTCTTTTGTGTCATTTTTCACTTAGTTGCTTTTAGAAATAATCTGTGGGTTAATGGTGAAAGACAGAGACAGAAAGACAGACTCAAAGACCTTGATAAAGTGGGATGAGAAAATTGGTATTCAACAGAGATTAAGAAATGTAAGACTCATACACAGTTATGCTTGAGATTTCCAGAAAATATTTAAAAAAAAATAGGCAAGAATTTAAGATGATTTTTACATTTAAGACAACTGTATATTCCTAGATTTTTTTGCTAATTTCACAACCCAGGGACAATTTGTTCAATGGGTAGATTATCATGGTGAGAGTCAGGAGGCTTTATACCTATTTCCCACTGCTGAGGTAGGCCACTAGAAATCAGTGCTTTTATTAATGAGAATTCACTTGTTCCCTCTGTTAAAAGATAAAGTGACATATATTAATTTTTTTGAGAGTTTATTTGAGGAAAAATTTATTTGAATCAGACAGCGACAAACCAGAACAGGTTAAGAGAGCTCCACCAATAGGAGCTAGGATAAAGACTTTATTATACAGAAGATGTAGAAATAAAGCAGGAAATTATTTGATTTACTATAGCCTATACAGTTACCTTATTGGGAACAGCCTAGTTGGCTATTTGCGATTGGTTGTCCTTAGGTTTCAATTTCTTGACATTGGTTTGCTTACACAGGCTACTGAAGTATTGGAGTCCCCTTAGTCTAATGATCTCTTTGCTTAGAGATAATTAAAGACTCTTAAATTATTATTATTTGACATACAAATACTTTTATTGATATCATTTCCACATTTGTGAGAGTTTAAGGTCTAACATAACAGAAATTGAAATTTACTGTAGTAATACAAAAACAAAACAAAATATAAATATAGGATGGAGAACTAAACAAATTTTGTGTCTTTGCATATGGATAGTACTGGAACAGAGAAAAACAAATAGATGACCAGACCTGTGGGGAAAGAATATTCTCAAGGTTATAGACCATGGAATAGACCATGGAAATGTATTGTTTAGTAACCACCTTTTTATGAATTCAAGACAGGTAAAAAGCCATTGCTATTTTTCTTTGTGTGCTATCTTTCTTTTATTATTATACTAGAGGCCTGGTGCATGAAATTTTGTGCATGGGTAGGGTCCCTAGGCCTGGCTGGCGATCAGGGCTGATCAGGGCCTTCCTTCCCCCAGCTGCCGGCTGCTGGCCGGGGCCTTCCTTTGTTCTGCACCACCCCTTGGTGGTCAGCGCACATGATAGCAAGTGGTTGAACTCCCAGTCAGTCGAACTCCCAAGGGGACAATTTGTATATTAGCCATTTATTATATAGGATTATGTTTTAAAGACTTTTAAAGGTTTGCTTATGGCTCCTGTCCCTGTAACCCATGTTTTTCTCATAAATCTTTAACAGTAAATTTTTAAACAAATATGTTTAAAAAACATAGCTATGGAGATTCTGGAGAGAGAAATTACTGATAAGTTCTTAATGCTCTTTTCTCTCAACAATATTTTGACCATCTTCTCCTCCTCCAAATGTGTGAATCTGAAGTATTTGTCACCTACTAAGTTAGATGGAGATAGAGAGGGCAGGTGTGGACAAAGGCAGCAGGTATTCCATTAGCCTAGTCTTAGATTTGTACCTTAACAAGTTTGTCAGTGCTTTTATTTTGCATATTGGATACTTCTTTAATGCTGGAGTTTTGTCTCCAACAGCCTTTGTGGAAAACCTTCCTTTGTCTTCATCAGTACTACTTAAGTATTTATCAGGTCAGAGTGTTATATTTTCTTTATCATCAATTATTCAGAGCCTGGTATCAACATATGTTGGTTGATAGCTACTGAAATGCTACTTCAGAACATACTAGTATGTGTTTTGAAATAATTATAGCATAGTGACTACTATGCGTTAATTTAGCTTATTTTCATTAGAGTAATGTGAGAGACACTTCTGTCTTCATTAAAGTTATGTGAGAGAAACCAAGTGAGTATTAAGAATCTTAAATGTCATTTTATTGTAATGGCATCCTTTGTTTTTAATTTGATGATGTAGTTTCATCCTTGTATTAGTTGTTAATGGAAAATATAGGTGAAAATGCATTCATCTATATAAATTGGAATATTTCTGACAAGTCCTTGGGTAGCTGTATTCCTATTAACATTACCTTTTTCAAATCTGTGGAATACAAAGATGTAGGATAGTAGTCAATGAAGACAAACCAAAGCTTAGACTCTTTAGGTACAAAGTGTTTTTTAAAAACTCTTGGAGGGGGACATATATCTCTGGAAAGGGTATGTATAGTACCTTCTTGCCTCCTAAGGACACAGGCTCTAGAGTTAAGATTTAGGCTTACTTTAAATTGTCGTAGACCTTTAAGAATAGAAATAAAATGCAATGGAGGCCACACTGGGGTACATCTGGCTAAAAGTCTTTACTTGCTTTAAATGCTGATTAAAACTATTAAGTCCCATGGACTTATCAGTTGTATTTGTGTCTGAACTGGGGACTGTGTTTACCTTAATCTTTCTTAGGTGCCAGATCATGCCCCACCTCCCATTCTATTTGATTTGACATCCATATTTTATTCTTGTCTATAGCCAAGACAGCAGACTGTCGTCTTATTCAAGTATTTACAACCTTTGTCTGCAATACCTGCACTTAAGTCTGCTCTTTCCTAGAATGATGCCCAGTGACAAATAGGCCATTTTCTTACCTTACCCATTAATTTTTTATTTAAAAATACTTTTCCATGTAGTTTGCTTACTGTTGACTAGCTCTAAAATTTGCCCATTGACCACTTGGTTGTTCTAAGTCCCTTTGCTGAAGGTATCACAGTGTAGGCAAAAGATAATGGACAATAGGTGTTGGCTGTCTGGCTGTATATTCAGTTTATACCACTAAGCAGTGGACTGGCATGAATGCTGAGCTCAGCTTGCTGTAAGGACAGTGTTGTTATTATAACTGAATTAATTGAGATAAACACCTAGCACAAAGCTTATCTTTCACACAGTAAGTATGTTGTATATGACAATTTTCCATTTTCTGCCTGCCAGAAAAAGAGGGAGAAAAGAGGAAAAAAAGAGAGAGAAAAAGAATCTAATATGTATCTTAGATGTTTCAGATTAAATTTATAGGAGATCATATTTTCTCACTAAATTCAGCTCTTGCCTTTAGCTGTGTGGGGTGGACAGCTGCCTTCAGCAGGTTGCTCAAAACAAGATTTAGATGTGTGATTGCCCTGCTATAGAGGTCCTACGAACTTTCAGGAGGCTTAACACAGCAGGGTGACTAAATCTTCAGTTTGCCAGCATCTGTAAGTGAAACTCTGCAGCTTGGAAAAGGAAAATGCACATGTCCATTATAATCAATAAACAATTTCTAAACACCTTCAATGGACACATTGCTAGGCCCTGAGAGGGTTGCAAAAATGACTCAAATATAGACCATTCGATACACGTACCCATACTTCTGAAAGAAGCCACTTTCTGGAAGGATGGCAGTTTAAGTTCTGATTTATAAAGTCTGATCTGCTCACTTATAAGATAGTGTATTCCTGGGGACTGACTACTCACAGAACATACTAAAAAGTCTCCTTACATAATAGTCATGTCTATTTGCTCCTAGTTCTTTTTATATTTTTACTTAAGGGAAGGCAAGGCAAATGGATCCCAAATGCTCTCAATTGACAGCAGTTTTCATCCATTTACACATGAAAGCATGTAAAATGAACAGGTGTGGAGGGAGAGTGGTGTGCAGACCCATGGAGCCAGCAGAGAGCATGGTCCCCATGCTAATGGGAGAAATTATAAGAAATCAGGTTTACAAAATCTTTTCCTGAATATATTATTAAAAAGGAGCCTTGCTGATTTGTAATCTTGGTCACCTCTATATGCAAAGCATTTGGAAGGTAATTCTGGGTGTTATTTGACCAATGGAAAGCGATGAATCAGCACATTTCAATAATACTGTATGTACAAGAATGATAAATGAGCAAGTGATTGGTGTCCGGGAAATGAAAGGAAATGCAGGCGATGCAGATGTTGCTCAGCTCTGGACGTGAAAATTAACTGGCAAGGCACATTTATTTGTCAGGAAATTCTCAGAGTTTTATTTATTTCCCCTTCCCTCATTTGTCATCTATCTTTCTCAATGCTTAATTAACAGCCCAAGCTATGTTTAGGTACTCAGATTATTGCACAGAAAAATAACTGATAACACCTTGTTCTCTCTCTTTCTGTGTTTCATTATAGTTTTACTACTTTCTGTGCCATCTTATGCTTGAGTCTTATTTAAAATTTCTTTTATTTGAATGTGAAATTTCTTAGCATTTAGCATTGGGTATCTGCAATCTTGGTTTGTGGTTTAACTTATAGTTACTATGTAACAAAATTGGAACTCTGGATAATTGCAGAATAAATTATGGTTTCCCAAATCTACTCTTGTCAGATAAAAATTCCTTTATGAGTTATGTATTTTGTCAGTAGCAAACGAAGAGATTAATGAGAGAGGTCTTCGACCTGAAAAGAATAAAAAATACGGATCCAATAAGTGTACATCCTACGTAAAACTATGTTTCTGAAATTATTTGGAGAACAATTCCTTTGAAAATTAAACACATTGTGTTTGAAAAAAATCAGGAAGTCTTTGTGATATGTTTTTTTCTTTCTTGTTTGATATAGCTCATGGTAGACAAGACAAGAAAAATCTATTCTATATTTCCTAGAGTAAGATTACAAATGTATGAGCTGAATAATAATCTTGAATCAATTTGAATTGGCTTTTCCCTCTCTCCTACCCCAGTGCTAGCCCTTAAACTATATAGAGCAATTGGTCTGGAGACCATTAAGGATTTATTATCTATCAACCTTTCACCCCCTCTGTTGCTGTAGGGTGAGAAAATCTTACTACAAATTAGAGTGTATGGCTTCATTAGCTTCCTGTGATTGCTGAAGTAAATTGCCACAAACTTGGTGGCTTAAACACAGAAATTTATTCTCTGACAGTTCTGGAGGTCTGAGGCTGAAATTAAGGTGTGGCAGCAAGATCATGCTCCTTCTGAAGACTTGCAGAGCACCCTTCTTTGCTCCTCCAGCTTCTGGTGGCTTTAGGTATTCTTTGCCTTGTGGATACATCACTCTAATCTCTGCCTCCGTCATCACATGTCCTTCTCCTTTCTCTGTGTATCTTTTAAGGACCCATATCGGAATAAGTCCCATCTAGGTAAAGTAGGATGATCTCCTCCCAAGATCCTTAATTTAATTACATCTTCAAGATGTTTTATCCAAATGAGGTCACATTCACAGGTTCCAGGAGTTAGGGCATGGACATATCTTTCAGAGGGCCATCATTCTTTCTATAGAGGCTGCTTAAAAACATCAGAGTTGAGACTTGATGTAGTAGTTCCACTCACTTTGTGGACTCTTCCCAAGATTTTAATTTGGCCTTTTTTCCCTTCCCAGTTTGTCTTCAACCTCTTACCATGGCAGGAAGGCTTTGCCCCACAGATAGAATAGCTGGAGTAGGCTTGCTATGTAGTATGTGTGTGATGAGTGAATGAATGAACAAGTGAGCTGTCCCTTCTACATGTTTTATTATGGAAGCAATATATATTTGAAAGTTTTACAGATAAGGTTTGAAATTAGAACATGGAAACTTATTTTTGAGGCATACATTTCCCCTATACTCAGTCACTTCTCCTAGTGTGATATGGCCCGCTAAATGAGAGTCACTTATCTAGAATTTATGAAATCCACAAATCAATGGGTCTTTTGTATCAGGAGAGTGGAATGCTAAATCTAAACAAAGATTGAACCATGAGAAAGATCTAACATTTATAGCATCCTGAATTTAGCTACAATGGGGGTGCATAATAAGAGTGTGAGAAATAGTGGGATTCAGTTGGGAAGGCCATAGGGAACTTGGTGAGGTGTAGAGATTTTCTAGGTGTAGAAATTTGATGATTGATTTCCAGAGAGCAAGATGATCAGGTGGATTATATTGTTTAGCTTACTTTTTATTAAAATGGAAGTTACTTTGTTTTTCCCTCTTTTATTATTGTTAAAATATATTTATATATAAAACATAAGGACAAAAATAGTTACAATAACTCTATAATCCAAAAATAGGCTTTTACATACCTAAGGAGATAGTTTGATAAGGGTAACGGAAGGTCTTTGACGTTTAGGGAAAGTTGAATTCATGATGAAGGAGAGAACTGAGTCTTCCTTATGCTGCAGAAGTAGGGTTAACCATACGGGTAGTGAGTCCCAAATAATCCTGAAGTCAAAAGCCAGAGAGAGTAGAGAGAAACCAGAAATTATGTTATGAGATGAGGTAGGACAAGTGATTTAGGATGTTTGTCCTTGTATAGTAACAACAGGTTGCCTTGATTATAGACCTGAAGAGTCAGGGGAACTGGAAAGTACCAACTAGCATGTAATTCAGGAGGGATCATGAGTAGGCGAGTTGGAGATAGATCTCCTAATTCCAAGAACCATTGCGAGATGAACATGGCAATACATTCTCACAAAAATAAGGTCCATACTGTGATGTCATTTTATGACTTTATGATTTATAGCCACTTCTAAAAAATTTTGAAGCAACTTCCAAACTAGAATTGTTTACTATCATAATCGGCCCAGGCACCTCGGTGTCTAAGGCAGTGTCTCTCATTCTGAGGGGATAGCATCGAACTTCAAGCTAATTCTGATACACCCTGGGGTTGAGAGCCACAACTCTGGGGTGTTCGATTCTAGAGGACTTTATGGTACTCTGAATAGTGGTAGTTCTCAGTATTGGGGCTATGGATTGATTTGAGAAGCAGGATCTAATCCTGTGAGAGGTCATTGCAGAAACAGTCAAGGTCATTAAGGTTAGGCTTCAGTTTGAGGGAGCCATTTTGGAGAACTGGACTCAGAATCCCAGCGTGGGGCTAGTTGGACAGACCAGCCACACACAATGGAAATTGGGACATCCCTGTGAGCTGCCATGAATACCTCAGAGGACTAGATTCACTGCAGATATAGGAGATTGCTTCTAGGCTTAGAGTGCTCATGGGTCAGAAGTACCCACTTCCAGGCTGGCTTCTCATGGTAGCAAGGGATAACAGGGTGGATGTGTCCATGGCAGAACTCTGGCACTTGCATCTGGGAAGGACAGGAGCTGGCAGGGGAGAAACTTCTGGAACTGGGACTTGTTTAGCTCCTCTTTTATCTGGAGGATTAATGGGGAATGTGATGTGATAACACAAGAGAACCAGCCTGAATTAGTTACCCTTTTCAGGGCAGAATGGCTGCTGATGTCATAACAAGAATGAATGCATTTCCAGAGAATTAAGGACAAACCACCCTTTTAATTCGTTGGCCTAGATCCTTGGCATTACTTTCAAATTGTACACCTAGTCAACTATTTGCTAAACCAAGCTCACTGGTTTTTAGAAGATATGGGAATAAAATGCTTCAATTTGGAGTGTGTGTGTGTGTGTGTGTGTGTGTGTGTGTGTGTGTGTGTGTGAGAGAGAGAGAGAGAGAGAGAGAGAGAGAGAGAGAGAGAGAGAGAGAGAAAATGTATATGTATGTGCGCCTTTTTTTGTGTGTGTATTGGGGAGGTGATGAAGGGTTTCATGTTTCATGGAAAATAGCCAACTGCTCAGTGAATACAAACAGCAAAACTACTGTACCACCATCAGTTAAAATACAAATTGGAGTTTGGTGAACTAAGCTATTAAGGGAGGACTTCATATAATTTAAATCAAAGATAATTTAGAGTAAGGGTACATTTACTGTAAGTAGTACACTTAAGGTAAATTAGCTAATTCTAAGTCAAGGATTTTTTCCGAAGTAGAAAACTCACACTGAAGGGAATTTGGAGATCAAGGAAAGCAAATCTCTTTAAAGAACAGGTTTTAAAGGACAACAGCAGATTTCAACTTCTGACACAGGAAGATACCCTGCAGCGTGGCTGTGGCACTGGCCTGTACTCTCCAGCAGTGGCAAAACGAGGTGATGACAAGCCATTAACAGTGATTATTGCCAATGGCCCCAGCAGGGTCCCTGGGATTCATAGCAGACAGGTGTCTGTCATGACTGACTCACTGACTTTCAATCCTCACAGGTTGGCTTGGCCTGATGGGGCATCTTCAACTCCAGGTAATAGCAGTACTTTTCATGATATTCATTTCTTGGCTGGAGATTTTTTGGCTCGTCCGTCACTTAGTGGAGGCATTGGCCAGCTGCTGGCAGCTTTTGATGAAAATAAGACTTTGATTGTGATAGCATTTTAAGTTCTCACATCTGCCTTTGACTCTTATTTTCTGGGTTATTTTACATGTGCCTTATGTTGGAATAAATGATGTTTTCCTTTTCTCTTTTTTTAAATTTTTTTTCTGTCAGGAATTTTTCCTACCATGTAATACCATAATTAGGGGAAAATAATAAATTATGATCTGTTGGGAAAATACCAGCTGCCCCTTCCTTTACGTGGTAATGTTCTAAGGCGATTATGTACTTCCCGTGGAAAATCTGAAAAGTTAAAGACCACAGTGGCTTACGGTGAGTACCGTCTTTATGAAAGAAACATTTTCAGTCTTGCAGATCTGTGTGGGTGAGTCTGGCCTCCCAGGAATGCCCTCTTAATTGATTCACAGATTTATCCAAGCAAATTTCTCAACCCTTACTAATAATAAACTCATACCTAAAGTTTTATGGAAAATGTGTCCTATGGAGACTATATTAAAGAAAAGAACTTTCCAAATGATGAGCTTTGACAATATAAAGCGGAAATGTCTTCTCTATGTACCCTTTGTTGGGCTCCTCCTCTCAGGTCAGCCACCTTTCTGAGACATAGTCTTGGCAACTCTTGCTTTCTTTCTGGGTTCTTTCTGCCTCAGTGTAGACATTCAAATGGTGTGATACTGCCTCTAAAATGGTTCTTATCACTGGACCTCTCTGTTATATTCTTATTGCCACTGCTCTAGTTATGGCCCTACCATCTGTTGCAGATACAGTTGCAAAAGCCCCAATCTCTCTTCTTTGCCATCTCTGATTTGATTTGATCATTTTACTTTGTTCCTTAAAAGAGTGAATAACTCCCAGTGTTTAAGTCAGGGATAGAAGTTAATTTGCACAACCTAGAGTGTGAGATCCCCTCAGGATTCTGAGTTACTTGAAATTTTTAAAGCAAATTTAAAGAGATAATTTGGGCTACACATGCATATTTTAAATTGATCAAAAGAACAAACATAAAGAAGAATCCAGACATATTTGGTTTAACTTCATCTGTATATATATATTAATAACTTTACCCAACAGATTAAATTTCTTTTCATCATCTTGTGACAGAAAATATTACTTGGTCACCAGAAGAAGCCTAGGTTGTCCATAAAATTCCATGTAAATGTTATAAATATTGTATATTTATATTTATGAAATTTTAAAAATCAGAAAATTTTGAAAGGTTAAGGCATCAGAATTTTATCAAATATGTAAATTCACTTTTTGAAAATGTAGTAATATGAATGTTGATGAACATACATAGCCATGGTAAAGTTATCAAAATTAGAAAATTATTGTGATGTTAATTTATATACTTTATTCAAATTCTGTCCATTTTCCTATAAATATCTTCTTTTTTTCTGGTTTAGGATCAGTATAAACTGGGATTACATGTTGCATTTAGCTGATATATCTTTTTAGTATCACTTACTCGATCAGTCATTTATTTTGAGACCACAGCAAATAAGGCTGTCATAGTCCTTATGGCTCCATCGTCCCCCACCAAAAAAATTCCCAAGCCCTGATCTGATATCTTAAGAAGCTAAACTTAGATTCTAGTAGCCAATGGGAGATAATATCTTACCTAAGTTTTGGACTTATCAAACCAACATCAATTTCACAGAGATTTTTCTCTCCTTTATGGAATTAATCAAAAATGGATTTTGTGTCTCCTGAGGCTTTTCAGACATCTAACTGGAATACCAGTAGTAAGCAAGCAGGATTGCTGGAACATGGTGCTATTACCTGCCATCTTTTTCATGTCAACCCTAGCTAGTGATTGTGCCAGGCAAGGAGTCAGACACAGTGTTTGCCCCTCTGCTGAGCTGTCAGTTGGTATCAGAGGAAAATCATCCTATCTAATAAAGAGGGAATATGCTAATTGACCATCACTCCCTCAGCCACATGATGGCAGTGCCCAGTCCCCTCAGCCCCGCCTTATCCAGCCAGAGTCCCCAAGTCTCCTCAGCCCCACTTCATCCAGCCAGAGTCCCCAAGTCTCCTCAGCCCTGCCTCATCCAGACAGTCTCCCAGTCCCCTCAGCCCTGCAGGGAGAGGCAGTTGGGGGTGATTGGGCTGGCAGAGGAGGGCAGTTGGAGGCAATTGGACAGGCAGGGGAAGGCAGTTGGGGATGATCATGTTGGCAGGGGAGCAGTTAGGCATCAATCAGGCTGGCAGGGGAGCAGTTAGGGGGCTATCAGGCTGGCAGGCAGAGTGGTTAGGAGCAAAAAGGCAGACAGGCAGGCAAGTAGTTAGGAGCCAGCAGTCCCAGATTGTGAGAGGGATGTCCAAGGGGTCCCAGATTGGAAAGGGTGCAGGCTGGGCTGAGGGACACCCCCTCCCTGCACAAATTTCATGCACCAGTTTCTGTATAATATGCCAGGTTGAGTAGCTCACAAAGAATCATGAACTTAAATAAATGAAATGGAGATGTAACTAAATCAAATCATTTATAAGGAGAAAACATTAAAAGGAGAGAACAATTCCAATTGTTCTCAAACTGACATATCTTAAGAAATAAAAACAAAAAAAAATTAGGGGGTATCATTTTTTTTCCTAAAGTAACTTTTGACTATACAAATTAGCATCCTTGTTCTTAGCTCTAGGGCACTAACAGTGGCTATTCAAGCATACATCCAATTAACATATATTTATCAAACACCTTCATTCTCTATGTAATTGATATTTAAATACAGAAATTATAAAACTTTATTGTTTTCACAATGCTCATAATGTAAGGGAGCTCTGTCAAATAGAAATATACTAGCCATATTTGTCATCTTAAATTCTCTAATAGCTACATTTAAAAATAGAAACAGGTGAAATAAATTTTAATAATTTACATTATCCAACATACCAAATATGATCACTATGTTATATCAGTATAACATAAAACACTATTAGATATTTTTAGGTATTTTATATTTTGATTTTAATTTCTAAAATTTTAAAATCTGAGTGTACATTATACTTACAGAACACCTCAACTTGGATTAGTCACATATCAAGTGGTGAATAGTCACATGAGGCTAGCATATTGGGTAGTGTGGGACTGGAAGAAAGTACAAATGATAAAACTACATTATAAATGAATAAATCTATGATCCAAGTATCTCCAAGGGTCCCAGGAAAAGCAAAGTTAAATAACTTGCTCATTAGAACAAGATGGTATCTTGTATTACAGTATCTATATAAATAACCTATATAAATAAAGAGCCAGGGTTGTAACATCCAAAACGACCGAAGGCTTGACCAAATGCCAGGCTGCGCATGCAGCAGGCGAGTGGGCTGAACTGCTGACCTCTCCAAGAGAAAGAGAGGTGGGCCTTGCCAGCTGCTGAGCCCCTCTCTCTATCCCAGAGGTCAACAGTTCAGCCCCCTTGCCAGCAGCCTGGGGCAGCTGCTGGTCAGCCCCGCCTCTATGATCAGGCCAGAGATAGGCCCAGAGATGCTGACTGGCATAGAAACCAACCAATCAGAACCAAATCTGGTGAATTGCGTGGAGCCAATGGCTACCTAGGAGGCATGGCTTTTGACACTGACTGGCATAGAAACCGACCAATCAGAACCAAATCTGGGTGAATTGCAAGGAGCCAATGGCTGCCTATGAGCGGAGCTTTTGATGCTGACTCAAATAGAAACCGACCAATCAGAACCAAACCTGGGTGAACTGCAAAGGCAGAACCTAAGGTGGGGGCTGAGGAGGGGTTTTAAGGGCAACAGCGTTTGGTGTAAGGTGTATGAAAGTGATTCAATTTTTTAATGACTGGTTTGGCAGTGTAGTGCATATGGCTGGCTATCAGTCCAGATATAGGGTTTATGTGTTTTTGTCTACCAAGAGCATCTCCTCCTGCTGAAAAAGGCTCACCCCACCATTTAAGCAATCCTATCCTGTATAATCTATCTATACTAATAAAAGGGTAATATGCTAATTAGACCGGGTCGACCAGCCATCTTCCAGACGTCCGACTTCCTTCCAGACAAAGCCATGGTGGTGGGGGCCCACACAGAGCAGTTAGGGGCAATCAAGCTTGCAGGGGAGGGCAGTTGGGGGGCGAGATCAGGCTCTCAGGGGAGGGCAGTTAGGGATGATCAGGCTGGAAGAGGAGAGCAGTTAGGAGCGATCAGGAAGGCAGGGTACAAGGTAGGGGTGATCAGGCTGGCAGGGGGGCAGAGATAGGGGCTATCAGGCCAGCAGGCAGAGGGGTTAGGGGTGATCAGGCAGGCAGGCAGGTGAGTGGTTAGGAGCCAGTAATCCCGAATTGCGGAGAGGGATGTCTGACTGCTGGTTTAGGCCCGATCCCACAGGGCAGTTGGAAATCCCCTGAAGGGTCCCAGATTGGAGAGGGTGCAGGCCGGGCTGAGGAACCCCTCCTTGCACGAATTTCGTGCACCTAGCCTCTAGTATATATATAACTGCATTTATATATTCAATACATATATATTTTTAATACATTCACTTTTTAAATGAATGAGTAGAGGCCATCAAAACAATAAACACTGAGAATTTTGAGCCAGGTCTTGAGAGGCATTCAACACAAAGGAGGTAAGAGTAGAAAAATGAAAAATATTGCCAGGCAGAAGGAAGAGGATGAGGAAAGTTCCTGAGATTTGGGGTTTATTTCAAAAGAACCTATCTTTGCTATACCACTTACTAATTGAAGTGATCTATTGAGCTTGCTCATACTTTTTGGGTCACATGTGATTTTGGTGGAGAGAACCCTGCAGAGATGAAGTAAAACTTGACTAGCTGTTAAGGTAGTTCATGCCAGGCTGTTAATCAATCTGGAGAATTCAGGTCAATTTCCACTTTTTTGATTTTTGCATTTTTGCCTGGTTGTTTATATTGCCTAAGTTTGGTGTAGAAGGTTCCAAATTCTGATTCAGTGTGGCATTGTGAACATGAGTTTTAGCTTTAAAAAAAAATCAAGTGAATATCAGCAGCACCGTCTGTTAATGTTTGAAAGATGCTTCACAGCTTTGAATGAATTGCATACAGAATAACATTTCTAAAATCCACTTGACTAGTGCCAGCTCCTTGAGAGGAAAACAGATTGTTCCCTCTCAGTGGAAAGATTCATATGGGGAAGAGGTATGTTAACAACTCTTTCCCCTTTTAAGTCTGGTACCAACTTCCCAAAAGCTGTCATAAGGTCATTTCCTCTAGTTTAATTGTGTCCTTGTTCTGTAGATAAATGATGAATTTATGTATCGAATGTTCTCAGTCAGCAATCATTCACAGCTGCTAAGCTAAGTAAAGAAAGAAAAAAAGGGTGTAACAATCTACTTGCAAAATGCAAGAGTGGAATATAAACCCTTTTACCTACAAGCTTAACTATGCAGACCCTTTTTTTTTATAAAGAAGGTTGGGGCCCATAGTTACTGAACAATCCTAGAATTGAAAAGCACACCAGCCTCATAGAATTGCTCATTTTCCTCAGGAAATAGCAAGAAAGGTGAAAATGAAGACCTCGTCCAAAAGCAAACCTACTCAAATGAAGTGTGAACGCCAATCAATTTTAGCAGTGGTCTGGCAGCCTCAGTTCCGAACAGCAAGTTGAGACAGCAAGTGCCTAAGTATTGCTGCCAGCTCTGTTTCGTGTGCTCGCCTAGCCTGGCCGTAGGATGCAGTTGGTGCGCGCACACACACACAGCAAAAGGCCCGCCTTGTCTCTATAATGAGAGGCAGATTCTGTACTAATTGTTTTGGCCGCAGGCTTGTGCAAAAGTGACGTGCAGCATTTTGGCTGAGGTCTGTTTGTTACTGGTATGCTTCTTCCCCAACTCATAACCCATGGGTAAGGAGCATGTAGAAAATGAGAAAATTAATGGTTAAGTGAAAAAGTGCCTATATGGAAAGTAACTCTTTTGTTTAGACTAGATTTATTTAACTTTTAATTTAAAGGCCAATTTCTCTTAACATTTCTTTTTCTGGAAAAATTGACGTAAAGTCTTTGTGGATGTAATTTTTATTAAATGTCATACATGACATAGTATTATTTTTTTACCAAGCAAAACAGGAAACTTTCAAAAAGTGGAGTTACATTTATAGCAGTTAATACTGTAAACATACCCACTCAGATTTAACAAGTTTTGCCAATTCTAATCCAGAGCAAAACCTTTTAGGAAAAAAAATCTCTGCAAAGTAAGCAAACATTGCATCATAATGTAATGTTCTTCTGTTAATAAAATGTTTCAAAGTTGAAGAGGGATAAAATCTTAACAGCTATGCGTTTAAATTTTCATGAAAAGCAGGAATTAAATCTGTTATGAAGCCCACATCAGTTAGATGAACTTCAAAATTGGGAAAACATTTGAATTAAATTTATAAGGGTAGCACCTTCTACTACCATTTGGCTAAGCTTCATGGGATGAGAAAAAGAAAGTGGTAACAATGTCACAACAAGGGCAACACAAAATTAAAATGGCAACCACATTTTGAATAACCTCCATAAATAACCCAAAATCTCAAACATTCCAAAATTCCTTCTTTGTAAAACCTCAAAGATGACCATACAACTAAAAGATAATTTAAAAATGGGAATTTTTTTACTTTAAAAATAGCACTACCCTTTATCTGTAAGCCAGACATACAGTAACATCAATGACCCTAAACAGACATGTGAAACCAGAATAAAAGAAGAAAATATCCTCAAAATGAGGAAAAGCTATGACAAATCTCATGAACTATTTTTCTCCCCATAAAAATGTCACCACTGAGCTATATAGTTATTGGAAGTAATGTAGTAGATTAAAAACGGATGGGAATACACAAAGAAATTTTTTTAAATGACACAAAGGGAAAACAGCCATCTATACTAATAAAAGGGTAATATGTTAATTAGGCCAGGAGACCTTCCGAATATCCTTCCAGACAAAGCCATGGTTGCGGGGCCGAGGCAGAGACATTTGGGGTGATTAGGCCAAGAGGGAAGATCAGTTGGGGGTGATCAGGCTGGCAAGGGGGGGCAGTTGGCGGAGAAAGCCAGCAAGGAGGGGGGGCAGTTGGGGGCGAGCAGGCTGGCCGGCAGGCAGAATGGTTAGGGGCGATTAGGCAGGCAGGCAAGTGAGTGGTTAGGAGCCAGCAGTCCTGGATTGTGAGGTGGATGTATAAATTGGCAGTCAGACATCCCCTGAGGGGTCCCAGATTGGTGAGGGTGCAGGCCAGGCTGAAGTACAACGCCCCCCCCCCCCCCCCACCAGTGCACGCATTTCGAGTACTGGGCCACTAGTTCATAATAAATACTTTCCCAAGTGAAGGACATAAATCTTACCTATTCAAAAGACCCTAAAAGCATCACTGTCCATATTTGTGGTTGTAGGTACTGATTGGCTGTTCCAATAGGTATTATCAGCCTCTATTATATATGTCACCTTCCACCACTATAAAGCCTGGAAAAACTAATTACTCATTTTCCCATCCTTGCAGTAAGATATGACCATGTGACATCGTTCTATCCAATGAAACATAAATATCTGTTGAGAAATTTCTGGAAGGATTTTTGTATTACCAATAAGAGAGATAGAAGTATATGACATGCTCCCCTCCTGCCCCCTCTCCCCTTTTAAGCCTTGAATGTGCCTATGATCTATGATGTTTGGAGTTGGGTAACATCTTGTGATATTGCAGGGAAGTTAAAAATTCAAAATTGAGAGACATTAATATCCTCCTAAATTGTATATTTTGGTCAGACTCCGTCAGAAAGATTCTTAAGATGTACCTTTTAGCCTCTGCTGTTTTCTCAGGGCCCTTGAAACTATATTGTGGTTTTTTGTTTTTTTTTAGTATGCAAAACACAGTTTATTCTCTTTTTTAAAATAAGTCTTTTATATATTAAAATACTTTTAAATCTTTATTATTCAGATTATTACAGATGTTCCTCTTCCCCCCTCCCCCCCCATGGCAGCTCCCCTCCACCCAGTTCCCACCCCACTCCAGGCCTTCCCCCCTCCCCACTGACCTCGTCAATAGGTGTAAGCTCTTTGTCCAATCTCTTCCTGCACCCCCCACAACCCTTTCCCCCTGAGAATTGTCAGTCTACTCCCTTACCATGCCCCTGATTCTATTACATTCACCGGTCTGTTCTATTCATCGGGTTTTTTATTCACTTGATTTTTAGGTTCACTTGTTGATAGATATGTATTTGTTGTCACTTTGTTGTTCATAATTTTTTATCTTTACCTTTTTCTTCTTCTTCTTCCTCTTCTTAGAGAATACCCTTCAACATTTCATATAATACTGGTTTGGTGGTGTTGAACTCTTTTAGCTTTTTCTTGTCTGTGAAGCTCTTTATCTGACCTTCAATTCTAAATGATAGCTTTGCTGGGTCAAGTAATCTTGGTTGTAGGTTCTTGCTATTCATCACTTTGAATATTTCTTGCCACTCCCTTCTGGCCTGCATTGTTTCTGTTGAGAAATCAGCTGACAGTTGTATGGGTATTCCCTTGTAGGTAACTAACTGTTTTTCTCTTGCTGCTTTTAAGATTTTCTCGTTGTCTTTTGTCCTTGGCCAGTGGTAGGCAAACTCATTAGTCAAAAGAACAGCAAACCATGGCTCGTGAGCCGCAGTTTGCCGACCACTGCCCTTGGCAATTTGATTATGATATGTCTTGGTGTGGTCCTCTTTGGATTCCTCTTTTTTGGGTTCTCTGCACTTCCTGGATTTGTAAGTGTATTTCTTTCACCAAGTAGGGGAAGTTTTCTGTCATTATTTCTTCTTATAGGTTTTCAATGTCTTGCTCTCTCTCTTCTTCTGGCACCCCCATAATACGGATGTTGGTATGCTTGAAGTCCCAGAGGCTCCTTACACTATCTTCATATTTTTGTATTCTTTTTTCCTTTTACTTTTCTGGTTGGTTGTTTTTTGCTTCTTCATATTTCAAATCTTTGACTTGATTCTTGGGATCCTCTAGTCTGCTGTTGAATCTTGGTAAATTATTCTTTATTTCATTCAATGTATGCTTAATTTCTGATTGGTTCTTTTTCATATCCTTGAGGGTCTCACTAAATTTCTCAGAGGTTTCTAGAAGATTCTTGAGTAACCTTGTAACCGTGGTGGTTTTGAACTCTATATCCAGTAGTTTGCTTTCCTCCATTTTTTTCATTTGTGACTTGTTTCTTTGTCTCCGCATTTTGGCTGCTTCCCTGTGTTTGTTTCTATGTCCTGGGTAGCTGCTAAGTCTCCTTGAATTGACAGAGTGGCCTTGTGTGGTAGGTGTCCTATACGGCCCAGTGGCTCAGCCTCCCCAGTCACCTGATGTGGACGCTATTGGTGCACCCCTTTTTGGGCTGTTTGCACAGTCTTGTTGTAGTTAACCCTTGATTGCTATTGGTAACAGTGGGAGGGATTGACCTCCAGGCCAATTGGCTGTGATGGCCAGCTGTGTGTACACTGGAAGATCTGTTGCATAGGAAACATCCTTATGGGACAGGACATGCTTCAGTGTGGTTTTGGTGCTCACTGAGTCTGCCCCTTGAGTGTGTTTCTTATGGATGTGAAGAGTTGTAATCTGGTATAGTCTCACTCTGACCACGAGGTACACTGGCTCTTGGATCTCCAAGAAGGTGCAAGGTCAGCCACTGTCTGGGGCTGCCCAGCAGGAGCTACAGAGACATCTGCAGAGTCCTCCTCTTTGTATGGGTTTTGGAAATGCCCAGACGAGGCCCAGCTGTGAAGCAAGGCCAGCTGCTGCTGCTGGGCCTTGGGCCTTCTTTTGGAAGCTCTGGGGCTCTTTGACCCAGCTGCAGTTTGACAGGTGTTAGGCGGAGAAAGGACAGGCCATTTATTTGCAAAAGCTGCTGCACACAGCTTGGGTGGGGTTGTAAATTGGGTGGGGTGGAGTCTCTGGAAATCACCAGGGCAGAGCAAATAGCAATGGCTGCCAGTCAGCCCTGCACTAGAGAGGTCCCTGGGTCTCCACATCCCAGGCCCCTGTGCAGGAACAATGATCATTATGAGCACCTCTGAGAGTAAGCTGTCCTTGCATTCCTGTCCCTGTGCCAGACCAGTTTCTCCCTGTATGTGTCTGGGTCCCCCAGAGTCTTGCCTGGAACTGGAGTTCAGAGCAAGCAGGAACTTGTATCTCCCTCCAGATTAAAAGAGCAGCACATTCAGGTGCCAGCACTTTCCATGCCTCCGCACCTCTTACCAGTCTCAATGCACTTTCTTCACCTCTCTAGTTGTGGAACTTCCACTCAGCCAGCTTTCCCGCGGTTCTGTGTGGTAGTTGTTCTGCCTTTTAGTTGTAATTTTGATGTGGTTGTGAGAGGCAGCAAGTATAGGTGTTTACCTATGCTGCCATCTTGGTTTTCCTAATATTTTTAATGGAGACTATATTATTTTAATGTAAGATTCTCATGTGCTTCTGTTTAAAGACTTCCAAAGCTAATAGGATACATTAGATGTTCACATTATTGCCCCTCATGTCCATGAAGTTCAGATGCAATGAACTCCCATCCCTGAAGCAGTAATCCTAGTCAAAACTAGACATCCTACCAGGTCTTATTTTGATTGCATTTTCTTCCCACTCAGTATATTAAAACTTTTAATCAATTTTCCTTTGTTCCCTGTGCCTCTGTGCATTCTTAAAAAATAAGGTCTGACTTGTGCCTGTGAAAGAGCCTCCACCATATCTTGTCCTTAGACATTTCTGGAATTTATGGAACCTTACTTAGGTTTCTCATCCATCACCTCATTTAGTCTACAGTGCCCTTTGCAGACATTCCTGAGAAGCTGCTCTTGAAAAATTTTGCTTGACCACATACCATTGCCCTTCTCTTTGCCTGATTACCTATCAGTTTGTAACATTCATTCCTTACTGTGGTGTCTTTTCTTCTCTACCATATGTAAGGTTAGCACTCTCATTTCCTTATTTCTTCTGCTTCTGAGCCCAGTTATTTGCCATCCTAACACACTCTTCCAGATTCATCCTGATTTAAAACTACTGAGTTACAGGAATGCCCAGCAAATATATGTGCAGTCCCAATTTTAGTTGGTTGCTAAAGACATGCTTTCTTTCAGAACATCTAACCAAGGACTGGCTTCACATTAACATGCCTCATCATTTTGGTACTTTTCCTTCATTTTACATTTCTTAGACCAGTGGTCAGCAAACTCATTAGTCAACAGAGCCAAATATCAACAGTACAACGATTGAAATTTCTTTTGAGAGCCAAATTTTTTAAACTTAAACTTCTTCTAACGCCACTTCTTCAAAATAGACTCTCCCAGGCCATGGTTTTTTGTGGAAGAGCCACACTCAAGGGGCCAAAGAGCCACATGTGGCTCGTGAGCCTCAGTTTGCCGACCATGGTCTTAGATAATCTCTTGTGGCACAAGCGAGACTTGTGTCTCTGTCTATAATTGCTATATGTTTTTTAAATTTACTTGGAACTCATGGATAATTTTACCTGACTTTCCAGATCTCAGATTTGCCCAAATTGCTGTAATCAATTTACCAAGTTTTCTCTACATTTAAAAGGTAGTTTCTCAATAGTTCTTATTTAAGTTTAAATATCTATCTAAGGCCAAGGCAAAGGTTGGCCTTAATTTTTTCTTGAATTTTAGCTTCTGTGTGAGTAATTTCAGTCTGCTCTATGAAATTTTGCCTCTCTTTCTCTGTTAGATTTCTTTAGGCTCTGTTACATTTTCTCATCTGCTATTCACTACACATTCCTCTTTTCTAATGCCTACTTTTGGCATTTATTTACAAGTATATCTCATATCAAACATATATCTCTTTAAATATATAAGAAGAAAGGAAATATTTTTCTTTCACTGGTTTGTTCAGTATCTGCCTTCCCTTATTTTATTTTTATAATTTCACTGCCCCTATTTGATAGTAAGACTATCAAATAGTCTTTTTTGTACATTTATTAAACCATTCTATTTCAGGAATTTAAGCCAATTAAATTCCTGAGTAAACTTGACTTGTAAAGAAACTATTTCATGGATGTACCATTTTAAATTGCTTTCTTTGCAATTATAGTTTTACCTTCTTTGACCCACATTGGTAGGAAATCCTTTTAAAAGACTCCTATTTTTTTCATTATTTATTAATAAAATAGCCCTCCAAGGTTGGGTTTTTAGGTCTAGCACCTTGGTTAGAGCTTTCACATGAACAAATCCAGAACCAATTTAGGACTGGCTATGTGTATCTTTTAATTAAGAGTCTAATCTATTTTTTTTTTTTAAATAATTAAGGAACAAAATTTTGGGCAGCTGATCCAATACTTTTACCCTCCTCTAGCTCTAATAATTTATGGCCTATGTTGGTGAATGTTCCATGGGAACTTGAGAAGAATATGTGAATTCTGCTGCTTTTGGGTGATTTCATTTTATATAATCTCTTAACATATTTATGCTTCTGATGTGGACTGAATTGTGTTTCCCCCAAACTCATATATTAAAGCCCCAAACTCCAGTGTAACTATACCTGGAGATTATGTCTTTAGGAGGTAAAGTTAAGTGCTATCATAAAAGTGGTGCTCCAATGCAATATTACCATGACCTTATAAGAAGAGGAACAGAAAGAGAGATCTCTTTCTCAACCACATGAGAAGTTGGCCATCTAGAAGCCAAGAAGAGGGATCTCATTCTCCAGAATTTCAAGCCTCCAAAACTGTGACTAAATTTCTGTTGTTTAAGCTACTTAATCTATTAATTTGTTATAGCAGCCTAAGCTGACTAAAGAGCTTCTTTTTAATTTTATTGTTAGTGATTGCCCTAGACTTTGAAAAATACCTTGATAACTAATATAAGTTCACTTTCAAATAACACTGTACCAGTTTATGGGTTATGTAGGTACCTTATTCCTCCCATCCTTTATGACATTGCTGTCATTCATTTTAACTTGTTCATGTGCAAAACTCACTCTATACTTTGTTATTCTTATTTTTAAATAAACACTTATTTTTTGATCAATTAAAATTAAAAATTTTTTCTTTTACCTTTATTTATTTTTCTCTCTCTTTCTTTGTGTAAGACTAAGTTTTGGATCTATATCATTTTTTTTCTCCTTGAAGAAACATTTCTTGTAGGGAACTTTTTTCTGGCAGTGAATTCTACTTTTTGTTCATCTGAGAAACTATTTCTTCTTTACTTTGGAAGACTAGCTCATGATATAGAATTCTAGGTTGATAGGGTGTTTTATTTCTTTCAACATTTTAAATATTTTACCCAATTCTCTTCTTGCTTACATAGTTTCAACTGGAGAGAAATCCATTGTGATTCTTATTCTTATTTATCTATAGGTAAAGTTTTTTATTTTGTGGTTTCTTTCAAGAGTTTCTTTTTATCTTTGGTTTTCTCTAGTTTGATTATGATTAAAAACAAACAAAAAAACCCACACAACATAAAACAACAACAAAAGGTTACTTGTTCTCTGAGATTCCTTAATCTGTAGTTTGGTATCTGTTATTAGTTTTAGAGTGTTTTCAGCTATTAGTACATCACATATTTCTTTGGCTCCTTTTGATCTTCTGTTATTTCTATTATTTGTATGTTATACCTTTTGATATTGCACTATAGTTCTTGGATATTCTGACTTTTATTTGTATTTATCCATTCTTTTTACCTTTCAGTTTTAGAAATTTATATTGCTGTATATTCAAGCTCACTGATTCTTTCTTCAGCTGTGTCCAATCTACTCATAAGCCCATGAAAAATATTTTTTATTTCTGTTACACTGTTTTTTATTTTTAGAACTCCCTTTTTATTTGTTAGTAGAGTTTCTGTCTCTCTGCTTACATTACCCATCTTGAATGTTGCCTTCTTTAGATTCCTTAACATATTAATTATAACTATTGTAAGTTCTGTATCTGATAATTTCAAAATCTGTATCATATATGAATCTGTTTTTTTATGCTGCCTTTGCTCCTTCAGGCTATATTTTTTTCTTACCTTTTAACATGCCTTATGTTTTTTTTTGTTGAAAGTCAGGTATGATATATTTGGTAATAGAAACTCAGGTATATCAGCATTTAGGGTGAGTTTTTATGTTAATTGAACTCAACGGTTTTTCAACTAGTGTGTCCCAAGAAACACACTAGTGTGCTACAAGATTTTTAAAACATGCACTACTTGAGTATTTAGTCAGTGGCATTGACCTCTTTTTCCTTAGATTCTCAAATAAAAAAAAATGACATCAGCCAATACAACAATAGCTGTCTGGTGTAAATGAATCAAAATTATACCTATTTTTTTGTCAGATTGGCAAACATATACTTTTTGGTGTGCCACAGAATTTTAGTAATTAGTTTATATGTGCTTTGAGATGAAAAAGGTTGAAAATTGCTGATCTAACTAGAAGTTGAACTATGTTTAATGTTTTCTGTAGCTCAAGGTGTCAGAGGCTTCCAATAACTCAAGTGTCCTTGATTTTATCTCCCCTGCTTTCTTCGTACTTTTCTAAGAACTCCTCTTTAAATAGAATATATACTTTGCAGCTTTTTCAGCTGTAATCCACTGTTTTTATACAGGAGCCTTCTTGACCTGGTAGCAAATTGCTGAGGATGGGAAGTGTTTTATGACTAAATCTCAGTCTTTTAGTTGGCCTGTGTTCTAGAGCTGTGACCTTTACAAATGTTTCTTGCCTTATGTCCCCACATTCACCAATCCCTTATGTAAGACAGGAAAGATAACAAGAACTAGCTTTGGGTAATTATCTTCTAAATAATTGAAAGAGGTGGGTAAAGCTCTAATGAATTGTTTCCCCTGAAGAATAGGTATCCTAAAACATAGTATCTTAATTTAAAAATTGACAGATGTTTAAAAATTGAGATAAAGTTAGGCCAACAAACCTGGAGATGTTTGCCATTGATAGCAGAGTTTATGGCTCACAGTTTCTAGGAGGCTGGGCAGGCTGTATCATGAGTGGCCACACAGGGAGCACCTGGGTCTGTCATGAGGCAGAGAAAGGAGTTACTGTGGGAGAGAGCTTTTATTATAGTTTCCATGGAAAGGAATGGATGAAGCAGACTAAATAATCTTGGTATTGATTGTCTTGAATAATTTTGGTCGGCTCTGGGGCATAGAGCTGTCCCTGTTGTCCTACACCTGGCTATGGGGTGATGAGGGCAGGTGGATTCCAGCCAAGAGTGTAAGAGCCTGATAAAGGAGGTGATATGGACAAAGTCTTGATAAGCTACTATGACCCACAAAAGTAAAAATTATATGTTATCAGCATTTTCTAAAAATCAATCCTAAACCTGTACTTTCAAATCATGCCAGTTAAAAAGATAATTACACCATTTTAATAACTGGCTACCTAGCATAATATAAACTACTATAAATGCCAAGCTCAAGAACTTCATGATTCATAGTTGTAAAAACCCAAGGTGTAAGTCTTATATCCTGGCTTCGTCACATGACAAGTCTCAAATATCCAGCATTATTTTGCCTCCTTATTTATTTCTCTATATTCCTGGCCAATGACTGGATGATGGATTTTGATAGGATCCAACCAATAATACCTGCCCAGATTCAGAAACAGCTGAAAGATTGGCAAAAGAGTTAGGTAGATGGGAATGTAAATATCACCTATGTGATTGATATAGCTATATTGGAGAACTTGGGAAAAGTCTGATAGTTAAATGGGATTGATATTTCTACCTGATCCTCAGTTGAGACATTAATAGAGTCTACCTTTGGGAACTTGTAGATGTAGTTTCCCAGAATCACTACTTTCTACTTTTTTTTGTGTGTGTGTGGAGATAGCAGAAAAAGTCAAAGCTCTAATTCTCAAGTACTTTTCAAGTATTAGCTCAATTCAGTTGAGAAATGTTGATGCCTACTAAACAGATAACTCATTCCAAATCCACAGTAAAAATTAAGAGATTATTCAAAATGCTGAAAGTGTTTAGAGAAATGCCTACTTGTGAAAACTCAAAGAATGGGGATTACATGTTTTCTCCCTAAAAGGTAAGATAGAAGAAAATAGTAACTGTTTCATAAATTTTTACATCTCAATTAGTAAAATTATAAAATGAAATACATAGATAGGCTTCAGTTGGTTGGAAAAACACTTATTTTGGGAACAAATACCTAATAAAAAGAAATCAATGGGGAATTTATGTTTCCCTGAGACTTTCGAAGCTGAATATTGATATAAGTTCTTTCTTATTATTCTAGGAATCAAACAAATGTTCATCTATCATAGTTCAGACCAAAAACTTCATGAGCTTTTAGTTATGCTCTGGAAATACAGTATTTGTAAAAATCCTAAAGACACATGTTAATTTTTTAACTTAAATGATTCTTCAATTATTTCTGCATGTATACCTCAGTAATCTCTAGCACATTTGTTTTCTATTCAACTGTCTTCATATGTTTGCCCAATTATATTTAAGGAGTGAAGTTCTTTAAAATTATGTTTATATAATACCATTTCAAATACTAGAGTATTCTGGATGTGATCAATTCAAAATTGAGAAAATGTTTTTATGTTGTTCATAAAAGTATAGTCTTTATCTAGTTGCTATACTACTGGAGCTTATGTTTTAGTGGAGGTAAGAAAGATAATAAATATACACAAGTAGATATATATATGGATATTGAAGTAGTGGTTATTGCTTTGGGCTAATAATAGAGAGTAACTTGAGGATATGTGAAATTGGACACCAAAGGCCTCTCCTCATTGCAAGAAGGAAGCAAGCATGTGAAGAACAGAAGCACAAACATTCCAGGAAGATAACACAAGAACTACAAAGGGCTTAAGGTGGGAAATGAGTGTGATATATTTGAAGAAAAGAAAGATGAGTATGGCATGAGTGCAAAGGTTGAAGAGGAGATTGGTTACAGATGACTTTTGATAGTTTTATAGAGATGACCCAAGTAAGACCCTCAGGTGTAGCTGTGGAGTTTGAATCTTAATCTACTGCATTTGAAAACCATTGGAGGGTTTCTAAAGATGTGAAATAACTTCAATTATGTTTAAAGACTATGCATTGAAAATTAGATGGCTCAGTACAAGCCTGAAAGAGAGATATAAGTTTCAAGGCCGTTTTACTAATCTAGGCAAGAGACAGTATTTGATGACAGATGGCATAGAGAGACATGGAGATGACAGATGGCATATGAGAGCCTTAGGCAGAATAATAATAATCTATACTAATAAAAGGGTAATATGCTAATTAGACCAGATAGACCAGACATCTTCCAGACATCCTTCCAGACAATACCACGGCAGCTGTGAGGGCCAAGGGCCAGGCGGCAGCAGCAGCTGTGTGGGCCAAGGGACAGGCAGCCACAGCGGCTGGCAGTGGCAGCAGCAGCGGGGTGATGGGGGCAGTGCCTTTCCCTGATTGGCTTGGTCACCTCCCACAGTAGGACATCCCCTGAGGGTTCCCGGACTGTGAGAGGAGGCAGGCTGGGCTGAGGGACCCCCTCCAGTGCACGAATTTTCATGCACCGGGCCTTTAGTAGTAGTAGTAATAATAATAATAGTAGTAAAAATAATAGTAATAATCCATGCAGGTGAACTTGCCATAGGGAATAGGAGAGTGAAATAAATCAATAAATTGTTTGTTTGAACAACTGAGTTGGTGGCAGTGTCATTTAGAATGACTGGAAGAGGAGCAGGTTTGGTATCTGAGAAACAAGGTGTCTGTTCTCACATGTTAAACTTCAAACATCTACTAGATAGGCAGGTTGGTAGGAGCTAGTTAAAGAGGTAATTTGATACATGAATCTAGAGTTCAGGGAAGAGGTGTAGGTCAGAGAAATATTTTTTTTTAGTTAGGCCCTAGCTGGATTTAGTTAGGCTTCAGTGGATAGAGCATCAGCCTGCAGACTGATGGGTCTCAGGTTTTATTCCCATCAAGGGCACATGCCTGGGTTGTGGGCTCGATCCCCAGTGCCAGGTGTGCAAGAGGCAGCCAATCGATGATTCTTTCACATCACTGATGTTTCTATATCTCTCTCTCTCTCCCTCTCTTTTCCTTTCTGAAATAATACATATATTAAAAAAATAAATATGCAAACTGGTGCAGCCATTGTGAAGAGTATGGCATTTCCTCAAAAAATTAAAAATGCAACTTCCATTTGACCCAGTAATCCCACTTCTAGGAATGAATCCCAAGAAAACAGAAACACCAATCAGAAAGGATATATGCACCCCCATGTTCATAGCAGCACAATTTACAATAGCTAAGATTTGGAAACAGCCTAAGTGCCCATCAGCAGATTGAGTGGGTTAGAAAACTGGTACATGTATAGAGTGGAATTCTACGCTGCTGTAAAAAAGAAGGAATTCTTACCATTTTCAACAGCATGGATGGAACCAGAGAGCATTACACTAAGCAAAATAAGCCAGAGAAAGATAAATATCACATGATAGCACTCATTTGTGGAATATAATGAACAACATAAACTGATGAACAAAAATAGAACCAGAGTCATAGAAACATCGAATGGACTATACAACCTATGAGGGAAGGTGGGGGGTGAGGAGGTAAGATATCAACCAAAGGACTTGTATGCATGCATATGAGCAAAACCAATGGACACAGACAGTAGTAGGGGGGTGAGGGCTTGTTCTTGGGGGAGGCGGTGGCAGGGAGAGGTCAATGGGGGGAAAAAGAGGGCTCATGTAATATCTTAAACAACAAAACAAACAAACAAACAATAAATAAATAAATTTGTTAGTTAGTAGCAGATGGGTGTCCTTTAAAGCCATGGGACTGAATGAAATTTCTTGGAAGAAATTGTCCTAGGAGCAAAGGGAGTCACACAACCTGGGGAACAGTTTGAAGTTCAACAGAAAAGGGATCCAGAGGAAGAGATTCATTGCCCAGTTCCTGGAATGATTCTCCCTTTTAGTTGTGATGCTGCAGTGTTATTAATATGTCATTTTCTATGGGAAGGAGCTACAAGAGTATAATTGGGATTTAAATTATTAAAATTTTGTTTTTTCTTTTAAGAATGTTGTAGAATTAACTACAAAGAAATGAATGGCACATTCAGTAGCCAATGGAAGGCAAAAAAGACAGGTTAATCCCCCAACTGACACCAAGATGGCTCCATCATAGTGGAATTAAGAGATATGCTTGCCTCTGCCCTTAGTTCCCCCGCTCCTTACCAAAACTTCATTGCCAGACTAATAATGTTTTTGTAACTCTGAGTCCTAATTTAATTGGCTATTTATTATAGGATTGTGACCTCAGTCTTTTATCATTTAACTATTGGTCTTGATATTCCAGACTGCCTACAACATCTTGGGTCAAATTTATTTCCACAGATGTTGGGATCCCAAATATCTCTTGCTTCTTAGACAGATCCCAGTTTCCTGTGAGGCTTAATAGCTAGCTCATGCTAGTCTTCTCATTTCTTTTGAAAGGCTGCACTGAACATCATCCTTGTTAAATTATTGGCATCTGCAGTTTTGCACAATTGTTTCCAGAGTAAGTTGTTTCAAAGGAAGTGCTTAAGCTCCTCTAAAGTTATATTAGAGAACAAAGATGGAATGAGAAGCAACAGATGCCATCTCACTTTTATTTTCAAAGCATTCTCTGCTGAACAGCATACAGCACAAAGCTCAGGTTCTATGTTACCTCCTTGCTGGGAACTGTTTATTCATTCCCTCCAGGAGAAACCCTTAGAATGTTGGAAACAGTAATCAGCATAGAGGAGAGGCCATGATACCACTGAGACCCTGCTTTACAACTCCCCCTGCCCCCAAACACACACAAGTATTTTATATAATACTTGTGAGGGTTTCTTTACTCTCCATAATATGCTTCCCAGCATGTAGAAAGTGTCAGATGCCATGTATAAGCTCATGTTCTTGAAATTGGGATTAATATAAATGGGACTGGATTAGAGATTCCCAAACTTTCCAGAAAGTTTCCTATACCCATAGTGTCACAGTAATTATTTCATGATACTCATAGCCCATAAGAAATACCTAATCATTCTATTTTTTAAATAGGTGAGTCCAAACAGTTATTAAATTGTAATAGTAGTAGTTTTTGTGATGGTGGACAGCTGAGTTTCCCCTTTGAAAGTTAAAATGTCTTGTAACACCAAAGTGAGTTTGCTCCAGCAGCCCCAGGTGTCAGCTGGGAAACATGGAGCCATGTGACTAACTACAACAGTGTCAAACCCAGCATTCCCAGAACATCCCTCATGGAAGAGGATGTCACATCTATAAGTCTCCTGTATTCCTTAATAGGAATTTGGGCTTTGAATATTTGGGAAATTGTGCATGATGACCTTAGGAGTTCCCAATTTTCAGCAAATATAAACCAAATGGCAGGAAAAGTAATATTTTCCACAAGGAGAGGAGGAATTAATCCAACCATTCACTGTTTATTATTAGTAGCAGTAGTGTGCAAAATAAGGCAGGCTTGTGTGAATGTGAATTCTCTTCCAACTCAATGTCAATCTTCAAGTTTATAAAATGTAATAAAAAGCCAGTCCCTGGCTTGTGGTGCACGACACGTGTTTAGCATTTGTTGCCTTCCTCTTATCCATTCTAAATGTAAAAATCAGCCTGCAGTTGATCAAGTTCTCTCATCATTAACAGCCTATAAAAAGGCACAGACGATAGAAAAAATATTTCTGCATATTTAAAGGAAAAAAGTGATGAATGATGCATTTCCCCCAGAATTCAGGTGTTCTTCCTCCACAGTTTGCCTGTGAACATTTTACTGCTGGGTTTAACAGCCAAGTTTCAGCAAGCAAAACAAGATGTCCCTTTCCTTTCTATCAGGGGATATAAAATGTTTGCATTTGGACTGTGTTTAACATTACTCTTAGCTTATAAAGTGGGTGTAGAAATAAGGGTCAGAATCTGTGACAAAAGCCAAAATTATGCTTCATTGCTGGTTTATTTTTAAATTGTTTTGTTCCTTTTATGTGGCCATTTTACACTTTCCAAGGTCTGTGGGGAATATATTCTATATGTGGCAATGCTGAATTGTGCTGCCATGGAGATTAAGAGAATGTATGAATGTAATTAGTTAATTGGCTGCTTGGCACTTTGAAAAGTGTGAGCTGTGTATTTCCTGCCCTGGAGTCTAACCTCAGAATGACCACCCACAGTCTTCTCCACACAGGGGATTAGGGGCAGACACACTTATTTATTTATTTGTTTGAGAATTGGTTAAAATATGTGTGCCAGATGAGCTTCCTGCCAGAAAATGTATTTAACTTAGAAATGATGGATAAAGCATTTGCTGAGAAACAGGAGAAAGAGAGGAAGCGAGAGAACTGTTTCAGCCCAAAGTTGCTCAAGACAAAGTGCATCCATGTATATTAGAGAGTTTGCTTTCCTGTATTTCATTTTGACCTTGTACAAGACTACAGGGGAAGAGAGCCAAATCTATTATTTCTTTTATGTCTAGGACATAGGCATGCATGTACCCCCTAATGCCTGAGAACACCACTCAACATGTGTTGGGCATTCAGTAAAGTTTACTGATGCCAACCGTGAAAGCTTTTCTACACACTTCCTCTCTGGAGCAAGTCATGTGGCTAATGATGGAGGTTGGATTCAGCTAGGGCTGGGAATTATTCCTAAGTAATTAGGAATACTAGGAACCAAAGATTTAAAAACACACACACACAAAGGGCCATGGAGGAAAGGGCCAGGGTGAAAACTACATCTAAATGTCAGAACCTGGACTCCATACTTTGGTTGGAAATGTATCAACAAAGCAACCCAAGAGAAAATAAGGCAGGAGATGGTCTTAAGTAGTTTTTATTATACTTCCTTCTTTGTTTGGCAGTGGGGAAGGCAGTAGAAGAAATGTAATTTCTAGATGACAGCTACCATTTACTTACCTTTTCTAATTCTTATTACTGTCTTTAGGATATTTTTCTTATTTTCTTCTTGCTTTAGTCAGAAATATTTTAAACTAACATAATTTATTTGAACTTAATAACTTAAAGTGTGAGTATTATATACTCTCTTAAACACAAAGATATAATATTTATTGAGCCATGTAAAATTTTAACCATTCTATAAGATATTATTATTATCATCTTTTCAGAAATGAGTCTTTAGAGATTTTTTTAGTGCCTGGCGAATGGTATAAAATTAGTAAGAGGCAGAACTCTAAATGCTAACTTAGGCTGTCAGGCATCAGAACCAACACTCAAACAACCTCCCTTGGCAATCACCCTTGGAGATCTGTACCCCAAATACAGACACACAGCGTTATCATGTGAAACATGCTGAAGAACACATCAGGTACCTCAAAAGAAATGGGCATGGGTTAGAGATAGGAAAAGAAGGATGAGATTTCTTGAAGATTTTGAAAGCCATGGCAAATATATGAGGAGAATAAATATAAAACAATAGCTTCCTTGTCAGAGATAGTAAATAAAAGAGTGACCCTGAATACTAATTTAGAAATTTCATTTCAATTATTTTGAATAAGCAAAGCACCTGATTCAAAGTCCAAAAGACACAAAAGTATATAGATAAGTCTCCCTTCAATCCTGTTTCAAGCCCCTTCAGTTTCCCCACACAGAGGCAGCTGCTATCATCATTTTCATAAGCATCCTTGTATTTTCTATAAAGTAGGGTACTTTGAGACGCTGATTTTGGAAAGGAGTAGTGCTTGCTTACAAACCCTTTCTCAGATATGCCTGAGTTCCTATCAAATATGGTTAATCAAGTCTCACATGTTTGAAATTCGTGATGAACCAGTTTAGGTCAAGTTACTTTCTGTACATTCTATTGAAAAATTTCTAAAGAGAACAAGTGTGGGATTCTAAGATGACTGCCAAAAGGACGGCAGGCTGCAAGATAGTGTGTGAGTGAGAGAACAAAAAGAGAGTGAGTGGATGTGTGGTTAGTGTATGTATTTGTGAATGAGGGATAGCTATATTCCAAGGGATTGTTGGGGACTGCCGGAATGGGCTCCCCTGGCCAGGCAGCTTCTACTGCTGCTGAAATATCTCCCAGAGCAGCTGGCTCTGAGCAGAGACTGTGCCATCTTGAAGGGGAGAGTGGTGATGATCTGAAGCCCAGCCTTAACTTCAACCTGGGAGACCCTCAGATACCATCTGGGACCCTACAACCACAACCCCCAGGGACCAGCTACCTCAGCTGTGAATCCAGGAATACCAAGACTCCAGCCTCTCCAACTGCGGTCGCCTAGAAAGTCTGTCCAGGAGGAGACAAAACAACGCAAGTACACAGATGATCCCTGTGCCTTCTCAAAGAGCAGAGAGAAGGAACAGCTGAATCGATTAATAGCCACCTTGAACTGGCGAATTAAACATAGTTGGTGAGAAATCCGTGGACGGTGAGGAAATCTGTGGATGGAAAAGTCAACTATCACCTAGAGAGAGGTGAGATCTGGGGTCCAGGCTGAAGGGAGAAATGCGCGCAAAACGTGCGTAAAATGTGCGCAGCAGGAACTAGAGTGTCAAAGGAAGATTTCGGCCCACAAAATATGCGCTGTTGGGGTAAGTGTAGCCCTCGAATGTGGAAGGGGGTCCACAGGGCTGCGAGCAGAAGGAGACTATAGAAATTAATCCACAGCAGGCCTGGGCACAGGAGGGCAGTCTGGAGTTCTGCCTGTGTGCGGGCTGTGGAATGCCAGAGGAAGACAGGAGTCTGCTCGCATCCGGTGGCTTTTTTTTCTTTTCTTTTTCTTTTTTAAATCCTAACTTCTGATTACTAAGCCCAGTACATAGGATCTTCCAATTAAAAAACACTTGCTGAGACTGCAGGGGAAAGCTGTTTTTGTGGTACCTGGAGAACAGAGTGCAGAGAAACGAACAGAAAGCCAGCTCTAGGGTAGTCCATCCCTGTATCCCAACATTAAGTGCAACAGGGAAAGCCATCTAAATGTTGGGTAGGGGAGGA
This sequence comes from Corynorhinus townsendii, assembly GCA_026230045.1. Classification (NCBI taxonomy): domain Eukaryota; kingdom Metazoa; phylum Chordata; class Mammalia; order Chiroptera; family Vespertilionidae; genus Corynorhinus; species Corynorhinus townsendii. Next base: position 141,829,258 of record JAPDVU010000005.1, on the reverse strand, counting down.
GACTTTTAGCCCCAGATAGCAATACAGAAACACTGCCACCCAGGGGTTGTAGCAGAAATTGACTCTTGTGTGAATGCAACTAAAGGCAGGCTAAGAAACAAAGAGCTCCCAACTGCTTGAAAAAAAGGATTGTGGCTTATGATGCAGAGGAGCTGTGGAGCGCAGGGAACTCCAATACTGGGCTGTCTACCTGACAGGAAACAGACCTGCCAAACAGAACAGTAGAGGAAGTGAACGACTTCACTACTTCACATTTTTATTTTTTATCTTTTACTTGAGAAACTAATTTTTTTCTTTCTCACCTGATTTTACCTTTCTTATTATATTTTTGTTTTTAATTACTATTATTACTAATACTATTTTATCTTTTTAAGTTTTTTTCTTTATTTTACTTTATTTTGGGATTAGTGTTATACATTCTATTTTTATTTTTCCTGCAGCATTATTTTACTCTATCTCAATTTTTCCTTTATACCAACACTCTCTTCCTCACATTCCCTTTTTGCCCTGTTTCTCTTACCCTGTTCCTGCTTTAGTTTTTCTTTATACTTTCTTTTTACTCCCTGTTAAAAATTGATCTTACTCATATATTTAATTTCTGCTCCCCTGCTCCAAGCCCATACACATTTTTCTCTTCCCTTTCTTCAATATCCAGATTTTCTTTTACTTCCCTTTTGGTTTTTGTTTTGTTTTTCTTTTCTTTTTCCTTTTTCAATTATTTGCCTTTTTCTTTCTGTCTTGTTAATGTTTGATTGTTGATTCGTTTGGTTTTTATTGCTTGTTTGTACTTTTTTTGTTTTTTGTTTTCTTTTGTTGTTTGTTTGTTTTTGTTATTGTTTTGCTGTTTTTTTGCTTCTGTTATTCCTTTCCTTGCTTGTTCTCTTCTTCTACTAATAGATTAACTAATTACAATCACAAACTCAGGCCTAGCTATTCTCTATTCCCCTTTTCCAATAGTAAATGAATAGATATATACATAAATGAATACATAGATAGATTAAAGTCTCCCTTCAGTCCTGTTTCAAGCCCCTTCAGTTTCCCCACACATACATACATACATATATATGAAAATTTATATATATGTATGTATACATATATACACCTATGTATATTTTTTCCTCTTTTTTGTATTTAGTTTTTCTTTGTAGTTTTTTTTTTTTTTGTATTTTTTTACTTTTCTTCTTATACACTCATTTGCTTCCTACCTCTTCTATACTGAATTGTGGCTATTTCCCCATTCATTCAATTCCTTGACCTTACCTTATGAAAATAAGCTCTGCTTCCTCAGATTCATCTGGATGTTACTTGTTTGTAGTTTACATATTTTAGATTAGTTGTTATTTGTAGCTTGAATTCATCTATGGGTATTTGTTGTTTGCATTTTTGGATTATTTGTTGTTTTATTGGAGCTTTCACCCCATATACATATATTTCCCACCCTTTTTTTCTTCTCTTTCTTTTCACTCTTAAATTTTTTCCTTTTCTCAATATCATTTATGCACTCTTTTCTAACCCCTAACTCTCTTTTTTCTGGTGGTCACCTTTATTTGGGGTTATCAGTATTGTGAATACATTTGTGTTTGGTGCCCTGTGTCTTGTTGCGGTGTATTTTGTGCCTTTAAGTCAATGCAGGAGAGAGAGAGCTACATAACCAGACATCAAGAAAGGAGTGATCATGGGGAGATAAGAAACAGGCGGCATCACCAGAAAATGAAGTAAATGAAATGGAGACAAGCAAAATGTCAGAGAAATAATTCAGAGAAATGGTCATAAGGTCACTGAAAAGGATGGAAGACAAATTCAATAATATGTGTAAGAACCAACAGGAAATGAAGAAGAACTAAGAAGAGATAAAAAAAATGGCATCAATGCTATAAAGAACTCAATAGAAATCATAAACAGTAGACTAGAAGAAGCAGAGGACTGCATCAGTGAACTAGAAGACAAGGTAGGAAAAAATACCCAAACAGAGCAGCATCTAGAAAAAAACCTTAAAAAACAGGAGGACAGTCTAAGGGAACTTTGGGACAACACAAAACTAAACAACACCTGCATAATATGGGTGCCAGAAGGAGAGGAAACTGAGCAAGCAATAGAAAACTTGTTTGAAGAAATAATGACAGAAAACTTCCCCGAAATAGGGAAGAAAACACTCACACAAGTAAAAGAAGCTCACAGAGTCCCAAACAAGATAAACCCCAAAAGACAGACACCAAGACACATTATAATTAAATTGGCAAACAACGAAGTAAGAATCTTAAAGGCTGCCAGAGAGAGACAGAAAGTTACCTACAGAGGATCCCATATCAGACTAGCGACTGATTTCTCAACAGAAACACATCAGGCCAGAAGGGAATGGAATGAAATATACCAAGTCATGCAAAGGAAGAGTGTGAATCCAAGAATACTGTACCCAGCAAGAATATCAATCAAAATTGAGGGTTAAATAAGGAGCTTCACAGACAAAAAAGGACTAAGGGACTTTATTACCACCAAACCAGCAATGCAAGAATTGCTAAAGGGTCTGCTGTAAAAAGAAGAAATAGGAAGTGAAGAAGGAACACAAGGGTAAAGAATAAAAATGGTGAGAAACAAGTACCTATCAATAATAGCTTTAAATGTAAATAGATTAAATGCCCCAATCAAAAGACATAGGGTAACTGAGTGGATAAGAAAACATGACACATATATCTACTGTCTACAGGAAACCCACCTCAGAACAAAGGACTTACAGAGACTGATGGTGAAGGGATGGAAAAAGGCTTTTCAGGTGAATGGAAATGAAAAAACAAAAGCTGGGGTAGCAAACTTATATCTGACAAATTAGACCTCCAAGTGAAGGCCATAACAAGAGATAAGGAAGGCCACTTCATAATACTAAAGGGAACAATTCAACAAGAAGATATAACTCTAGTAAACTTATATGCACCCAATACAGGAGCACCCAAATGCATAAAAAAAAAACTTCTGGAGGATATCAACGGAGAGATTAACAGCAATACAGTCATAGCAGGGGACCTTAAACCCCACTAACACCACTGGACAAATCCTTTAAGTAAAATATCAGTAAAGAAACACCAATCCTAAATGACCCACTATATCAGATGGAATTAACTGATATCTTCAGAACATTTCAGCCCAAAGCCACAGAATATACATTCTTCTCAAGTGCACATAGGTCATTCTCAAAGAGAGACCGCATATTGGGACACAGGCGAAGTCTCTTCAAATTCAAGAAGAAAGAAAAAATATCAAGCATCTTCTCAGATCACAATGACATAAAATTAGAAATCAACTACAATAAAAACAAAACAAAAAAAATCAAACACCTGGAGGCTAAACAGCATGCTCTTAAAAATGATTGGGTTACCAAAGAGATTAAGGAAGAAATAAAAATCATCATGGCAACAAATGACAATGAAAACACAACAATCCAAAATCTCTGCGACAGAGTGAAAGCAGTCTTGAGAGGGAAGTTCATAACTCTACAGGCCTACCTAAAAAAACAAGAAAAAATGGTAATAAATTATCTAACCCTCAACTCGAAGAGTTAGAAAGTGAGCAAGAAGGAAATCCCAGCATAAGCAGAAGGAAGGAAATAGTAAAGATCAGAGTGGACCTAAATGACATAGAGACAAAAAAAAATACAAAAGATCAACAAAACCAAGAGCTGTTTCTTTGAAAGGATAAACAAGATTGATGAATCTCTAGCCAGGCTCACCAAGAAGCAAAGAGAGAGGACCCAAATAAACAAAATCAGAAATGAAAGAGGTGAAGTAACAACCGATCCCACAGAAATACACAAACAATTATGAAAAAATACTATGAAAAACTCTATTCCAACAAAATGGACAACCTAGATGAAATGGATATATTCTTAGGAAAATACAAGCTCCCAAAACTCAATCCAGAAGAATAAAAAAACCTGAATAGGCTGATAACTACCAAAGAAACTGAAGCAGTGATCAAAAATCTTCCAGCACACAAAAGCCCTGGTCCAGACGGCTTTACAGGGGAGTTCTACCAAGCATTCAAAGAAGAACTAAAACCTATCCTCCTCAGACTATTCCAAAAAATTCAAGAGGAAGGCACACTTCCAAGCTCTTTCAATGAAGGCAGCATTACCCTAATTCCAAAACCAGATAAAGAGATTGCAAAAAAAGAGAACTACAGGCCAATATCCTTGATGAATATAGATGCTAAAATTCTCAACAAAATTCTAGCAAATCAGATTCAGCATTACATTCGGAAGATCATACACCATGACCAACTAGGATATATTCCGGGATGCAAGGAATTAATGTGATACATCACATAAACAAAGTGAGAGACAAAAATCACATAATCATATCAATTGATGCATAAAAAGCATTTGACAAAATCCAACACTCTTTCTTGATAAAAACTCTCAGTAAAATGGGAATAGAAGGATCATAGCTCAACATAATAAAAGCCTTATATGACAAACCTACAGCCAACATTATACACAATGGCCAAAAACTAAACTCCCCCTAACAACAGGAACAAGGCAAGGATGCCCACTGTCACCACTCCTGTTTGATATAGTACTGGAAGTGCTAGCCATAGTGATCAGACAAGAAGAAGATAAAAAAGTCATTTAAATTGGAAAAGAAGGAGTAAAACTCTCCTTATTCACAGATGACATGATACTATACATAGAAAACCCCAAAGACTCCATCAAAAAACTACTAGACCTAATAAATGAATTTGGCAATGTAGCAGGATATAAAATTAACACCCAGAAATCTATGGCCTTTTTATACATCAATAATGAACCCACAGAAACAAATGAAAAAATAATCCCATTTACCATAGTACCAAAAAAAATTAAGATACCTAGGAATAACCTTAACTAAGGACATAAAAGACCTGTACTCGGAAAACTTCAGGACATTGAACAAAGAGGAAAAAAGAGATAGAGGAAGACATAAACAAATGGAAGAGCATACTATGTTCATGGATTGGTAGAATCAACATCATTAAAATGTCCATACTACCCAAAGCAATCTACAGATTCAATGCAATCCCCATTAAAATACCAACAGCATATTTCAAAGATCTAGAACAAACTCTCCAAAAATTCATCTGGAATAAAAAAAGACCCCAGATAGCCACAGCAATCCTGAGAAAGAAGAACAAAGTTGGAGGGATCATATTACCAGATATCAAGCTATATTACCATGCCACGGTTCTCAAAACTGCCTGGTACTGGCATAAGAACAGACATATAGACCAATGGAACAGAACCCAGAACCCAGAAATCGACCCAAGCCATATGCTCAATTAATGTTTGACAAAGGAGGCAAGAACATACAATGGAGTCAAAATAGTCTCTTTAACAAATGGTGCTGGGAACTTTGAACAGATACATGCAAACAAATGAAACTAGACCACCAACTCAACACCGTACACAAAAACAAACTCAAAATGGCTAAAGGACTTGAATGTAAGACGGGAAACCATAAAAATCTTACAAGACTCCATAGGCAGCAAAATAGCAGACATATGTCATAGCAGTATCTTTACAGACACAGCTCCTAGGGCAATGGAGACTAAGGAGAAAATAAACAAATGTGACCACATAAAAATAAAAAGCTTCTGCACAGCAAAGGAAATCATCAGCAAAACAACAAGAAAGCCCACTGCATGGGAGAACATATTTTCCAATGATATTTTTGATAAGGTTTAATCTCCAAAATTTACAGAGAACTCATACAACCTAACAAAAGGAAGATAAACGATCCAATCAGAAAATGGTCAAAGGATCTAAATAGACACCTTTTGAAAGAGGACATACAGAAGGCCCAGAAACATGAAAACATGCTCAAAGTCACTAATCATCTGAGAGATGCAAATCAAAACAACAATGAGATACCATCTCACACCTGTCAGAATGGCTATCATCAACAAATCAACAAAGGACAAGTGTTGGCTAGGATGTGGAGAAAAAGGAACCCTTCTGCACTGCTGGGGGGAATGCATACTGGTGCAGCCACTGTGGAGAACAGTATGGGGTTTCCTGAAAACGTTAAAAATGGAACTCCCATTTGACCCAGTAATCCCACTTCTAGGACAGCAACACAAATCAGAAAGGATATATGCACCCCTATGTTCATAGTTTACAATAGCTAAGATTTGGAAATGGCCTAAGTGCCTATCAGCAGATGAGTGGATTAAAAAACCCTGGTACATCTACGCAATGGAATACTATGCCGCTATTAAAAAGAATGAACTTTTACCATTTGCAACAGCATGGATGGAACTGGAGAGAATTTGCTAAGCAAAATAAGCCAGTTGGAGAAAGATAAATATCACAGGATCTCACTCATATGTGGGATATAATGATCAACATAATTTGATGAACAAGAATAGATCGATCTAGAGACAAATGGTAGAGGGAGGTGGTTAGAGGGCAACCTGTGTCCACTGGTTATGCATGCATATTAGCATAACCAGTGGACACAGACACTGGTGTGATAGGGGCTTGCCCAGGCTGGGAAGGGATTGGCAAGGGGGTAAATTGGGGAAAAAGGAGACATATGTAAAACTTTAGACAGTAAAAATTAAAAAAAAAGAGAACAAGTGTCTAATCAATATAAAAAAGGGTAGTATTTCTCACCAACCATTGATAAAAAATTGCTTTCAAGCACTTTAAATGAACTAAGTTGTATAAATCATTTGTAGTTTGTCATTGAAATAGCCTCCTGAAGAAACTCAAATTCTCAACTGCCTACTTTCCAATACTTTCTTTACCTACCTATATATACTATATATACATAAGTTTGTGTACATGTGTCAAATTCTTTGAAGACGATAGAATTTGAACTTTTCACAATATGATTCTCCTGGTCTTCCACATGTTCGACTTGCTGAAATTTGTGGCAATTTTACCATAATCTCTGTATGATGTGAGATATGGAAGAGCCAGCTCTGTCCTGAGAGCAACAAAGTGTTAGTCACTGCCTAGTGGACAGTTGAGAATGAAAACAAAGAGATAGCCCCTCTTTCTTCTTTAAGATGGCCAGTGCCCCTCAACTTCACACTTGGCAAACCATTATCCCTGCGATGTAGTCACCTATATGGAGGTACCACAGACACATCTACATATCAGGTGGCAAAATACATGGCAACACTTCCAAGGAGTCACTGTAGACTGGGAACACAATAAAGTGGTAAATTCCTATAACTGGTCTTCATCCTGCTGAGCCATTCTAGGTACAAGGGAGCTTATAAATCAAAGCTTTGGGACTTGGGGGCATGTGCCACAATACTTCTGGAGAGAATACCAGCCCCTGTCCATTTCATATCAGAGGGGTCTCATCCTTTATGGGAAAAAGAAAATGGAAAAGGTTTTTCTGTTTTTTGTTTTTGTTTTTTTTCCTGAATGCTTGACTGTGAAGGAAGAGACCTCCTCCCCACTACAGAGCATGGTGAGATTAGGAAAGGTTTGGGAATCAAACTGAGTTAAGTCCAAATCTTGTCTTTGCTACTACTAAGTCTATTATTTTCACTACTAAGTCTTAGTGTCCTTGGTTAAACCTAAGTCCCCTCAACCATGAAATAAAGATAATCATTGTATAGTAACATCAACTTTGCAGTGTTATGACGGTACCTGAAATAATGTGGTCATAGTACCTAACAGAGTTGGCACTCAGACAATGTCAGTTTTTAAGTATCTGCACTGGAGGTAGGGAACTGATGTAGCAGAAAATCCAAAGCCTGCCTATCTCCTTTCTCCTCACAAGAGCATCTTCAGGTTCTGGGGAAGTTGCTGGAGGAATCAGAGACGGTTTAGGATCTGTTCTTAAATTTCCTCTCATATTGCTTATCTTCTTTTCCTCTGAGAGAGCACAATTGTGGGGAATGGAACCCTGGTGTACTAAATTTTCAGACTTGGGGACGGGGGAGTGTGGGTGAGAAGCATTGTCTGGTCATCTAAGTCTTCTTAAACTTCCCAAACTATTTTCTTATAAAATATTTACTTGTCTTGCAGGATTCTTATCCCACCATTAAAAAATGGGTAAGGATGTAGTATTCATGAGAAGAAATAACCCTAGCCCAATCCCCATCAAGGTCTATTCTAGTGTCTAATGTCTTTTATGAAATAAGAGAATGAATGGAGGCAGCTTTGAGTCACAGAGAACTCATCAACATCTCTCAGAATCTACCAGCAACATATTCCTATTAAACTGCTACAAAATTCCAGTATAATTGATTTCTCCTGTGTGCTTTTTCATTTTATGTGCGGTTATTACTTAAAATTGGTACCTTATGAATGTCACAGTTTAACACAATGGTCGGCAAACTCATTAGTCAACAGAGCCAAATATCAACAGTACAATGATTGAAATTTCTTTTGAGAGCCAAATTGTTTAAACTTAAACTTCTTCTAATGCCACTTCTTCAAAATAGTCTCGCTCAGGCCATGGTATTTTGTGGAAGAGCCACACTCAAGGGGCCAAAGAGCCTCATGTGGCTCGCGAACTGCGATTTGCCGACCACTGATTTAACAGAACATGCACGCCCCTCCCTCAAACACATTTACACCATAAGAAAATGTTCTCTTGTAAAATTCAGAATCTCTCTGAGACTCTGAGGTTTAGTGTCTATAATCACTTGGTGATTGAGTTTTTATGTTCTTGACATTTTTCTAAATGAATTCTTATCTGAGGTCAACACCAGAATGGTAGTTTGTCTTTCAATGTATTGGGTTAAATGTTAAGGGAGAACATCATCCAGGAAAATCCCTTTGGTGTTGTAGCAAATCCTAGGTAGTAATAATACATAGGCAATTATGAGTGGGCTGCCAGACATGGTCAGGACCCTGTGGATAATCTGATCACTGTGAACAGTTCAAAGCACCCAATATGTGAAATTCAGGCTGATTCAACATTTCCATGGCCACCCAAGCAGCTTCCTTGGGCATATTTTAAAAAATGATCCAGACAGCAGATGCAGAAAATTTGGGGACCCTTTTCCCTTTGAGTGAGTGTTTCCAGAAAGCAAAATAAATAAAATGTCAGAGTTTGTTCATCTGTTTGGCAAGGCAAGCTCTCCCTCTTCTATAGAAGAAGCTGAGCTGAGGAATGCTGTGGTTTTCTGGGAGTCAAAGCTGGAGACATAGCACAGCACACACCTTATTTGAGAGCAATTCACATCATACATTTTCATAAGTCAAGGACCAGAAAGCAAGCTTTGTTTTCAAAATGTGTTTTCTTGGCACTACTTATAGCAATTTGGTGTGTGGTTCATTGTCAAAATGCTGTGGGTGGCAAAGCAATCCACTAAAGGTACATGAAATATTTAAATTGGGGTGATTTTCTCTGGCCTTTTACTCTGCTCCTAACACCTGTATTCCAATGACAACAGTTTTGTCTTTTGTGGGGTGATAATCGGCAGGATGTTAGAGCTGGCAGAAACTTTACTGAGCAAATTTTTTCTGGATAGGGCCAGATAATAAATATTTTAGGCTCTATGGACCTTACCCATTTCTGTCACAACTACTCAAGTCATTCAACTCAACCATTATGGAATGAAATCAACCATAGGAAATACATAAACAAGTGGGTGTGGCTATGCTCTAATAACATGTTATTTATGGATTTAGACCATTGATTGCTGTTTGTTTGTTGATACTCCCCTTCCCCCGTTTATATCATTGGTTCCTTTTTACATATGAAGAAACCAAAATCCAACTAGGTTAAAAAGGTTTGTCATTGTCACAAGCCAGGGCACGACATACCAAAATCCTGAATTAGTTCTTTTATTATTTTTTTACATGTAGTTTTTTCTGAATAATAAAAAAAATTCTCCTGTGTCTTAGAAGCCTCAAGAAGAAATACACAATTCCTCTTCTCTGTTTTGCCATTTTCCTAGCTAAAGTAAATGTCTGAACATGATAATCTACTATCCTTTGAACATTTAATATAAAAAACATCCTTTATGAAATAGACATATATGAATATGTTTATGGAAAACGTGTGTGTGTTAAATACAGGATTTGTTATTTAAAGCCATAGGGGGAAAGTCATTTCTAATAGAAGAAAACTAAAAGATTTAGATGCTGATGGCCTGGTTTTCTGCAGAGAATGTAGCATCCTATTTCCTAGAACCTCTGTTCCTACTCTGTTTATTTTAGTGTGACCAGCCTTTCAAGCATTCCTGTGAGGTTTCTATGTTTTGGGAACCCCCAGCTGCCAGTGACCTCACTTGACACAGAAATTTATTTCACACTTTTCCTTTGTAATGTGCTATTGCTTTGGTGATTTTTATAGCCATTTTATTTTGTTACTTATATTTTTATTAATTTTTGGAACTGGTTCTTAAAGGAGAATTTAGCAGTGAGTGGAAAAAAGAAGATAATGTAGATTATTTTAAATAATGGAGAGAGAAGTTTTTTTCTCCTCCTCCTCCTCCTTTTTTTTTTTTTTTTTTATGGAGACATCACTGATAGCTCTCCTCTCTGTTCTGTTAGGAAAAAGAGTGTGAAGATGTGGATGAGGGAATGGATAGGACCAGATCATGGTATTAAGCTCCATTTGGGTGAGTTCTAGTTCAAGATCATCATCTTAGGCAGGGCTGACACTTCATGAAACCCTAAGCATGCTGGGGTGAAGGGGATGTGGGGGGACAGTGCAGATGCACTCTGGCTTCTCTCCTTTAGCCATGCCCAGGTTAGGATGCACAGCAAGTTCACTGAAGTTTGTTCCTCAACAGCATGGCTCATTAATTTTGATACATATGAATGTGCATTACATGAATAAAATGATTTATTATCCAAGTAAATTTGGGAAATGGTGTATTAAACAAGATTTTACAGATTTCTTACCTCAGGACTTCTCAAACCCTTTAATATGCAACATGCATTAGGAATCTCTAAGACAAGGATATAGTTTGCAATGTTTTCCTAACATGTTGGGTCATTGGAACTTGTTACCACAAAACAGGGACAACATCCTCGGAACACATCTGTAAGTGCTGAGTTAAGTTGTTATATCATTCGGTATCAGTGGAGTCGCACTTCCCGAGGCAGACCCATTATCTGTCTCAGTGGGTGTCCAGTGGACAGCTGCTGACTATTCAGTAAGCCAACCTGCACTGTGCAGTTCAAATGCTTGTACCTTATTTACTTTCATATTTCTTTCCCCCAGTAGTCTTCTCTTCCTTCCAAATATCACTTCTTCTGTATAACGTCTCCTTATGCCTTGTTGCATCCTGCTGTTGCACACACATGCACATAAGAGGGACCCATAGAGGTTCTCTGTTTCCCTCTGACCTTTTTGATTGTGAAATATTAGCTACTGGACAAAGCTTCAGTCACTTTGGGTTTCTTATCCTGTTCCTGCATGAGGGCCTTTGTCTAACTTTGCCCACCTGTCCCCCTTCCTTTTCCACACCTGTCACTCAGCGTCACACTTATCCTGTAGTCCACCTTTCTTCCCCCACCCCCATTTATGAGCACCTGAGACATATCATTCAATGGGTTATGCTAATCAGTCTGTTTAATAAATTTCATATTTGGCAATGTTATGTATAAAATTTCTCAGTTCTCTATTTCTTTTTTCATATTAGCCTGGTCTTATTTTATGAACATAACATTTTTTTGAAATCCTCTATTTGTCTCTGATTCACTTTCATTACAAACCAGTTGTTCTTTTTGCCTCTTACATGAAACCTTCTCTAAAAGCCTTTACCCTCAATCCTAGTAGCCCTCCGTGCTTGTTGCCCATCTCCCTAGAGCTAGGCCAGCTCAGGGTACATTAATTTTAACGTTCTGATATGGACACTAATGGCACAGCCATCCACCATCTCTACTGTGGGGTGTACTAGGTACACTCTGTAGCTATAAAGCTAGATCACGAGGGCCACATTAATATGGAACATATCTGGTTCAACAGTTCTACTTTGCTTCAGATTGCACCTCAAGCCTCTAAATGAACTTTTCCAATCAAAAAATTTGTGTAAGCTTCAAGACAGCCCTCTGGTATTAGTAGCCTGTTCCTGAGTAGAATTCAGAACTATTTTGTCTTCCAGAACATCACAATTCTTCAACGCCAATTGCCTCTAACTGCACTTCAGGAGCATTAAAGTAGATAGTTTTGTCAAAGTGTACTTTATTTCCTGCTCTCCCATCTGTTCACTCTGTCTACACACCCTGTCCTTCCTGCTGTTCTTCCACCAGACCAAGTGTCAGTCTCAGAGCCTATGCATTCCTTGTTTCCTGTGCCTGGAACTTTCCCTCCCCCCGTCCCCCCAATATCCATGTGGGTCCCTTACTGCCCTACTTCCTCTGAAGCCCTCCAACTTATTACTCCTTTTAAAATGAAAATAACTCAGTCCCTAACCATTGTTTGTTTTATCTTTTACTGTACCATTTTAATTCTAATATACTAGATACTCATTTTATTTTTATTTTGGTCATAGACTTGTCTCTGCTAAAATATAAATCCCATGAAGCATCGTTTTTATTGCTTTCTCTTTTTCCTTCTCTTATGGCCGTATCCTTAACACTTAGAATAGTGCCTGGCACATGGTAGCTTCTCGAAGAATAGTTTTGAGTCTGTGACTCTGGAAACAGGATTTAGAACAAAGGCCATAAGTCAGTTGTGCTGGTAAATTTCAGTCAATGTGATAATTTAGCCTGGGACCTGGGAGACAAGGTGAGAGTGAGTGATAATCCTTGCAGATAGTAAATTGTAGCCACCTGGAGAATCATTTGTGTTTAAGTGATCTTAGTTGGGGTTTGTTGGAGGAGACCGAAGACAGCAATCCCTGTAATTATTTTTTAATATGTCAGATCATGTCACTCCTGTGCTTCCAACTTCCAATGCCTTTTCATCCCACTTAAGTAAAATCAAAAGTCCTTCCCATGGTCTCCTTTCTCAGATAGCCATTTTCTTTCTCATGTGGCACTGTCCAATTGGAATATACTGTGCACCACATATGTAAGTTTGAAAGTTTAGCGGAAATATTAACAAATAAGTGAAATTAATTTCAATAATATACTTTAACTCAGTGCACCTTCAATATTATCAGTTCAATATGTAATAAATGAAAAATTATTAATGAGGTATTTCTCCTTCAATTTCCTACAAAGACTTTCACATTGAGGTTGTGCTGTAGACTCACAGCACATCTCAGTGTCGTCCTGCTACATTTCAAGTGCTCCATATAAACATGTGGCTCATGATACCTTACTTGTCTACTCGAGATCACTCTGTTATTGCCACTTTCCTTCTTGGCTCAGCCTCTTTTCTGTCCCTGTGATAAGGCAAACACATTTTTACCTGAAAAAAAGTTGCCAAATTGAGAAATAAAAAATACAGGACACCTATTTAAATTTGCATTTCAGATAAATATCAAATATTTTTCATTATAATTATGTTCCAAGTATTACAAGGGGCATACTGGCAACAAACAGGAACACATCATATGGAACACAGTGCTATTTTATCTGGCTGCCTCCACCTCAGGCCATATGCATTTCCTCTTCCCTCTGCCTGCAATGCTCTTCCCCAGTTACCACACTTCCTTCAGTTTATTCATGTCTCTGCTCAAAGGGCTTAGGAAAGCCTTTTCTCTAACTCTTTAGTAAGTATGTCTGTGTCTCCACATCCTTATTTATTGTGTCCTTATACTACACTAGAGGCCCGGTGCATGGATTTGTGCACAGGTTGGGTCCCTTGGCCTGGCCTGTGGGGATCAGGCCAAAACTGGTTCTCCAACATCCTCTGAGGAGTCCTGTATTGTGAGAGGGCAGGCCAGACTGAGGGACCCCACCGGTGCACAATGGGGGCTCAGGAGAGACCATGGGAGGGCTCCAGGGCGTGTCCGGCCCATCTCACCCAGTCCTCATCAGCCAGACCCCAGTAGCAAGCTAACCTACCGGTCAGGGCATCTTCCCCCTGGTGGTCAGTGTGCATCATAGCAATTGGTCAAATAGTCAAATGGTCAGACACTTAGCATATTAGGCTTTTATTACATAGGATTACTTTTATTACTACTTTACAGTCTTTTAAATTTTTATTTTATTTTATTGATTTTTTACAGAGAGGAAGGGAGAAGGATAGAGAGTTAGAAACATCAATCAGCTGCTTCCTGCAAACCCCCTGCTGGGGTGTGCCTGCAACCAAGGTACATGCCCTTGGCTGGAATCGAACCTGGGACCCCTCAGTCCACAGGCCAACGCTCTATCCAGTGAGCCAAACCAGTTAGGGCTAAAATTTATTTTTGTCTATTCCCCCCCTACCCCATGAGAGCAGAGCATTTTTGTTTCTTGTTGTCTCTCAGTGTCAAAAAAAATGTCTGACACGTAGTAGGCATTAAATACACAGTGTGCAATAAGAAAAAGGAAGAAGGGAATAGTGGGAACTTTTATGGATTGGTCATTCATAGAATATAATTTTGACTATCCCTTTGTAGGAGTCTGACTCTTTAATTTCTTAAAATGGGTTTTGATTATGTATATAAAATACTCTTGTGAGGATTTAATAAGTGTTTAGTCAACCACTTACTATGTGTCTGCCACATGAAAAGCAGTATAAACAATAATAGTAGTAATAATAGTAAATAACAATAACGATTTTTGTTCTTCAGGTTGACAATTTTTAGTTGTCATTCCAAATTTCAAAAATCTCTAAAATTGAGTATTTTAAAAATATTTGGAGGCATTACCTGTCTTGAGTTCACAAGAGGTTAATCAGAGTGTATCCTATATAATAAAAGGCTAATATGCAAATTGTCCCCTCAGAAGTTCGATCAGGAGACCGGGAGTTTGATTGCTCACTGTGATGTGCGCTGACCACCAGGTGGCGGTGTGTAACATGGTGGGCGGCCAGCAGCTGCAGTGGGGCACTGAAGTAGCAAGGGAAGGAGGAGGCGGGGAGGCAGGAAACCTGATGGGCGCTGATCGCCAGGCAGGCCTAAAGACCCTACCTGTGGATGAATTTCATACCCTGGGCCTCTAGTTAATAATAGCTTTGTGTGACTTTATGGCAGATATGTTAATGTGTTTGATTATAAGTTGCTACCTCAGACCCATCTGTGGGTAGTTACGTATTACACAGCAAATGTGCCATAAACTTTTTTGCATCTGAAAATTTATCCATATTCTCAGATACATCTGGCTCCAAGGTTTCAGTAAAGGAAAGTAGACCTGTATTAACTAGTTGCCAATCTCAAAACTTTACCAAATGGAACTTCAAAGAAAAGCATACTATTATGCCTGTCAGGTCTTGCTGTCCATGAGATTACAGCAGATATGATATTACATTTTTCTTTTCCCTAATAATCTGAATGTATGTAGAAAAAAAGTTAAACATTGTTGGGGAGAACTCTGCTTTAACTCGTCTATCATTTTCTCAATCTGTTGGAAATAGAGGCAGATAATGCCAATAAAAGCATGGCAGGTAATCCATTTACAAAGGAGTGATCTTCTGTGTGGCTGTAGAGCTCTGAAATTATGAGCCCTTCACTTTAAGAAATACTTTCTTTTCTCAGAAAAAAATTCTTACATAAATAAATTTATATCCATATCTAAAAGGATGAATCTATGTACTGGTATATAAAAGGCTAATATGCAAAGTGTTCCCTCAGGAGTTCAACCATGAGACCAGGAGTTTGATGTGCACTGACCACCAGGGGTATTATGAAACAAAGGAAGGCCCCATCTGGCAGTCAGCAGCCAGGGAAGGAAGGCTCCGGCCAGCAGCCAGAAGGCCCCGATTGGCCCTGATCGCTGATCAAGCCTAGGGACCCTACCCATGCATGAATTTCATGCACTGGGCCTCTAAGACTATACACTGAGTGGCCAGATTATTATGATCTCTGAACGCATAATAATCTGGCCACTCAGTGTGTGTGTGTGTGTGTGTGTGTGTGTGTGTGTGTGTGTGTGTATTAGTTAGAGGCCAGGTGCATGAATTTGTGCATGGGTAGGGTCCAGCCAGCCTGGCCAGGGGGAGGGGACATGGGCGGTTGGTCGGCCTGCCTGCTGGTCGAACTCCTGGTCAAGGGGACAATTTGCATATTAGCCTTTTATTATAAAGGATATACACTGAGTGGCCAGATTATTATTTGTTCAGAGATCATAATAATCTGGCCACTCAGTGTAGATAAAAGTCTTGCATAGCCTTATGTTATACTTTTGGGGATCAAACCTCTGCTGTCAAAAATGAGCTAAGTGCAACGAAGAGAGCAGTTGTAAGGCAGACAGTATGTTTGTGGTGAAAATATAACTGGTGAAGAATATAATTGAGAACTTGTTAATTTTGCTTTTATCCACAACTGCTTTCCCATATGGCTTTAGTCTTAAGTTCTGCACAGGTTTTAAAATGCCTCTGCAGTTCCTCATTCTCTGTAATGGTTTCTAGTGTGCTAATACTGTTTTTTTTCCCTCTATGTCCCCCTTGTGTGAGCAAGTACCTTCTAGCCCCAAACATGTTCCTCCTGCCCCTATCATGTATACTGTAGTCTAATCATATATTGATATGATAGTGTTCTGTTACCCAGTAAAATATAACAAAAAATAATCTCAGGCATACATAACTAAATAATTTTACCTTTTATATAGCAGATCACTTACAAGATTATATAATATACATATTACTTAACCTATTTTCTCTATTTTAATATGATATACTATCATTATTACCAATGCTTTAATCACTGTTCCACTTGCAAATAATGCAACAGCATTACTATGGTTTGTGTCCCTACCGATTTATATATTGAAATCCTAACCCCAAAGTGATGATATTGGGAGATGGGGACTTTGGGAGGAGGTTAGGTCCTGAGGACTGAGCTCATTTATACCTTATACATGGAATTAGTACCCTTATCAAAAAGTCCTAAGAGGCTCCCTTGTTCCTTGCTTCCTGTGGGACACTAGGAGAGAGTGCCATCCATGAGGAAGTGGGCTCTCACCAGACACTGAGTCTGACAGTGTCATCACCTTGAACTTTTCAGCTATAGAATGTGAAGAATAGTTTTCTATTGTTATAAGCCACCATACATGGCATTGTGTTACTTCATCCTGAATAGACTAAGACATTATTCTAAACCTATCTTCTGTAGGCCTTTCTATATTTTGTGATGGATAATTCAGGTGTTGATTATAATTATAGCTTAGAATATACTTAATTTAAAAACCAAATACTTTAAATGATAAATATGTTAACATTTTCCTGTAAATATTAATGGAAACTCATGCACATACTTAAAACTACCTATATCCTTTTTTTGTGCAGATCCTGGACTTACAGCTCTTTTAGCATTCTGTGTTCCAATGGACAACAACATCATATATTTGTTTTAAGTATTTGAGACTTCCCGTGACCAATCTTTGAAGTGAACTTAGAGGTGAACACTTGGATGGTTACATTTGAAAGCATACTTACTTTGACCACAAGAAGTTCCAGGTCAATATTGCTTTTATTCAGCCCCTTGGTATATTTCCAGTTATGACTGAGAGCAGTGACTCCTTCAAATGGATTAAAGTTCAAAGATGTGATGCCTGGTATATTCATTCCTTGATGATTGTGTGCAAGGTTACTACAGAGGCAGTATATGCTTTTTTAATGACATGTCATAAACCTCATCATTATGAGTCCGGTAGATATTTTTAAACTAATATTAACTTGATTATGTAACTTGCTTCATTATTAAAGAATCCTAATGTATAAGCATTTTAAGAAAAATGAAGTTGTTAGGTATATTTTACATACAATACCCACCCATTAATATTATGTATTTATATCAAACTATAATTACTGAATTATCAAACTTTTAAATATATTTGTTTCCTTTGATAAGCTCAGATACCTTTGAAGAATCAAAAGTCAGTACTCATGGTTCATTCATGTTATGTCACATTTTATATTTAGATAAGAACTAAAAAGTACAGCTGACATAGCTGTGAGCTGGTGCTTTTACCTATTTTCCTGATCCTTGTCCTGAATGAGCAGTTTAGACATCAGGTTCTCAAACTCCGACAGACATCAGAGTCACTTGGAGGGATCACTTAACCTGACTGCTGGGCTCCAGCCCAGAGCTTCTGATTCAGTAGCATTTCTGACAGGTTTCCTGGAGAAGTTGATGCACTGGTCTGGGTACCTCACTTCAATCACCTCCAGTTCCTGTGGTGCTCCATGTTAGTGTCTTTTTAACCCAACCCTGTCTGAATCACAAGAGAAGGAAATAATGCCCCCCCCCCACCAATCCCCATGCGTGTGCATGTGCATGTGCGTGTGTGTGTGTGTGGGGGAAGCACTGGGAAAATTGGAGCCTTTTTGCATCACAAAGCAGCCCTTATTCTTAGTGGACAAAATAAACAAACAAAAAACAGTAGAAGACAGAGTCCAGACAAATGCAAGTTTTGACTTAAATGCTTCCTTTATTTGTGTATTTTGCTTCTGTCTCTGGCCAAAATAGAGACTGTTCTCAGTTGAACTGTGTCATGGATCTTTCCTTATTAAGGTTATTTTACTTTCTTGTTGATATTAATATTTTTTCCCTAAAAGAAGTTTAATTTTGAATGTTTCTCAGAGTCCTTGGCTATATTCACAGAATTATTTTTGATAATCTTCTATCTCTTAATTTACAAAGGCCAGTTAAAAAGGATACAGATTATTATAAGTTCCTTATATATTTTGGATATTAATGCCTCACCAGATATAACATTGGTATATTCTCCCGTACAGTGGGCTCCCTTTTCATTTTGTTGATGGTTCCTTTTGCTGTGCAGATGCTTTTTATTTTGATGTAGTCTCATTTGTTTATTTTCTTCTTAGATTCCTTTGCCCTAGGAGATGTATCTGCAAACAAATTGCTATGAGAGATGTCTGAGATTTTGCTGCCTATGTTTTCTAGGATTTTTATGGTTTCACAACTTACATTTAACTCTTTTATCTATTTTGAGTTTATTATTGTGTATGGTGTAAGTTGGTGGTCTAGTTTAAATTTTTTTTTTCATGTACCCATCCAATTTTCCCATCACTATTTATTGAAGAGACTGTCTTTACTCCGTTGTCTGCTCTTGCCTCCTTATGTCATATATCAATTGAGCATAATGGCTTGGGTTGATTTCTGAGGTTTTGGTTTGTTCCATTTATCTATATGCCTATTCTTGTGCTAGTACCAGGCTGTTTTGATGACAGTGGCTTTGTAGTATAACTTAATATCTGGTATTGTGACTCCTCCAACTTTGTTCTTCTTTCTCAAGATTGCTGTGTCTATTGGGGGTCTTTTTTGGTTACATATAAATTTTTGGAGTAGTTGTTCTAGATCTGTGAAATATGCCATTGGCATTTTAGTAGGGATTGCATTGACTCTATAGATTTCTTTGGGTAGTATGGACATTTTAACGATGTTATGATCTCACTCATATGTGGAATCTAGTGAACAAAATAAACTGATGAACAAAATCGATCTAGACACAAGGGACATAGAAACATGGAACAGTCTGATAAATCTCAGAGGGAAGGCAGGGTAGGGTGGGAAGAGATCAACCAAATAATTTTTATGCATATATGCATAACCGATGGACACATATAATAGTGTGGTGAAGGCCTGGGGCAGGAGACAGGGGCGGGCTAGAAAGGGTCATTGGGGAAATCTGTAATACTTTCAACAATAAAGATAAATTAAAAGAATAAGTTAGTATAAAACTATAGGAATATATGTTAAATGCTATAAATTCAAAGCACCATTCAGAAAATTTACAGACTTTCCATTGGTACAGGTCATATAATGTTCTCAGAATTCCTAATACCGTCACAAATAATTTTTTAAAATTGGGCCACTAATCCAATTTTTTAAAACATAAAAATAAATATAAGCCTATAAGCTTCAATTTTGCGATCTTAGATAATTGCACTATCACTATAAAGAATAAATACCTAGTCTCCACTAAAGAGAATCTATTTCACCAAAATAATTTCTCCTGGTGTAATTACAAGCATCACATAATGAATTTCCTGAAATGATGATAGTTAAATCCTAGGCTTCTGTTCCATACTTACGATTCCTTCCTTTCCCATGATAGGCCATTTCCTTTGCTTTAATTCTGGGATTGTTGATACAAGTGATCATCAAGGGAGCCAAAAGAGCCTGGGCCCTGCGCTTGCACTGTAGGGCCAGTTAAGGAAGGATAACTAGTAGAAGCTCTTTTTGATGAGGTGGCAATCGATAGGATACTTTGAGAGCAAGGAACAGCAATGTAAGTAGATTCTGATAAGAGCTTGATGAGAGTCTCCAGAAGTGGGTAGGAATTGAACTTGTTCGAGCAAAGTGGACTTTTTTTTTTGTTCCTGTTTCTAAGATTCTTCTTACAATTCCTATTTCCCTTTTGGCCAAGTGTGATTGATTAATTTCTTTGTCCCCAATCTTATTGTAATACCTATCAGGAGAATGAATATATAATGGTTTTCTTTTCTCATTACCATTCTAATATTGTCACTAGAAATAACTAACGTGCCATTCTGTATTATTAAGAGATTTGTTACATAAGTGATAAAGAACTAACATTCCTTATCTCATTCTATAGTCCTATTTTGCTTGCAAAAGAGCTGGCTCAGATAAAAGTTAGCTTTGTGCTCCAGGTGAATTCATTCTTCGAAGTGATGCTATTCCAAATACATTAGAAAGGATTCCCCTGTTCTAAGTTCCGATGTGGGAGAATTTGTCTAACATAGAAAAAAAAAGCTAAGAAAATACAAATGGTAATTTCAGTGCATTTAAAGGAATGAAATAGACTTCATAATGCAAGCTCTCCTTTTGTATATAATAGGAAATGAGAAAAATAGGACAAAGGTTTCTACCATAAATTATATATAAAATCATTGGAAAGTTTGATCTGTGAATCTGTATGTGCAAGCATGTTTGCATATAGATTTTGTATTCTTTACAAAATAGTGGATCTACTAGATTTAGCTAACCATGAGAAGGCTACATTCAAAGAATATATTAGTACATATTATGGAATCTACAGTTTACATGAAATATAAGCATAGAAATGTGAGGATTGTAGAAAATGACCTCTAATTTTTAAAAATCTTGCTCACCTGAAGAATCCCCTTTGAATTTAAAAAGGAGATTAATATTTAGATATGCAAGCAGATCTTTGCACATATTTATTAACCACATTTGTGTGTACTACAATACAAGCAAGGTCAGCAGAGAGCTGCTGTGTGTCCAGATCTCTGAGGTGTTGCCAGACAGACCTTTTGAAAAAAGATCTCTGTGTGTGTGTACTTTAAAAGGATGTGTGTGTGTGTGTGTGTGTGTGTGTGTGTGTGTGTGTGTTGGTACTTTAAAAGAATAACAAGGGCACCCATATAGTGACTGTTTATTGGAGGCCAGGATCTATTTGAGTCATGATGCACATATGGTCTCTTTCCTCCTTATAAACAATATGGTAGGATTTTTATATTGCTATTTTACTGATCAAGGAAAGATCTCAGAATAGGCCTGTGGACTGAAGGGTCCTGGATTCAGTTCCAGTCAGGGGCATGTACCTAGGTTGCAGGCTAGATCCCCAGCCCTGATTGAGGTGCATGTGGGAGACAATCAATAGATGTGTCTTTCTCATACCAGTGTTTCTCTCTGTCTCTCCCCCTCCCTTGCACTCTCTTTAAAAATCAATGGAAAAATATCCTCGGTGAGGATTAACAAACAAACAAAGGAAAAGGCTCAGCAGAGTTAAGAAACTTCCTCAATGTCATAGTCACTAAGTGGCAGAGGCATATTTGAAACTTAGTTCTATTTAGCTCCAAAATAAATGCATCTTCTCCACTATTCCCTAATGCCTCTGGTTGCAATCTCTTTTGCAGTATTAAATGCAGACAGGCCTCCAAGTGGGAATTATGTTGTACTAAGTGCCATATTAGAGTACAGCTCTAGAGTAGACAAATAAAAATTTGCATTTTTCTTAACTAACATTGCATAAGGTATATTTTTTTAGGTTGTAAATTGTTACAGTTTTGCAATTGTAATTATTGCACATCAAATATTCCAAGAGTATGGCACCTAATACCATATCCTATATAATAAAAGGGTAATACGCAAATTGACTGGACAGCAGAACGACTGGTCACTATGATGCACACTAACCACCAGGGGGCAGATGCTCAACGCAGGAGCTGCCCCCTGGTGGTCAGTGTGCTCCCACAGGGAGAGCGCCACTCAGCCAGAAGGCGGGCTCACAGCTGGCTTGCACAGTGGCAGTGGCGTGAGCCTCTCACACCCCCATAGGCAGCACTAAGAATGTCCGACTGACGGCTTAGGCCTGCTCCCCGGGGGCTCTTGGACTACGAGAGGGTGCAGGCCAGCTGGGCGATTCCCCCTACCCCCTGAGTATATGAATTTTATGCATTGGGCTTCTAGTAGATGAATAAATGCTTTGAAGGTGTAGCTGCTAATGTTAATAAAATATGCTCATTCACATATGTACCCATTCACTTTTGTGAGCTTTTGGTGAAATAGCTTCAGTGTATAAAAATCCTATAAAATAAAAGGCTAATATGCAAATTGACTGAGTGGGGGAACAACTGTTCGCTATGATGTGTGCTCACCACCAGGGGGCAGACACTCAACACAGGAGCTGCCCCCTGGTGGTCAGTACGCTCCCTCAGGGGGAGCGCCACTTAACCAGAAGCTGGGCTCACAGCTGGCAAACATAGCTGTGGCAGGAGTCTCTCCTGCCTCCATGGCAGTGCTAAGGATGTCTGACTACTGGCTTAGGCCTGCTCCCCACAGGAAGTGGGCCTAAGCCGGCAGTCAGACATCCCTGGAGGGCTCCTGGACTGCAAAATGGCACAGGTCAGGCTGAGGCCCCTCTACCCTCCTCCCCTGAGCTGGGCCTCTAGTAAATAAATAGAATTCTAGGCAGAGCAGGAAATTACACCCTGGGAAACTCAGTGTAACAAGAATCTGGGACCTAGGATCACTGTGTAGGTTTTTAATAATTACTGGGAAGTTTGTGTGAACACTTGATAGAGATGTTAGTAACTTTAAGATAATAGATAACACTACTTATTATAGACTAGAGGCCTGGGGCATGAAATTCGTGCATGGGGGTGGAGGTGTCCCTCAGCCCAGCCTGCACCCTCTCCAATCTGGGACCCCTCAAGGAATGTCCCACTAAATGGGCAGTGGGACATGCCTCTCACAATCCAGGACTGCTGGCTCCCAACTGCTCACCTGCCTGCCTTCCTGATTGCCCCTAACTGCTTCTGCCTGCCAGCCTGATCACCACCTAACCACTCCCTGCCAGCCTCATTGATACCTAACTGCTCCTCTGCCAGCCTGTTTGCCCCAAACTTCCCTCCTCTGCTGGCCTGGTCACCCCTAACTGCCCTCCCCTGCTGGCCCGATCACCCCTAACTGCCCTCCCCTGCTGGCCATCTTGTGGTGGCCATCTTGTGTCTACATGGGGGCAGGATCTTTGACCACAGGGGGGCAGCCATCTTGTGTGTTGGAGTGATGGTCAATCTGCATATTACTCTTTTATTAGATAGGATAGAGGCCTGGTGCATGGGTGGGGGCCAGCTGGTTTGCCCTGAAGGGTGTCCCAGATCAGGGTGGGGGTTCCCTTGGGGCATGGGGCGGCATGGGTGAGGGGCCTGTGGTGGTTTGCAGGCCAACCACGCCCCCCAGCGACCAAAGTAGAGGCCCTGGTATCTGGGATTTATTTATCTTCTACAATTGGAACTTTGTAGCCTGGAGTGAGCCAAGCCTTCTGCTCGGTCCCTAGTGGCAGCCATTTCTGTTGGGATTTATGTATCTTCTGTAATTGAAACTTTGTATCCTTAAGTGGAGGCCTGGGCTGGCCAGGGTGTGCAGAAAGCATGGCTTTCTCCATCGCCAGGGAAACCCAAGCCTCCTTCCTGCTCTCTCCCTGACTGCAGCCATCTTGGTTGGGTTAATTTTCATACTTGCTCCTGATTGGCTGGCGGGCATGGGTGTAGTGGAGTGATGGTTAATTTGCATATTACTCTTTTATTAGATAGGATAACTAAGTTCATTCAACAACCATTAAAAAAAACTAAAATTTCCAGATAAATGTATATCCATTGATATAGGGTCATCTAGATATTTCAGGCACCAAACTTTAGGGCCACCAACCTTAACTCTCTGTTGTAGAAACTGTGCCCAATTAAAATGCTCCTTGGCAAGCAACATTCTTGAGTAAGGCAGGCTAATTACTGTAGGGAACAAGGAGAAAGACATGCTTTAAATCATATGGGTTGACCTCAGAAGGTGAAACAAATTAGTGCCAAGAATACAGCTGCAAAATGTAGTGAATAAGAAGGAATAAAATTTGCACTGTTATTAAATCTTACTTACCTTAAAGGGCATCAAATGATACTCTATCTCATTCTTGGGTTTATTTAATGACTGAGAAAGTTGAATGTGTGTGAAATGTTTTACAAATTTGTCCTTACCCTATTCATATTTTGTAGTTACTTTAGTATTGGAATTGGTTACTATGGTCCTATATGATAAATATCTGCTTCAAATTATTTCTCAATTAAATAAAATGAATTTGGCTTGCCTTCTTTGATATTTTTCTTCTCTTTTATCTGCCATATTCCACTGTGGTATGGTCACATGCAAGAAACAAGCCAGGGGAATCTCAAATTTTTCTTGAGCATAATAAAGGATGACATCATCTCACAGACCTTTTCATGATTTACATTTTGAATAAGAACTTATGCATGATGGTAATTCTCATTTCTGCTAAAAATAAAATCTCAGTAGATTTATAGTCTCCTCCTGAAAGTTTGATCTGCTCTCCAGTTCAACCAAAGCAAAGGTGGGTGATGTCTTCATAATCTGTAGAGAAATTTCTATAACTGTAGCTTATAATACACACATAAATAAGTGCATGTAGGCATGCAACATGCACATATAAAAACACACAGAGATAACCCTCATCAGAATTCTGTAAAGGGAGAAAAGGCTTTGGTTTGGCTCTTCTCTTCTAGAAACAATAATTTTGACTCTTATAGAGAGGCAGTTTAATTCAATCCAATCATTTTTAGATGATAATAACAACATATTTCTTTTTTTAAATATATTTTATTTATTTTTTACCAAGAGGAAGAGAGAGGGATAGAGAGTTAGAAACATTGATGAGAGAGAAACATCGATCAGCTGCCTCCTACACACCTCCTACTGGGGACGTGCCCACAACCAAGGTACATGCCCTTGACCGGAATCAAACCCAGGACCTTTCAGTCTGCAGGCCGACGCTCTATCCACTGAGCCAAACTGGTTAGGGCAACAACATATTTCTTAACTAAGGAATATTTGAAGACTGAAAAAGAGGATTAGTAGTTCCACCTTTATACATGGGGAATAGACTACTATTCTAAGACCACCAGTGGATTCTCGAAACCATGCAAAGTACTAAACCCTATACTATACATATTATGTTTTTTTCTATACATATTTATTATATAAAAAGCCTGTGGCCATCATGGCATAACGACCAATCAGCAGGAGGCTGCATGTGCAGCAGGTGTGCATGGTAAGGCGCACGCAGGTGGGTGGGGACTTGACTCTGGAGGACGTGACCAGAGGTGTGGGTAGATTCCGGGTCCTGCCTCCCATGGTGGTGGCTATGGCCATGGGACTCTTTCTGGGTCCCACCTGCTGCATGACCCTGGGTCCTGGGTCTTGTGCAATTTCGTGCACTGGGCCCCTACTATACTAATGATGAACTTCAATTTATAAATTAAGCATAAGATATTCTACTAACTTTTTCACATATATCTTATACTCACTTTTTCACATATATCTTATATTCTACTCACTTTTTCACTTTACTGCTTCCTTGGGCATATCCAACTGCATCACTATTCTTGAACTTTGGGGCCATTATTAAGCAAAATAAGGGTTACTTCAACAAGAATTCTGATATTATGACATTTTACCTGATAAAAGAAAAGGCTAATGACTAATAGTTGAGTAGCCTATACAGTGCAGCCTCAGTGGACAAAGGGATGATTCAAGCCTTGAGTGGGACCAAGCAGAATAGCATGAGATTTAATCACACTATTCAGAACAGTGGGAAATTTAAAACATATGAGTTGTTTATTTCTGTACTTTTCTATTTAATATTTTTGGGTCCCATGTGACTGCAAGGAAGTGAAATCATGGAAAGTAAAACCACAGACAAGGGGTGACTACTGTATTTTGAAAATTACAGAACCCAATCCACAAATCAGAGTTTTAAAATATTTATATCCCCACAAATAAAAATAATATCAACTTGCTCTCTTTGCTTTTCAAAAAGATGATACACCTGAAGCCACATAACTTAAAAAATACTGCCAGACCTTTTTATTGTATTCTATGTGTTGTTTGTTCCAAGAGTTGCCATCTGCTTTTCTGTGACCACTTCTCTTTCTTTAGGTCTCTATTACTAAATTTTATATATCTACTAGAGGCCCGGTGCATGAAATTCGTGCACGGGGGTCAGGAGGTGTCCCTCAGCCCAGCCTGCACCCTCTCCAATCTGGGACCCCTCAAGGCATGAACCCTCAAGGCATGTCCTACTGGGATTGGGCCTAAATGGGCAGTTGGAAATCCCTCTCACAATCCAGGACTGCTGGCTCCCAATTGCTCACCTGCCTGCCTTCCTGATTGCCCCTAACCGCTTCTTCCTGCCAGCCTGATCAGCCCCTAACCACTCCCTGCCAGCCTCATTGATACCTAACTGCTCCTCTGCCAGCCTGTTTGCCCTTAACTGCCCTCCTCTGCAGGCCTGGTCCCCCCTAACTGCCCTTCCCTGCAGGCCCGGTCGCCCCCAACTTCCCTCCTCTGCCAGCCTGGTCACCCCTAACTGTCCTCCTCTGCAGGCTTGATCGCCCCCAACTGCCCTCCCTTGCAGGCCTGGTTCCTCCCAACTGCCCTCCCCTGCTGGCCATCTTGTGGTGGCCATCTTGTGTCCACATGGGGACAGACATCTTGTGTGTTGGAGTGATGGTCAATTTGCATATTATTCTTTTATTAGATAGGATAGAGGCCTGGTGCATGGGTGGGGGCCAGCTGGTTTGCCCTGAAGGGTATCCCGGATCAGGGGGTTCCCTTGGGGCGTGGGGTGGCCTGGGCAAGGAGCCTGTGGTGGTTCCCAGCTGGACACACCCCCGGCGAACCCAGGCAGAGGCCCTGGTATCTGGGATTTATTTATCTTCTACCATTGAAACTTTGTAGCCTGAAGTGGAGCCAAGCTTTCTGCTCCTTGGAGGAAGCCATTTCTGTTTGGATTTATTTATCTTCTATAATTGAAACTTTGTAGCCTTAAGCAGAGGCCAAGGCAGGCCAGGGCTGCAGAAGCTTGGATTTCTCCATCGCCAGGGGCAACTCTAGCCTCTTGCTCTCTCCAGCTCCATGGCTGCCACCATTTTTGTTGGGATTTATTTATATTCTATCATTGAAACTTTGTAGCATTGAGTGGAGGCCTAGGCCAGCAAGGGCAAGGGTTTCCTCCATTGCCGGGGAAACCCAAGCCTCCCTCCTCCTCTCTCTGTGGCCGCAGTCATCTTGGTTGGATTTATTTGCATATTGGCTTCTGATTGGCTGGTGGACGTGGCTGGTGGGTGTGGCCTATTGGTGTAGCAGAGGTGCAGTCATTTTGCATATTACTCTTTTATTAGATAGGATCTATTGCTATGTACCTGCTAAAAATCTTGTTTTCAACTAACGAGTCTCAACTAATTTATGAGCATGGTTTCACTTCTCTCCAATAAGCTCTGCATGTGCTGACTATAGTTGAGTAATGCTTCAGCTCTTGTTCTCTTTGGCAACTGCATTATTTCTGCTCAATATGTGTTCTTCTTTCTCTGGTGATTGTATGTAGTTTTGAACTCTTTTTTATATGAAGAGTTGTTTCCTATTTGAGATGCAAGCAAAAAATCGATCCTCCAATTTTCAATACCATGAAATTTCCACTTTAGCCTCATTAAACATTCCTTTGGGAATAATAATTTAGAAGTGTCTCAGGGGCATTATTGCTTTAAGACTTCCCATCTAATATTGCAAAAAATCCATTTTCCTATGCCTGAAGTCCTCCATGTGTAAAGTAAAACTTGAGTCTTTATGGTCAAAGCTGTGTGAAGAATTGAAATGTAACACTTTTGTAGAATTTATCCTTGTTGATTGATGAAGGAGGGAGGGCTATGTTAATCCTTAGAGCAGTGCTGTGTAATAGAACTTTCTGCAATGATGGAAGCATTCTATATCTGCGGTGTCCAGTATGTTAGTCACTAGTTACATGTGCGATTGAGCACTTGAAATGTGGCTAATGTAAATAAGATAATTCTAAATTTTATTTAATTGTAATTAATTTAATTGATCATTTGTAGCTAGTAGCTACAGTATTTGGTGGTGCACGTTTAGAGGATAACTAGAAAATTTGTCCAGAAATTTGGTTTGGAATCTATCTGTATAGCCCTGTTTTATACTTGGGGTTCTATCATTGATTTTTAACCATATCGTTTTTAGAAGAATGCATGTTGTATGCTTATATTTGTAAGTATATGTATATGCATAACTATATATCAATATCTACCTATAGATATATCCCTATACATATTGATAGAGATATATAGCTGTATGACTATTCATTAGGGAGCTCAAGATGAGCATGTGCTTGTGGTACAATTACAGAATGTATGTTAAGATGTAGTCACATGCCCAATTCTTTTGATCTTTTTTGAGTTACCTGTTACCTGAAGGAAGAAGAAATTAGTGAAGTGTTATCATTTACTTAGTTCTTAAATATCATTCTCACATATACTCATTCTTATTGGTGCTATATTAAGGGTCTCATAATTTTGATGGAAATTTAAAAGACAAGATCTGGAGATTCCTTCGCTATGTAAGAAGTTGTACCTGAGCTTCCCTAACCAATAGAGCATCTGGCATCATGAGATATACAGGATGTTCCCCCAAAATGTATACATACTCATTTCTGTAGGTTCTTTAAATTTTAAAAATGAACTGTATATTTACAAACAATGACTTTATAATCTCAGAGTGTGTATACATTTTTTGGGACACCCTCTACTTATATTTATATTATAAGAATCTACCATTTAACCTTTTAGATTAATCAGATGCCACATGATAACACATTGGCTACATTACAAACAAGAGTTTAAAATGTGTTTGATAAGATTATGTTCTGGACTCATCACTGTACTTCACTAAAATTATCATGTGAACTTTGAACTTGGGTCTGGAACAGATTGTAGCAATATAATGCCACCATTTGAACACTGGGTAAAAATCTGTCTTTTAAGTACTTGACATATGGAAGATTAATAATGTTAGTCATTATGAACTGTGAAAATCTTCTAGCCCCTTTAGGTAGTAAAATTTGTTGAATGTTATTATTGATTGAATTCTTTACTGGTAATAATGTTTAAATTGCATACCATTATATTCATAGGCAAATATGATATTTTTCATTAAGTTAGAAAATGTTCATTTTACTTGTTCCTAATAATTTTTATTCTCTTAATTCTTTTTTTATTATGCAATATGTGATTATAATAGTTTAAATACACTTATTTGTTACTATTAAAAACCCTAATAAACTGAATACAAGAGTATAGAAACATTTACTTTAAAATAAAATATAAAAGACATTTATTTTTACTATCATTTTAATTTTGTGAAAGTACTGGCAAGGGCAATAAGATATGAAACAAAAATATTAGCTAGTTAGTGAATAAGAGGAAATGAACAAGTTTCCATTTGCAGACTAATTTTGTTTTTCATAGGGAATTTTAGAAAACAAACTAAAATACTATTAACTTTTACACGTTAATGAATTTACCACGTGCCAACAAATGTAATGTATTGATTGAGATTCAGACTTTAGAAGTAGACTAGGTAATTTCAAATATCACAAGAATGTGTAATTTTGGGTAAGTCACTTTTTCTACTCATCAATTCCATGAGCTATAAATGGAGATAAGAGTAGTATTTACTTTATAGAGTTACATATTTTAAACGGCATGATTCATGTAAATTAGCAAAGTGTCTGGCACATAGTAAATGTTTAATAAATGTTAATTTGTTAGGAAATTAATTATCATTGTTGTTTTTATTTAAGAAATATAATAGAGGGAAATGATTCCACTTATAGTAGCAAAAATAAGGAAAAATATAGAAGTGTGAAAACTTTAGTTCAAAATACTGTAATAAAAATTAAAAATTTTAAGTTTTTGTTTTTACTAGACATGAAGAAAGACTGTATTTGACATATACTATAAACCCTATAACAACTTTTGACTTAAAAGAGGTATAAATAATTAGCCAAGAGTAGATATAAAATAAAATATTAAAAATATTCAATTAATAAAAAAGAAGACAGAAAAAGAGGAATGAAATAAACAAAGAACAACTAGAACTAATAGAAAACAATTTTAATAATAGTAGATTTAACTTACCTAATACATTAAACAATAAAGAACTTAAATTTAAAAAATAATAAAATAAAATACTGTATAAAAAATAGTAGATTTGCAACTAATCATATCAATAAATGTAAATTATCTAACCACACAATTGTCAAATTGGATAAAACACATAGGATGTCTAAAAGAAAACCACTTTAAATATAAAAACATATACAAGTTAAAAGCAAATATATGACAAAAGTTGTACTATGCAAAAATTATCAAAAGAAATATGCAGTAGTTGTATTAATGTAATACAAAGTACAATTTATAATAAGGAATATTACCAGGAATAAAGAAAGATAGTGGATACTGATAAAGTGGTCAAATAATTAAGAAATCATGACAATATTAAGTGAGTTTGTACCTAACAAGATTTCTTCACAAAACAAAAGCTGATTGAAAAGAAAAATAGACAACTTCAGAATAACAAAAACTTTAAAATTTCTGTCAGTAATTAATAAAGTAGGAAAAATCAGTGAGAATGTTGAAGACATTAACACAACTATCAACCTAAACAATCAACCAACCTGACCTAATTGACATTTCAAGAACACTTTAAAGAACATTAGCAAAATACACATTCATTTTAAGTGTACATCAAACATTCACCAAGATACACTATGTTCTAAGCCATAAAAATATTTCAATAAAGGTATAGAAATTGAACTCATACATAATATGATTTCAGTTTTGATTATGTTGAATCAATAGATTAAGATGGGAAGACCTGACATCTTAGGAGTATTGAGTCTTCATATTCATCCATGCTCATGGAATAGCTCTCCAGTTTTTACTTCTTTGATTTCTTTCATCAGAGTTTTACAGTTTTCCTCATGTTAATGTTGTACATGTTTGTAAGATTTGGACTAAAGTATTTTTTGAAGTGCTAATGGAAATTACTATGATATAGTTTGAAATAAAACACTGTATTTTTAAATTTCAAAGTCAATTTCATTGCTGGTATACAGGAAAGCAATTGACTTTTGTACATTAAGTTTGTGTCTTACAACCTTATTATAGTCACTTACTAATTCTAGGAGCTCTCTCTGGGATTTTTGCGTAGATAACTACATCATCTGCAAATAAAAAAAGTTGTCTTCCTTGTATGTGTACTTTTCATATCCTTTTCTTATTGCTTTATCTAGGACTTGGAGAATATATTGAAGAGCAGTGGTGAGAGGCAGCATCCTTACCTTGTTTCTGATCTGATAAGGAAAGATTCTAGGTTATCCCCCTTGAGTATGATGTTAGGTGTAGTATTTTTGTAGATATTCTCAATCAAGTGGAATAAGAACTCTTCTGTTACTGGTTTCCTGACAGTTTTTATAAAAAATGAATGTTACGTTTTGTAGAGTGCTTTTTCACATATGTTGATATCGTCATATGAATTTTCTTTTTTAGGCCATTGATGTAGTGAACTATATAATTGATTTTCAAAAGTTGAAAAAACCTTAAATACCTGGAATTATTCCTATTTGGTCATCAAGTATATAGGTCTTTTTACACATTGTTGGATTGATTAGGTATTGTTTTGATGAGGATTTTTGCATCTATGTTCATGAGAGTTATCTGTGTATTGTTTTCCTTTCTTGTAATGTTTATATAGTTTTGGTATTAAGATATTGCTGGCATTATAGAATGAGTTAGAAGATATTTCCTCATCTTCTATTATCTGAAAGAAATTGTAGAGAATTGGTAAAAATTCTTTCTTAAATATTTGGTAGAATTCACTGGTGAACCCATCTGGGCCTGGTGTTTTTTGCCTTTTTCCCTCTGTTTTTGATTATTAATAATGGATTCAATTTTAAAATAAACACAGTCCTATTCATGTGATCTACTTCTCTTTGTTAAAATTTTGTTGATTATATCTTTAAATAACTGACCTATTTTATCTAAATTATCAAACCTGTGGACAATACATTGTTCATTCCTTTCTTGTTAATTGTATAGGGGAGCAGTAGTTATGTTCTTTTTCTATTTTAGAAAATTATGTCTTCTCTATTTTTTTTTGTTAGTCCAGCTATATCTTTTGAATTTTGTTATCAAATTTTAAAAAAAGCTTTTGGTTTAATCTTTCTCTATTAACTTGTGTTTTCAATTTCATTGGTTACTGCTCTAAGTTTTATTGTTTCTCTGCTTTGGACTTAATTTTATCTTCCTTACTTAAGGTGGGAGCTTAGATTATTGATTTTAGATGTTTTTTTTCTTTTCTAGTGTACATATATTCAAGGCTATAAATGTCTCTTTAAGCACTGGTTTTGATGCATCCCTCAAATGTTGATAAGTTTTATCTTCATTTTCATGTAGTTCAGTGTTTTTCTCTTGAGATTTCTGCATGGACCCATTGTCATATAAAAGTGTGTTTTTACTCTCCAAATGTTTGGGGATTTTTCCAGCTATTTTTATTGTTATTTATTTCTAGTTTAATTCTACTGTGATATGAGAGCAGATATTGTGTGATTTGTATGCTTTTAAATTCATTAATGTGTATTTTAATGCTCTGAATGTGGTTTATTTTGGTGAATGTTCCATGTGAGCTTGGAGAAATGTGTATTCAGCTGTTGTTGGGTGAAATATTCTATAAATGTCAATTATATCCAGTTGATTGATGGTGCTGTTAAGTTCAACTATGCTCTTACTACTTTTCTGCCTACTGGATCTGTCAGTTACGGATAGAGCAATGTTGAAATTTCCAGTTATAATAGTGGATTCATCTATTTTTCTGTGCAACTCTATTAATTTTGTTTCACATATTTTAATGCTCTGTTGTTAGGTATGTACACATTAAGAATTGTTGTCTTAGAGAATTGATTATTAACGATAAAGAGAGTTTATACAAAAGGATGAAGGAAGAATTGATTCCTTCATCCTTTTGTATAAACTCTCTTTATCGTTAATAATTTTCTTTGTCTGGAATTTAGCTTTGTCAGAAATTTCATCTTTCTTTGATTAATATTTAGAAACGTGGCCTATCTTTTTACTTTGAAAATATATGTGTCTTTATATTTAAAGCTTGTTTCTTATAGACCACATATAATTGTGTCTCATTTTTCTATTTACCCTGACAGTCTCTTTCTCTTCATTGATGTGTTTAGACATTGAAATTTGAAGTGATTATTGCTACATTCGATTTATATATACCATTCTTCTGTTTTGTTTTTTTTCTTTGTTGTCCTTGTTCTTTGTTTCTGTAATTATATTCTATTTTGGGGGCCTTTGTAATTTTAATTGAATATTTTATATAATTCCACTTTCTCTTCTTTTTCAGAATATTAATTATACTTCTCTTGTTTTTACTTTTTTGTGGTTGTTCTCAAGTTTGCAATATACATTTATTGTAAGTTCAGCTTCATGTGAATTAATCCAAGCAAGAAGCTCTAAAATACACTAGAGTTAATTAATTATTTCTAGTTTAATTACTCAACAAAAAAGCAACTTAAACCTACTACATGCAAGGCATTATGCCACGTGATGAGGGTATTTATAGTAATTTGGTTCAGTTTTTCAAATGTTTAGGAATGTATTCTTTGCCAGGGACTAAGTGCCAGAGATTGAAGGGTAAATTCAAGGGTAAATGTGGTACAGGTTTAGCTTTAGGAGTTTATAGTTTAGTGAGAAAGATACATAAAAGTATCTTATATTGGTATAAGTGCAAGGAAAGACTTTGATAAAGGTGTTGAAGAAGCACAGAGGAGTCCAAAATGTTATTCCAAAAATGCTAATAATCCAAATGGAAAATAACAAAAACACCAAAATTGTGATGTTGTTGATGATGATAATCAATGTTATTTATTTTAAGCTTAATTTGTTACTTTTAACCGTTCTCCTAGCACAGGAAATAAAGTATTTTGTTTTCCATTTTACTAGCAGACTGAAGGTTTGAAAGATTAAATGACTTGCTGAATAGAAAATATATATTATGTGGCAAATTAGAGACTAGAAACACCATTACCTGACTCCAATATATGGCTCTTCCTATGCCAATTAGGAAATTGTTAGGAAGAAATTAATAAATTTGTAATAACATGGAATGTATATAAATGCAGAAATCTGATTTGTGATTATAGATCAAGGAAGAAATCAGTGAGGACTGAAGCATTCTGGAAAGGCTTCATTGAGAATAGGAATAGGAATAATTGAGATCAATGAAAAAATGGAAAAGGGCATTTCATGAATGAGGAGTGACATAGATAATAGGGTCATAGACTCTCCAGATGTCTTTAGGAGACAACAAATACACATCTTTGATGAGGTGGAGGTTTTACAAGGAAGGTGAAAAATGTAGTGGAGAGGGTGACCATTAATTGGGATAAAAATTTCATTGCCTTTCAAGAGTGAGCTTAATTATAACAGAATTGCTTAAATATTCACATTGACTCCAATTATTCAAACACATAATTTATTCACAATGCCATTAAATGGCTAACTAACCTGGTAAAATAATCTGTACCAAGAGACACATCTTTGTCCACTTGTATTGTCTTAGTAGCTTTTTGTCTTTCTGGGACTACTTGCTTTATAAATAAAACTGGAGGCCCGATGCATGAAATTCGTGGAAGGGGGGGGGGGTGTCCCTTTGCTCAGCCTGCACCCTCTCCAATCTGGGACCCCTTGAGGGATGTCCGACTGCCCTGTGGGATCAGACCTAAATGGGCAGTTGGACATCCCTCTCACAATCCAGGACTGCTGGCTCCCACCACTTGCCTGCCTGCCTGCCTGATTGTTCCTGATCACACTTCTGTCTGCCAGCCTGATCACCCCCTAACCACTCCCCTGCCAGCCCGATTGTCCCTAACTGCCCTCCCCTGCAGGCCTGGTCACCCCCAACTGTCCTCCTCAGCAGGCCTGGTCACCCCCAACCACCCTTCTCTGCTGGCCTGGTTACCCCTAACAGCCCTCCCCTGTAGGCCTGGTTCCTCCCAACTTCCCTACCCTGCAGGGCTGGTCCCCACCCCCAACTGCCCTCCCCTGAAGGCTTGGGCCCCCCCAGCTGTCCTCCCCTGCAGGCCTGTTTGCCCACAACTGCCCTTCTCTGCCAGCCTGGTCATCACTAACTGCCCTCCCCTGCAGGCCTGATTGCCCCAAACTGCCCTCCCTTGCAGGCCTGGTCCCTCCCAACTGCCCTCCCCTGCTGGTCATCTTGTGGTGGCCATCTTGTGTCCACATAGGGGAGGCCATCTTGTGTGTTGGAGTGATGGTCAATTTGCATATTACCTCTTTATTATATAGGATATTCCCATATTGAAGAAGAGCTTTCTGCTACCATCTGCCCAAAAGAAAACATGTTTATCTTTTTAGTTCCAGGGAGTCTATATTTTACTAAAGAAACCCATTTTGCCATCTCTGAAATAAAGATATAACAGAGAATGTCCAGCTGTCAAGAATATAACGAAGTCTGCCTTCCATTTCTGGAGCCTCCTTTTAGTCAGCTTGACCAATAAATAGTTTCTGTGCCTCTATTACAGGTTTCTTTTCTTTCTTTTTGTCTGTGAGGCGTCCCTTGATAAAACTACAGGTAAACCTCAGATTTATCACTAACCTTTTCATTTCTTCCCTATTCCTGACATTGATCATAGGAATTAGCAATCCTTACTCTTTCTATTGATTTCTATGGTCCAGCCATTGATCTCAAAGTCAAGAAGTACTGGCTTATGTGCTTCTCAATAAGTAACAGATTTCAGTGATTGAAATGAGATTCTTAGAAATAGACAGCTGGCCCCATGCCTTTTTCTTTATCAAGGCAGAGAAACTTTTGGACCAGAATTAACATGGCTCATATGACACAAAAAAGAAGCCTTGCCTTAATCATATTTAAATTTAGGGCTAGATTTGATATTGAATTTCAAGTTTTTGTTTAGGTTAATAACTACCCTTGCACACTCCACTACTCAAGAAAAGGAAGATGCGGTGATTGTTTTCATTTTCATAAACCTTCAGTGGGACAAAATTGACCCACACTGTTTTGGGTAAAGGGAAATAACCCTCTTCTCTGTCAACTATAAGCCAGTGTCTGTGCCAAGAACCTGCACATCTCTGGGAATATTTTGCCTTAGTCATGAACTGGGGACAGGAGTGAAAGTTAATCCCTTAGCAACTACAAACAAACCCTGTATTCTACTGGATATGAACCTTCTGCCTCACATCTTTTTTTTTTTTTAAATGAGCATTTATTTTATTGTCTCACATCTTTGATGTAGCTTAGTGGATAAACTGTGTAAGCAGAAATCTAATCCACCCTTTTCCTGGAAACTTGAACTAGCTTCCTGATAATGGCCATCAAAACACTTCCCATGTTTTGAGAAGAAACATAAAGATCTCTGACACATAAGCAAAGGTGAGGACCCTATGGATTCCCGGTTGTTGACTTATAAATCAGTTAGTCCTGAAATTATGTTCAGATCAATCAGAGAAGTCCTTGGAAGACGTTAAATGTGATTCCTAGGCTAGATCAGGTACACCTGAGTGTTGGCAACTGCCTGTTTTATTGAATTGATTGAATGTCTCAGTCAAATCTCTCAGTTTGGATGCATTCTATTGGTACAGTCTTATTTAAATGTATATGAAGACTTCAGGTAAGGGCTGCAACTTTTTGTTTCCAATGGAGCAATAGTAAAGATATTCAATTTAGAACCAAATCCAAATTGTTTATATGTGCATATGAATATCAATATTTAAATTGCATCTAACTTTTACTCTCTAGCATTAAAAATTCAAATATAGACTGTGACATTTCTACTCTGAAAATTAGATAAAATGAATTTAATGCTTTATTATGTTCTGAATTAGAGAATTTTTGTGTATATATGGGTGCACATGCAAAATTTCCAAAAGGTAAAATGGGAAAGAACAAATTCAGTTTTGTTCTCATAAGTTAAAACCAGCTGATCTGATATTGCAAATTCATGGAAAAGAATTAGCTCATGCTTTGAACAATTTTAGTACAAAAGATTAATTCTTCATTACATACCAAAAGTTAAAAATCAGGAATGATAACTGTTTAAGTGTAACATTTGCCTGTTGAATTCTGTGATGTGATAAGAATAAATGTCAAGAGAAACCAAGATGACAACATAGGTAAGCACCTAAACTGCTGCCTTGCACAACAATTTCAAAACTACAACTAAAAGACAGAAGGGAAACCATCCGGAACCACAGGAAAGCTGGCTGAGTGGAAATTCTACAACTAGAAGGAAAGAGAAAAGCTCACAGAAAATTAGAGGAACAGCAAAGGGTTTGAGGTACAGAGACTCACGTGCAGAGAGGAAGGGTGGGTGAGAACCTGGCTGACTTTCTCTGGCAGGAGGGGGAAGGAAGCCCCCGACTGCACTGAACCCCAGTTCCGACTACACTGAACCCCAGTTCCGAGCGAAACCCCGTGGACCCAGGCTCATATAGGGGGAGTCTGGACTGTCAGGTAGAGAGAAAGGCACCTGGAGGGGGAGCCACAGCGGGCAGGGGTCTGGAGGTGCGAGCGCGAGTGCACACAAAGACTGTGTAGGTTGCCACAGGCTTTCCCTAGCGGAAGGGAGTTGGAAGCTCCTGACTGCACTGAACCCCAGTTCTGACTGCACTGATCACCAGTTCCAGGCGAGCCCCTGGGGACCCAACTCTTATGGGGAGAATCTGGACTATCAGGTGGAAACTTGGGAGCCAGGGAAGGCAGAGGTCTGGAGGTGCGCGCGCAAGGGCAGGCTGATGGGAAGCCAAGACTGTCTGCTCCACCCTGAGACTCCACCCCATCCAAGCTGAGCACAGAGGCTTTTGCAATTTGGCAAGTCTAATCCTATAAGGCTGTCTCCAGCACTGAACTTCTTCCAGTGTAGACACAGCTGATCCTCACAGCCAACTGGCCTGGAGGTCAATTCCTCCCAGTGATACCAACAACAATCAAGACTTAACTACAACAAGGCTGTACACACAGTCCACAAAGGGGTGCACCAAGAGTGTCCACCTCAGGTTAACTTAGGAGCCTGACCCACTGGGCCATATAGGAAACCTAGCATACAAAGCTACCCTACCAACTCAGGGAAGCAGCGAAAATGCGGAGACAAAGAAACAGATCACAAACAAAAGAAATGGAGGAAAACAAACGACTGGATGTAGAATTCAAAACCACGGTTATAAGGCTTCTCAAGAATATCCTAGAAAAGGCCGATAAATATAATGAGACCCTCAAAGATATGAAAAAGGACCAACTAGAAATTAAACATACACTGACTGAAATAAAAAATATTATACAGAGACCCAACAATAGACTAGAGGAATGCAAGAATCAAGTCAAAGATTTGAAATACAAAGAAGCAAAAAACACTCAACCGGAAAAGCAAAAAGAAAAAAGAATCCAAAAAGTTGAAGATAGTGTAAGAAGCCTCTGGGACAACTTTAAGCGTACCAACATCAGAATTACAGGGGTGCCAGAAGAAGAGAGAGAGCAAGATACTGAAAACCTATTTGAAGAAATAATGACTGAAAACTTCCCCCACCTGGTGAAAGAAATAGACTTACAAGTCCAGGAAACGCACAGAACCCCAAACAAAAGGAATCCAAAGAGGACCATACCAAGACACATCATAATTAAAATGCCAAGAGCAAAAGACAAAAAGAGAATATTAAAAGCAGCAAGAGAAAAACAGTTAATTACCTACAAGGGAGCACCCATACGATTGTCAGCTGACTTCTCAACAGAAACTATGCAGGCCAGAGGGGAGTGGCAAGAAATATTCAAAGTGATAAATAGCAAGAACCTACAACCAAGATTACTCTACCCAGCAAAGTTATTATTCAGAATGGAAGGTCAGATAAAGAGCTTCACAGATAAGAAAAAGCTAAAGGAGTTCATCACTACCAAACCAGTATTATATGAAATGCTGAAAGGTGTTCTTTAAGAAGAGGAAGAAGAAAAAAAGATAAAAATTATGAACAACAAATACATATCTATCAACAAGTGAACCTAAAAATCAAGTGAATTAAAAATCTGAGGAACAGAATAAACTGGTGAATATAATAGAATCAAGGGCATAGAAAGGGAGTGGACTGATAATTCTCAGTGGGAAAAGGATATAGAGGGGGTGCAGGAAGAGACTGGACAAAAATCATACACCTATTGATGAGGACAGTGTGGGGGAGGTAAGGGCAGAGGGTGGGGTGGGAACCAGGTGGAGGGGGGATATGGAGGGAAAAAGGAGAAAAATTGTAATAATCTGAATAAAGATTTATTAAATTAAAAAATAGAATAAATGTCAAGGCATATGAAAGTACCCAGGGATTCAAATCCCCCATCACCTCAGTTGTTGTCTGCAGAGTTATTTACTAAGCCAGTGGTCGGCAAACTCATTAGTCAACAGAGCCAAATATCAACAGTACAACGATTGAAATTTCTTTTGAGAACCAAATTTTTTAAACTTAAACTTCTTCTAACTCCACTTCTTCAAAATAGACTCACCCAGGCTGTGGTATTTTGTGGAAGAGCCACACTCAAGGGGCCAAAGAGCCGCATGTGGCTCAGGAGCCACAGTTTGCCAACCACGGCACTAAGCTACATTAATGTATTCCAACTGCTGACATACCATTTAGAAACTTTGGCTGAACTTTTAATTTATTATTGAAATGAATATGATCTCTTTTTAAAGAAATCTAGTGCAGAAGTGGATTAGTCAATAAGGTAGAATTTAATAAGATTTATGTATGACCCCTTTTGATATGATCCTCTCCCCAGGGGAGAAAAAAAATACATATAGATGGTATTTTGCATTTAATTTCAAGATGTTCACAGGTCCCTGAAGCTCTTGGCTCTGGGTTAAGAACTTTTAATCAAATAAATAGAACATGTGATTATAAATCAGAAAACTTAGATTCTTATCTGACTTTAATGCTGCTGATGAAATGTGTGACCTTGGGTAAATTATGTATTTTTTGTGCATTAAAATCTTCATCTATAAACATGATTGGTAATGTTGGTAATAATTTATTCCTCAATATAGAGAATTTCTGGCACTCTGGATGCATATCACCATATAAATCCAAGAAGATATCATTATTAAAAGTAATGTGTGGCCCTGATACTGTGCTCAATAAATGACAACTTCATACGTCTACATATATTTGTTTTCTTCCTTGCACATTAGAGGGATAAGCCTCAAATTAATTTTGTTTCTAGGGATTTTCAGTCTTACTGAGGCCTTCCTACAACTATCAAATTTAGAAAAAAACTATTCTAATATTGAATTGATACACAGGTGATTAATAGCATCCGCACTTGATTATCATCAATTGCTTCCTAAGTCTTGGTTTTAGGGAAAAAAAAAATGCTGTAAGACTTTCACTAAATTGCCCTATGGCACTTCAATCAAAGGTTTCTTTTGGATCATTAAAAGTTATAGATCTTGTTTAAGACTGAAATCATGTGGTTTCATTTAAGGAATTTCAAATTGATGCCAGACATTAGCATGACTTGAAATCATTTCATTTGAAGTACAGCCCTACTGCATTTGGTCTCAATTTTCCTATCTGTCTGATTTCAGACAAGGAATGGCCATGGCCCTTCATGGCCTTGTCTATAATTTAACATATCCCTGGGATCTTTCCATGTTGTCCAGATCCTAGAAGACAGCTCTCTTGCCAAATTTACTGCCTTAGTTATGTGTCTTTATTGACTAAATCAGGGCAGGTAAAGATGAAAATTGAATATGTTAATGCAACACTCAATCACTAAGAATAACACAAACCAGCTAGTTAGTGGAAATAGCGATGCTTTGTGGTAGGAAGTGAATCAAGATTTGGCTGGGGTAACTGATCATTTTGGGGGCAGTGAAATATAAACAATTGTAAATGGGATGTTTGAATGTTGAAATCATCTTAATGAGTTATTAACAAATCCCAAGTGCTATAAAAAGCATTGGTAGATACGAAACTCTGGTTTAAGGGTGTATGGAAATGATTCATTCTTCCTTGTGGTTCTTGAAATGCTACAGGCTCAATGGCAAGCTGCCTGATTATTGTTGGCGCTTTCTATATTTCATTTCAAATAAAGATAATAAACCACAAAGTTAAGGCCATATTCTATAAACTTCCTCTGAATGAAAAAAAAAGCCAACATATGCTTTCCACTACCCTAACTATTTTGAAGTATAAGAATATATTATTCTTTTTTATTGGGGAAACAAAGGGCAAATGTATTTTCTTGTATTCTCCCTGATTGTTAATATTTTTCTTCAAACTTTAAACTATTAACTGTTGGATATATAGCATCTTCAGAAAAAGAGAGAGGTATACTTGTCCAGTAGAATCATTATTTGTAAGATCAGGATGATTTATTAAAGAAATTATTTTGCTAAAAAATTCACAATATGAGAATAGGCATGTAGTTACATACTTTTAAGTTAAGTACACTGTGTGTTTTTTCTCATAACATTGATTAAACCTATAATGTAATAGGTACCTTTGTTACTATCTGTTTAATATCTGTTTCTCTCACTTGTAAGATAAATGAAGATATGATTATGTTCATTTTATTTTAATATTTTCTGGAATTTAATAATGTCAATCAAAGAGGAAATCAAAGTTTTTGACTGTTACATGAATGAGTGTTGAATTTTTCAAAAATTTTAGGCAAAATTACATATTATTAAGAATAAATATAATCTTTTAAAATTATATTATAAAAGTTTATAAGGATCTAATTAGCCTTTTTCAGCAGTGTGCTCTGCCTACATAATTATAACATGATTTTAAGATGTCTACTCTCTATGAGTTTTCCTATTGGATCCTGACCCTTTTAAGACTGTGCTTCTTGCTGTGAAGGGAAGTGTGGAAGTGACCTGCTGAAAAAGAGCATTAATTAGAGATAATTCACAAAAACTCCACTTTACTGATGACAACCTTTTGCAACTGCTTCTGATGCTCCTACTTCAACATTTTCAGTATTCAGTACTCTTTAATATGTCATTGTTTTTTTTACACATCGATACCTACTTCACTGTGTACTTTCTTGTAATTTTTGAGCTTTCTCCTTCCTTCTATTAACTTTGTTTGAACTGTCCTGGGACATGGCTTATAGGAGCTCCTCAGAGAACTGAGCTTAACCCTCACCTTACCAAAATAATATGGCTTTTTCAAGTGACATCACTGACACTTTTGTCCCTTTGACACCCCAGTAAGTTTATGGTGTGGCATCACTCTATTCCATCTGGGCATGATGCCTGGTGGCATTAACTTTAATTCAGGCACTTTTTAAACTGCATTTTGCAATGAATGGTTGCCTCAATTTTTTTTAAAAAAATTATTTTCATGTACTTTCCCCATTTAGTCCTGTGATAATGATTTCTTTATTTCTCCCCCTTTTCCAAGAAGAGAATGCAAATTTATCTTAATTTTAAAACATATTAAAGTATAACAAGTACAAAGAATATAAAAATGTTCACAAGTGGCAAAGATAATTTTTTGTTTCCTGTACTTTTTACCCAATTATAAGAACAATGTTTATGAGTTCAAGTTCTTAAGAGTATAAAGACCTAACATGAAGTAGTAATTGCCAACTAGTAAGTAATAGATTAAAAGCATATGAGAGGACCTAAAGTGCTTCGGTGTATAAAAGAATGAACTGTGGTATTAGTGTAAAAAAGTAAATTGCTGAAATCATGCTATTTTAATTCTGCCTTAGAAATAGCTATCACATTGAGTCAGTAATGTTTTTATTGTTTTCCTGTCTTTGGATGAATATGACATTGTTTTTTCAAAACCCCCCAGATAGTATAACAGAGAGGTTCATCTAACAGAATCAAATTGTGACTCTTATCTACAAAAGCAACAGAAAATCATGGTCTTTGTGATAAAGAAATGCATCCAAATCTCCTTTCACCTTTCAGCATGTAGAAGGCACATATTTCTACTGAGCATAGTGAGAACGGAGGTTTAGAGAGTAGGGAAACGATAAGTGGGCTTATCTTTCTTTCTTCCTTAACTACTTTTAAGACTTGTTTTTGAAGGTCCATACCTCTTTTAGCTAAGAAACCTCATTTGAATGTTAGGGCAAGCCTGATCTTGGATGGAACACCTCATACCCTTTGGCAATTCTGTCAACACTGATCTTTTTTTTTTTTCTTTTGTACTAAAGTTAATATACAGGCTACAGTTTAAAACAACATCCCTATTTCTGACACTCGGTGTAGCCAATATAACTAATGTCTACTGGTTACTTTATGCCATGAATAATTTATTCTTTCACTAAAACTGAGTTAAGAACAATCATAACAACATCTAGCTTAAGCTTATCATCTTCCTTATTACAGTGTATAATGGAAAGATAATTTTTGAAATCTTGGGATGTTAGAATCCCTGATACAGTCTCCTATCACTAAGTCAGAAATCAAAGGAAATTCAAGACTTCTTTATTTCCCATAATTTAAAATGGCATTGACCCAGAATATTTGTAAGAATTTTCCAAGCACCAATTTGCAAGCTATCCACTCTCATGTCATACCTGTCCTTCATTCAAGGTTTATTTCTATACAACAGGGTGATACTAGATCTTAAAATAATTATCTCTTTGAGAAAATAATACTCCTGATAAATTGTTTCCTGAAATGATTTAAAGTTCTTTAAAAGCTATTAAAATACATATATGATAACTAAGCAATTGGCTCAAATTTTATTCACTTACTACAATTATAGCTCTACCTAAAATTTCTATAATTAATCTGCTCTAATAAGCATTTATTATGCACTATGTATATATCTAGTAACATACTAAAGGGAAAAATACAAAACTGACTAAAACACTCTGGTTGAGAAATTAGTGTATCAACTCTACCTAGTCATATTTCATTATAATTGTTATTAACATGTTGCTTTGCAATATGTGGAGTTTGGTTCTCATATTATTAATATTTACTTTTTTGGTTTCACTAGGAAGAAGTAATCCATTAGTGCAGAATAACTTTTACTTACATAATTTTTATATATAGTCTTTTAAAATGTTGCACA
Source organism: Corynorhinus townsendii (assembly GCA_026230045.1). NCBI lineage: Eukaryota > Metazoa > Chordata > Mammalia > Chiroptera > Vespertilionidae > Corynorhinus > Corynorhinus townsendii. The sequence continues at coordinate 141,784,784 of JAPDVU010000005.1, read as the reverse complement.
AGAAAAAGTATGGGTAATGCTATGTACCAGAACAAAGGAAGAGATGAGGAAGATTCTAGTGAATTATTTTAAAAAAACAACTCTCTGATATTCTCAGTTATGGTTAAAAGATAAACACAGGAGCCCTAGCCAGGTTGCTAAGTGGTTAGAGCATCAGCCTGCAGACTGAAGTGTTGCAGGTTCGATTCTGGTCAAGGGCATGTACCTCGGTTGCAAGCTTGATCCCCGGCCCCAGTCGGGGCATATGCAGGAAGCAATCAATCAATGTGTCTCTTTCACATTGATGTTTCTCTCTCTCTCTCTCTCTCTCTGTCTCTCCCCCTCCCTTCCACTCTCTCTGAAAAATCAATGGAAAAACATATTCTCTGGTGAGGATTAACAACAACAACAGAAAGATAAACACATGAATAAAAAAACACAAACCTTTATTGCCCTTGACATGCACAAATCATCCCCCTTAGCTAACATAGCCTTAATTATGTACTATTTTTAAAATATATGTTTATACCATTTTGGTCAATGTAATGAGTGATTCTATGTTACCAGTTGGACATGAAATAATTATTATTTTTACCATATTGGAATTCGGATGAATACTCTGAGATATTGAATTCTCATACCCAATTAGCCCCATAAAAGGTGCATCACATACCCAATTGGCCCCATAAAAGGGCTAAGGAGCCCTTCACTCTCTACAAGCCTGAGCATACTATATCACCCACTTATACTTGCCAGTTATTAACCAGACTAAAAAAAGATTTTGGTTTGTAATGATTGCTTTGAGGAGCAGAAGGTGATATTCTGGTATGTGATGTACGTAAGCAAATAGAAAATATGGCAGGTTAAGCTACAACTAGAAATATGTTATTTGGTGTAAAGTTATTCCATTAAATTTAGATAGTATGGTTTAGGGCAGGACTTGACTCATCATTTAGAGTGTTCCAGGCCTGAGAAATTTGGCAAATCCAGATGTTGCAATTATCAGTTTTAGAACAATATCATTCTATCATACTATCTTTTCAACCTGGCCTTCATGAGAGTTAGGAAGAACAAGATGCACATCTTACAAGTTTCTTAAAATAAGTTAAGGTAAATTTAGGTTTATTATTACAAATAACATCTGGAAATCAATGTGGTACATAATTAGGAAATAAAACTTCAAAGTAATTTTGGAGGGGTTGCTCACAAATGAATTCATTCTCTGGAAATAAAATTTATGATATCAATGCTAATAAACTAATTGACATCAAACGTTGCCAGTGATACCAAATAATTTTTAAATTCGGGAACCACTTGGGTACCAGTACATGGGCTATGTGAAGTAACTACATACCAATGTTTCACAGTTTATTTCACTTTTCAATTATTTTATTTTTCTTTCATGCTTACTGATTTTATTGTTAGGATATAAAAATATTCATTTTATGAAGTCTAGGAAAATGCCACCCAGTAAAAACTCACTATCATTCTTCATTTGCAGATAACTTTTGTTTTGCTGTTTCCTTTTCATGCTCCTTCTCAAAGATGACTTGTGTTTTATTTATGTTAACTGTGTTTTATTTATGTTGACTTCATACATTAAAAAAAAGTACGTTTGCTGGGTTGGAGTCTTTCCTCTACAGCTCTCCTTCATCAAAGGTTTGAGCACTTGTGCTACTATCTTTCTCACTCCCCCTAGCCTGGACATTATTCTAGGTGATGTAAGTTATTTTTAGATTACTAGTTTCTAGTAAAATTTCATCTTTTGCCTTTTACTTCTGTGGTCACACATTTGTCAACACCTCAAACTGGCCCAACTCTAAAATGTTACATAATGAAAGAAGAACAACAGTAAACCACTTTAGGGACATATATCTCATTCTCTTTATTTCATTCTTGTTGTCCCTTTTTCTCTTTCTCCTTCCCTCTCACCTTTCAGTTGCCCCTCCCTCCTTCTCTCCCTTTCTACCCTTCTTCACTTGATATACTTCTGCTCTCACAGGACACACTGTGCTTTGATTCTTTAATTTTCCCTGTAAGCCCTCTTCTGCCTCCCCTTGATTTCCAAATCAATTTATATTTTCTAACCCAAGAAAATTATTTGTTGTACAGGGTTGTTCTGTGTTTTATAGGATGTTTAGCCTTCATTGACCTTTGTCCACCAGATTCCATTAGTAGCTCCCTCTCAAGTTGTGACAATATAAAATGCCTCAAGACATCATCAAATGTCCTTTGAGAAGCAATATGGCTTCTATGAAAACTCATAACATCAACCATGTTTTTCTTGCCAACATCCTGTGTCTATTTACCCACTGTCTATCTGTTACAATAGCCTGGAGACATGGCAATACTGAGAAACCCAGGAGCCCTTCCTCTTTATTCCTGTTTCTGGGTTTCTGAGTAGTGTTTAAGAAATCACACAGTGGTGTCCAACGTCATTGCTGCCTAACAATCTTTCTTTATTTCTTGAAATTTCACTCTCCAATTCTCTCTCTATAGCATCTATTTTGATAATTTTATACTCTTCTTAAGATTCTCTTTGTGCCCCTCTTGACTAAACCTGGTGGGAGAATAGCCAGCTAAGTTTTGCCACTAAATGTAAGTCATTTTCAGAGATTTGGTCATATGCTGGGCAGGGCCACAGCCCTGAGAGAGAACGTTATGAAAGACAAAGCTAGTGGCTTTCCCCATTGATCACAACTTGGCCCCTGTAGCACTGCCAGTGTTCTAGATAATATTGTGAATGATGACTCTAGCAGAATATAGGAAGGAAAAAAAATGTTTTGGTTTTCATATTTGTATTATCTTTATTTCTTCCTAGAGTTTTGGTTTTTGTTATATTTTTTTATAATTTTAATGTAGAGATAGAAGTATTTTCTCCTCTCTGAAGTATTTTCCTACTGAGTATATATTTTTAATACCAAATCAATGAGCCATTCCCCAAATCAGTTAAAAGTAAAAAAACAAAAAACAAAAAGCGAACAAAAAAAAAAGATTGAGAAGGAATGATAGTTGAAGAATTAATGGGAGTATATTAAAATTTTTCAGAAAATAATATTATAGAGGTTGGAAATATCTGAACAGCCTGAAATTCACAAAGACTATTTTAATACTTCAGTTTTTATTTTTTTGTCAGTTTATAAAGCCTTTTATAGACATTTGCCTCTAATTTTCATTCAATGTTAAATCTTCTATTTTTATAATAGATATAGCTCCTTACTCATTTTTATATTTCATTCTTCCATCAATGCATTATTTGTATTATCATAGCTTTTGATCATTTCTGAACTAGGAAAATAAATTAGTATTATCCAGCTCTATAATTTCCTTCTGTTTCCCTTTGAGTTCCTTACATATAAAGTTTTTGTTTAACTTTTTTTCTCATTATTTGATTTTATTTGCAATTTTAAATGTTTATTCTTGGTGACTTTTCTCTAATGGGGAAGTAAATGAAGTAATTGTCTATAAAGGGAAGGCTTTGATTTAATGTGAAAAAATATTGTCTTCTAAAACAACTACATTATAAAATTATAAATATTATTTCACACATTCTCTTGATATAAAATCATGATTATTTTAATGATGTTATATATAATCATATCTTACACAACGACTCTAGTAAATGCGTGTTTTTGGCTAAGCTATTCCAATCTTAAGCTTTTTGTCTCATGGATCCTGTACTAAGGGCAAAGCCTATTGTAAAAAAGTATCCCTTTTTTAATAAATTAATGCCAAACCTTTAGCTCTTTGGAGATGTAATTTTATCAGAAAGGAAATTGGCCTTGTTTATAGCCTTTGTGTTTTTGCTATTCTAAGTGGATTTTCATGCTTGTGAAAATGAGGTACTGGCAGGACCGGAATGAAAAGGAGGATATTGGGCCCATTTCCTCCTTTGACTCTGCCAAGCCAGTTTGCACTTTTACAAGTAAATTCTCCTGCTCTTCCACACAAGAGCCTCTCCTGTGCAGAAAATTAGGACAGCATCTGAGGAGGTCTAGTACAAGGACAACTGTCCACTAGGGACCAAGCTAAGACTAGTAAACCAATTTTCACTTGTGAACAATGCCAGAATCAACCCATATGTCTCCCATGGTGAAGCACTGTAGTGCGTCATTGACCCACTGTGCCACTTATCAGCTTCTCTCTGCTCACTGTCTTGTGAATTAATATCTCAGCTGCTACCATACCAGACCCTGCGTTTATTTCTGCTAGGAATGCTGCTGAATGAATAGCAGTTCTCTATAACAAGTGATCAGGGCACAGCATTTTCAAATTTTTAACTGAAAGCAATAGCTATTTGCCATTCAGTCCTAGCTTATCATCATCATTAGGTTGGGAAATCACAATTTGGAGGCTTGTTGTGATATGCTGTCAACCTGACATCTTATAATTTTAATATGTCTGTGGTTAATAATTAATTGCTTTAACTCAGTAGGTGGGATCTGAATTTGGCTCAAAAAAAGAAATCCCTCTGAGCAGAAATATCCTTTGAGACTCCAACATCGTACAAAGTCCCCCCCCCCCCTTCCGCCCCCAATCAACCTCGTTGCCTTCTTATTTAAATGATCTGGCATATAATGAAATCTGGATCAAAAGCTCCAGGCTTAAAATATACAACAAAAAGCTGCTTCTGGGTGAAGAGTTTGGATCCAAATCAAAATGTTTCTGTGCTCTGGTCATTATCACATGCAGTTAAGTGCTGGGAATTACTGATGTTCAAAAGATTTTGGGGGAAAAGGCACCTGCTTTCTCACGCTAGTTTATGTTTGTCGTCTTGATAAAAATGCAAGGCAACATATGCAGAAATTGTGCAAGAACATCATTCACATGGTAATTCCTTTGTATTTGAATAATTTCTTTTCAGGTGCTGGACTAAATGCCAGACTGGGCAAATTTGAGCATCTCCATACCTTCAGTTCTTCCACGACCATATTTTAGTGTGTCATTCATTTGTTTTATCAAAGAAAACCACTTTGTCAAGTCTTCACAATGCAGGTGCTGCTGCTTGGGTTTTTCCTAGGTCACAAACCGTAATGTGAAAAGGTTTCTCATATTTTGTCTGATGAATATTACTAGCAATATAGTCAGTATGACCTCTCTAATTCTTTCTCTCAGTCAAAATTTTTAGTTTAATACTTTTGACAGGTAAAATAATATACAGGTAGACTCAAGGATGCCTACACTAAGTCAAGTCTATGATAAATTTAAATGAGACTTCCCACTGCAAGCTCCAATTATATTCTGCATTTCCATAATATTAGGTGCACTGACTGCGTGTTCTTACAATCTCTACCTGCCTGATGTTGAAATTTAGGAATGCTACGCATTATTCTGTTTTTCTTAAGAGAAACTCAAGATTCTTGAAAAGTTATTCTGGGAGTATACATAATTCTTTAGAAAAATCTGAATTATATTAAAAACAGGGAAAATGTATATGTAAAAGTCTGTGAGATATATATCACAGAGATAGCTTGTGGTCTTAATCTCATATTCAATAATAATCAAGTACTAGTGTCTTGCTTGGAGCTCCATGCTGAGCAGGGTGGAGAGAAGCTCTGTCCAATCTCTGAATGCATAAGTTCTTTGAAAACTCATAAATGTTTGTCAGTGGGCAGACGGTGGAAATATCAAACTTGTGCTCCACAAGCCTACTCTCTGACCCTAGAAAACCACTTATTATTGAACCTGTGGTAATTTGCATATGATAACCAGCTGGTAAAAACAGCATTTCAAAGTTTAAATAAATGTTGGTTTTTCTAAATTCATTAATACAGTATCTCCTTTCAAACAAGTCTTCTCAAGTCCCAAAGATCCTTCAGATATAGTCAAATTGTTCTTTTTTTCTGAAAGAGGCACCTTTTGTATATATGTAAAGTCTTATAATGTAATCATACTAAAGTATTTGTTTTTTATAAAATTATTTCTATGTAAGGCTTAATGTTTGAGGCTATTAAGTCATAGGTAACTTGTTAGCCAATAAAATATACTACCAGTATGGCAGTGGATTTGTTTCTACATGGAGCTCAAAATCAAAACTCATATTTAATTATATATAAGAAGTGGTGTATTGGAATCAGCTTATTCCAACTTGTGAGAGATGATTATTAAATTCTCAGTCCTTTTTTTTTTTTTTAAAAAAAAAAGCAGCTTGTCAAATAAAGCCATTATTAAAAATTAAATTGGCCCAGCAGGCATGGCTCAGTGGTTGAGAGTGGACCCATGAACCAGGAGGTCATGGTTTAATTTCCAATCAGGGCGTATGCTCGGGTTGCAGGTTCAATCCCCAATGTGGGGTGTGCAGGAGGCAGCTGATCAATGATTCTCTCTCATCATTGATATTTATCCCTCTCCCTCTCCTTCCTTTCTGAAATCAATAAAAATATATTTAAAAATTAAATCATATAAACTTATGGTGAACTAAATAAGCTTACAAACAGAGTACATTTTAAAAATTCATCAATTTCTAATTATTTCACTACAATTTGCTGTTATCTATATAAAGTTATTTATCTATATGGTGAAAATAGTATAAATGATGTACTAATGTGCATTTCTTTCCAACTCTGCCTTAAGTGATATTATGTTGGTTGCTTGGAATTTGCATGGTGGGGGCATTTACATCACAGAAACTGGCAAGCACTAAAATAAGGGCATGATTTATTATGTTGATTGTCTATATAGACCATAGATTGACAAACATTTCGGTAAAAGATCAGATAATAAATATATAAGGCTTATTGGTTATAGAGTCTGTTTTTGTTGCAACTACTCTAGCTTGTTATTGTGTCAAAGCTCATATGCAATACATTAGTGAATGGGTGTGGCTGTGTTCCTATAAAACCATATTTATAAAAGTAGGCAGCCAGCTCCCTGGCCAGAGTTGGGTCTAGACTAAAGAAAATAATAAAAAAGTGTTAATCATGCAGATTAAATATAAAATATTTTTGTGCCGTATTTGTAGTCATGACATAGCAAAAAAGGTTGAGAAAGTCAGTATTTGAAAACTATTATCTCATTCAGTACAGACATAGGTTTAAAAAAAAACTGAAGCAAACAGCAATAGCCTGATGCTAATCAAAGAGAGGAAATTTGGGAAACAGTAGAATTAATACAATGGATTAAAATGCATATATTTGCTTACATCCATGAGTTCATAACAATATTAAAATAAACATAGTAGGTAGCTGACCTGTAAGGATGCTAGGGAACCAATTGATTATTTTCAAAACTTCCATAAAATGGCCAATAATCAAGATATTTTTCCTAATCTTGTCTATATGAACTATACTTCAGGGTGGGAAATTAATTTATAAGGTGACATTTTGGAATTAATATATGGAATTATTTGAAGAACCAAGATGGAGGCATAGTTAAACACCTATACTTGCTGCCTCTCACAACAACATCAAAATTACAACTAAAAGGCAGAACAACTACCACGCAGAACCACAGGAAAGCTGGCTGAGTGGAAGTTCCACAACTAGAGAGGAGAAGAAAGCGCATTGAGACTGGAAAGAGGTGCAGAGGCACAGAAGGTGCTGGCATCTGGATGTGCTGCTCTTTTAATCGGGAGGAAGATACAAGCTCTCGCTTGCTCTGAACACCAGTTCCAGGTGAGACTCTGGGGGACCCAGACACATATGGGGAGAAACTGTACTATCTGGCATCGGGACAAGAACACGAGGGTGGCTTTCTCTCAGAGGTGCTCACAGCGATCATTGTTCTTGCATGGTGGCACGGGACACGAGGAGCCGGGGACCTCTCCAGTGCAGGGCTGACTGGCAGCCATTGCTGTTTGCTCTGCCCTGGTGATTCCCAGAGACCCTGCCCCACCCAACTTACAACCCCACCCAAGCTGTGCGCAGGGGCTTTTGCATATAAATGTCCTGTTCTTTCTCTGCCTGAAACCTGTAAAACTGCAGGTGGGTCCAGAGCTTCCAAAAGAAGGCCCAAGGCCTGGCAGCAGCAGCCTGCCTTGTCTGGGCATTTCCAAAACCCATACAAAGAGGAGGAATCTGCAGACATCTCTATAGCTCCTTCTGGGCGGCCCCAGACAGTGGCTGGCCTTGCACCTCCTTGGAGATCCAAGAACCAGTGTACCTCGTGGTCAGAGTGAGACTATACCAGATTATAACTCTTCACATCCATAAGAAACACACTCAAGGGGCAGACTCAGTGAGCACCAAAACCACACTGAAGCAAGTCCTGTCCCATAAGGATGTCTCCTGTGCAACAGATCTTCCAGTGTACACACAGCTGGTCATCACAGCCAATTGGCCTGGAGGTCAATCCCTCCCAGTGTTACCAACAGCAATCAAGGGTTAACTACAACAAGACTGTGCAAACGGCCCACAAAGGGGTGCACCAATAGCGTCCACATCAGGTGACTGGGGAGGCTGAGCCACTGGGCCATATAGGACACCTACCACACAAGGCCACTCTGTCAATTCAAGGAGACTTAGCAGCTACCCAGGACATAGAAACAAACACAGGGAAGCAGCCAAAATGCGGAGACAAAGAAACAAGTCACAAATGAAAAAATGGAGGAAAGCAAACTACTGGATATAGAGTTCAAAACCACCATGGTTATAAGCTTACTCAAGAACCTTCTAGAGACCTCTGAGAAATTTGGTGAGACTCTCAAGGATATGAAAAAGGATCAATCAGAAATTAAGCATACACTGACTGAAATAAAGAATAATATATTGAGATTCAAAGGCAGATTAGAGGATCCCAAGAATCAAGTCAAAGATTTGAAATACGAAGAAGCAAAAAACACCCAACCAGAAAAGTAAAAAGAATACAAATATATGAAGATAGTGTAAGGAGCCTCTGGGACAACTTCAAGCGTACCAACATCTGAATTATGGGGGTGCCAGAAGAAGAGAGAGAACAAGATATTGAAAACCTATTTGAAGAAATAATGACTGAAAACTTCCCCCACCTGCTGAAAGAAATAGACTTATAAGCCCAGGAAGTGCAGAGAACCCCAAAGAAAAAGAATCCAAGAGGATCACACCAACACACATCATAATTAAAATGCCAAGGGCAAAAGACAAAGAGAGACTCCTAAAAGCAGCAAGAGAAAATCTGTTACCTACAAGGGAGTACCTATATGACTGTCAGCTGACTTCTCAACAGAAACTATGCAGGCCAGAATCGAGTGGCAAGAAATATACAAAGTGATGAATAGTAAGAACCTACAACCAAGATTACTCTACCCAGCAAAGCTATCATTTAGAATTGAAGGTCAGATAAAGAGCTTTACAGACAAGGAAAAGCTAAAGAGTTCATCACCACCAAACTAGTATTATATGAAATGCTGAAGGGTATTCTCTAAGAAGAGGAAGAAGAAGAAAAAGGTAAATATAAAAAATTATGAATAACAAATTGACAACAAATACATATCTATCAACAATTTGCTTGAATTGAGACTTAATTAAAATTGTAACTTTGCAGTTAGATGATTTATTTTTCAAATATCTTTAATTCTATAGTTTTCCATGCCCCTGATTCTATTACATTCACCAGAATTCTATTACAATTCTCTCTCTTCTCTCCTATATTATTATTTTCCCTCTCTTCTCAATTATTTTTGTGCTATTATTTCTCTAGTCTTACTAGTAAATAAAAATTTCCTTTAGCTGTACTAGCCCTGCTGGCCACCATAACATTTCTTTGCTCCCCTTTAAAGTAAAACTTTTCAGAAAAGATATTTCTATGTGCTGTCTTCAGTTTCTATTTCTCAGTCTCTTAAAGCTGCTGATATTGGGCTTTTGCCTCTATAGGTATGCCATAAAAAATTGATATTGTTGATCTTAGCCATTAACTTTCATACTGGTAGACTAATGGTCACTTTTGGGTTCTTGTATTACTTGACCGCATAGTAACATTTGACGGTATTGATCACTCCATCTTCCTTAATCCCATGGCCACTCTTTTCTCCCACCTTACTCATTACTCTTTTCTATTTTTCTTTGCTGGTTTCTCCTCATCTTTTTTATTCTCAAGGCTGTGCTCCCAGGCTTGATCCTTGATGCTCTTATTCTTTTTTTTTTTTAAATAAATCTTTATTGTTCAGATTATTACAGATGTTCCTCTTTTTCCCCCCATAGCTCCCCTCCACTTGATTCCCACCTCCCTCCACCCCATGCCCTTACACCACTGTCCTCATCCAGAGGTGTAAGATTTTTGTCCAATCTCTTCCCGCACCCCTCAAGCCCCATCCCCCCTGAGACTTGTCAGTCCATTCCCTTTCTATGCCCCTGATTCTATTATATTCACCAGTTTATTCTGTTCATCAGATTTTTTATTGACTTGATTTTTAGATTCACTTGTTGATAGATATGTATTTGTTGTCACTTAGTTGTTCATAATTTTTATCTTTACCTTTTTCTTCTTCTTCCTCTTCTTAGAGAATACCCTTCAGCATTTCCTATGATATTGATTTGGTGGTGATGAATTCCTTTAGCATTTCCTTGTCTGTAAGGCTCTTTATCTGACCTTCATTTCTAAATGATAGCTTTTCTGGGTAGAATAATATTGGTTGTAGGTTCTTACTATTCATCACTTTGTATATTTCTTGCCACTCGATTCTGGCCTGCATAGTTTCTGTTGAGAAATCAGCTGACAGCCATATCGGTACTCCCTTGTAGATAACAGATTTTCTCTTGCTGCTTTTAGGAGTCTCTCTTTGTCTCTTGCCCTTGGCATTTTAATTATGATGTGTGTTGGTGTGGTCCTCTTGGATTCCTTTTCTTTGGGGTTCTCTGCACTTCCTGGACTTGTAAGTCTTTTTTTCACCAGGTAGAGGGTGTTTTCTGTCATTATTTCTTCTAATAGGTTTTCAATATTTTGCTCTCTCTCTTCTTCTGGAGCCCCTATAATTCAGATGTTGGTATGCTTGACGTTGTCCCAGAGGCTCCTTACACTATCTTCATATTTTTGGACTTTTTTCTTTTTGTTTTTCTGGTTGGGTGTTTTTTGTTTCCTCATATTTCAAACTTTTGGTTTGATTCTTGGGGTCCTCTAGTCTACTGTTGAGTTTCTGTATATTATTCTTTATTTCAGTCAGTATTTGGCATTCTCATTAAGATCCTTGAAAGTCTCACTAAGTTCCTCAGAGGTCTAACTAAGTTTCTCGGCGGTTTCTAGAAGATTCTTGAGTAACCTTATAACTGTGGTTTTGAACTCTATATCCAGTAGTTTGATTTCCTCCATTTCTTTCATTCGTGACATGTTTCTTTGTCTCTGCATTTTGGCTGCTTCCCTGTATTGATGGAGTGGCTTTTTGTGATAGGTGACCTATAGGGCCCAGTGGCTCAGCCTTCCCAATCACCTGAGGTGGACACTTTTGATGCACCCTTTTGTGGGCTGGGTGCACTGTCTTGTTGTAGTTAAGCCTTGATTGCTGTTGAAACAGTGAGAGGAATTGACCTCCAGGCCAATTGGCTCTGAGGATCAGCTGTGTCTATAATGGAAGAACCGCTGTGCTGGAGACACCCTTATGGGGCAGGACTTGCTTCAGTGGGGCTTTGGTGCTCACTGAGTCTGCCTCTTGAGTGTGTCACTTATGGATGTGAGGAGTTGAAATCTGGTGTTGTCTCACACTGACCTCTAGGTACACTGGTTCCTAGATCTCCAAGGAAGTGCAAGTCAGCTACTGTCTGAGGCCACCCAGCAGGAGCTACAGGGAGATCTGCAGATCTCCTCTTTGCTTGTGGTTTGGAAGTTTTGGAGCTGTCTGACCCAGCTGCAGTTTGTTAGGTTAAGCTGTGAAAGGGCAGGCTATTCATATGCAAAAGCCGCTGCACACAGCTTGGGCGGGTTTGTAAATTGGGTGGGGTGGGGTCTCAGGGAATCACTAGGGTGGGGCAAACAGTGATGTCTAAACAATGATTCCTGTGTGCACCTATGCAAGAAAGCCACCCTCACTTTCTGACCTGATGCCAGAAGTACAGCTTCTCCACGTATGAGTCTGGGTCCCCAGATTCTCACCAGAAACTGGAGTTCAGAGAAGTTGTGAGTTTGTATCTCCCTTCCAATTGAAAAAAAACAGCACACCCAGTCGCCAGCCCAATTCGCGTGTGCCTCCATACCTCTGCTTTTCCGAGCTTCTGCACCTCCTACAAAGTCCCAATGAGCTTCTTTCTTTCCTTCTAGTTGTAGAACTTCTACTCCACCAGCTTTCCTGTGGTTCTGGGTGATAGTCATTTTGTCTTTTAGTTGTAGTTTTGGTGTGGTTGTGAGAGGCAGCACGTACAGGTGTATACCTTATTATGCCATGTTGGTTTCTCCTGATGCTCTTATTCTTTACTTACAAACTCATCTCATTAATATCTCATCCGAATATATGGCTTAAATACCATCTACATGCTGTAACACCCAATTTTATACCTATAGCCCAATCTTTATACAAAAGCCCAGAACATTTTATCTGTTTACCTCAGATTGGTTCTGAGATGTCAAGTATATACCTCAAATGTAAAACATCCAAGAATGAGCTCCTGTTGTCTGAGTCTTCCAAACTGCACTATCCACAGTTTTCTCCAAGTCAGTTAATGGCAATTATAGTCTAACTATAGGTCCAGTGCACAAAATTCATGCACATTAAAAGCTAATTAGAGGAAATATTTTAATATTGCTATTTGCCCTTTCTCTATAGTAGAAATGTCACAGGTGAAAGAAAATTAGTAAAATGTATATGAAAATCTTCCTCCTTTCAGAGTCTGGGGTGTGCCGCAGGACCCAGAGTCAAGTCCCTGCCCACCCATGTCTTGAAATCACGCGAGACAAGACCTGGCTGGCCCCACCCCCATCAAGCCCCGCTGGGTGGGGGGCGCAGGCTCAGGTCCCCCAGCGCATGCCACAGCCTCAGATCCCCCATCGCAGCCTCAGGTTCCCTGGCTTGGTGCTATGGCGAGAGGTGTGGCCTCAGGTCCTCGGGCCTGGCACTGGGGCTGAGGGCGCGGCCTGAGTTCCCCTGGCCTGGTGCTGGGGCAGGGGGTGTAGTGTGAAGTCCCCCGGCCTGGGCCGGGGTGGGGAGTGTGCTTTGAGGTCCACCATCAAGCCCTGCTGGGCAGGGGGCATGGCCTGAGGTCCCCCGGCCCAGGCTGGGGCCAGGGTACGCAGCCTGAGGTCCCCTGACCTGGCGCTGGGGGGGTGGGCAGTTGCCACATCAGGTCCCCTGGCCTGCTGCTGGGGTGGGGTGTGTGGCCTGAAGTCCCCTGGCCTGGCACTGGGGCAGGGGCCAGGTCTGAGGTCCCTTGTCAAGTCCCACCAGGCAGGGGGCACAGCCTCATGTCCCCTGTGCCGGCCCAGCACCACGCAGCCTCAGGTCCCTGCTGATTGCTCGTTAAGGCTCATTACAGGAACCCAGTCTCCATAAGGGTGCGGCCATCTTGTGTTATGGAAACCCCATCTCAGCTGTAGGTGCAGCCATCTTTGTTGTGGTGTGATGGTCATTTTGCATATTCCCTCTTTATTAGATTAGATTGCAGTCATCTCACAATCTGCATATAATCCATCAGGAATTTCTGTTAGATCTGCCTTTAATATACTGTATCCTCCACTTCCACCACCTCCATGGCCATCTCTCTGGTTTGGGACACTATTATTTCTCACCTGAATTGTTGCAATACCCTCTCACCTGGCCTCCCTGCTTCTACACTTGCACCCCAGGGTCTTTTCTCAACACAAAAGCCCAAGAGCTCTTTTTGAAATGACAATCGTATCACATATCACTACTCTGCTCCACACCTAGCAATGGCTCCTCATTTTACTCAGAAAAAGGGTCAGAATCCTTGAAGATGCTTAAAGGCCCTATATATACACCCTGCAAACCCCTCATAACCACCCTCACCTCATCTTCAAAATGTCTCAGCAGTCCCCAGAACCCCTCAGTTCCTTCTAATTGCTACTTCCTTTTCCTTTCTTCTACTCCACCTGAAAAGTTCCTTGCTATATACTCCACCTGAAAACTTCTTTCCTGAAATATATTCATTCAGATAACTCCACCATCTCTTTTATATCTTTGCCTGAATTTTACTTTCTCAATGAAGTATGCTTTGCCCTCTCTGTTTTATACTACTATCTGCACCCTGCTTTTATAAACCTACACTCTTCCTCCTCATTATCTCTTTTCCTTTTATTTTTTGTACATAGCACTTATTATTTTCTTGCCTATTTTATAGTTTCTTATTTTGTTTATTTTCTATCACTGCACTAAAATATGGCAAGAAATTCCCTTTAGTCTGTTTTCTTCCTTATTTATTCTAAAAACTTATGAAAGTGCTCCACCCATAGTAGATCATTAACAATCATCTCTTGTGTTGAATTTGAAATATATATATATGTGTGTGTGTATATATATATATATATATATATATATATATATATATATAATAAAAGCTTAATAGTTTTGACCCTTAGCATGTGGTTTTCTTTATAGCAATTATCCAAAATAAGAAGATAATTTGAAAAATCTAAATTTCATTTAAGAATTTATGTCTTTTCGCAGCAAAATTAAGTTTCTAAGTTAAGAAGTTAGTCATTTATTAAAAATGTGTCTGTATTTTTTTATGTACATGTGGTTGGGAGTCAGGGAAAGAAGAACATGAAAGTATTAAATTGTTGGGGAAGATCTGACCACAGAAAAATCATTTGCAACAGGCATTTGAGAAACTACAATCTCTGGAGGATATATTTATGATGGCTTTCAAAATCAGAGAGCTAGAGAGTAAATTAGGAAAACAAGGACAAAATAAATATCTATTGTCATGTCATCTGTCATCTTCATAATTTTTCTTGAGAAACCTCTGACTCAAGATTTAGAAGTTTTAACACTTTGCTTGTAACATTATATCACAATTATAAAGAGTCATTAATTTAATTTGATAGTTCTTTCAAACTCTTTACATTATGCTGGAGAGTCCTATTTCACAATTAATTATTGCAAAAAGAGTAAGATCTCACTGGGAAATATTTTTTTCAAGTCTGAATAGGATAATATTAAATTGAAATTCATAATTTATATTATAAATGCAGAGTGAAGTTGATTGTTTTGGGGTACTAGCTCTTCGTAACTGAAAATGGAAGCTGATAATAGTACTTTAACAATTTTAATAAAAGTTCTTCCATATGTATTTCTTTAGTGGGGTATTTTCCCGTTACCATCCTGGTAAAATATGGGATTATCACCATTTATCTTTTTGGAATATTGGTCAGAAAGTTCTAAACAGGATAACCACATTTAACCACATATAACTAGATCTATGCACTCTAAAACATATGTTGGATACCAAGCTATTTAGCAAGCATGTGGTGAGCCAAGCTGAACCATAAATAAAGATACTGTTTGGTAACTGCTGGGCATTGTGGTTTGGGGATGGTTGTTCTGGCTTTGGCACTCCATTTCTAATCTGTTGGCGAAGTGTTTACATTCTATGATTATACTTCCATCTCTACACCAAGTTGTGGCTTACATTTTAAATTTCAAGCTCTTCTGGAATACTGTTGGTATAGCTTTTTCAAGATTTGCCTCGAGAGCCCTGTGTTTTATTGCCAATTAGATAGATTTCCTAACCCATAGTCTGAAGGGAAAGAAAAAAATTCTTAAAACATTAACCATAATAAATAGGTTTTATAAAAGTTTTAAATCCCAGTATAGTTAATCAATTTGAACAAGACATTTAAGCTGTAAATAGCATTTTAAAATAAACAGAGCCTTACACAAAGTGACAGTTAGAATTACATTTTCTGCTTCTGAGTGTAAGAAAATTAATGTACCAAAAAAGTGCCTACTATTTAAAGACGTCTTGCTCCAGACATATTTAACAACTGAGATTTGCAGTGGGTAGACCACTGAAGTGTCTCGTCATTAAATTATCTACTGAACATTAGAAACAGATGTACTCCTGGAAGTCTTGCATGGCAACATTGTTTTGCAATTTCTCAATTAAGACATTGCTAAAACTGGAAACAGAGCTGAACTCACAGGTCAATTGTCTTACCTTAATCATGGAGAAAGAGAGTGGTGAGTTTTGAGAAGGCCTAGTAGTTTTCATTGGCAATTTGATATAACTTTGAATGTGAATTCTTCACCTTTTTTTTTTTTTCCTTCACTAGCTAAGGAATTCACAAAAATTATTCATTTTAAATATCACTCAAGCTTTAAATTAGTTTTCCACATACTAATGCCATACACTACTTTTGGCATATTGAGTCACATGGGAAATCTTACAAAGCAGATTAAAAAAAATAGATGTTCAAAAAAGTTATACCCATTCTTTCCAATCACTAGAAAAATTAGCTGTGTACTAGTAACTCTCTGGAAATAAACTATAGAAAACAATATTTAAAGAAAAGAAAATTTCAGTGAGGCATATTTATTGGGATGGGATTGTACAAAATAAATGTATAAAAAGAAGAAGACTTAATCCCCAGATATTATTGCTATGGTTCACATTAGACCTGTGGCACTATTATTATAAATTCTAATTTATGAACTATTAAAGTGATCTGTTGGTATTTTGGAAAAAGTGTTGAAAATAAAATTTTAATTTACTATTGAGCTATTTCATTTCTGTAAATTTCTTATAAGAAGATTTTATATTCTGATTATATCACTTAAAAAATGAATATGCAGCTTCTGACCAGGATGTAGGCCATAATGCAGTAGTGGATAGAATTTAAAAACCTTAATAGCTGAGGTTTAAATTTGTTGACCACTTCTCTAGGAAGAATTTCTAAATAGAAGGGATACCAACTCTATAACAATTTATTGACTCATTCCTTCACCTGATATATTTTCCATAGAAATTAATTAGGGAAATATTCTTAAATTCAGTTAATATGTGTGAGAATTCTTTTTTGAACTTTGGTGGTTACAACTTATTAAGAAAGTTGGGCTTTGTTAAAAAAAATTCAAAAAATTTTTATTTTGTGTAATATTATATATTGAGATTGCTGCATGAAATGAATTTTTTTAAAAAAAAATTAACAAACCAGCCCTAGCTGGTTTTTGGCTCAGTGGACAGTCAGCCTGTGGACTGAAGGGTCCCAGGTTCAATTATGGTCAAGGGCACATGCCCTGGTTGCAGGCTCAATCCCACTAGAGGGTATGCAGGAGGCAGCTAATCAATGATTCTCTCTCATCATTGATGTTTCTCTCTCTCTCTCCCTCTCCCTTCCTCTCTGAAATCAATAAAAATATTTTTTAAAAAAATTAACAAACCAATCATTTTTCTGAATAAAGGGAAATAAAAGCTGCAAATTTTCTTCATCTATGGTTGTTATTCTCAAATATTTTTAAAAATTTTTTCTTATTTTTTTAACCATGGACTACATGTCCTTTTGCCCACCATCTGTTTATTTCAAATGAATTTGTTCACTCAGAATTTTCTATTTAAGAAAAGAAACACATTTTCTATAATTGTTCTATACCCACAGTTAAGGTTATTGTGCCAATATATGCATTTTCATTCATAAAATATAAACACTCAAAAGCATCACTTTTCTGTAAAAAGCTTGAAAGATTTCAAAGTTTGTTAGATTCTCCCCTAACTACTGCCCAATTGTAAATTTTTGAGCAAGATGAAAGAACTTCTTCATTAATTCCTCATTCCTTAAAAACACAAGTTAGAATAGTGTAAGTCTAGGAAAAATAACTCAGGTTATATTTTTCTAATCTTAATTTTGAAATAATGTCAAATGAAAAAATATCCATTCAGTTAATTTATAGTTTGTACTTGTCCCAATTTCTTTAGATGACTACAATTTTGTTAGTTAAAAATACTGTTATATATGAGTTAAGGTTTTGGGGGAGGGAAAACATGCATAATATATGAAAGACAGGCATGTTTAAATTATTGCCATTTGTTTTAAATGAACTAGAAAAGGATGACATAGCTCTATGTTTTGAAGTCATCAGTCTTTATGAATTGTTTTATAAACTAAAATAACTCCCAGTGCATGACATTTGTGCACTGGGAGTGGGAGGGCGGGTCCCAGGTGGGTCCCTCAGCCAGGCCTGTGCCTTCTTGCAGTCCAGGACCCATCGGGGAATGTCCGCCTGCTGTCTTAGGCCTGTCCCTGCATGGGCCTAAGCCAGCAGGCGGACATCCCCTGAGGGGTCCTTAGCGCTGCTCTGGAGTGAAGGTGGGAGAGGCTCCTGCTATTGCTGCTGTGCACACCAGCTGTGAGCCTAGCTCCTTGCTGAGCTCCTCCTGTAGGAGCACCGCTCAGCCAGAAGCTGGGCTTGCTGCTCCTTAGTGCTGCCTCGGAGGCAGGAGAGGCTCCTGCCACTGTCGCTGAGCTCGCCAGCTTCTGGCCTAGCAGCACTCCCCCTGTGGGAGCACACTGACCACCAGGGGGCAGCTCCTGTGTTGAGCATCTACCCCCTGGTGGTCAGTGCACATCATAGTGACTGGTTGTTCCACTCTTCAGTCGATTTGCATATTATCATTTTATTGTGTAGGATTATGTAAGATAATACAATTGAAATATCAAACTTATTTTTCCAATACATTTCCCCCTATAATCTTTAAATCTAGACGTATAAAAGGAAAACTAAATCCTTAAATTTTGAAGTTATGAACACTCAGACACCAAAAACAGATTTATAGGGCTTATTTTTTCTGTTTTTGGCCCCATACATTTTTTGAGTATTATGTCTTTGTTTAGAGAGGGTTCTAAGTCTACATATTTTGTAAAAACTATGAATTGTGCTATAATGAATGTAAACATGTCAAAAACAAAATTATCTTCTAGATTTGGATCAAGTTCTCAAACACAATGGATTGAGTAGCTTCTCACATTGGCAAACTGTATTCCCACCTACCAAAGATAAAAAATTGGTCCACAAGTAGCTTTAGGATTTTTGTCAGAGATATTTATATGAATCAAACATGATCTATCTTTACATTATACTTACTAATGGAAGTATAGCCATGTTTAATTTCAAACTTCATTGGTATTTGATGCAATCATACTATCTAATAAAAGAGTAATATGCAAATTGACCATCACTCCAACACACAAGATGGCCACCCCCATGTGTTCAAAGATGGATGCCCCCATGTGGACACAAGATGTCCACCACAAGATGGCCAGCAGGGAAATGCAGTTGTGGGCAATCAAGCCAGCAGGGGAGGGAAGTTGGGAGGGACCAGGCCTGCAAGGGAGGGCAGTTAGGGGCGACCAGCCTGACAAGGGAGGGCAATTAGGAATTACTTGGCCAACAGGGGAGATCAGTTGGGGGCGATCAGGCCTGCAGGTGAAGACATTTAGGGGTGACCAGGCCAGCAGAGGAGCAGTTAGGCATCAATCAGGCAGGCAATTGGGCTGGCAGAGGAGCAGTTAGGCATCAATCAGGCAGGCAGGGGAGTGGTTAGGGGGTGATCAGGCTGGCAGACAGGCGAGTGGTTGGGAGACAGGAGTCGTGGATTGTGAGAGGGATGTCCTACTGCAGTTGGACATCCTTTGAGGGGTCACAGATTGGGGAGGGTACAGGTTGGGCTGAGGGACAACCCCCCCCCCCCGCACGAATTTTGTGCACCAGGCCTCTGGTTGGTTGTATATTATTAAAATCTTACAGAAAACCCACCTATGATGCACAATCTAATATTTGTGGTCTCAGTTGGGAAACTATACCAATTCCATGAAAATCATATCATAGTAAGATCCAGGCTAACCACATTGAGCTTTCTCTATCTATAATTACATAATTAAATTATTTTTATCTTAAAGCATACTTTAGTAAAGTTTTCTCTATGGTATATTATTAAAGAATCATGCCTTCTTAAATTCTCATTGTAAGCCAAGACACCCATATGTTATGCATTATATATAAAAAAAAGTTTTCATAAGGAAATTTCTGCTCAGCTTTGAACCAAGGGCCAGGAACTGTACAGACTGCCAGTGATTTTTAGAGCAAAGGGAATACAGTTGCAAAGCAAACTACTAAGGTAGTTGATGAGAAAGATATTGGCTGTTAAAAAAAAGTTATTACTCTCAAGGCAAACCTGTCTCTCTCAAAATGTAAAGAATTAGACATTTGAGATAAGATTAAAAAACCACTATGCAGGAACTCCATCTGCTATCCTGGACTGAGGGAGAGGCGGTCTTGATATGTAATAACTCCAGTTTGTGTCTACATTTGGTTATTAATGTATGTTATTTTTATCCGCATTTTCTATTTTATACATGCCAAAGAGGTAGTGTAAATACATGAATAATAAGCAAACTGGGAATATAGCGTCTGGTAGTTATGACTATGAATCCTGAAACATTACTTACACTTTTCTATCTTTAATTATACTAGAAGTGTCAATATGCCTACCTCATGCTTGTTGTAGCAGTAATGAGTAACAAAGATATGGCTCATAGTAAGGACAGAATGCCCAGGGAAATGGAAATATGTGATATGACAATCTCACTCAGCTAAATAGACAACATTAGTGAATAGCAAGTGGTAAATAGTTTTGATTACAGGTGTGTTTTTTTTTTTAATTTTCTGTGGGCCTGGTGGGTAAAAAATGTTCAACTTCACTCTCTATTTTACATATTTCTTAATAAATAAAGTATTCTTGAGGCTGAAGAATATAAAGAATCAAACATGGAAGAGTGCTCATTTCAAGTCCTACCTGAATCTACTTGCATCTGAATTATTTATTTATTTTTACTACAGAATGTTGCCATATGCAGATCTGCAATGGATCCTTGAAATGAGAGAAGAGTTATTTGTCCTTCTATTCTTCCCAGTATCCAAACCCCGTGACAACTCAGCTGAGGGTAACTTATTAAAATTTATTCATAGTCCTGGCTGCAATATTATAACTCCTTGTAATTTCTCACAAAGCTCTTTCCCTGGTTGGAATTCTAGTTTGAGAAAGGATTAGGTTAGAGTAAGTTTCAATTTCCAATCAAGTACAAGATCATTGTTTCATAACTGCTGTATCATGACATAATATATTTTATGATTGATTTCATGCCTTTGAGTATACAACAAAAGTATCCTAGATAAACTGGATTTGATTATTAGTTGTCTGTTTGCTTCAAGAATGTTTGTGGATTCATGAAGCAAACTTGCTTATCCCCATTCCAACAACATAGAGCTGTATCTCAATTATAAAAACATTAGTTCCCATCACTGAAATAAAAAATTTGAAGGAGACACAGTATATGTTTTCAAGTGGTTTACTATGCATTAAATTTCATTTTGGATTGTAAACCTTGACATAGTAACTGGATTGGGAAAGGGGGTGTGTGTGTGGTGATTTAATGATATTTCTCAATTGTTTTGTATGTACTAGATAATAGGTAGAAAAAAATCCTGAAATATTCTGAAACTTACACATATAAATTTTTCATCATGGAGTAAGTAAATACAAAATTTAACTTTAATTTTATAGTTTTTCTGTGTGTAGTAACTAGTGAAAAATTATTTTTCCTCGTAGCATTGAATAGTAGAACCTAAAAAATGAATGAAAACCTTTGTTTGCTTTCAGGGAAAAGGGATGATTTGGTGAGACTTGGCCTATTTTTAACTAAAACAAGAAAGAGATATTTCAAAATGGGAAATAGATAAATTCTTATTTTTAAAAGAAAGAAAAATGTGTTTTTTCTCTAGGGTTCTTTGATTTATAAGAAAACCCAAGAAGAAATGGTTTAATTATTTTAGCTTGGTGGCTAATTCTGTAGTTCTACTGTGTACAAAACATATGAAATTGATTAATATTGAATAATTGTTTTGATAATTTAATCAGAAAGACAAACATTGATATTCAAACAATTAATACAATGATTTGGAAACAAGAACTATCTTTATTGTTTATGAACAATTATCAGACAAGTTCAGTTTCCAAATAACATTTTCTTAAATTGACAAAGTGGCCACACATTTAGATATTTGTTGGGAGTGAGGCCAGGGATATTGTCATAGGCCCATGAAGAACTAACTGCTGTAGGAATAGGCCATAACTAGAAACCAGAATAAAGTATGTGCTCTAAGATTGTCCAGATATTAGACTTCAGAGGATGGTTGTTTCTAAGAAAACAGGAGTGGCTCCTACCATTATCCCAGCTTAACGATTGATGACAGGACCCAGGGATGGCGAATCTAAGCAGAGCCAGGTAAATAGAATTAAGGAAGTAGAATAAGAGCTCTGGAAGGCTGTGGTGGAATGAACTTATGGGCAGAATATGAGAGTGGAGAGAGCTACACAGTAAGAAAGGTCCAGAGAACTTCAGGAAGGGCCACCTTGACTCTTCAGGTGAGTACTAATCTAAGCAAACATTGGGTAAAATTCCATGAAGTTAGAGATAGAACATGGTAAAGCTAAGTAGTCAGAATGTTATGGAGGTCACTTGGGATGGAAATAATATGTAATCTTAAGAGCTAGAGAGGATATATGAGGGAATTGGGTAGAGTACTTTGAGATGTAGGCCTTAGTGTTAAGGTGAATTAGCCTTAAAATCAAGGTTTTTCTGGGTACATTAACAAAGTTTAAAAGGATTACCTATCATAATATTTTCAAAAATAAAGGCAAAATAAGTTCTCACACCAATAAAATTTGTGAGAATTTAAGAAGATTCATACCACAATTAATGCTTCAGGAAAATTTTCAGACAGAAATTAATTGGTACCAAATATATATTTGAATCTGCAAAATAAATAAGTGTTAGAAATGAAAATTTGTGGGCAAATATAAAAGACATTTTCTCACTTTTAAAACTTTCTGTAGAAGATAATTTTCTTTTTATAATTAATAAATATATTTAATATTTATTATTAAGAAATAATATAATGCTTAGTGAAGTTTATAGTAGTAGTAGAGATGAAATATATGACAATGAGAATACAAAAAGGAAAAGTAGGTATGAAGATACACTCTTATAAGGTTCTTAGATTATATTTGAAATGATAATATTTTAACATATGCTATAAGTTAAAGGTGTATAAGGTAAACTCTAGAGCAACCACTAAAAATAAAACAATGAGAGAATCATAAAATTAAACTTATAGCTCACTACTATTAAAAATACAGAAATACTTGAGGAGGAAAATAAAGAACACATGGAAATTAATGAAAAATAACACTATAGATATAATTTCAACATCATTGATAAACACATTGGATATATTGTGCTGTCCAATACACTAGTCACATTCAGTTATTAGCTACATGGTATGTAGTAGGCCAAATTGAAATGTGATATAAATGTAAAACACACACTAGATTCAAAGATTTAATATGAGTGAAAATAATATAAAATATTTTACTAATATATGTTTCCATTGATTATATGTTAAAATGTTAATATTTTGGATATATTTAGATAAATAAAATAATAATTCAAATAATATTTACCAATTCTTAGTGTGTCTACCAATTTTTTCTAAAATTACATATGTGACTTACATTTTTGGCTCATATTTTATTTTTATTGGAGAACACCAGTCCAAATCTTCCAATTAAGAGTACTTATTGTCAGATTAAATGAAAACCAAGACAGACACACACACACACACACACACACACACACACACACACACACACACGCACACGCACGCACGCACGCGCGTTGTCTACAGGAAACCCACTTTAAGTATAAAGACATAAGTTAAAAGTTAAATAATGGAAAAAGTTATAACATGAAAAACTACTTAAATGAAAGCTAGAGTGGTAATATTATATCAGACGAAGTACACAAGAAAAAAATGCCAAAACCAAGAGAGAAGTTATAGAATGATAAAAAGGTAAATTCATCAAAAAGCTATACTCATTTTAAATGCAACCAATAATAGAAGTATGAAATGCATGGGTAAAATTAACAGCAGATGGGCATTTTAAGAAATGCTAAATCAGGCTAAAACAATTTATTCAGGCCTACGAAAATTATACCAGAGATAAATTAGATTCTTAGGAAGAAATGGTAAGTATTCTTAGGAAGAAATGGGTATGTACAAAACATTGCTTCTCTTTTCCAACTAAAATATATGTATAAAGTAAATATATATGTACACAGATACATATATATTTGTACAAAGTTTATTTAAAGCAAAAGTTATAGCATATTTTATGAAATTTATAACCTGTGTAGATGTAATGACATGAAAATTTTAGCTAAATGATGGGGGTCTTGGTAAATGGGCCAGCCTATATAGTTGTACTGTTTCTAATTTATGTGAAATTTTACAAATTTTAACTCCATATTGGTTATGAATAACTAAATATGTTCATTGTAATCTCTAGAGTAAAAACAAATGTAAAAAAACTATAGTTAATGAGCCAATAGATAAAATAAAATATTCAACTATTCAAATAATCCCCAAAAAAGCAAAGAAGTAGAGTAACAAGAAAAAAATATAAGGGCATAAATGAAAAAATACAATAAACTAGCAGATCTAAATTGAGCCATATCAATAATTACATTAAATACTAGAGGCCTGGTGCACGAAATTCATGCACAGGGGTGGGGGAGGTGTTGCTAAGCCCAGCCTGCACCCTCTCCAATCTGTGACCCCTCGAGGGATGTCCGACTGCCCGTTTAGGCCTGATACCAGTAGGATTGGGCTTAAACGGGCAGTCGGACATCCCTCTCACAATCCAGGACTGCTGGCTCCCAACTGCTCACCTGCCTGCCTGCCTGATTGCCCCTAACTGCTTCTGCCTACCAGCCTGATCACCCCCTAATCACTCCCTTGCCAGCCTTATTGCCCCTAACTGCCCTCCCCTGCAGGCCTGGTCACCCCTAACTGCCCTCCCCTGCACGCCTGGTACCACCCCCCCAACTTCTCTTCCCTGCAGGCCTGGGTCCACCCCAACTGCCCTTCCCTGCAGGCCTGGTCGCTCCCAACTTCCCTCCTCTACCAGCCTGGTCATCCCTAACTGCCCTCCTTTGCAGGCCTGGTCCCTACCAACTGCCCTCCACTGCTGGCCATCTTATGTCCACATGGGGGCAGCCATCTTGTGTGTTGGAGTGATGGTCGTTTTGCATATTACTCTTTTATTATATAGGAAGGATTAGGAAACAAAACACTCAATTTACAAACTCTGACCAAATGGATAAAAGTAAGGCTCAACTATATATTAACAGAGATGTAGGTTAAGTAAAAATACTTAGAAATATGCAGTTTCTAAGATAAAGTAGCATGACCCTGTTAATCAGAAATTTACTTAAAATTTAAAAATAAATTCAAAGTAAATTAATGAAGATTAGAAATATATACAATAAAAATAGTAGGTAAGAAAATGGCTTGTAGTCATAGGGAACAGCCAAGTGCAAAGGTGACATGGAAGCATGCTTGGTGCATCTGAGAGACATCAGTAATGTAAGATGAGTAGAATGAGGGGAAAAAGAAAAGCTGGAATGACTACATTAATAATAGATAAAAATCAACTTCAAAAAAAGTATTACTAAAAATAAAGACATTTCATAATGATAAAAGGCATTTTATTAGGACAATATATTAATCATAACTATGTCAGTGCTTAAGAATAGAGCTTCAAAATGCATGAAATAAAAACTGACAATTAAACATAAAACAGATAATTGGAAACAAAAATAAGTTTTGATGGGGATTTTATCCTTCAGAAATGAATAGAAATGCTAAATATAAAAATCATTAAAGCTATAGATGTTCTGGCCCTAACCGGTTTGGCTCAGTGGATAGAGCGTTGGCCTGCAGACTCAAGGGTCCCAGGTTTGAATCTGGTCAAGGCCATGGTACCTTGGTTGCGGGCACATACCCAGTAGGGAGTGTGCAGGAGGCAGCTGATTGATGTTTCTTGCTTATCGATGTTTCTAACTCTCTATCCTTCTCCCTTTCTTTCTGTAAAAAATTAATAAAAAAATATATATTTTAAAAAGATATAGATGTTCTGAACAACTCTATCAACCACCTTGACCCAACTGACATCGATAGAATACTACAACATCCAATAGTTATCAAACCTCATCTAAACCTTCTTTTTTAATAATAATAATAATAAACAAGACATAACTTTTCATGCATTCTTTCAGTAGTGAAATTTGAGTGGCAGTACTTGCTGTTGAGAGTGGAGAGACAAGAAAAATAAAGGTGGATGGCATCCAGGGCCAGTGAAATATTTATGTGCGCTGTCCTTTTCATTCTGCTTTCAGGAGCTAGAATTTATAAAACTGCTATGAGATAATCACATTCATAAACAATTATTTCAAATGTAAGTAAGTACAATATTTTGGAAATCAATGAATATGCTATGATAATTTTTAAAAAGGTTGAATTAATTCATACTCTGTTATGAGGAAACAATCACATGTGTAAACAAAATGTAATTACTAATAGATTTTATATATGAGTATATATTACTAATTACAAAACATAATGACATAATTATATATAATAGTTAAAAATCAGTTCTAATCTGTATCCCCCAAAGTACACCTGAAAGTACAGCTTAAAGAGCATGATGATCTTTATTTTGGGATATCATGCAACCAATGAGAGCATATTTTCAGATTATTTATGAATATGGGAAATGACCACCTTGAGTATTGTCAACCCAAGTACGTGCTCTTGATAGGGAATTGAACCCATGACCCTTTGGTGCTCCAGCTGATGACACTGTAACAACTGAGCAACACCATCCAGGGCTTAAAATTTTTTATTTCTGCTTATCCACAGTTTCTAATTCTTCTATAACAATTATGAATCTCTTGTGTATTTTTAAGAATAAATATCTTGTTCAGAAATGCCTGGCAACATACTTCTCAGAGCTGTACTTTGAAATAGTTTATATTTCATAGCACTTAACATATAGGGGGGAGGGGAGCAGGAGGCAACAACCTCAAGGAAATCTGAACTTTCAAGACACGATGTCATCATTTTTGTTCCAACAAAACTGTTTTCTATACATGATGTGAGATATATATTAATTATATAAACACTAGAGGCCCAATGCACAAAATTCGTGCAAGGGGCTCAGCCCTTGCTGCCTCTGCAGCCGCCTCCTCTACCTTGGCCCCTGCCCGCTGTGGTGGCCATCTTGGCCCTCACAGCCCCAGCTTCATCCAGAAAGTCATTTGGGAGGATGTTTGGTCTAATTAGCATATTATGCTTTTATTATTATAGACAAGAATCCATAATATGTTTACTCAGTGATATACAGACTATTTCATTTTAGTTTCAAATTACATTACCAATTTCATTTGCCTTACAAATGATTTTTTCTTACAGTAAACAAACATGTATGACGATTACTTGTTTCTAACATTTTTTTTGTTCAGGCTACCCTTCTTATTTGGTAGTTGAAAGTGATCAGATAATATCCATAGCATTATAATTATCTATGCTGTAACTTTGCTAACTTTTAAACTTGTGACCTTGTATGATTTGGACATTAGTACACCGAGTGCCTATTCAGAAATTCCAAATTTAACCTCAAAACCAACCCAGCCTCAAAAAAAATAAAGAATAAGAGAATTCAGTATAAGCCTATGGAGATGTACCTATAAAACTGAAAATAAAAATTAATCCTAAAAAATTTGGTACTCTGTTTTTAAGGTTGCATAGCAGAAGATAAGACAATACATCTATTAAGAGGAAAAAATCACATTTGTAAACAAAAACATGACTGATAGATTCTGTATATCCTATCTAATAAAAGAGTAATATGCAAATTAACCATCACTCTGCTACACCCACAAGCCACACCCACAAACCAATCAGGAGTGGGTATGCAAATTGACCCTACCAAGATGGCTGTGGCCACAGAGAGCAGGAGGGAGGCTTGGGTTTCCCTGGCAATGGAGGAAGCCAAGCTTTCCACATGGCCCAGGGCTCCGCTTAAGGCTACAAAGTTTCAATTATAGAAGATACATAAATCCCAACAAAAATGGCGGCAGCCACTGAGTGAGCAGAAGGTTTGGTTCCGCTCAAGGCTACAAAGTTTCAATTGTAGAAGATAAATAAATCCCAGATACCAGGGCCTCTGCTTGGGTCACCGGAGGGTGTGGCCAGCCTGCAAACCTCCACAGGCCCCTCGTCCAGGTCGCCCCACACCCCAAGAGAACCCCCACCCTGATCCGGGACACCTTTCAAGGCAAACCAGCTGGCCCTGAGTCATGCACCAAGCCTCTATCCTATCTGATGAAAGAGTAATATGCAGATTGACCATCACTCCAACACACAAGATGGCTGCCCCCATGTGGTCAAAGATCCTGCCCCCATGTGGACACAAGATGGCCAGCAGGGGATGGCAGTTGGGAGGGACCAGGCCTGCAAGGGAGGGCAGTTGTGGGCGATCAGGCCAGCGGAGGAGGGAAGTTGGGGGCAAATAAGCTGGCAGGGGAGCAGTTAGACATAAATCAGGCTGGCAGGGGAGTGGCTAGGAGTGATCAGGCTGGCAGGCAGAATCGGTTAGGGGCAATCAGGACTGCAGGCAGGTGAGCAATTGGAAGCCAGCAGTCCTGGATTGTGAGAGGGACATCCCTTGAGGGGTCTCAGATGGAGAGGGTGCAGGCTGGGCTGAGGGACACCTCCCGCCCTCGTGCACGAATTTCATGCACTGGGCCTCTAGTTACTATATATTACTAATTATAAAATACTAGAGGCCTGATGCACAAAATTCAATCAAGAGTAGTCCTTTTTTCCCCAGGCTGCTGACACCAGCTTCCCACTGGCACCTGGGACCTGGGCTTCCCTCTGCTGCTGGCAGGCACCTGGGACCTTGGCTTCTCTAGCAGCCTGGGTTTCCTCCAAAAGGTCATATGTTCGGTCTAATTAGCATATTATGCTTTTATTATTATAGATTATAGGTAATAATAGAACCCTATGTAATAAAGAGGAAATATGCTAATTGACCATCACACCCTCATAAAAGATGGTGGCACCCATAGCCAGTAAGGAGGGAATATGCAAATTGAGTGCCACACCCTCAAAGATGGCAGCGCCCACTGCCACAGGATGGCAGCGCCCAGTTCCCTCAGCCCCGCCAGGGTGGCAGGTGTGCAGCACAGCCAGGCCTGCCTATAGGCAGGTCCAGCCACTCTATGTGCCTGCCTCTGGAGTACCCCAGTCCCCTCAGCCTCCTAACCCCCCAAGGCCGGCTCGAGGCACAGGCAAGCCTCAGATGTTGGCTGCCCAGCTGCCCAGGGCCGCCCGAGGCTCAGGTAATCAGGACCGGCTGAGGCTTGCACTGCTGGCAGTGGTAGCAGTAGAGGTGTGATGGGGGTGTCACCTTCCCCTGATTGCCAGGTCACCTCCCACCCCTGAGAGCTCCCTGACTGTGAGAGGAGGCAGGCTGGCTGCAGGACACCCCCTCCAGTGCATGAATTTTCATGCACCGGGCCTCTAGTAATATATAATAGTGAAAAATCAGATCTGCTCTGTATACCACAACGTAGAGCTTAAAAGAGCATGACAGTCTTTATTATGGGATGTCATGAACCACTAAAAGCATATTTTCAGAAATTATTTATTAATATGGGAAAAGACTATACTGAGTGTTGGTTGTTAAAATGAAGAGGCAAAATGTTATATAAACATGACTTTATCTAAAGTTATATATAACAATCTATATAATAGAGGAATATGCAAATTAGCCAGGACACTATAACATCACAACTGAACAGGAGGGACCTGAGGCTGCATGGCACCTGGCCGGGGCAAGGGACCTCAGAAGATGGCCCCTGCCCCAGCTCTGGGCTGAGAGAACTCAGGCCATGCCCCCTGCCCATCAGGGCTTGACAGGGGACCTCTGGCCTTGCCACCCACCCAGTGCCGGGCTAGGGGACCTGAGGCTACTCCACCCCCCGCTACCCAGAGGGGCTTGACAGGGATGGGGCCGGCCAGGTCTGGGTCTTACCCAGTGCGGGTGGGGCTGGCCAAGTCTGGGTCTCCTGCGTTTTCGAAGCGCCTGCAGGTGGTGGGTGGGGACTTGATTCTAGGTCCCATAGTGCACCCCAGACTCTGACAGGAGGGAGATTTTCATATACATTTTACTAATTTTCTTTCATCTCTGACACTTCTATTATTGAGAAAGGGCAAATAGCAATATTAAAATATTTCCTCTAATTAATTCCCTTTTAATGTGCACAGATTTCATGCACTGGGCCACTACTATATCCATATTTATGTAATTATATTAATAAATGTAGTTACATTCATGTATTTATTTTTATATATTCACATTCATAGTTAAAGCCAAAGAGAAATGAAAATCTCTCTCTCTCTGGCTATATTAGTCTTCTCGGGTTTCTAGAACAAAATACTATAGACTGGGTGGATTCAACAGTAAGACTTTATTTCTCCCAGTTCTGGGGGCTGGAAATCTGAGTTCAGGGCACCAGAAGGGCAGGTTTCTGGTAAGAGCTCTCTCTATGGATCGCAGATGAGATGAGCACCTTCTTGCTGTGCCTTCTCCTAGAGTAGATAGTTCTGGCTTCTCTTCCTCTCCTTGTACGGACATTTATTTCATGGGAGTCTCACCCTCATGGCCTCATCCAACACCTCCAAATATCATCACATGAGGTTTAGGGCTAACATATATGATTTTATGGAGGCACTTTCAGTCAATAACACTGTGTGATTATTTTAGATAGCTTATAATTTCTCCTTGAAACAGTAATTACTGCTAAGCATTTCATAAGGATTCTAAACAGATAAAATTTTATAATCAAACAATGCTAACAATTTTAAAAATTAAGATTCTAAATGGGATTATGAGGAATTTGGTTTCATTGAATACTTTTTAAAAAATATTTTTTTTATTGATTTCAGAGAGGAAGGGAGAAGGAGAGAGAAATAGAAACATCAATAATGAGAGAGATTCATCGATTGGCTGCCTCCTGCACATTCCACACTGGGGGTCAAGCCCACAACCTGGGCATGTGCCCTGGTTCAAAGGCTGATGTTCAACCACTGAGCCACGCTGGCCAGGCTTATTGTATACTTTTGAGCATTTTATTAACTTTCTCTTGATCGCCTGTCTCATGTGAGACTGAAATGTGGTAATCACGATGAATGCCATTTCTTAGGTATGCAGAATGCTACTTCAAATAAGAGTAGTAATTTAATCAGGGCACATAGTTGCTCTGGAGCAAAATTGGGCACTGGAGAATATTTGTAGATTCTTAATGTTGTATAACCTCTAGCAGTTCACACTGCCATTAAATAGCTATGCTTCCAGTAAAATACCTCGGAAGGAAATCTATGGCAAAGACAGATCAGCCTTTTCCTTCTTACACTAATTAGTCAAGTAAGAAAGTGCTAATGAGAAAACAGTGCCAACCAGAAGTAGCACATGGAGACAAGACTGAGGCTGCCAGGATTTCCTTCTCAAAACTTTATAGCTCAATTATGTTTCTCCTAATTCATTGCACTCAAAATCTAAAATAAATAAATAAATAACAGGAAGAAATATAGAAAACAACTGATATCAGGCTTATTAGCCCATAACACAAAAGTTCATCCTATTAGGGGAAGAACTATATAAAACAATTTTTTTTCTGGTTGAATGTCCCATTTAATCAATTATAAAATTGTATGAGAATATGCTTTGGACTCTTAGCTTTCTTTGCTTGTTAGTTTTTATTGGCTTAATGAACATCCTTTGGAAACGTCTTGGTCTTGGTTTGATATGAGTGTCTGGTTTCTGGTCCATGATATAATCCACATTCTCTCATTTCATTTAGTTGTCTTGTCCTTCTGTCTTCTGACAGTTCCTTAGTCTTGAAAAAACCGATTTGAAAAAGTGCTCAGCAGTTATTTTGTAGAATGTCACTCAACTTCAATTTGTCTAATCTCTAATGTTTCATTAACTTTTTTCATAACTTTGATTGAAGTTATACATTTTTTATAAGAATAATGCAGAATTGATGTTAGGCCCTAACTTAGTACATAATATAAGTTACATGATATTGATCTATCTTGTGACTAGTATTGTTAAATTTTATCAGTTAATAGGAGGCATATTCACTGTAAAGTTACCATTTTATAATGACATATCTTGTGGGGAGATACTTTGACACAATCCAAATACCTTCTTTCTCAACATACCTTCACCACTAATTTGAGCACCTGTCAAAGGTTCTTCCTTGTAACAATTATGCTGCAGGATTGGCAAAATGGTGATTTTATATTTTCTTAATTCCTTATATATTTAATAATTAAAATTTTACTGTAAGGAAGAGCTGGTCCTACTCCTTTTGTTTATTCATGTTTATATCAGTGTGGACTAATGGATATTTCATCTTCTTTTTTAGGCTATAATTTGGTGTTACCATTAATCACATTATAGCTCAAAATGTCCAAGATTTGACTATGACAATTCCTTCAGTTGTGTTTTATGTCCTTTCCACATACCTCCATAAATTTTTAGATTTGCCTTACTTTCTGGCACCACAAAATGTCCAAGTTCATCTTATATTTGCCCTACCCAACCCTGATGTTAAAAATTTTTCAAGGATTCTTGGTTCTTTTACTGGGGAATGATAGTCTCATTGCTACTGGGCTGTCATTGTTTCTAGATCTTTGTGCTAGAGAAACTAGGAAATATATATATATATATATATATATATATATATATATATATATATATTCACACATTCAACAATCACACATACCTATGTTTCTCCACATATTTATCTACCTATGTACTTAAAACAATGACCATACCAATACTTTTTGTTCTAATTCAACACCATAGTCTTCACTGTAACCTTCTCCTTTTCCTTACTTCTAACTCTATTCTCTGAACACATTATATTTACTTTTTGCTTAATCCTACCATACACATTCTACATATGCAAAGTCATACCTTTGTGAAAAACTGGGGTATGATATTTGTGCACAACTCTTTTTGTCTTTAGCCTTATATAGTCATATAGTGTTTTAATTGTGAAAAAATTACTTTGGTTGGCTCTTTTATGCCTAAATCAGTGTGGTCATATTTATTACTAGAGGCCCGATGCACGAAATTTGTGCAAGAGTAGGCCTTCCTTCCCCCAGCTGCCGGCACCAGCTTCCCTCTGGCACCTGGGACCCGGGCTTTCCTATGCAGCCTGGCTTCGTCCGGAAGGTCATCTGGAAGGATGTCTGGTCTAATTAGCATATTATGCTTTTATTATTATAGATTTGTAGTAGAGTTAACTTCATTTGTTACTTTTTTATATTTCATTTTGTATTCCCTGCATCCTAATAGATTGTAGTTATTTAATTTGGGGATATGTGAAACATTATCCTTGGCTCTAAGAGGCAGGCTCTTAATGTTCAGCAGAGTGTCACTCCTACCTCTTCTCCATATCATGTTTCCATTCTATTCTTTCTATCCCATTTCCAGCCCCCTCCTATAGGTAAATAATCTCATTAGTTTATATATTATTTTTCCTGTATTTCTTTTGCACAAAAGATCGCACATGGATATTTACTTAAATCTCATTCTTACATAAAATATAGTATACTATAGAAACTCTTTTTGCATTTTACTTTTATCCCTTAATACTTTATCACATTAATGTGAAAATAATTAAATGTAATTATAAGAGTCTATAACATCCTTACTTTCTACTATCATGATCCCTCTTTTCTGTTCTATTGTCTGATATACTACTGGCTGTGGTTAACACTTCTTGCTTCTTGGATATGTAGTACTTTTGTTTTTATGCTGGAATTGTGAGTGTCTGCATTGTGGTTATTTTCCTTTAAAGGGTTCCGTACTCTCATCTGGCAAGCAGTTTAAGTTACTTGCAGATGTACTTGATATCTTTAAGGCTTCTTTTTCAGCTTTGTTATGGTTGGCGTAGAACAAGCTTCCCTCCAGGTATAGTTTAGCTCTACTACTAAGGCATGACCTCAGGGACCACTACTAGGGACTCTCAGTGGCCAGATCAAATGTCTTTCTACTTTGTGTGAACTCTGGGTTTTGTTCAGCTTAGAAGTTACTAATTACCCCTTTGTTCAGCCTCACGGACTTGAACTCTACATGTGCACTGATTAGTTCTCAGAAAAAATAAAAGGCTATCCACCCCTGTTTCTGAAGCTTGTACTTCCCTCCTTCCTGGAGCTTGCTGTGAAACCTTGGAACTCTTTCCCCACCAGTCTCTATACCCTCAACTCAGTCCAACTTTGAGTCTCTGCTTCGGCTCCCTCTTCCTGTGCCCGTGATTCAAAAATTGCAATCAAGCAGAAAACTGCGGTGATCACATACTGATACTGTTTGTTTCCTTTATCTCAAGGTACACCATTTTGTTCTGTCTATTGCAAAATGCCCAAAAACAAATCAGTATACATATTTTGTTCAGATATCTGGTTGTTTACCTCAAAAAAGCAAGTTTGGTTATTTTTACTGCATCAGATTTGGGGCAGAAGTTGGACCATTCTTAGTTTTTAGTATCAAACTGTAAGGAGTGCCCACTAGCCAGTATGCTACCTTGTGCAATATAGGAACAATTGACCATTCTTTAAGGCACTTAGTCACAAATCTGCTCATTGTGGCAATAAGTAATATGTGAATCTATGATTATTGTGAGGTGATTAGCACCCTTGGAGCTTTGCAAAGTATGACTTTCACAAGTGTGACCTGTGGCTCTTGAAGAATTCTAAAAAGAGAGAAAAATTGCTGCTGCTGCTGCACGGTGTAGAATTCTGTTGGTAGAATAAAATGGGGACAGTGATCTTACTTTTGTTAGTAATGTGACTCAAAAGGAATTCCCAAAACAGATTAGAGATATGGTGACTACTAAAGGAAATCCTATCTAATGAAAGGGTAATATGCAAATTAATCATCACTCTGTCACAAGGATGGCGGCACCCATAGTCACAACATGGCGGTGCCCAATCCTCTCAGCTTTGCTGGAGTATCCCAGTCCCGGGGGAGGCAGCCACTGAGAGTGGGCAGTGTGAGCAGCCTGGCGGAATGCTTGCTTTGTTGCCACAGCAACAAGGCAAGCGTTCTGCACCGAGCTGTGGATGGGCCTCTGGCCAGGCCCAGGGTGCAGATGGGCCTCTGGCCAGGCTGGGGCGTGGAACACTTGTGCCGTTGCCCTGGCAAAGAGGCAAGTGTACCACACCCGGCTGCGGATGGGCCTCTGGGCAGCATGGGCAGAATGGCCAGGCCCTGCAGAGAGCTACTGGCTCATGGATTCATGTGCAGGGCTACTAGGAAAAATATAATTTAAGAAGTATGAGAAACTACTAAATATATATATTGAGAGAAACATTGTGGAAAACCAGTCACATGGTTGGATGCTGGAAACTAAACTACAGGGTGTCATACAATGAGGGAATCCAGGATCCTTGGTATGTATATAACTATACATGATATACATACACATATATCATGTATATTTATGTTATGTATCTATATAGTCACATATAATAGCTCCTTCTTGGGTCTTCTTTATTTAAAAGAAATCAATTTAAGTAATCAAGAGAAAGACCACCTTAACAAGGAAAAAAAAAAGGCAAAAATTGTACATGAAAATGAGAACCTGTCCTCTGGATACTCTTGGAGATGACTGACAGAGGAGATAAGAAACTGAGAACTTTTCTAGACCCACTAGCAGAGATAAGTAATCCTTCTCCTTAGCAACTTCTTGATTTACTGTCTCGGCACTTACAGTATGAAATTTCTATAACGTCACCCAATGAAATTGATCAGATTAATTACAAAGCTAAATAAAGATTATTGAGATCCAATGGAATACTGGATTCTAAGAATTTAAAAACAATTTCTCAGAGAGTGATAGAAGTTCTTTCTGTGGTCTGTCTCATGCTATCCTATCTAATAAAAGAGTAATGTGCATATTGACCATCACTGCAACACACAAGATGGCTGTCCCCATGTGGTCAAAGATGGCTGCCCCCATGTGGACACAAGATGGCTGGCACAAGATGGCCAGCAGGGGAGGGCAGTTGCGGGGGGGCCAGGTCTGCAGGGGAAAGCAGTTAGGGGTGACCTGGCTGGCAGGGGAGGGCAGTTAGGGGCAATTGGGCTGGCAGGGGAGCAGTTAGGCGTCGATCAGGCTGGCAGGGGAGTGGTTAGGGGTGATTAGGCTGGCAGGCAGAAGTGGTTAGGGGCAATCAGGCAGGTAGGCAGGCAGGCAGGCGTTTGGGAACCAGCAGTCCTGGATTGTGAGAGGGATGTCCGACTGCCCGTTTAGGCCCAATCCCACCAGAATTAGGCCTAAATGGGCAGTTAGACATCCCTCGAGGGGTCCCAGATTGGAGAGGGTGAAGGCTGGGCTGAGGGACACACACACACACACACACACACACACACACACACACACCTGCACGAATTTCGTGCACCAGGCCTCTAGTTACTAATATAAAAAGAGTAGTGTTTCCAAATGAATCACATCAGCGGTTTCTGTGAGCACCCCACACTGGCGTCCTGTTCTCTCTCTCTCTCTCTCTCTGGTCTTATTGTAGGAAAAATGAAGCAGCTTGTTACATTGAAAAGTAAAAGGGCAGACCTTGCAGTAGTATCAGTGGAGAAGTGTTAGAATTGTAGTAGAATATAATTTACTAAAAGAACAATTTGCCCATTATCTTTCTTTTCTATTGCTACTGGAATAAATTACTGTAATCTTAGTGGCTTAACACAACAATAGTGTGTTATGTTACAGTTCTGAAGCTCAGATGTCTGAAATGAACTCATGCAGCTAAAAGCCAAGGTATCAGCAGGGCTTTCTAGAGGCTCCAGGGAAGGGTTCAGTTCCTTGCCTTTTCCAGCTTCTAGAGGCTCTCCACATTCCTTGGCTCAAGGTCATTTTCTAAATTTTCCCCCATTTTTTAAATGAAATGTATTGGGGTGATATTGCTTAATAATATTACATAGGCTTCAAGTGTGTAATTCATGATACATCATCTGTATATTGCATTGTGTGACTACCACCCAATCAAATCTTCTGTCAGCATATACAGAGATTGGCAAAAGTAGGTTTACACTTGTGAGTATGCAAACACAGAGTTAATAACGCTATTGTAATAATTGTAGCCTGCATGTCTTTCTCTATATGAACAACTATAAACCTACTTTTTCCTGCCCATGTATTTGACTCCCTTTACTACCCTTAAATCCCCTTCTCTCTGGTAACCATCATACTGTTGTCTGTGTCTATGAGTTTTTGTTTTTATTGTTCATTTTTTATTTCAGTTTTATATCCCACATATGAATCAAATCATATGTTTTTTTAATTTTTGTCTGACTTATTTCACTTTGCATGATATTCTCATGATCTATTTGTGTTGTCTTAAATGGTGCTATTTCATCTTTTGTTACAGCTCAGTAGTATTCTAGTGTATGTAAGTGCCACATCTTCATCCAATCATCTATTGAAGGACACTTTGGTTATCTCCATGTCTTGGCTACCATGAAAATTCTGCAATGAAGATAGAGATGCATATATCTTTGCAAATAAATGTTTTCAAATTTTTCATGTAGATACTCAGAAGAGGGGTTGCTGGGTCATATGGTAACTCTATTCTTAATTTGTTTTTAAGGAACTTCCATACCAGCAGTGAATGAGGGTTCCTTTTTCCCCACAACCTCTCCAACACTTGTTATTACTTGTCTTGTTGGTAATAGCCATTCTTAACAGGTGTGAGGTGGTATCTTAGCGTAGTTTTGATTTGTATTTCCTTAATAGGTAGTGAAGTTGAGCATCTTTTTATATATATGTTGGCCATTTGTGTATCTTCTTGGGAGAAGTGTCTGTTCAGGTCATCTGCCCATTTTTTTTTTTAATTTGGATTTTTGTTTGTTTTGTGTTGAGTTCTATGATTTTTTAAAAATGTATTTTGGATATTAACACCTGTGGAGCTGTTGTTTGCAACCAGCAGTCACATCAGTCTGACCTTTGCTTCAGTCATCATATCTCCTTTGCTGACTCTCACTCTCTCTGAAGCCTCTCTTTCACTTATAAATATGTTCATTCATAATTATTTATTACATCCTTTAAGGCACTTATTCACCTAAGAGACTTGGGTGCACCTGGATTATCTTCCCATCTCATGAGCAAGGTCTCTTTTGCCATAAAAATAACATTCACAGGTCCCAGGAATTAGGACATGGACTTCCTTGAGGGGCTTCTTTATTCTGCCTACCATGCCCAGGATGTGATAGGTCTTAAACACGTCACTATATTATTAATTTTGATAGGTTATAGTAGTAGACTGATAATATTTTAAGAGTTTATTTTGAATTGCTGATTTAAATTTGATGTAGAAAAAATTCAATTTAAACTAATTGTAGAAAGTCTCGCAGATGATGCAATAACTTCTCGTATTGAATTTGTTGCTGGAAATGTTTTGCAGCCAGGAGGCCTTGCATATTTAAAATATTTGAATTATCTATACTAATAAAAGGGTAATACGCAAATTTGTCATGTTGCCCTCACAGTAATAACCGAACAGCAGGCTACGTGAGGGATGACCAAATGATTCACCAGCAGGCTGCATGGGGCAACCAGGCTGGCAGGGGGGTTAGCAAGGGATGACCAAACGACTGACCAGCAGGCTGCAGGAGTGACCATGTCAGCAGGGGGATTAGTGAGGGATGACCAAACGACTGAACAGCAGGCTGCATTTAGCAACCAGGCCAGCAAGGGGGTAAGGAAGGGACAACCACACGACTGACCAGCAGGCTGTGTGGTGCGACCAGGCTGGCAGGGGGGTTAGCAAGGGACGACCAAACAACTAACAGCAGACTGTGTGAGGCAACTAGGCTGGCAGGGAGGGGTGACCAAGCTGGCAGAGGGGGGCAGTGAGAGGCAACCAGGCCAGTGGGGGGGGGACAGTTGGGGGCAATCAGGCCACTGGGGGGGGCAGTTAGGGGCGATCAGGCTGGCAGGCAGAGGCGGTTAGGGGTGATCAGGCTGGT
Organism: Corynorhinus townsendii; assembly: GCA_026230045.1. NCBI lineage: Eukaryota > Metazoa > Chordata > Mammalia > Chiroptera > Vespertilionidae > Corynorhinus > Corynorhinus townsendii. Next base: position 141,745,938 of record JAPDVU010000005.1, on the reverse strand, counting down.
GGGGGGGGCAATTAGGGGTGATCAGGCAGGCAGGCAGGTGAGCAGTTAGAAGCCAGTGGTCCCGGATTGTGAGAGGGATGGCCAACTGCTGGTTTCAGCCCGATCCCAGGGACATTCCCCAAGGGGTCCCAGATTGGAGAGGGTACAGGCTGGGCTGAGGGGACCCCCTACCCCCGTGCACAAATTTTGTGCACCAGGCCTCTAGTATTTCTATAAAAGAATGTCTGGTGTCTGAAAATGTGTTTGTTCTTTCTGTCCTACTGGTGCAGTGTCTGTCTATTGGTTATTGTTTAGCATGTTGCCTAATGCACAGGACTTAGTAAAAAACTCCTTGTGGTTCTGTTACAGAACTCAATTGATTCTGTTTTATTGGTGGCTGGACAGAGAATCCTAAAGTTTTCTGAGAACATAGAATTATTGAGCTCTGACAGTAAAGTTTTTAAAAAGAGGACTAAGTCACACACCCTATCCTATCTATTGCATATCTCCTAGGTATCAGAACATATTTGTGTAAGTCGTTATTTTGTCTAACTGAAACAGTGTGCTTAAATCACAACAACCTAGGATTCTAATGTGGTTTTCTTTTGCTGAAGCATTTCTGCCAGTGCTGAGTCCTCCTCTGATCTTTAGCAGAAACCCAGAGCTTGAACCCAGCTCTGTTAGAGATCTTACCGTTGTTCACTCCCCTCAACACTGACTTGGAAGTTGGAGAAATAAATGCATGTTGTGTTGTGCATTGTGTTACCATTCCCTGCACCACTGGATGGCCTAAGACTTAGTAGTGGTGGGTGGTAGCAATAGGAACATGTGCTTTTGAAGATTCATCAGTCCATGTGAACTATTATATTATGGTGTGGTCTCATTATGGAGAAGCATGGTGGTGTTTTGTGATAGGAGATACTTATGCTTTAATTTTTGTTTTCTGGGAGGAATCCTAAATATTGGGTGAATATATCAAATTATATATACAGATACTTTTATTTTAAATGTTTCTGGGAAAAGTTATTATCAGCCAGCTTGCTCTGTGGGTCTCTATGCTTATTAATACATGATTAATATGTGATTCAGTCATTTTACACATACTGAATATGCATTCTTTTCTAGTGACTAAAAGAGGCATCTTATGAAGAGAATATAAATACAATTTGAAAATTTTAAGTACAATAGATTATTCAGATTTTTTTCTTCTGCTTCATATACGTAACAAAGTAGCTTGATGGTAGTGGGTTAAGTGGTTATAGACTATCCTTATGTCATGAAAAAAATTTGGAGATAATTGAAGTTTCATTTTGTTGTTAACTTGGTTATTGGTTTTATTTTATTATTATTTTTTAATCTTTATTGTTGAAAGTATTACATATGCTCCCTTTCTTCCCCCATTTACCTCTTCTTGCCTGCCTCCGCCCCCTGCCCCAGGCCTTCAATACCCTATTGTCTGTGTCCATGGGTTATGCATATATACATACAAGTTCTTTGGTAAATCTCTTCCCATCTACCCACCCTCCCCTGTCCTCCTTTCTTTTAAAGGTATTTTTAAAATATTAGAAATATGACATGTTTAAGTATCCTGATTGGAGGACTATGCGCATACCAGATGCCGAGTATTGCTCTAAAAAGTGGAGAGCAAAGTATACTCCTTAGAATATGCTACTGTCCACAAAAAAGGGAATTTTGCAGATATGATCATGTTAAGCGTATTGAGATGGGGAAAGTATCCCAGGTTACATAGGAAGGGCCAGTATACTCAAAAGGGTCCTTAAAGTGAAAGTGTCAGAAGAAGGCTGAGGGAAATATGAAAGCTAGTTTAAATTGACTTAGTGTGGAAAGGACTCAAGTTGCTATCTAATAAAAACCTAATATGCAAATTGACCAAACGGCAGAACGACCAGTTGCTATGATGTGCACTAACCACTAGGGGACAGATGCTCAATGCAGGAGCTGCCCCCAGCCCTCAGGCCCCAGGCCAGCCAATGCAGGTGCCAGTGGGGGCCCCCTGATCACCCCACTGGTCGCCCTACAGAGGGAGGTGACTGGCATTGGCAGCAGGGATGGGGCCAGTGAGTGGGCGATGCCAGGCCAGCCAAGGCAGGTGCCAGCAGGGGCCTCCCAGTCACCCCTCCAGTTGCCCCACAGATCAACCCTGATCACTCGCCAGGTCTAGGGACCCTACCCATGCACGCATTTCATGCACCAGGCCTCTAGTTGCTTATATAAAGATTAGAGGCCTGTTGCACAAAATTCATGCAGGGGGAGGGGTCCCTCACCCCAGCCTGCACCCTCTTGCAATATGGGACCCCTCTGGGGATGTCTGACTGCTGACTTCTAATTACTCACCAGCCTGCCTGCCAGATCACCCCTAACCACTCTGTCTGCCTGCCTGATCGCCCCTAACCACTCTCCTGCCTGCCTGATTGCCCCTAACTGTTCGCCTGCCTTCCTGATTGTCCCTAATTGCCTCCGCCTGCCTGCCTGATGGCCCCTAACCACTCACCCGCCTGCCTGATTGCTCCTAACTGCTGGCCTGCCTGCCTGATCGCCCCTAATCACCTCTGCCTCGGCCCCATACCCGGGACCCAGGCTTCCTTACCCCTGGTCCACCACAGGCACTGGGCATGTGGGCCGGCTTTGCCAGGGTAGGAACCTGGGACCCCGGGTAGCACTGCCCGAGTGGTGCCACCCAGGCCCTGCCTTTGACAGGAAGAACGTCTGGAATGACGTCCAGAAGATGTCTGATCTATCTGGTCTAATTAGTATATTAACCTTTTATTAGTATAGATGGAGGAAGGGGGCCCAGTGCCAAGGGATATAGGCAGACTCTATAAGATGGATAAGGCAAGGAAATGCATTATTTTATAGAACTCCTAAAGGAATGCAGCCCTGCCAACTTCTTGATTTTAAATCATGAGAGCCATCTCTGACCTCATCTGTATTATAATAAATTTGTCTTACTTAAGCCAGTAAGTTTGTGTTAGAATATTAGTATTTGGTTTACCTGCTAAAGTTATCTGTAGTTGAAAGTGAATTACAGAATCACCAATTTGTCCCAAAAGAAAAAAAAGGCACTCTAAACCTTAGTAGCTTTAATTAAAAAACAAAACAAACAAACAACAACAACAACAAAACTTTAAAGAATTAGGAGACTCAAACAAGCCAAGTTTTGAAACGAACTTAAATTTAGAAAGTTATGAATTTCTAACAGTGTGCAAATACCAGTATTCTGAAATTTCAACTTAGTTGTTTCTTGCAAATGTGACTTACTGCTCTGAAGACAGTCATGTTACCAAATCTTTACAGTTTTACAAATTTACATTTTGCAGCTTTTAAATAAGTCAGCACTGATCATTGAAATTTCTTTGACAATAAACCATACTCTCTATGCATAATTTTTTAAGATTCAACCTAGAAAATTTATTCTGCACCTGCCTCTTTCAATTTTGTTGACTTCAGAAGCATTCTTGAAGATACTTTGCGAGAATGAAAATTACAGTTGGTATTCTTTTGTGTGGTTTATTTGTTGGTTTACACATATATGTTTTTACTTGCTGGATTCAACATCATTATAAGAGGCTAGGTCTTTTTTTTAAGCACTGTAACTTAATTATGGACAAGAGAGATAAATAATTGCTAGGAAACTTTATTTTAAATGCAGTACTGTAGTTCTAAGCACACTGTAAATAAATAAATAAATAAATAAATAAATAAATAAGTAACTACAGATGTCATTTAAAATGAATAGAGAGTTTTCATGAAATACTTGGGTTCCAAGTATTGACCATCATAACTCTTTGATTTTATAACCCATCTTTGGGTTAGGAATAAGGGACAATATAGGAACAGTATAAGGTAAAAAAATAAGAATTTATCATAAATCTTTATCATATTTCAGGCTTTCCAGGTGTTCTCACAATCAAGCTGAATGCAGAGTTCATGTTTTCATTTAGTTCTTTACATTTCTTGTGCTTTCACGTTGTTCATATTCAGTATTTGGAAGGCTATTGGTATAGGACAGATAATAATGTTAAATAATCTATGAATTTAAGGGATTAATCTTGACCTCATTAGGCTCGTTTTTCATTCTTAGTTGGTTCATTTTAGGCTCAGGTGGCCCCAGCTGTGCAGTCACTTTTACCTGCATGTATTACAAAGTCTATAACTATATCTGGATTCACTGGCTGTACTGAAGCAATAACTTATGTCATTCACTCAGTCTATCATCATAATTACTGAGAATTGAAAAGCAAAAAGATTGACTCTTCATTTCACAAATTTTGTTTCTGTGCAAGAGTATGGAGAATTGTGTCTACTTGTACTACACTATTCATTTCATGAATAAAACAATACAAAATCAAGCATTTCAATTCCTCCAGTCAAAAATTTAATCCTTTTCATTAGGAATATGGTTATATTGCAAATATTTTAACACATCTATACAGGCAGAGTTGGGTATCTACAGAACAGAAATAAAAACTACAGTGTGTTGACTCCAATATTGTTTCAAAGGTTAGTCATCCCTACTGAATTTGCAATTAGGAAAAATTCTAGTAGTCTGCCATGACAAAGTAGCTGATTGAGCTAAAGGTTACTGCCCCCCAAATTATAAAACTTTTATTATAATCATCTGCATTGATGAATTTCAGAAACATGTCATTCATATATTAATAGATAGATACATAAATACATAGATTTCAGCCTTGCCCTCAGAAATAATAGACAATTGAGTGAATCAATCCATCATAAAAATATTAAAGGTTTGCCTATCAGCCAGCAAATATTGATTTTAAGGCATCCTGGAAATCATGGGTTGTGAAAATAAACATGATTGACGGCATCAAGTTTTTTGTTTGTTTGTTTTTATTTAAATAAGCTGATAAGATTTCTAGTCATAGAATAATGCATTTCTATATTGCAGGATATTATAATAGGTATAATAGAAATTCAAGGGAAATACCTTGGTAAACTGGGAGGATATTCTCTCATTTGAGTCTTGATGGATTTAAATAAAATAATAATCATTTCAGGAGAAAGAACAGGAGAAAAAGTACAAAATAAAAGTGGACATGGCATGAATAATGATACAGGTAGGATAATTTTTAAGTAATATGAGATAATGTTAGAACAGAATTAGACAATCATCTTAATTTTGATATTAAAGATAACCAGCACTTAATGGATGAGGTCTTTTTTTAAATTATTATTTCTTTTATTGTCTATAGTTTATATATGTCTCCTTTACCCCCAATTGAGCCCTCCTGCCAACAATTCCCACCCAGGGCAAGCCCCCACTGCCCCAGTGTCTATGTCCATTGGTTATGCTAATATGCACGCATACAAGTCCTTTGGTTGCTCTCTAATCCCCCCTCCCCTACCATTTGTCTCTAGATCTATTCTTATTATGTTGATCATTATATCCCACATATGAGTGAGATCATGTGATATTTATCTTACTCCAGCTGGCTTATTTCGCTTAGCATAATGCTCTCCAGTGTAATCCATGTTGTTGCAAATTGTAAAAGTTCCTTCTTTTTCACAGCGGCATAGTATTCCATTGTGTAAATGTACCACAGTTTTTTAATCCACTCATCTGCTGATGGGCACTAAGGCTCTTTCCAAATCTTAGCTATTGTAAATTGTGCTGCTATGAACATAGGGGTTCATATATCCTTTCTGATTGGTGTTTCTGGTTTGGGGATATAGTCCTAGAAGTGGGATCACTGGGTCAAATGGGAGTTCCATTGCAACTTTTTGAGGAAACTTCATACTGTTCTGTACAGTGGCTGCACCAGTCTGCATTCCCACCAGCAGTGCAGGAGGGTTCCTTTTTCTCCACATCCTGGCCAATACTTGTCGTTTGTTGATTTATTGATGATAGCCATTCTGACAGGTGTGAGATGGTAACTCGTTGTTGTTTTGATTTGCATATCTTGGATGATTAGTGACTTTGATCATGTTTTCATATGTCTCTGGGCCTTCTGTATGTCCTCTTTTTAATAGTGTCTATTTAGATCATTTGCCCATTCTTTGATTGGATTGTTTATCTTCCTTTTGTTAAGTTGTATGAATTCTCTGTAAATTTTGGAGATTAGGCCCTTATTGAACATTGGCTAATATGTTCTCCCATGCAGTGGACTTTCTTGTTGTTTTGTTGATGGTTTCTTTTGCTGTGCAGAAGTTTTTTATTTTGATGTGGTCACATTTGTTTATTTTCTCCTTAGTCTCCATTGCCCTAGGAGCTGTGTCTGTAAAGATATTGCTACGACATATGTCTTCTATTTTGCTGCCTGTGGAGTCTTGTAGGATTTTTAAGGTTTCCCATCTTATATTTAAGTCATTTATCCATTTTGAGCCTGTTTTTTTTTGTGTAGTTGGTGATCTAGTTTCATTTTTTTGCATGTATCTGACCAAATTTCCCAGCACCATTTATTGAAGAGACTATTTTTGACTCCATTGTATGCTCTTGCCTCCTTTGTGAAATATTAATTGAGCATATGGCTTGGGTCAATTTCTGGGTTCTGGGTTCTGTTCCATTGGTCTATATGTCTGTTCTTATGCCAGTACCAGGCAGTTTTTAGAACTATGGCTTGGTAATATAGCTTGATATCTGGTATTGTAATCCCTCCAACTTTGTTCTTCTTTCTCAGAATTGTTGTGGCTTTTTTAATTCCAGATGAATTTTTGGAGAGTTTGATCTAGATCTTTGAAATATGCCATTGGTATTTTAATGGGGATTGCAGTGAATCTGTAGATTGCTTTGGGTAGTATGGACATTTTAATGATGTTAATTCTACCAATCCATGAACATGGTATGTTCTTCCATTTGTTTATGTATTCCTCTATCTCTTTTTTCAATGTCCTGTAGTTTTCTAAGTACATGTCTTTTACCTCCTTAGTTAAGTTTATTCCTAGGTATCTTAATTTTTTTTGTTGTTGCATTGGTAAATGGGATTTTTTTTTCATTTGTCTTTCTGTGAGTTCATTGTTGGTGTATAAAAAGGCCATAGATTTCTGGGTATTAATTTTGTATCCTGCTACATTGCCAAATTCATTTACTAGTATTAGGTCTAGTAGTTTTTTGATGTAGTCTTTGGGGTTTTCTATGGATAGTATCGTGTCATCTTCAAATAAGGACAGTTTTACTTCTTCTTTTCCAATTTGGAATCCTTTTACTTCTTCTTCTTGTCTGATCGCTATGGCTAGCACTTTCAGTATTATATCGAATAGGAGGGGTGAAGGTGGGCTTTCCTATCTTGTTCCTGTTCATAAGGAAAATTAGTTTAATTTTTGTCCATTGAGTATGATGTTGGCTGTATGTTTATAATATAAGTCTTTTATTATGTTGAGATCTGATCCCTCTATTTCCATTTTGCTGAGAGTTTTTATCAACAAAAGGTATTGGATTTTGTCGAATGCTGTTTCTGCATCGATTGATATGATTGTGTGATTTTTGTCTCTCTGTTTATGTGGTGTATCACATTTATTGCTTTGTGGATATTGTATCATCCTTGCTTCCCTGGGATATATCCCACTTAGTCATGGTGTATGATCTTTCTAATGTAATGCTGAATCCAATTTGCTGGAATTTTGTTGAGGATTTTAGCATCCATGTTCATCAAAGATATTGGCCTGTAGTTCTCTTTTTTTGCAGTCTCTTTATCTGGTTTTGGAATTAGGGTAATGCTGACTTCATAAAAAGAGCTTGGAAGTGTGCTTTCCTCTTGAATTTTTTGGAATAGTCTGAGGAGGATAGGTTTTAGTTCTTCTTTGAATGCTTGGTAGAACTCCCCTGTAGAGCCGTCTGACCAGGGCTTTTGTTTGCTGGGATATTTTTGATCACTGCTTCAAATTCTTCGGTAGTTATCGACCTATTCAGGTTTTTTTATTCTTCTTGATTGAGTTTTGGGAGCTTTTATTTTTCTAAGAATATGTCCATTTCATCTAGGTTGTCCATTTTGTTGGTATAGAGTTGTTCATAGTATTTTTTCATATTCATTTTTATTTCTGTGGGATTTGTTGTTATTTCACCTCTTTCATTTCTGATTTTGTTTATTTGGGTCCTCTCTCTGCTTCTTGGTGAGCCTGGCTAGAGGTTCATCAATCTTGCTTATCCTTTCAAAGAACCAGCTCTTGGTTTTGTTGATCTTATGTGTTGTTTTTTGTTCACTATATCGTTTATCTCCGCTTTGATCTTTATTATTTCTTTCCTTCTGCCTACACTAGGATTCTCTTTTTGCTCACTTTCTAATTCTTTGAGTTTAGGGTTAGATAATTTATTACCATTTTTTCTTGTTTTTTGAGGTAGGCCTGTAGAGCTATGAACTTCCCTCTCAAGAATGCTTTCACTCTGTCCCATAGATTTTTAGATTGTTGTGTTTTCATTGTCATTTGTTGCCATGATGATTTTTATTTCTTCTTTGATTTCTTTGGTAACCCAATCATTTTTTAAGAGCATGCTGTTTAGCCTCCAGGTGTTTGATTTTTTTTGTTTTGTTTTTATTGTAGTTGATTTCTAATTTTATGTCATTGTGTTCTGAGAAACTACTTGATATTTTTTCTGTCTTCTTGAATTTGAAGAGACTTTACCTATGTCCCAATATGTGGTCTATCTTTGAGAATGACCCATATGCACTTGAGAAGAATGTATATTCTGGGGCTTTGGGCTTAAATGTTCTGAAGATGTCAGTTAATTTTATCTGATATAGTAGGTCATTTAGGATTGATGTTTCTTTACTGATATTTTATTTAGAGGATTTGTCCAGTGGTGTTAGTGGGGTTTAAGGTCCCCTACTATGACTGTATTGCTGTTAATCTCTTCCTTGATATCATCCAGAAGTTTTTTTTATGTATTTGGGTGCCCTGTATTGGGTGCATACATGTTTACCAGAGTTATATCTTCTTGATTAATTGCCCCCTTTAGTATTATGATGTGTCCTTCCTTATCTCTTGTTATGGCCTTCACTTTGAGGTCTAATTTGTCAGATATAAGTATTGCTACCCCAGCTTTTGTTTTTTCATTTCCATTCGCATGAAAAAGCTTTTTTCATCCCTTCACCATCAGTCTGTGTGAGTCCTTTGTTCTCAGGTGGGTTCTTCTAGACAGCAGATATATGGGTCATGTTTTCTTATCCACTCAGCTACCCTATGTCATTTGTTTGGGGGCATTTAATGCATTTATATTTAAACTTATTATTGATTGGAAGTTTTTTGTCACATTTTTATTCTTTATACCTGTGTTCCTTCTTCCCTTCCTATTTCTTATTTTTACAGCAGACCTTTTAGCATTTCTTGCATTGCTGGTTTGGTGGTAATCAACTCCCTTAGTCCTTTTTGTATGTGAAGCTCCTGATTTCACCTTCAATTTTGATTGATATTCTTGAGGGGTACAATATTCTTGGATTCAGACCCTTGCTTTGCATGACTTTGTATTATTTTATTCCATTCCCTTCTGGCCTGATGTGTTTCTGTTGAGAAATCAGTTGATAGTCTGATGGGAGATACTTTGTAGGTAACTTTCTGTCTCTCTCTGGCAGGTTTTAAGATTCTTACTTTGTTGTTGGTGTTTGCCAATTTAATTATAACCTTCATGCCGGTCTTTTGGGGTTCATCTTGTTTGGGACTCTGTGCGCTTCTTTTACTTGTGTGAATTTTTTCTTCCCTATATCAGGGAAGTTTTCTGTCAGTATTTCTTGAAACAGATTATCTATTCCTTGCTCAGTTTCATCTTCTGGCATCCTTATTATGGGGATGTTGTTCCTTTTCGTGTTGCCCCAAAGTTCCCTGAGGCTCTCCTCCTTTTTTTTAAGTGTTTTTTTTTTTCTAGATGATGTTCTGCTTGGGTATTTTTTTCTACCTTGCCTTCCAGCTCATTGATGCGATCCTCTGCTTCTTCTAGTCTACTGTTGATGCTTTCTATTGAGTTCTTTATTGCAGCAATGTTATTTTTCATTTCTTCTTGGTTTTTATTCATTCCTCTTGGTTCTTATACAGATTGTTGAATTTGTCTTCCAACTTTTTCAGTGTCCTTATGACCATTGCGTTGAATTACTTCTCTGACATATTGATTGCATCAATTTTGTTTAAATCCTTTTCTGGTGATTCCTCCTTTTCTTTTGTATTCAGACTGTTTCTTTATCTCCCCATGATCGCTCCTCTAAGGGTGTCTGGTCATGTACTGCTCTCCTGCGTTGACTTAAAGACACAAAATACAACACAGCAAGACACAATGCACCAGGCACCAAACACAAATGTATTCACGATACTAATAAACCCAAATAAAGGTGCCCACTAGAGAAAAGAGAATTAGGGGATGGAAAAGATTACAAAAATGATATTGAGAAAAGGAAAAAAATGTAAGAGAGAAAAGAAAGAGAAGAAAAAAGAAGGGGAAAAATATATATGTGTATGGGGAGAAAACTCTAATAAAACAACAACAAATCCAAAAAAATTCAAACAACAAACATCCAAACAACAAACACCCAGATGAATCTGAGGAGGCAGAGCTTATTTTAATAAGGTAAGGTCAAGGAATTGAATGAATGGGGAAGTAGCCACAATTCACTATAGAGGAGGTAGAAAGAGAATGAATATATAAGAAGAAAAGTAAATAACAAAATACAAAAAAAGAAAAAATACATATTAAACAATACAAGAAAACTTATATATATGTAAAACAATTTCCCCTTTTTTTAATTTACCTATGTATTCATTTACTATTAGAAAAGGAGAATAGAGAGTAGATAGGCCTTTGTTTGTGATGGGAATTAATTCAATTTTTAGTAGAAGAAGAGAACAAGTGAGGACAGGAAAAAAACAGAAGCAAAAAACAAAACAAAACAAAAAAACTAATCAACAATCAACCAAACAACAAAAACAAGATAGAAAGAACAAAAAGGGGGGGAAAAAGAGAGGAAGAAAAAAATTTTTTTGATAGTGAAGAAAGAGAAGAGAGAAGTGTGCATGGACTTGGAGCGGGGGAGAGGGAATTAGATATATGAGTAAGATCCATTTTTAACAGGGAGTAAAAAGGAAGGATAGAGAAAAGCTAAAGCAGGAACAGGGTAAGTGAAACAGGATGATAAAAAGAAAAAGTGAGGAAGAGAGTGTTGGCATAAAGGAAAAATTGAGATAGAGTAAAATAATATTAAAATAAAATAAATTGTAGAACACTAATGCTAAAATAAAATAAAATAAAACTTTAAAAAAGGTAAAATAATATTAGTAATAATAATAATTAAAAATAAAAATGTAATAAAAAAGTAAATAAAGTGAGAAAAAAATCTTGTTTCTTAAGTAAAAGATAAAAAATATAGTGAAGTAGTGAATGTCGTTCACTTCCTCTACTGTTCTGCTTGGCACATCTGTTTCCTGTCAAGTAGTCAGCACAGTATTAGAATTCCCTTCTATCCACCACCCCTCTGTGTCATAAGCCACAATCCTGTTTTCAAGCAGGCGGGATCTCTGCTCCCTTTGTTTCTCAGCTTGCCTTTAGTTATGTTTCCACAGAGTCAATTTCTGATACAACCCCTGGGTGGCAGTGTTTCTATATTATTATCTAGGGCTAAAAGGCCCCTCTACCAGTGTTTAGATTTTTCTTTCCCTGCCACACTTAATACTGGGTTGGAGGGACGGACTTCTCCAGAGCTGGTTTCCTGTTTGTCTCTCCCCACTCTGATCCCCAGTTTCCACAAAAACAACTTTCTCCTACAGTCTCAGTGAGGGTTTTTAATTGGAAGATCCTATGTACTCAACTTAGCAAGCAAAAGCAAGGAGTTAAAAAGGAAAAATGCCAAAGGAAGCACACACATTTGCATCTTTTTCTCCTGGCACTGTGCAGCCGGTATAGAAATTCAGGCTGCCTTTCTGGGCCCAGCCCAGCTGTGGGCTAATATCTAGAGTCCCCTTCTGCCAGCAGCCCTGTGGACCCCTTTCCACATTTGAGAGCTACACTGACCCCAATGGCATAGGTTTTGTGGGGCGCAGTCTTCCTCTGAGACTCTAGTCCCCACTGTGTGTGTTTTCCCCCAGCCTGTATCCTAGATCTCACCTTTCTCTAGGCAATATCTGACCTTTCCATCCATGTTTTGTCTCACTAGCTGTGTTTAATTCACCAGTTATGGGTGGATGTTGTTCAATTCAGCTGTTCCTTCTATCTGCTCTATGAAAAGGCAGAGGGCCCGTTTGGTGCTGCTTTGTCTCTCTGTGGACAGACTTTGTAGGCACCCGCAGTCAGGGAGGCTGGAGTCCCAGTGTTTGTGGGTTTGCAGCTGAGGCAGCTAGTCCCTGGGCATTGTGGTTGTAGTGTCCTGGGAGGTGTCCGAGTTCTTCCTGGTTGAAGGTAAGGCTGGACTTCCAATCACAGCCAGTCTCCCCTGGCTGTGATTGGAAGATGGCGCAGTCTCTGCAGCAGAGCTGGATACTCCTGGAGAGATTTCAGCATCAGTAGAGGCTGCTGGCCAGAGGAGCCAGGTCCACCAGTCCCCAACAGTCCCATGGAATATAGCTGTTCCTCTCTCACAAATACAGACAATCCCCACACACTCTCCTTTTGTTCTCTCACTCACACACTATCTTGCAGCCTGCCATCCCATAGGCAGCCATCTTGGATCTCCTCGAGAAGGTCTTATCAATGATTATTACAAATAGAATATTAAGGAGAAGAATTGCATGTTTTTTGATAACACATCATAATACATATAATAACATAGAGACAAGGTTCTCTATTCCCAACATGCAAAGATGACTGTACCTGTGCAATTTCAGAAATATTGAAAAAAGCATCAGGAAGCATGCCATCATAAACTTTCCCTATGACTCCACATCTTATAGATACTTGCTGAAGAGTTAGAAAGCCAGGATTCTCCTATCAATTCAAATACTGTATATAAAAAGCCCAAACTTCCACAAACTTATTGCATTGGGGAAGAGAGGAGTTTGGCCATTTTACAAATGGAGAGATGAGCTATGCATTTATTTTATATATGTACCTAGCTGTGCAATAGGAATTTAACATGTAGTAACTCAATGTATATAAAACATTTTTAAGTAGATAGTACTGTTTCAGTCACATTTTATAGGCAGCACATTGTATATCAGTCAGGAACCAATCAGGGACCAGTCAGCAGAGAGGATTTAATGTAAGCAGTTGATGCACAGGTGTTGGTTAGCTGAATGAGAAAATGGAAAAGATGGAAATGACCAAGAAAGCAAGTACCATCCTTAAGGTTAGAGAAATAAAGGGAAGAAGTTAAGAGTATCAGAAGCTCAAATGATGGGTGATGAGGAGTTGGTCTTAGACTTTTGAGGAGGAGTCACTGCCTGCCTGATTATTATAGCCTCATTTTTTAAATTCTAGGAGCTGAAAACTGGGGCAGACTGTTACTACTGGAGGAAGAGTCAATGGAAATTGCCAGCAAAAGGGAAGGAGGAAAGTCTTTCCCTTCCCCTTCTGGGTAACCTAAGAAGAAGCCAGCTGCAATGAAAAAGCATAGTTGGCAAAGATCCAGCTCCAGCTATACAAAGCAGAGTATATAGAGAGGTGATTTAGGAGCTGAGAGACATAGCATATTAACCAACACAAGCATTTTACTCAGAATCTGTGTGATAACTCATAACAATTTAGTTCCACTCCTAGTATCATGTAATCAACATATGGCAGTCATAATTTGAATTCTAAGTTGTCCCTTGTAACAGTTGTCTATAATGTCTGGGGCATTGTCTTATCAGAATGCCATTGTTATAGGGCTTCCAAAGCAGTATCAGGCTATTTGAAGTGCTAGCATTGGCCTGATACCTCCATCCAAACACTGTACAATATGTGGGCAGGTAATAGATATTACTAGGTTCTGCAAAGTCTTTTGAGGTTGTGTTTGTTTAGAGAATAGTTTAGCATTGGCTCTAGGCTGAAACCAGAGACAAAGATTTGCTTACCTCCTCTGGGATTCATCTCTCACACCTGGAGTGGGACTTATTCATAAAACACTTCACATTCCACATAAAGTGATCCTAAATGCACATACAAAAATTATTTTTGAGAATGATGTCTTACCTCTAAGGAAGTTCTCTGGCCAAATTGCTTGGAGAATGGGCTGGTGTATTTTCATTTTGTTTGTGTGAGTCCCCAAATACAGCTAAATGAGCATGTATGTTGCCAATGCTCTTAATATATCAGAGCACACAAGTTTCACCTAAGTTGCTTTTTTGCATGAAACACAGCCTCAAACTACTTGAAACACCCTTATTGGAGAAACGTTAATGAGAGGCCTTGGCATCTAAGAATCATTCTTAAAGTTTTCCCACTCTCAAGGATACTTTTCTTTCTAAGTGTTATTCTCAAATAGAAAATGGAAAATTCATAGTGTCTGAAAGGTTAGATTACTTTATAACCCTTATTGTGATAGCTCTAAGAGAAATAGCAAGTGGTTTAACAATTGCCCATTTATAAATGTGAATGTTTAAAGAAAATACAGAGTTAGGATTTCAAGTCATAGGAAAAATTTTTATAAGCAATGACATTAGTCAAAATGTGTTTGCCTTCACAGTAGGTGGAAATGTGTGTGGTAAAACATTTGAGACAAGAACATGTATTCAAGCCATATACCTTGAACATTTTCAGTCCAAAGAAAAAACAGTTATAAATCAAGTTGAATATTTACTATTATAATGTCACTAGAAAGTAATTTCTCAGAAGTTATCCCAGTTGCTGCTGTACAAAATTTTTCTTAACTTTTTGTTGTTGTTGTTAGAGTCAATACCTTGGTTTGTTCCAAGGAATAATATTTACTCCAGGAAAATGCTTCTTCTCATCATTTTTCCAAAACCTCTAAGTACTAAAAGCTCTTTTAGAACCTGTTTTCTTTTGGGATTCTCACTGAGCCATCTACTCATTGGAGAAAAACTACTTCAACACCAAAACCAAATAAAGTCAATTAAGAAACACTGTGGCTGCTGAATGATTGGTCTGTCAGGAAGATCGTGGGTAGTCCAGTAGAGCCACACACTTGCACAGAGGACTGCATGAAGATATAAAAAATATTCCTTTATTTTCAATACTTTGCTGATAAAACTGATCTTATTGGTCTAAGTGTCCATCCTTAAAATTCTATGAAATACCAAAATCCCTATACAATCTTCTTTTTAATCACCCATGGAGTGCAGTATAGATTTGTTAATTAGTATTTGCAATGCCAACAAGGAAATAGACTCTGGAACAAACTGCCAAAACTAAGAGTGTTTGTATAAGAAGTTTATAAAACTGTTTCAAGTCATTTTCTTTCTTAGCTATGGACAAGTTTCCTATATAGCATTTAAGAACTGTCATGACTACTTTTATAATGTTCCCCCGTGAATTTATATTTATTTTGTGTGGTTTGCTGTTGGACCTCATGTAGTTTTATGGAAACAAGTTCAAAATTAGTCTTTTCATTCCCAGTACATGTCCAACCTGCACATAGGTCATCTGAATGATACCATGAATGAAGTTAAGAGCTTTTTATCTTAAGAACATTTTATCTTGGAACATTTAATCTTAAGAAAACAAATATTATGGGTTTTTTAATGAAGAAAATAAATTATTGAGCTGGATGTCTTTCATAGAAAAGTATTCTATCTCAATACAGGCTTTATGACTTCAATGTATTATACACCAATAAATAAATTTGAGCTGATTTGCATCTTCGGTTGGTTGAAATAAATATTGGAAACCACTAGAGTATTAATTATGCACATGCAAAGTGCTTATATACATGTATGTTATCAAGTGCACACAAGTTAACATATGCACACCAAATAACCTCCAGTTAGTTAATTACCATTATAAAACAAGCACACCTCGGTTATTGGAGGAATTTACATAGCTCTGGACTCTTGCAATGTCAGCATTTCAATATGCATAAGGCATGCCAAGAAAAAAAAGCTACACACACACACACACACACACACACACACACACACACACACACACATCTCTGAGGTCATGGTTACCTTTTGATCAGAGGTTTTGCAAAATATCCAAAGCCCTGAAAGAAACCATGAAGTTTGAGAAATATTTGTAGGTTCTGACAAGCTTCCAAGCTTCCTGGTGGGAATACTTTGTGTTCTTTTCCATCCTGCTGGAGGAAAGCAGTGGTTTATGGACAAGCTCCTAGGCAATTAGAATTCCATAATTCAAATTAATAACCTCATAAAACACTGCAGATTATGTACTTGGTTTTTTAACCTATAACTAAAATACTATTCTAATAGTGATTTTGAAATTGCTTGGAATTCATCCCAGCCTTTCTGAAAATATTTTTTAAGTTAAAGACATTTGAAATAAAAAAGATTTCATTTAATGAACAGGTTTTTTTTTGTTTTTTTTTTTGTAATTTACAATTAGATTTTCAGATTAGTAGTACATGGAGTATTTGCTTTCACTGGTTTTGCTTTACTGGAAGTAGATGTTAAGGTCACGTTTTTCTCACGCCGACCTTTTCTCAGCAGGAAAGGGGAAATGGCAGGAGGAGGCAGGAACACATCTTCCTTTTATCATGTTCCTGTTATGCTTCATCACATTGTCTAGTGAAATGAATGAATAAATTAGGTTTTTTATTTCATGTGCTGGATTATGTGTTTTATATATTTCCCTACTTTTAATTTAGTAGGGCAGTCCTATCAGATGATGGGTCTCATTAAAAGAAATGTTATTATGAAACCATGTGCATGAGATTTAATTTTCATTCAATTTAAAAAGTATACTTGGGAGAGTAGGGCATTGAAGCACAGGAAAATGATTAGTTGGAGTTCCTTTTAGAGAGAGAAGTCAAATGTGTGAGAAGTAGTGCCTCTGGGGCAAATAAAACAATCAAATAGTTGGAAATGGGGTTGCAGGCTTCTCATAAATGACCGTACTGCTCTATTTTCAGACCTCCTGCCTTTCTTTAATGACCATTTCTTTTTATCTTGAGGCAACAGGGCTAGGGTAGAGGAAGGAGGACAGCTTTGGCTCAACTAGGACAAGACCCCTAGAGGGATGCCTTTAAAGCTTTCATTCATTCTTTCACCAAGAGAAAAGTCCCATCTGTCACTCAGACAGGAATCCCATTCCAGTTTGAACTTGACCTAACCCATAGTTTCTTAAACTTTCACGAACTACCGAGCTAACATGAGAATCACTGAAAGGCGTGTTAATACACAGAGTGCTGGCCCCAGCCCAAGAATTTCTGAAAGACTAGGTGCAGAATTTGCTTTGTAAACAAGTTCCTAAGTGACACTGTTGCTGGGACACACTTGGAGAACTGCTGACCCAGCACATGCTTATGAAGAGCCACCTGAGCCCAAATTAATTAAAGGCTTACACAGATGCACATATGAACAAATTTGGTTTTCCTCATAAATTTGTTGGTATATAACCACATGTAAGGACTGCAGTTCTAAATGTGTAGCTGATTCTCAGTTGCAGGAAGAGGTATCCCTGTACATTTAAATCTCCTCCATTCAGCCCCATGCTTCACTCTGGAAAGCTCTTCAGCTCTACAAAGGGATTTCCATTTTCCGTTGGCTTAACAGGGCGTGAGACTTATTGACGGGACAGTAGGAGAGCCATATAGAGATGATAGTTGGCTGGAGATCTTAATAATATGGTTGGTATTATTAGAATTGTTTTCTTATAGGTAACAGAAACTAAGTCCAGATAACTTACGTAAAAAGGAACGTTGCTGTTAGGTGATGGGAGAGCTCCCAGATGGGAAGAAAAAGATGAAAAACCAACCTTGAAAAAATTAAGCACCAAAAACAGTCTGGGCTCTTTTAGCAGGCAACAACTCTTGAGTGAATGAGCTCTAATGTCCTCGGTATTTTCTTACTTTGGTTAAGATGTACATTTCAGAGAGAGAATGTCTATTTAGTTCAGCCTAGAAGTGCCCACCTTTTCAGTAGGGAAATCACAGCACCTTGATTCATAATTCCACTGAACTCTGCATGTTGGGGGAAAAGGAGTTCTCCACTGGGAGAACAGGCCACTGGGAGTCCACATATGTACACCACATTGTTTGAGCCTTCTGCTGAATGGGCCAGCAAGTTTCCAAAGGCCATCAGAGAATTTAACAACTAAGACGGTGACTTCCAACCTAGAAATGGGAACCTGTAAGAAATTTTCAGTCTTTTTGAAACCCAACCAAAATTATGTGTTTACTCTAAAAACCGAAATGCTGTATTTATTTATATATATGCAAATATATATACTTACTCTTAAATCACTTTTTATTATTTTAAGATATTCTAATATATAGTTATAGCTGTTTTAGTTTAAAATCTGATAAATAAGTAATTAGCTTTTAAAGTGTGTGGTTTGATAATTTAAAATTTGGGAAACATGAAGATATGCCTGTGTGATAGGGGTAGGGCAGGGGTACATAAAATGTATATTATATTATACTAGAGGCCTGGTGCATGAAATTCATGCACTGGTAGAGGCTCTAGGCCTGGCCGATGATCAGGGCCCCCTGCTGGCACCCGCCTTGGCTTGCCTGGAGCCTGCGGGCTGGGGGCAGCTCCTGTGTTGATCATCTACCCCCTGGTGGTCAGTGCGCATCATAGTGACTGGTCGTTCCACCATTCGGTCAATTTGCATATTAGGCTTTTATTATATAGGATTATTCTATCCTATATTATAAAAGGCCTGTGGTCGTGATGCCCTAATGGCATCATGACCAAACAACCAGTCAGAGCCCTGCGGCGGAGGCAGGGCCCGTGGCTCTGCGCAGTGTGGCCTGGGATCCCGCTGGTGCGGCAGGTTTGGGTCTCATGCAATTTCGCGCGCTGGGCCTCTAGTATTATAATAATAATTATTCTTTGGTGACTAATGGTTGCTTAGTCATTAACTCATCTGGTTATGGGCTGAGGTATGTCCCCTCAAATTCACATTTGAAACCCTAACTCCCAGTACCTCAGGATGTGTTGGTATTTGGAAGTAGGGTCTGTAAAGGGTTGACTACATTAAAATTAGGTGCTTAGAATGGGCCTTAATTCAATTTGACTGGTGTCTTTATAAGAAGAGGAAATTTGGACACAAAGCCTCCAGGAGCCACACGCAGAGCAATGGCTATGTGACAACACAGCAAAAAGGCAGACATCTACCAGCAAGGGGAGGCCTCAGAAAAAAATACTAGTAGACCTTCCTACACCTTGGTCTTGGACTCCTAGCCTCTAGCACTGTGAGGAAATAAATTCCTATTGTTTATGCCTAGTCTGTGCAGCCCTAGCAACTAATACATCATCTCAGGAAGTTGGTTGCCCATTGTCTTGACATCAGAGACAAGCTCTCACAATGGATCTTTGTAGATTATTCCAAAGCTTGATTACAGTGTTCTTTTAATTGACAAAAATGTTTCTGAATTAGTTTAAATATATTCAATTTTTTAACCTTCCATGGACACTAAGATGAACTAGTTAGCAGACCTGAAATGCTAGGAGAATGCAGCTGTCGCCCTTATCTATGACACTTTTCATTGGTCATAGGACATGTCTTATATCACCCTGATCATTTGTTTTTCTCTTTTTTGTTTTTTTTTTTCAATTTTCCCCAAGACAAGGCCCTAGATGTACTGCCCACATATCATATGGCAGAAAAGATATAAGAAGCCATCCACTGGTGACTGCCCCTGCTTCTACTGATTTTGAATTTTCCATAGACTGTCAACTCTGTAGTACCTTTCCTTGATGCTTAATGCTATGACAAGCTTCATGTTTTACTTCCCTTTCTGTCTTTGGCTCTCTGTGATTTGGTGGTCCCCTTGAAACCCATTTCTACTTTACTAATCCAATTTTCCCTTTTAACCTTAAAGTTTTCAAGCTCACCTCAGTTGGAGCACTTGCAATTCTGGGATGAACTTACTACCATCAGAATTCAAGCTGATAGAGTGATTATATTATTCTCATCTGAGATATGAGGAAGTAGACTCAGAGACAGGTTAAGTAACTTGTTCAAACTCATACATTTTGTAATGAGTGAACTATGTTTCTTCCCCAAACAGTGTCCAATACTTATGCTTTATGAAAAACTGGGCTATGTCCACAATGTTCTTTTATTCATTAACTTTTGACTTCCAGCATTTATTCATTTATTTTTAAAAATATTTTTTTATTGATTTCAGAGAGGAAGAGAGAAGGAGAGAGAGATAGAAACATCAATGATGAGAGAGAACCATTGATTGGCTGCTTCCTGTATACCTCCCACTGGGGATCAAGCGTGCAACCTAGGCATGTGCCCTTGACTGGGATCAAACCTGGGACCTTCAATCTGTAGGCCAATCCTCTATCCACTGAGCCAAACCAGCTAGGGACAGCATTCATTTAAAACTAATATTGATTTTCCTAAATATAAACATAAAACCATTGTTCACAGGGAAGACCGATTGACAGAGCATTGGTAACTCTGGTGGCTGGCTTAGTAGAAACACATGCCAAACACACATTTTGCAGATAATGACAAAATTTTCCAGATTTTCTGTGAAGTAATCATAGAGTAAGAGAGAAATCTGTTCTGGATGACTCACTGAAGATAATAGCTCTCATTTTTTTTTTTTATCTTAATGATTCTTCCAAACTTTGTATTCTACTCAATAATATTGTTGTGCTTGCCTTGTGTAAATTATTTATGTTTAAATGTTATTCCTTACACTTAGAAATTGTTTTCTATACTACTTGGTTGTTGGATAAGATACTATTGCACTGAGCTTATAAATTTTAAAAATGAAATGGACTGAAATGAGAAAGATTCCATGACCTGAAATACCTCTTGGTGTTCTAATAAAAAATGTATAAACGGGTATATTTGTGGATCAGGATCACAAGTCTATTCTTTTACTGGTTTATAAGTTATGTTATAATAATCACTGAGTAAAAATACTCATGATATTACCATAATATAGTGTAAATACACACCATTGTTGCTCGAAATTTTATGAATTGTTTGTACATTTGACTAACATGAATGAATTGTTTGTACATTTGAGTAACATGATGGGGCTGAAAGTTTTCTGCTCCACTGGGCATTCTCTTTTACTCTCTCTGATATATACTCATCAAAGGACTTTGCAGTGAAGAAAGATAAATTATGAAGTTATTTTTATCTTTAACAAAGACAGCATAAACATCATTACTTTTAATTGAACTAAAATGCTCAAATACCTCATCATCCTCACAGCCATTCTCCGATTTCAGCTTTCAACATTCATTTTCATTGCAGTGATCTTGTCATATGCAGTAACAACCTTGACAATGCCTTCTTGTAATTATTAAGCTTATTTAACCTTGAAAAAGTATCTTCTAGATAAAAACAATTTTGTTAAATATCATTTGTCACTGAGGACAAAAAAAAAATAATTCATTTTATCCAAAGATTGTCCCTTTGCTAGATGTCTTCATTCCCCTTCTGTGTAAGTAAAATAACCACTAAAACTGGTGTTAGAACCCTATGCTTCCCTTAGTGCATATCTGGCTTGTGATTTTCTAGAGTAAGCTAAGAGTTCATCTGTATAGTAAATTTTCAAAGTCACTTCCCACTGGTTTTCAAAAAAAATACTTAATCACCGGCCTCTTTTTTAAAGTGAAATTTTCCATTTGTACCACCACATCTAGCACACAGAAGAAATCAGGAGGCATATTGTTTGAGGTGAGTATTCTTGGTAAATGATGCAGTGGCTGCTGGGTCATTCACAACGAGTAATGTCCTTGATGCAGTTACCACTCCCCAAGTTTGATATAGGTACCTTTTCAGCTTGGTTGCCTCTTTTTGATCCAAAATAGATTTAGCCATGCCTGAGAAGGCTAAAAAGGGCCAATTCCAATGTAACCCTGATATTTGGGGCTAGTGATCTGAATCCAAGCCAGCAAGCTCAGTGTACATTCCTGATAACCTATAATTAAGTCCCTATCTCCTTCCCAGATACTGGTCTTGCAGAACCTGTTACTGTGAACAGTGCACTGCCCTGGAGGGAGGGTTATTAACACTGGCGCCAGGCTAGACCATCAGATATGGCCTGGAGACCCGCAACACCTGGGGGCCTTCTTGCAAGGGCCACGAAAAGGACCAGAAGCATAATCCATGTTTGTGGGACAAAGACCACAGGGAGGGAGATATAAAGGAAAGCCCCATGCGTGTTCCTTCACTCAGATTTGGAAGGCTGTTCCCTGAGTCCGCAGGCGTATTAAACAGTGTCCCTCCTTTTTTTCTCAGAAGCGACCTTGATTTTCTTTGGTCTTCTGCAACATGCCTACAGCATGGGTTCTGTCAAATATTCTCCAGTTACCTGAGCCTCATCTTTTAAAATAGTTTTGAAAATGACCTTGAAGGTAACTTTGAAAGATATTTTATTTACCTATTTGTATTTTTTACTGAATTGCTCTTAGCAAAGACTTCTTTTTTTTTTAAATTCTAGTGGTTATTCTTTAAATTGTACTAACTGGGTTTTAAATAATGCTACACAGATGATACAATCAGACCATTCTGCCTTAAATTTTTCTAGCAAAAAGTTTCCAAGGTTTTAGGTTTTTTATTTCTCTGTTCAAAAAACTCACATTTTAAATGAACATGAACATATATTTATTTTGCTGATGCTTGCCACTTATAGGGTGGTATTATGATTTTATTAAATGTCAGACTTGTCAATTTCTGGAACAATGTCATGCCTGAAACAATTCTCAAAGCCTTTAGATTTTCTAGTTCTCTTTAGTTCCTTTTATAAACTCACAGGTTTCAAAGCTTCTGATTAAATCTTTCTTTTTAAACCAATAATCCATACACATCTCAAAGTATAATAAAAATATTACTTTTAAAAGATAAAGAATGATAGTAAAATTAATAGTGAAAAATTAACATTTTGTTTATTTTACATTGTAGCATTTACTGTGGTATACATCATAGCTAATTTAATTGTCGTCTTGTAAATTTATTCAGATCATATATTCACACATTGAATTATTTAACTTTTTGCCTTTTACTTCCTATGTGCTTGTTTGTGATTTTCCTGTTTAGTGAGAGACAGTCCACATTTCCTCCAGGAGAAGCAAGTGTGTTTGCTGTTGTTGTTGCGGTTGTTTTGTTTTTGGTTTTATAATGGCATTTAAAGGACCTCTCAATGTTCATTCTTTTGACATCTAGAATAGGATTTTGAGAATCAAAAGGGGAGACCTACGGGAAGCAAATGTTTAATCCATGTCAATGGAATTAGGAAAAGAGAAAGATAAAAATACGTTCTCTACCTCAAAGATCATATGGGCTGGGGGTGATTGTGTTGAAGGAAAGAAGATAAATCAAAGGTAGAAAAAGATTAGCTCATGGGGAACCATGTGAACACATGCTTAGTCAGCATTAGGAAACTCACCACTATTCATTCGAAGAAGCCATTGATATCATCTGCCAACTCCTGTAGATTATTCATGGCTCTTTGAGGAAGTCATTGTTTTCAACTCTATGGGTTGAGCACTTTCCATTCATAGCTGCTAGCATATTTTGCTTAGATCATCTGGCAGAGGACAGCTTAACTACTCTGAAACTTTGCTGAGTCCTAATCAATTTGCCCTTGTAGATAATGTCTTCATCGCCTTTCATTTTCAGCAGCGAAGGTAATTTATAAGCCTCCTGAACTTGGAAGGTGAGGTCTTTAACAATTAAGGAAACAAGTAAAAAGAAAAAAGAAGGCCCTAGCCAGTTTAGCTCAGTAAATCAAGCATCAGCCTGCAGACTGAGAGGTCCTGGGTTCAATACCACTCACAGCACATGCCTAGGTTGCAGGCTCCATCCTCAGTGTGGGGCGTGTAGGAG
This sequence comes from Corynorhinus townsendii, assembly GCA_026230045.1. Taxonomy (NCBI): domain Eukaryota; kingdom Metazoa; phylum Chordata; class Mammalia; order Chiroptera; family Vespertilionidae; genus Corynorhinus; species Corynorhinus townsendii. Next base: position 141,722,147 of record JAPDVU010000005.1, on the reverse strand, counting down.
GCAGCTGATCAATGATTCTCATCATTGGTGTTTTTATCTCTCTCTCCCTCTCCCTTCCTCTCTGAAATCAATAAAAATATATTTTTTAAAAAAAGAAAAAGGACGCACATGGGAGGAGCTTGTAAACTCATTTAATTTCACTGTCATTACATAAAACATTTAGTTGTGGCAGGAAGGGCCAATATTGTGTGTGCAGTGTGTAATCAATAGGCAGAAAGCAAAACAGTGGTTTGAAGGTTATTACACTAGTCTATAAAATAAAAGTAAAGCCTAAGTGGGCCACCATTGATAATTCTTTTCAAATTTCTATGCTGCAACTTATTTGGACAGACAATAATTAACCTTGAAGGCCAGTGACATTAGCAAGTCTTGTCTTGTCACACTAGCATTCCCAGTTCATGATGTCAATGGCATGTTGTGTTTCTAATTATCACAAAATACTAGGTTTCCTATGTAGTCCAAGGACATTAAAACAGGCTGTCTGTAGGCTTTCATTAAAATGCAAAAGATTAGCAGACATGGAATACATGACATACATGAAATACACATTCTGCTGATTCTTGGATATGCTTGCCACAATCCTCTCAAAGACATTAACAACATAACAAACAACAAAACCCAAAAATGCCCTTGCCCCAGTTTTGCAGTTCTAGGTACATAAACCATGCTTCTTGCATGGGATGTGGACCTGAGAATGTAACACCAGGGGATATGCAGTTCCCAATTCAAGAAGGACCATTCAGTTTCATGTCACCAGAACTGTTTACGGAAAATTCTTAAACATTAAACTGAAGCTACTTTTATAGGTTTCCTGAAAAGAAATATAGAATTCTGGGTTGTTCCCTCCCCCTTATCAAGTCAAGTGTAAAACCATTCAAATAAAACTCATTTGAAAATAAATTTTATTAGGGGGGGGCTAATGACTGAAAATGGAAAAATAAATGGGTCACATGATTTTCCATCCCATAAGTTGTACAGTCAATTTTCTTGTTTCTTAACCCTGGGTACCCATTGCTTACTTGATTCATTTAGTTCTTTGCCTATATTGTACCCATATTTTACTGTCCTATTAAAATGCCATCTCCACCAAAGGCTTCCTGGATGCCTTTGCCTGGGTAATTATATACCCTCCTCTCTTTCTTTGTAGAATTTTACTTGGTATTTTTCATTACTTTCGAATTCATTTCCTTATTTGTGTGTACAGCTGATTTGTTTTACCAGAGTGAGAGGGTCAGAGGACAGGGATAATATATTACTTACTTTGGTAGTCTCTAGACACAGAAGACAGCAATCATTTTCTGGAAAGGCCCTGATAGTAAACATTTCAGTTTTAGGGGCTGCATGTGATTGACCTCTGTCCCCAAATTTTATTTTTTACAACCATTTTAAAAGTAAAAAACACTAATAATTGTGAATTATATAAAAACAAGTCATAGACTAGATTTGGTGTTTAGACTACAGTTTTTCAACCCCTGCTTAGAGTATTCAGTAGTGTATATAATAAAAAATAAATGTTTGTAAAGGGAGTGAATAATAATAACTGTTACTTAAGATACTGGATTATTCAATAGTATTTTTATTCTAATCATGCTTAAAACAAATTAGATGTTTGCACCTCCAGTAAATAAATTTACCAGATCATCTTTTGCCCAGAAACTGCTTAATCATAAAAAACAAGTAGAATCAACATTTTTAAGTACCCAGTTTTAGCTAATTACTTAATTAATTTTCTTTCTGGATGTGTACATTGATGGCTATTCAAAAGTCCATATTCTGTGTGCATAAGATCTATATAGACTAAAACATTTTTGAAAAAAAAATGAAATAGGGTATTGTAAAGGAATACAGCTTTATTTTGTGAGTTCTTAAATTATGAATACATCACTGAATATTTATTGAATCATTCCTCCCATGTGAGGGAAGCAATATGAGTATTTCTATTTAGGATGTAGAAAGTCATAGGCGTAAGTCATTCCTACCCTAACATTGAGAGAGAACCAGATCACCTTAGAAATTGTAGTGTTGTTTTTTTTTGTGTGTGTGTGTTTTTTTTAACCCAACAGGGACCTGCAGTGATAACACAATGAAGGAAACTGAATTCCAAAGAGGGACAAACTCTTCAGAAAAAGATGGGAAACATTAACTAGTTCACCTTTGGAAGAACAGAGGAGGAAGAAGTGGCTGCCATAGAGAGGGATGAGGGGAAAAAATCAACTAAAATATTAATGAATTTTTAAAGGCCAAGAATTTGGTTGCCTTGCGGATCAATAGGCAGAGACACTGAGAAAGCCCAACCCTGGGCACGGGCTCAAGAACATGCCTAATATTGAAACTAAGACAGGAAAACAGAGAGCCTGCCCAGCTGCTCTGGTAAGCCTAGCACTGACTAACAAGTGATTAGCAAGTTAACCAGTGGGAAGAAGTGAGAGAAGGATTGATTAACTATGGTTTCTGAGCCAATTCTTCCCAGCAGACTCTTTTTGAAAGCTAAGAATGGTTTTTATAGTTTTAAAAGATTTTATCATAGAAATAAAGAAGATGAGACAGAGACCATATGCAGCCTAAAAAGCCAAATTATCTACTATCTTACAGAAAAAGTTTGCTGACCCTTGAAGATGAGCGTGGAAAAGAGATTCTTCTGTTGCACAATTATGCAAAAACTTATAAAAATGTGATGCATAGATCATAAACATGAAATAAAAAAATTGAGAAATTGGAATTCATCACATTTATAGCTTCTGCCCTTAAGGAAAAAGAAAAAACAGGTGACAGACTATGAGAAAATATTTGTGAACACAAACCTGATAACAGATTTCTATCAGAATATATAGAGAACTCTTACAACTCAATAATCTCAATAAAATAAAATGGGCAAAATATTTGAACAGAGTTCACTGTAGAAGAGATATTGATGGCAAATACGCACATAAAACATGCTTAACATTTAATTCTTAGGGAAATGCAAATTGAAAATGACAGTGAAACAACACTATACCCCTACCAGATTGGAAAGGTGGGGAGAAGACAAGCTCACCCACTGGTGGAAATTAGCTATTAGAGCTCTTTAAACATTCCTGGTGAGCATGCAAAGTAATACAGACACTTTGGGAAACCTTTAGCTATTTTGTATGAATATAAATATACATGTACTATAGGATTCAGCATTTCCACTCCTAAATACCCAAAAGAAATAAAAGCATATGTCCACAAAATATATACGCAAATACACAAATGTTAATAGCAGCTTTGTGTATAATAACCCCAAACTTGAAACACCCAGACACCCATTAACTGCTATTATGTAATGAAAGGGAATGAACTATTGAAATGGGCCACATAGATGAATCTCAAAAAGTATTATGCCAGGTAAAAGAAATCAGACCAAAAATATTCCACATACTGTGCAATTCCATTTATATTGATATTGTATAGCACGAGCCCTAGGCATTCTAGAGAAGGCAAAATCATAGGGACAGATATCAGATCAGTGGTTGCCAAGAGCTAGGAATTAGTGGAAGGTTTTTACTTCATAGGGCACAAGGGAACATTTTGTAATGATGGAATGTTCTATAGCTCGATTATGGTGATGGTTATATGACTGCATATATTTAGTAAAAACTCATTTAAATGTAAATTTAAAAAGGATAAATTTTACTGTGTGTAGCTATATTTAAATAAATAAACTTGAATTTTCAAAAGAGGAAATGCATGCTCAGGAGAGTTGAAGGATTGGCTTGAGTAGAGGCAATTAATTTGGATAGTTAGCATATGGGTAACATGGTGGGAGGCTTTGCAACACAAGCAGATGAAATTAAACGTTATGTTTTTGGAAACCACTAGATGTTCTTTAAACAAGATGATATGACTCTGAAGATAGGGAAATGTATCTCTCAAATGAAATTAAACATTATGTTTTTGGAAACAAACCATTAGATGTTCTTTAAACAAGATGGTATGACTTTGAAGACAGGGAAATGTATCTCTGAATAGAACTTTGCAAGATATCTTATTTGTCATCATCTTTCATTTGTTTTTTTTTTAAATTACAATTATTGGGGGGGGGGCATTGATTAATAAGATTATATAGATTTCAAGTACATTTCTATGATACAAGATCAGTATACTGCATTGTGTGCCCACCACCCAAAGTCAAATAATCTTCTGTCACCATATATTTACCCCCACACCTCCCTTCCTCCAGGTAATCACCACACTGTTGTCTATGAATTTTTATTTGTTATTTTTTTTGTTTGTTCATTTATTACTTTGTTTTGTATCCCACATATGAGTGAAATCATATGGTTCTTAAGTGTTCTATTTTGCTTAGCATGATTCTCTCATGATCCATCCATGTTGTCACAAATGGCAGTATTTCATCTTTTCTTACAGTTGAGTAATATTCCATTGTGTGTGTGTGTGTGTGTGTGTGTGTGTGTGTGTTTGTATGTGTGTGTGTGTATATATATATCTCACATGTTGTTTAGCCAATCATCCACCAAAGGACACTTCAGTTGTTTCCATGTCTTGGCCACTGTGACTAATGCTGCAGTGAACATAGGGGTGCATATGTATTTGTGAATAAATGTTTTCAAATTTTTCATGTAGATACCCAGAAGAGGGGTTGCTAGGTCATATGGTAACTCTATACTTAATTTTTTTAAGGAACCTTCTTATTGTTTTCTATAGTGGCTGTACCAGTTTACATTTCCGCCAGTAGTGAATGAGGGTTCCTTTTTCTCTACAACCTCTCAAACACTTGATATTACTTGTCTTGTTGATAATAGCCATTCTAACAGGTGTGAGGTGGTATTTTATTGTAGTTTTGATTTGAATTTCCTTAATAGCTAGTGAAGTTGAGCATCTTTTCATATGTCTGTTGGCCATTTGTATGTCTTCTTGGGAGATGTGTCTGTTCAGGTCCTCTGCTCATTTATTTTGAACTTGTTTTTATTCATAGAGGAAGGGAGAGAGAGAGAGAGAGAGAGAGACCTCATTGATGAGAGAGAATCATTGAGCGGCTGCCTCCTGCACACCCTGCACTGGGGATTGAGCCCACAAACTGGGCATGTGCCCTGACCAGGAATCGAACAGTGACCTTCTGGTTCATAGTTCGACACTCAACCACTGAGCCACACTGGCCTGGCCTCTGTCCATTTTTTAATTGGGTTGTTTGTTTGGTGTTGAGTTGTATGAGTTCTTTATATATTTTGGATATTAACCCCTTTGTCAGAGCTGTTGTTTGCAATGAACTGTACATAAATCAAAATGGTTAAGTAACATGTTTCTGGTCTTGAATTTATTTATTAGTCCTACTTTTTTTCTGTCTTATAATGAATTAATTTACTGTTATATTTTATTAAGTTCCTTTTTAATTTTCAGTTATAGTTCACATACAGTATTATATTAGTTTTAGGTAAAGAATATAATGATTAGACATTTATATACCTTATGAAGTGATCACTCTGAATAGTCTAGTACCCACCTGACAACATACATAATTATTACAATTATTGACTATATTCCTTAGGCTATACTTTACATCCCTGTGACGATTTTTATAACTGGCAATTTGTACACATCTTAATCCCCCCCCTTTTTTATTTCCTTTTCTAAGTTTTATTTGATTGTGTGACAAATAATTTCTTAATTTAGTATAATTTACTTTGATTCTTTCTTGTGTATCTATAGTTAAACTCTATTTCATAGTTCTAACATACCATAACTTCATTGCTTCTAATTTCTAGATATTAAGCAATTTAAAATTTTAGGTTTTCCTCTTTGGCTCAATAGTGATTTAACAAAGCTGTTGTAATATATGGTCTGACATTGGGTTCCTTTTGTTGTTGTTGTATTTGTGTGTGTGTGTGCATAGTTTTATTGGGCTATGATAAAAAGACTAATAATACTGAATTTTTTTGGAAGTCAATGAGGTTTATTTATTACCTCCTAAATGGTCATTTTTTATTTTGGGTTTGATATTGTATAGCATGAGCCCTAGAAAATAAGTCATATTCCTGATTTTAGGTGATAGATTTTGATACATGTTTTTACAACAAAACCTTTATTAATGAAGAGAAGAAGATTTGTGCAGTTAACATTCTTCCAGCCTCCTCACCACACTGCCCACCTCCCAATTGTTGCTGGGCATATTGTGTTTCCTTACATTTTAAGTTTTATAGCATTGTATTTTCTTTTGTAATTACTGTTGGTATTTGGTCTTAATTCTTTTACCTAGAACTTTATTATTTCTGAGTTCTTTGATTTATCTTTTACTTGTTTAGATTTTGTGAATAAGAATTTTATACATGAAGCATTCATAATTACTATATTTCTTAAACATTGATATGCCTCTTGCCTTTATACTTAAAAAGAATTTAGTTCTGATTAAGATAACTGGGTCACTATTTTCTTCTTGCAAAGTTTTGTAGACATTTTTTGAAATAACATTTTATCCTTGAATATTGCCTTGGAGAAGTCTGAACTCACCCAACATTTGTAAATCTCCCTCTTCGTGCTTTAGGACCTTTTGAAAAATATTGTTTAATGAGTTGTTGTTACCCTGAAGCCTGGTAACTTTGTCAAGACAATTTAGTGTTGATTATTTTGTACCTGATTTTTATGGGACACTGTTCATTTCTTTCTGTTATATTTTAGCATACTTTTATATTTAATTTAGTAACTTGGCTTTACTTTGTCTTCTACTTTTATCACTCCTAATCACATTGATTGTGTTTTCAATTTTGTTTTGCTTGATATTCTTAAGCTTATTCATTATGTCCTTGACTTTTATTTTCAGTAGCTATTTATCATGAGCACTTACAATGGTAAGAAGCCAAGAAACTATTACGGTATTCTTGGGATAAAGTACATGTGTGCAATACTTCCCTTCAGTATATCCTATTTCTTAAGACTGGGTTGATACTGCAGGTGCCTCCATGAACTCCTTCCTCAGAGCTTGTTTTGTGAGGCCACATGATGAGTCACTGGGCATAGTCAGATTTTAAGTAGGCTGGCCTAATTGGGAATTGTGGAAGACAGACTGAATAGTTTCTTGGGTCTAATGATCTCTATGATCCTAAATGACTTAGGGAGTAGGCTTTCATTGGTAGTAGTATCATTAAATGAAAGAGTCAAAGTTTGAGAAATGATTAGGAAATTAAACCAAAGTACAAGAAGGGTCACAACTAGAAAAAAGTGCTCAGAAAGTTACTCATTTCAGCTGTCTATTACAACACTGTATAGGCAGGGCTGCCTCTAGGTGAAAGTCTAAAATGGGAGGCTGGTCTCGAGATACCACAAAACATTGAAATTAAAAGTGTTGACATAAAATGTTTTCACTAAAATATATGTAATAAATACTAAGTGAAAGGTTTTACAAAATTAGGATTTTTGGAGGAATCCATCATTCACTAACTTATTGGAATTTCAAGTCCATGATTAGATAAAATTTTAAATACTACAAATGCATGAAAATCATATTTCCCTTAATGAAAAGTTCTCAAAGATTGAATAAGTTTGGAAAGAAATAAATTAGTAAAGGAATATCAAAGATATTTTTCCAATACTTATTTCTAGTGATATAAAGTTTCTTGGAGTGCTTTGCAACTCAAACCTTGTATAAATGCTATCCTAGGAATTCCTTTTGCCTAACTTTCTTCAACCCTTTTTATCTATTTTGTATTCCTTTTCTTATTATTTCTTAATCCTTCCAATTTTTTAAAATATATTTTATTGATTTTTTACAGAGAGGAAGGGAGAGAGATAAAAACATCAATGAGAGAGAAACATCGATCAGCTGCCTCCTGCACGCCCCCTACTGGGGATGTGCCCGCAACCCAGGTACATGCCCTTGACGGGAATCGAACCTGGGACCTTTCAGTCGCAGGCTGATGCTCCATCCACTGAGCCAAACCGGTTTCAGCTAATCCTTCCAATTTTTAAACACAGATAATGAGTCTAGTTTGATCATCTAGAAATTAAGATAGATGTCATAAGTAAGGACTAATAAGAGATGCTTGGCTGGGCATCAAACCAAGATGTTTCAAACCCACGGTTTCTTAACCCCCCACAAGTGATTTTCTTGGAAACATTTTCTTCTTGAAAATTCTGTGTAATCTCTGGTTCATCTTACAATTTTGTCAACCAATAAAACCCCAAATCAAAGTTTTCCTTTTCCCCCGGGCTGCAGGGAACAGCCAGGATAAGACAGGCAGGGTAAATAGGAAGTCAGAACCCCTAAGGAGAACAGCAGGTACAGCAGGCTCATAAAACAGAGGCCGCCCTGTCATATGTGGTCATCTGGCAGCCCCATGAATCAGTCACATAAAGACAAGCACCTTTGATCTACTTGAAAGACTAAAGATGTGAAATACAAACTTGCATGACCTTTGAACTTTTCAGCATGAGCAGGTCACCCTTGTTCCTTGAATACTTTTTCTCCTCTAAAATTCCACACCATTTCAGATGAACCCATGTGGTTTTGCGATTTTCCTAACTGTTCTTGTCTATTCAGCAGCACCAGAGTGTGTGTTTTTATTTTTTTGTAGAGATGGTTCTACAAATTCTGATTTCAAAAAGGGCAAGGGGAAGCTAAGCAGAATAACTTTTTTACTGGCCTTCTAATTGCTCTCCCAGCTTCTGCCCTGCTCCCCTTCCATTAATCCTCAACACAGCACCCAGGGAGACCCCTCAAACTATCACTTGAGCATGTCTCCCCTCTGCTCAATCTGTCCAATGGCTTAGGAACAAACACCAAAGCCTCTAAGACTTTACACGGACCCAACCTTCCCTACTTCTCTGACATAATGTTCTCCATCTCTCTCCTTCACTTATCTCTTTCTTGTCATCCTGGCCTCCTTGAATTTCCTCCACAGCTCCAGGGGCATTCAAAGCCTTTGTACTTTCTGTTCTCTCTGCCAAGAACCCTGCTCCTATCAGGGTGTGCACAGGACTTGCTCCCTTCATTCATTCAGATTTCAGCTTAAATACAACTCTATCAGTGATATCCTTCCTGATTTCTCTTTTTAAATAGCAAATCCTTCCCAGCCAGTGTGGCTCAGTGGTTGAGCATCAACCTATGAGCCAGGAAGTCATGGTTCGATTCTCAGTCAGGGCACATGCCCGGGATGTGGGCTTGCTCCCTTTTGTGGGACTCTGCAGGAAGCAGCCGATCAATGATTCTCTCTCGTCATTGGAGTTTCTATCTCTCCTTTTCCTTTCCTATCTGAAATCAATAACAAATATTAAAAAATAAATATTTTATTTATCCTGACCTCCTCTACCATGCTGTATTATCCTTGTGAGCACCTATATATTTGTATATACACACAAATACATGTTATATCTATATATATGTTTATGCACCCACACAGAAATATATTTTTACTTATTTACTATATCTCAAATTAGAATATTCTATATTAGCAAGATTTTTTTTTTCCTGAATGATTCACGGATGAACAATCTCTGTCTTCCTGATGTCAGATTAGAATCGTTGAACAAGACGAATAACAGGTGCTCAATAAAATGTGTTTGCTGAATGAAAAAAAATGAGTATTCTCAGAACATACTTTACAGTGAGCAGTTTGTTTTAAATTAGAAGAAATAAAATGAAAAGTGTGTGGGTAAGTTCTAAGACAGAGATACTGTCCCTGGCATAAGTAAGCAAAGTCATTCATATGTCTGGCTTCAGGAAAGAGGGAACTATAGTTCCCAGGAGATCTCTGCAGCTTGCTCTTGTGCTGTGTTGCCACTTTGCTTGACCTGGTTTCCCAACATATATGTCTGTGATTAGGGGTGGCTTCTTCATTCTCAGTTTTCTGACCATATTTGAGCTTGAGAGTTAGCTCACTATTGGAGACCAGTCTGTGAAATCAACCAAGATGTATGCTAACTCTCTTCATCTGTTTTCTCCTTGTGGTCCTTTTCTTCCTCTTTTAGTACCACCATCAAGCCAGATTTTTTTCTCAATTCCTCCATGTTGAGACTAACTGTTTGAAAAAAAGTTCCCAATTTACCTGTATTTTTATATCATTCTTTTTCCATTTAAGTTTATGCCACACCATTTCTTGAACCTCTTCCAAGCTGAAGCATTCATCCAAAATTCATAATTTAAAAACTGTATTTGGTCAACATGACATATAAAAGATAAGCTCTATGATAGACTTGAATCTAATTGTTCCAGACTTAAAGACCTTGTTTACAATTGTGTGAATAATTTAGAAAGTGCCGTGCTCCAAAACCTTGGTATTAATTTGAAAGTCAGTTGAAGTCAGAATGACTTTTTAAAAATCTTAGCTATTAGAAATAACTGATTGGAAATTCTGCAAAACAAAATAAAACAAACACAGAGGTTACATATTCTTATTCTTAATCAAACCAAAGAAGACATTTCTTCTGTTTCTTATTATTGGATCTTTATCTGCATGTTAGTACAGGAAGTTGGAACAATTATCAGAAGTATATGAAATCTCCAAAATTAAATTGAAATGGTACCTTTGTACAGATATCAGGACATTATTGTCAGTTAGTTGGTGCACTTACAAGCCTTTGTTTCATGATTTGCTGAAGAGAGAGGATGTGACTTGATGGGGCATAGCAGAATTTTTGTGGGGTGGGGGGTGGGGAGCATGTGAAATTGAAAGAAAGACTATTCAATATATTAATATATCTCTGATATATAATACATGTGATATGTTGTTATATAACATTTACAGTGCTTAATTGTACTTTATTTCTGGCTCTAAAATAAAGCAAATCATGTCTTGTTAATGTGGCCAGTTTGTTCTATGTTATATGCAACCTAGGGAAAGAATTATTGCAATAAACATGAAAACTCAATGCTTAAATTGATATTAGAGTCCCTGTGCATGAAAATTCATGTACTGGAGCTGGGGGAGGTCCCTCAGCCCTGCCTGCCGGCTCTCATGGTCCGGGAGCCCCTAGGGGCAGGAGATGACCCAGCGATCAGGGGAAGGCGATGCCCTATCACACCTCTGCTGCTGCCACTGCCAGCAGCACAAGCCTCAGCTGGCCCTGGTTACCTGAGCCTCAGGCAGCCCTGGGTGACCGGGCAGCTGCCATCTGAGGCTTGCCTGTGCCTCAGCTGGCCCTGGGTGGTTGGGGGCTGAGGGGACTGGGGGACGCCTGAGGCAGGCACGCCTGCTGCCCTGGTGGGGCTGAGAGGACTGGGAGCCACCATCTTGTGTCTGTGGGCACAGCCATCTTTGAGGGTGTGGCAGTTAATTAGCATATTCCCTCCTTATTGGCTCTGGGCGCAACCATCTTTGAGGATGGAGCAGTCAATTAGCATATTCTCCTTATTGGCTGTGGGTGTTGCCATCTTTGAGGGCAGGGCAGTCAATTAGCGTGTTTCCTTCTTATTGGATATAGGAGCCACCATCTTTGTGACAGCATGAGGGTCAATGAGCATATTCCCTCTTTATTAGATAGGATCATGTGAACAAAGGAGAAAAGTAAAAGTTTTATATCTTTCAAATTAAAATGAATTTTTTCTCCACTAAAATGATATTTGATTTGATTTATCTTATGATTATGACACATAATTTAATCTTTAAGAAGAATTAAAGAAGAATACTTGGTATTTATATTTACTGAAGGAGGGTATTGTCTTCTTAGGAAACACTAATGTAGATAATTTTTCTGTATAACACACTAAGGGAAAACTTGTATAAGAGAAAACTATGAGAGAAGCATAGGAAAGATATGAGAGAAAGAAAATGGCAAGTGGAGATGCAAGTAATTAATCCAAAAATATTTAACACTTTTTATGTGTCAGACACCACTTTAATTTTAGTCAAGGCTACATTCAGTCTTAAATAACCATGAATACCACTAAGGACCGAGGATGAAACTGTTTGAGCTATAGATTTGGGATTGTGTGTTTGATCACAGGCCAGCACCTCTGCTTGTCTGATGAAAATCCAGGCCCCAGTTACTATAAATCACTATAAGCATAGGCCTTCTGCGTTGGGCTGCTTGTAAATCACCTAAACCAGGGGTATTATATATGTGGCTGTAAGTGGCCACTACAGAAAGTTGGATGAATCAGATATAAAGATGTGTTTATTCTTGACTATATGACCTAATGTTGAAAACAAGTAATGTGATTGATGTAAGAGACACTGGTGGGCGTTAGGTGAATCAATGAGGTAGTCGATTTTGATCTCATCCCAGAGTGGGTACATTTGTTACAACTGCTGAAAAGGCATTATTGGCACATCATTATCATTTCAAGTCCAGAATTTGCAGTAGTGTTCCCTCTTAGTGTTGTACATTATATGGGTTTGGACAAATGCATAAAACAATATATATCCATCATTATGGTTTTATACAAAGTATTTTTCACTGCCCTAAAAGTCCTCTGTGCTCTATTCTCTCCTTCCCACAAGTCCCTGGAAACCACGGATATTTTTATTATTTCCACAATTTTTCCAGATTGTTATATAGTTGGAGTCACACAGTATGTAGCCTTTATAGTTGACTTCTTTCTCTCAGTAATATGCATTTAACTTTCCTCCATGTCTTTTCATGATTTTATAATTCATTTCTTTTTATCCATTGTTTGGATATACCACAATATATTTATTCATTCGCTTATTGAAGGGCATTTTGGTTGGCTGTTTTTGCTTGGATAAGTTTTAGTGATTATGAATAAAGCTGCTATAACATTCATTTAAACACAGGTTTTTGTGTAGATATTTTAAAATTTATTTAATAAATAAAAAGGAGATCAATTACTGGAGTATATGGTAAGTGTATTTTTAGGTTTTTAAGAAACCATCAAACTGTCAACCATTTCTCATTCTCACCAATGATGAAAGAGAGTTCCTCTAGCTCCATTGTCAGTAATGCTTTATGTGTCATCTTACTAGCAACCATTATTGAAGACTTTCAGACAGGAAATAGTATTAATCATGGGAATAATTAGGTTTCTGTTTAGCAAAAAGTTCACATTACTTAAAAAAAAACCTTGATAATATTGCAGGCAATGAGCAAATAGGTGGTATAAATAACAGTAAGAAGAAGGATAAAAATGCTTAGACTTTTCTTGATATAATTACCCAAGAAGATGTTGAGGGAAATAATGATGGAGATTAATAGATGAAACATATATGATTGGGCTTTATCAAAGCATTCGCAGTTGAGGATTATAGATAGGGACCCATTAATATTTAGTCAATTTTTAGTTTGATAATTCCATAATGTCAGCCCCTATGAGTTTATGTAAGGGCGAAGATGCTAAGGCATTACAGAAACTTTCTGATCAGCTATACTACATCAAAAATCAGACATTATACAATTATTTTTCCCCCTTTGGCTTAGCTTGTTTGGGTAGTGATATACTTAGGAATGAACTGACTGGTCTCATTTTTTCAGCCTTTAGTGGTGAACAAATCAAAATGCTATTTTACAAAGATGGCAATAACCTAAATTGTACCGGGCAATAACCTAAATTGTCTAGTCTACACAAGGCAGTTTAAGGGGTATAGAATATTTTAACAAATTTGTTTTAATTATTCAAATTTGAACTAACTGCCTTGAAGTAAATTAATTCTAGTGAATTATAGTATACTAAGGAGTAATATATTTACATATAATCAAGGCATTCAATTATTTAGTCTTACAGAAATACTTGGTATTTAATTGTGCTTCCTTTCACATTCACTGTATGTATTTATATTTTTATTTGAAGGAGAACTAACTGACAGTAGTAAACTTCTATTTCATGATGAAATATCATTCATGTATTAGTCAAGGTCTAACCAGTCTCTAAACATTTAAAACAAAGGGAATTTAATCCAGGTAAGTGATGAAAGAGCTGTCAAGCTATATGGGGGATAGTGAGAAAACCCAGACATTAAACAAACAGGAAGCTGATACCTCTCCTTGTTGGAGGGCTAAAGATAAGAGCTAAGTTAACTAGGGGCTGCCTGGAGCTTGATTCCAGGAAGACTATGGAATCATGTCAGCTTTCGTCATGTGGGAGGATGCACAGCTATATTCAGGGGCTGCTGGAAGCGAAGGACATGAGGGAGGGATGCAATGGCTCTTTTTACACTCATGCTCTCCAGACTGCGCACAGTGTCACCCACTGGGTGAATGCAGGTGGTTCCAGCATCCACAGAGCCTATGATAACATCCCTGTGAAACAGAAAGACAAGGGTGGGTAAAGGGCCAACAGTCCAAAGACAGCATAGCTAAAGCACTCCTTGGAAATGCTATGGATTTCCCACATTTCCCAATCATACTGGGGCGGGGAAACATTCATTGGACCGAGTTCTTTCTTTCAACTCTGTCATCATTTGAATAAATAAAGCAAACTGATTCCAAGAAAACTATCCTTATGGGAACATTTACTTTGGAGTTTATATTTTGACATTTTTTAAAAACTTAAAATTCATAAAGTTTATTTCTGTCTCTTTTCTATAGTTAGTTAATTGTGGAGTTTACAGGCTTTTAAGCATTTTGACAATCTTTTAAAAAGGGAGCTTTAAAATGATAAAGTGTTGTCTAAATATGTATTCCACAATAATTTGATTATCAAAGTAATACCAGGTACTTTCCAGTAATTTATTCTATAGATGTAAAAATGTCACTAAATTGGAAGCATGTTATATGATTCAAGTTGTAATATGCCAATATCCTTTAAAAGATAGCTTAACTCCAGGCCTCCTGCTTTATATTGCTTTTCTATAGATGTGGGCACAGACCTAAAGTTTCCTGCCTCCATCTGTTCAGTGAGCATTATCATTCGATACACAGAAATAAGGCTTAAAAAATTTTAACTAGTTAGTCTTTCCAGACTTTAAATGTTTGATCTTTAAATATAGTTTTTATTCCAACAAACTGCTCTTTCATGATCATAACATATTTGGTACCCTTGCATAGCAGTATAACAAATTGTTCCCCTCTAAATTTTTTTCCAGATCATTTTGTTGATTAACATAATGCGGTGTTTCTCAAACTGGGTCTGGAGCATTCTTCTTGTGTAGCCTTGATTTACCCATCTAGTATATATACAGGTGTATCACCTTGTATTTTTATCGTTGTTAATCTCCACCTGAGGATATTTTCCCATTGACTTTTAGGGAAGAGTGGAAGAGAGAGGGAAAGACAGAAACATCGATGTGAGAAAAACACATGCTTGACCAGGCTCCGGGCTGGGAGGAGCCTGCAACCAAGGTACGTGCCCTTGACTGGAATCGAACCCAGGACCCTTTGGTCCACGGGTGACACTCTATCCACCAAGCCAAACCGGCTAGGGTATTTTGACCACAAATGGTGGTTTTTTGAATTCAAATAAGATTTTTGAGATTTATTTTATGACATAAGGAATCTTGCAAATTAAAATATATCTTTTAAAATATATGTTTTTATTGATTTGAGAGAGAGAGGAAGGGAGAGGGCTAGAGATAGAAACATCCATGAGAAAGAAACATCCATAGATCTCCTGCCTCCTGCTCGCTCCCTACTGGGGATGGTAAACATATCTTGTCCCTGCTGCATCTTTTACCATCTCTCTAGATAGCCTCTTCTTCATCAGTAGAAAAGCCTGGGAAAGCAGCTTGACAACCAAAGACATCCCAAATATGTTTATAAATTTTAATAACTATCTCATATGGATTAACTAAAATCTGGACAGTGTAGTCTCTGTGTGTACAAAGTCAATTTCACGTGGTTTGGGGCTTCTCTGTGAAACACCATATGTTCAAGAAACAATAAGTCTGTGTTTTATATAAATTGAGAGAATTGTTGCCAGTAAATTTAAATCAAATTCTTGACTATTCTTAGCATTAGTAGATTTGTTATTATATGAGAGCTCTGGTTACAGTTCTACAGGTTTTTTATTTGTTTATTATGTGAACATTAAGTTTTCTTATAAATCAATATTTCAATGGATAGAAGTATTTACTCACTTGCTTCAAGGAAAAATTTGTCAGTGGTCTTTTGGGAGAAAGCTTTAGTGTTACTAACCTTGAATAATACATCAGGGAAGAGCCTTTCAAAACAATTTATAAGGTCAAAAGCTGGACATAATCATAGCTGGTATACACTGCCTTTTGCTTTGTATCAGAGGAGGAAACAGACTCTTTACTTATTTTAATTGATCCTAGAATCGTACTCTCCAATACGGTGCTTGTTTTCACATGTAGCTATTTAAATGTAAGGTAATTAAATAAAAGCAAATAAAAATTGAGTTAGTCACTTTAGCCACATGCCAAATGCTTAATAGCCATATTTAGCTTGTGGCTATCATATTGGAAGGGCAGACATAGAGTATTACCATCAATATTGCTATTGGGTAGCAGTGGTCTAGAAACATAGTTTGCCAACCCATAACCATGTGAGAGGAACAGAAACAAGGAACTCAGATCAGGGTGAATATTCACAGCAGGAAAGAGATGCCTGCTACCAATATCTTTTTCTCCTTTTCTCATTCACGAACAAATCCAAATCTGTCTAGTACATTTTTTTTAAATTAGAGTTATTTATTGAGTGTTTGCTTTGATGACTGGAGGAGGGCGGCTATCTCATTGGGGACTTTTACTTATTCCTTGTACTAGCATAAAGACAGTTAAAGCAACACAAAAGAAAGCCATTTTGTTTGGTGTGAATGGAGATAATAAATTAAGAACATAGTAATCTGACCTATAATACTTAAAATAGCGGAATGTATTGAAATACTTGTGACATGAAAGCCAGTCAAAAAGGCCACTAAATTTTTTTCTCTGCTGCCCCCTCCCTTCCTTTCCATCTGTCCTCTCACATCCTTTTTTTTTTTTTGGTTCCTGGAACATTCCTTTTTTTTTTTACAAGCTAACAAGTTTGATGTGGCCCTGTGTCTTATTCCCTTCCAGGCTTGCAGCTGTTTTGGCAACAGAAGAAAAAAATCCCCATAACAAATCAAATAAAAGCCCTTTCTGTGAAGAGGAATTGAAAACAGCAGGCCTCAAAGAGGACTGCACATGAGATGCCTTGTTCTGGCTTTCAACACAACTCAAATCAGAAACACATTACCATAATCTGAAACAGCCCACTGCTAACACAAGACAGATGGTGGGTAATAACCCATGCATCATTAATAAATAAATTCTAGCATTAAAGGCTTTACAAAGTATGACAACATTATCTGGGCACAATTACTGGCCCTCTCCCACCCCCAACATCATTTCAGTGTGTTACGGGCTGTGCTAGGGTTTTGTTCCCCCCTCCAACTCCATGGATCTGAAAGAAGTTTAAACACGGCACAAGTTTTAGCCAGATGAAAGCTATCTCAGTGTACAGGACAGGTCTGAAACTCCATAAGGGAAAAATAAAATAGCTGCCAAAATGTAATAGCTCCCATGTTCTGCTGTTGGATCAGTCAATGGCAATTTATTGTACTGCCCTCCGTGGCTGGCCTAACCCTCTCTGGTGCGCCTCTGTGCCTGCATCGCACTACACACTTCAAGCAAGAATCTTGGCATCAGATTTGCCACAAAGCTGAAAGATATATGTGTGATTTCTCAGCTTTCCTTTTGCAAACGATACCATCTGTCTCTTCTCCCCCAAACCCCCCCACCAAGGGGGGAAAAAAAGGCAATATTTGATTAGGTTGGAAAAAGTGAAAGGGAGAGGGAGGGAGAAAGAGAAAAAAACTTCTGTTATTGTTATTCCTCACTCAAGGATATTTTTTTCCATTGATTTTTAGAGAGAGCAGAAGGGAGGGAGTGAAGAAGGGTGAGAGAGAGTCAGGGAAACATTGATGTGAGAGAGACATCCATTGGTTGCCTCCAGCACACTTCCTGACCAGGGCCTGGAATGGAAGCTGCAACCTAGGTACATGCCCTTGACTGGGAATCGAGCCTGTGACTCTTTGGTTTATGGGCTGGCACTCTAACCACTGAACACACCATCCAGGACAGAGAGAGAACAAATTTTAATTCTATAAATGTTGAACACTGAAAAAAGAAAAAGCCATCTGTCAGATGCCCAAATACAACAATTACTTTGCTTTAGTTTTTATTTGGTCAATGGGGTAATGTTATTCCAATGAGATGTAAGAAGTATAGGAATGCATCGGAGGGCTGAGAGGCATCTGGGTGATTATCTCTGGGCCTTCCTAGAGTTCCCACGGTTCTGCAGCATTTCAACAAAGTCCAAGCTGCAACTTTCTAGGCATACCATCCTAAGCCCCAAATCAGGCATGGTAGGGCCAAAAATTCCAGAGAAATATAAGCTCTGCGACACCCAATACCAAGTTTGATTCTCTCTATATAAAATTACATATTTCTCCTCAATAATGGGCAATAGGATCATATTTGTCAGACTTGCCAGGATTATGTATTTAACGAAAGAGATAAACTCTTTGGCATTCCCTCATTTGGCAGGTTAAGAGCTAGGGATAGAAAGTATAGTACATTCTAAACTGGTTAATCCCCAGTTACTAGAAGGTCAAGTGAAAATATCTCCATGGGATCATCCAGTGACCCAGGTGTCAATGGATATGATTTACCATATCTGAGCAAAGAGTTTCTTCTCCCAGTGCAGGGCCTTTTGTGGGGTGGGGAAGCAAAAAGAACTCTCCTTGGAACAGCTGTCCCCCTTCTTTTGGCACACAGTTTCCTTCCACTTAAACGCACCCATGTGCAGGCTGCAGAGTCTCTGAGACTTTCCTGATTAGCATCTAAATCCTTTGCTTCTATCTCTGCCTCTTTCCCAAACTTAAATCAATATTTTTATGTGTACATATGTATCTACTTTCTCTTAATTGACTGTGTGTTTATCTTATTTCCTCCTTTAAATTGTGAGATTCCTGAGGGTAAAAACCATGTCTAATCTTTGCTCTCAATTCCCCTTAGCACCCGGAACAGAATGCCTCACTCAAGCTAAATGAAATCACAGCTCAGAGAGAAATGCCAGGGCCCTTGGCAATGCAGACTCGGACAGAGTCCATGAGTTCCAGGTGAGTCTGTTTCAAGGCAGCTTTTCTTTGAGCTCTCTCCAGATTTCTCTGGGAACAGCTGCTGAGGGATGGTCAGAAGGAGGTAAGTTAAGCTTTAATTGGTTCCTGAGGTATGCAATTTACTTCATGATCTGAACATGATGGAGGGAATTTTAAATGCACTCTGATATTGAATCAGTAGACAGAGTGTAGAGAAAAAATGAAAAATGGCACATTCTGTAAAATCCAGAATTAACTCCATAAAAAGTCTTGGTCTGTTTCCAACTCTGTAATTTCTGATATCACATTTAATAGTCTCTCTTCTATCTTGTGGTAAGTCCTGAGTAGATGATTTGCTAACTATCATTTCATCATCATCATCATTTAGGTGAAATCAGTAAACTCCTATTTGCTCATTTTAACCATGTTGTCTGGGATTTTAAGTCTAGAAAACAAATTTTGTGCATACAAACATAACTGTGAAAAAACAATATGATTGTGCATTTGGATTGTTTTTACTATTTTATGTAGCAAAGAGCAAAATGCATCATGAGACTTTTGAAAGAAGACCTCCTTCTTTTTTGATGGTCAAAAAAGTATTTTACGGGAAGTCAAGGGGTGATTTGTTCACTAATTAATGAGTATGTATGTATACCACACATTGGAGGTACATATCTGTACCAAGGGTTTGGAGTAGAGTGATGAACAGATCTGGAAGTGATAGAGCAGAATTTGATCAGAAGATGGGCTGGCTGAACAAACAGGGTGGCTTCATTCAGAGAAATCAAATGAGGAGGCAGAGGATCCATGCAGTGAGCATTCTTGTGGGACCACATAGAGGAGTCAGGAGCACAGAATCTTCTACAAACCTGAACTAGTCCAATGAAGAGATAACATAATTAGCAATGTATATCTTTAGAGATAGACAGGGAATGGGTTGTTACCTCCCTGAGAAACTTTCAGCCACATATGAGTAGCTATTCATTTTTCTTTATGTCTGCCTCTAGAGCAAATAGTTTAACAAATATTTGTGAAGTTGTAGTGCTTCATTTTCCTTATCTGTAAAATGGGGGGAAATTCTATGTATCACAGGTTATTTTGAGGATTCAATAAATTTTACATGTACTGAAAATGGCCCAGAAAATTTATGAAGCACTTAATACATTTTAGCTGTTTTTATTTTTTTATGTGCATCTTTTATTATTTTTTAATTTTTTAATCTTTATTGTTGAGATTATTACATATGTCCCTATTATTCTCCCATTTCCCCCCTCCACCTGATTCCAGCCCTGCCTCAGGCCTTCGCCACTCTATTGTCTGTGTCCATAGGTAATGCATATCCTATATAATAAAAGGCTAATATGCAAATTGACCGAAAGGCAGAGTGACCGGTCACTATGATGTGCACTGACCACCAGGGGGCAGACTCTCAATGCAGGAGCTGCCCCCTGGTGGTCAGTGCACTCCCACAGAGGGACTGCTGCTTAGCCAGAAGCCGGGCTCACAGCAGCGCTAAGGTGGACTGCTGGCCAGTTGGACATCCCCCAAGGGCTCCCAGACTGCAAGAGGGTGCAGGCTAGGCTGAGGGACAACCCACTCGCCCTGAATGCATGAATATCATGTACCGGGCCTCTAGTATGCATATAAGATCTTGATTTAATCTTCCTACCCCCCTGCCCCTTCCCTCTAAGAATCAACAGTCTGTTCCATTTCCATGCCTCTGATTCTATTTTATTTACCAGTTTATTCTGTTCATTAGATTTCTTATTCATTTATTTTAATTTTTAGATTCAATTATTGATATGTATATACTTGTTGCCATTTTGTTGTTCATATTTTTTTTTCTTTTTCTTTTTCTTCTTTTTCCTCTTCTTAAAGAATACCCTTCAACATTTCATATAATACTGGTTTGGTGGTGATGAACTCCTTTAGCTTTTTCTTGTCTGTGAAGCTCTTTATCTGACTTTCAATTCTAAATGATAGCTTTGATGAGTAGAGTAATCTTGGTTGTAGGTCCTTGCTTTTCATCACTTTGAATATTTCTTGCCACTCCCTCTGGCCTGCATAGTTTCTGCTGAGAAATCAGCTGGCAGTTTTATGGGCATTCCCTTGTAGGTAACTAACTGCTTTTCTCTAGCTTCTTTTAAAATTCTCTCTTTGTATTTAACCCTTGGCATTTTAATAATTATCATGTGTCTTGGCGTGTTCCTTTTTGGGTTCCTCTTGTTTGGGACTCTCTGTGCTTGTTGGACTTGTAAGTCTATTTCTTTCACCATGTAGGGGAAGTTTTCTGTCATTATTTCTTCAAATAGTTTCGCAACATCTTGCTCTCTCTTTTCTTCTGGAACCCCCATAATGCAAATGTTAGTATGCTTGAAGTTGTCCCAGATGCTCCTTACACTATCTTCATATTTTTGGATTCTTTTTTTCTTTTTGCTCTTCTGGTTGGGTATTTTTTGCTTCTTCATATTTCAAATCGTTGATTTGATTCTTGGAATCCTTTTCTCTACTTTTGAATCCCTATATATTATTCTTTATTTCAGTCACTGTATGCTTAATTTCTGACTGGTCCTATTCCATTTTTTTTTTTGTGTGTGTGATTTCTAGAAGATTCTTGAGTAACCTTATAACCATGGTGGTTTTGAACTTTATATCCAGTAGTTTGCTTTCTCCCATTTCTTTCATTTGTGACATGTTTCCTTGTCTCCACATTTTGGCCACTTCCCTGTGTTTGTTTTTATGTCCTGGGTAGAACTGCTATGTCTCCTTAAGTTGGTAGAGTGGCCTTGTGTAGTAGGTGTTCTGTAGGACCCATTTGCTCAGCCTCCCCAGTCACCTGAGCTGTTCACTCTAGGTGTATCCTTTTGTGGGCTGTTGTAGTTGAGACTTGATTGCCGTTGATGTCACTGGGAAGAATTGACCTCCAGGCCAATTGGCTGTGAGGATCAGCTGCAACTACAGTGGGAGAGCTGCTGTGTAGGAGACACCTCTGTGGAGCAGGACTTGCTTCAGTGGAGCTTTGGTGCTCACTGAGTCTGCCCCTTGAGTGTGTTGCTTATGGTTGTATAGAGTTATAATATGATATGGTCTGACACTGGCCACTGGGTATACTGGCTCTTGGGTCTCCAGGAAGGTGCAAAGTCAGCTACTGCCTGGGGCCACCCAACAGGAGCTACAGAGAGATCTGTGGATTCCTCCACTTTGTATTGGATTTGGAAGTGCCCAGATGAGGCCCAGCTATGAAGCAAGGCAAGCTGGTGCTGATGCTGGATCTTAGGCCTGTTATTGATAGGTTTGGGGCTCCCTGACCCAGCTGTAGCTGGAGAGATTCTAGCCTGAGCAAGGGCAGCCCATCATATGCAAAAGCTACTACACACAGCTTGGGTGGGGTTATAAATTGGATGAGGCAGGGTCTTAGGGAATCACCAGGGCATAGGAAACATAAATGGCTGCCAGTCAGCCTTGCGATCTGGGAGGTCCCAGCATAGGAACAATGATCCCTCGGAGCACCTCTGTCAGGGAGAAAGCTGCTCCTGAGTTCCTGCCCCAATGCCAAACAATCCAGTTCCTCCTCATATGTGTCTGTGTTCCCCAGAGCCTTGCCGTGGTGCTGGAGCTCAGAGGAAGCAGGACCTTGTAAGTTCAGTTCATGGTGCTGGTCTTTTAAGAGGAACAGCTGTGTCTCCAGCAGCCTCTGTGTCACTGAGCCCCAATCTGCACTAGTTTCTACAGTCCGTATTGCTTACTGCACATAGGGACCTCTTTTCCCAACTCTGGGACCCTGGGCTGGGGTTCTGGTGTATGGCTGGGATCCCTTGCTCCTCCAAGTGACCTCCATAGAGACGATCTCCCTCCCAATTAAAAAAGCAGGACATGTGGGTGTCGGACCAGCCCATTCCGTGCCTCCCCACCTCCTACCAGTCTCAGTGTACTTACTTCTTTACTTCCCTAGTTGTAGGACTTCCATTTAGCCAGTTTTCCCAGTGCATTCTGGATGGTGGTTGTTCTGTATTTTAGTTGTAATTTTGATGTGATTGTGGGAGGTGGCAAATACAGGCATTTACCTACACTGCCATCTTTCTATCTTAGTTGTTTTTCTTACTAAAAGTAAGATCCTCAGCTAGACCTCCATGTACAAAATAGCTCATTTCTCTTCTACCTGGAAGCTCACACTCTAGGGAAAATATCAACACAGGAAAATGATTTTTGTATGATATAGCAAGTGACACCTGATTTTATTCTAGAGACATTTATTGATGCCCACTCTATTCTACGCACTCATGGTACTGCACCCTGAGTATGCCATTTATGAGAAAAAGGGGACAAGGTCTCTGCCCTCACTGACTTATAGTTTAGTGTGGAAAAAAAGGGAGCTTAATAAAATTTACAGAAATAAAAGCCAACATATAATTGCACATGTGTACCATGAAGACAAGTTGTTTCAAGAAGATTGTTCTGTTGCTTCCAAGTGTGCACAGCAGTCAAGAGAGAACTTGTTACTCCTCGAGTTGGTGACTTGTTAATTACAGATTCTCACAAGAGCTAATTCAGAGGGGTGTTAGTTATAGAAATCAGATTGAATTGGGTTGAAGAAGAGGAAGAGATCCAAGTGGAGACCCCAATTCTACTTGCTACATACTTTTAAGAAATAAGATGGAGACACATCCAGAGTATTTTGGAAATTCAGAGTAGGAGGATTTAACCCAGCCTGTGGGTTTAGGATCAGTCTCCTGGAATAGCTGACCTCTGACCCGAGTCTTAATGAGTTATGCATGTAAAGAAAAATGAGGAAGATACTTTAAGCAGAAAGAATAGTATCACTAAATCTAAAAATGTGTGAAACAGCAACATATGTGTAACCCAGTTCATAAAATGTGCAGATCTGATCATTTTCAAAGGTCGGGCCTGTACTATTGGCTTAAGATATTTTAAGTCTAATTCTATTTTGCTGTGCCTAGTACACAACAATGTTCAGACTGGTTGAACAAGCCATCAGCATAACTTATCAGAGACCTTATTTTCTTTAATCTGGCCTTTTATTTTGATTTTTTCCCCCCTTTGACTTAAACTGGCTTCACCCTGACTCCCACCTCCCTCAGGACAATGAGGCTCAGATCAGCATCCAGTAACATTAGGGACAAGGTCCTGGGGTCTATTGATTACAGAGACAGAGTTTTCAATCAAACTAAACATAATGGCTTGGCCTCAGTTGTGTTTTAGCTCTGGACCCAGGAAAGTGGAAATATCCCACCGAACAAATACTTGTGAAGTCAAAAAGAACAACTCCATGGCTGACATCAGGACAAGCTACAATATTCAATTGTCCTTTACCAATCAATCAGTAGAGACCATGAGCCTAACTCCTTTAGTCACAATGATTAATTATTTTTTCCCTATGTAATCCATCCCCTGGAAGCCATTGGGTAACGAGATCTTTGAGCATTAGTTTACTTGTGACTCCAGCTCTGGCTTTCTTGGCTGCAAACTCCTGTTTGTGTGGGGTTTTTTTAAATATATTTTATTGATTTTTTACAGAGGGAAAGGGAGAGGGATAGAGAGCCAGAAACATCGATGAGAGAGAAACATTTATCAGCTGCCTCCTTCACACCCCCCACCGGGGACTTGCCCACAACCAAGATACATGCCCTTGACTGGAATCGAACCTGGAACCCTTCAGTCCACAGGCCAATGCTTCATCCACTGAGCCAAACCGGCCCAGGGCTCCTGTTTGTGTCTTAATGGACTTTGATGTATGTGGACAAATAGACCACTTCAGTCTGTTATCATCAGTTGCCATACTAATGCCACCTAACTAATAACCACACAACTAATGAACAACACACGGTAAATATTTATTTTTGCTCTCAAGTCCATGGATCATCTCATTCATCATTTTTATCTGGGACTGACTTGAATAATCTCAGGTGGCTTTGCTTATGCATAGCTGGTCAACTATGAGTTGGCTATGGGCTGGCTGGTCTAATATGGCTTTACTTAGAATGACTCAGCTGTTCTCTGAGTGGTCCCTCATTCTTTCAGCAGACTAGAATAAGTTTGTTCTCATGGCGTTGTAGGGAGGAAGGGGGAGGAACAGAGTTCCAAGGGAGTGAGTGGAAACATGAAAGGCCTATTGAGGCCTAGGCTTGGAACTGGCATGCTGTGGCTTCCACCTCTTCCTATTGGCCAAAGTATGTCACATGGCCAGACTAGAATTAAGGAGTGGGGGAATAGATTTCACCCTTGATAAAACATTGTTTTCATGTAATATTTTAATGTGTGTGTGGAAGTGTGGGGAATGGAAAATTAGAAGCATTTTTGCAGCTAATTTATTTCATTAGTAATTAATGCTTTTTGGTCATAATGATTCTTTAGATCTCTCTAAAATTGTTTTAATTTTCTTAATTAAAAGAAAATTAAAACTTAAAATACTTAAAATTGGGATATTTCACTTATCAGAATATATTTGTCAGAGTGTATTTGGCATCTTGCTGACTAGAAAGATAGATTTTGGGAGATTAATAGCCTCAACACCATTGGTTGCCAATGTTTAAAATATAAAGTGGTATAAGTTGAAGAATGAAAATTTTTAATTTTGCTCCTTTCTAGCTATTCATATGTTCACCTCTTTTTCTAGTTTTGCCACTCACTCTGGAAATGAGAAGTTGCTAATTTTGTGTGTGGGATAGTGTTTGAGCCACAAATCTATCTGGTGGGTATGATGACGTGTCTTAAAAAACCTAAATGTAGGTTCCATCCTATCTTAAATGATTTCTGTTCCCACATCCTATAATGAACAGATTTAATGGTCAAGCTCATCAATTTTTCCCATTTCCAACTCTAGTAAAATTAACTGGTCTGAAAGGATGGAAATTAAGCCATAAATCAACTTTTACCAAATAGTCCTACAGAAGAGTCTGAGTTATGGCCCAGACCAGTGGTCAGCAAACTCATTAGTCAACAGAGCCAAATATCAACAGTACAACGATTCAAATTTCTTTTGAGAGCCAAATTTTTTAAACTTAAACTATATAGGTAGGTACATTGTTATTAACTTAATTAGGGTACTCCTAATTTTGTGGAAGAGCCATACTGAAGGGGACAAAGAGCCTCATGTGGCTTGCGAGCCACAGTTTGCCGACCACTGGCCCAGACAGTAATAAAGTGTTGCTATAATTCTCCTTCTGGTAATGTTTTTATCTGACTCTTAGGAATATTGTAAAGTCACCAGTACCTCACCATAATTCCTAAGTCACTAGACCAGGGATTGGAAACCTTTTTTCTCCCAAGGGCCATCTGGATATTATAACAGAATTTGAGGGCCATACAAAATTATTATTTTAAAAATTAGCTTGCTATATTTGGTCAATGACTTAATTAAATCATTGTCTTAGTAGGGCCAGACCAAATGATTTCATTGGCTTTATACAGCCCACGGGCCAGATGTTCTCCACCCTGCTCTAGACCCTTGAACTTCTCAGAAGTGATGTAAGTTAAGATTGTCAATTGAAGGCAGTAGTAAATTGTGGAGAGTGAAGAACAAAATGGAAGATAGTGCTCATACTAGCAAACTTTCTTCTCCATGTGATAACTTGCTGATTTCAGTGTGCCAAAGTTTGGCCAGAATTTTTCATCATTTTATTTTGCACAGTTTTATGCTTTCTTACTTTTCCTTTGAAGCTTCCTGAACTTGAAAAAAGAAAGCTAAAATGAATAAAATGATGTTTCCATGAATTTTTCCCTCATTCCAGCCCAAAACTCTTAGGCCTGCATTGACCCTATTTGATGTCTCCTGGGACTGACATATGGCATCGCTCTCTGTCTCCTAACATCTCTGTGATGTGGTTTGGGAAGTCAGAATGTTCTAGACAAAACTACAAATTTCCAGTATCAGTAGTTTAGGAATAAAGACAACATGGGCCCATTGGTAGTCACTAGATGAGTCATTTCTGAAGTTAGCCTTCATTTGTGATTTTTATTTATTGTAATAAAATAGAAAAAAAACACACACACAGAAAAGACAAAAAGTTTTGAAAATTATAGGTTACCAATATAGGATATTGGCCAATTGATATTCCTTTTGAAAATAAGTAACTTAAGCTGAGCTACCACAATATCAGGCATAAGAGACATATAATACTATATTATTTTCAAGCACACAGGATGATCTTAAAAAAACACACACCAAAAACGCTGAATGGTCTCTGACCTGCTTGAAACCATGCATTAGGATTCCTATTGCACTTGGAATAACACTCGAACTCTCAGCATGGCCACAAGGCCCACTTTGATTGGGTCTTTGTGTGTCTCTCTGAACTTTTCTGGAACCATCTTCCCCATCTTAGCCCTCCGCCATACCTCAGGTATTGCTCCAGCTTCCCTAATAGGCTTGACTGGCTTTTGCCACTGGGCTCTTGTATTCTATTTCTCTACCACTAACATCTTCCCCTGGCTTAACTCAAAGTTGGTTCCTTCTAACCACAAATTTCAAAAAGTAGACCTCTTGAGTCAAATATCTATATTAAGGTTTTGGTTTATACTGCTGAATTCCTTTTATAAACTCTCTAACAATTCACTATCAAAATGTCTTAAACATTGCTGATGTTTCCCAAGTATTTTTATGCTTCTCTATTTTCCATCAGGTAACCACAGTTCCTCACCCATCCTCTTATACAACCTATGTTCTCATTTCCATGCCTACACAGAGATGTTCCCCTTGTTTTCTAAAACACACCTGTATTACTAACACCTACCTTTCCCCTCCCAGCACTTTACCGGATTAACTCCTACCCATTGTTCATGCGCAGCTCAGATGTCTCTCTCCCACAAACCCTCCTCTGATACTAGGATCTAGGTTAGAGGGCCCCCTGTGTGCTTTCTACATCACAATGAATTTTAGCCTCCACCTTTAATTCTCTGAAGCTCACAATGGCCCATCTGACTATGACAGTGGTGTCTGTGGCTATCTTCTTCACTGCCGTTTCTCTAGCACCTAATTGAGCACCAAGTAGACTTGGGGAGTTTGGTTACTTTCTGCCGTTGCTACTAAATGGTTAATCTCAAGAGTTCCCACGTTCACTGCTACTGAAATCTGGAGGCTGTCAAGAGAATACCAATAACAGCTACTATTTATTGACTGCTTTCTATATGCCAGACACTTATCCATCTCTTATATGTACCATTTCAGCAGTCTTCATGACAACCCTACGGAATAGGTTCTCTTAAAATTCTCACTAGAGACCTGAAGCACAAAGTCATGCATGGATTTGTGCACTGGTGGGGTCCCTTAGCCTGGCCTGTGCCCTCTCACAGACCTGTGGGGATCAGGCAGAAACCAGCAGTCTGACATCCCCCAAGGGATGTAGTAGTGCATGAAGCAGCAGGTGGCTGGGAAGGAGCCGGAGCCCAAGCCAGGCACCACGCGGCTCCTGCTATCCCGGTCCCGCTGCACCTCCCACCACCACTCGGTAGTGCTGCTGTGGAGGCAGGAGAAGCTCGCACCACTGCAGCTGCGCTCGCCAGCAGTGAGCCCAGCTGAGCACTGCTCCCACTGTGGGAGTGCATTGACCACCAGGGGGCAGCTCTTGCATTGAGCGTCTGCCCCCTGGTGGTCAGTGTGCATCATAGTGACCGGTCGACCGGTTGTTAGGTTGCTTAGGCTTTTATATAGAGAGATGGTAGAGATGAGAAACTGAGGCATAGAGATGCTAAGAAAATTTCTAAATTCTCACAAATGTTGGAAGATCTGGGAGAAGAATCCATGTAGTATAAATCCACAGCTTACATTCTTTCATCAGTATTCTTATGCTGTCTTTGGATGAAAATGATCTACTTGTTGAAAGTATGCTCTAGTAATTTTGAGGGGTTGGAACTTCTCAGGGTCATACTTACTGATTTGGGGGCTGGAGTCTTAAATTTCAGATTTTAAAGCTTCAATGTGGCTAGGTTCTACAAGGTGCTTCCTGCTATAAAACATCTTCCATCAGTATCTCTCAAACTACTCCTCGGCCTGAGATCAGTGCCTTATTATCAAATGGATAAAATAGTGTGAGAAAAAAAATGTTTATTTCCTTGCAAAGGAAAGCACAAAGGCTCTCTGGAAGTGCAGACAGGCACCTGGAGGCCTCAGCTGAAGAAAAAAATGACCATAAGCAGAATCCATACATAGTGGTGAATGCACATTGTTATCTAGAATGTATTTAGAAATCTCTCAGCCTAACATACAAAAATGTTGCAAATAAATAATATTGAATGAGTAAATCTGTTCATGGATTTTACAATCCTTCCTTCTTTTCAGGTTGCCCTCGTTTCACAGAACTTTAATTATTAAACTTAATGTACCAACGCCATAATTAAATTAACTTAGTTGTTTGGTATTTGTGTCCCTTTGGCTTCTGATATTTTTACTTTTATTTTACTATCACTATAGTATTGATATATTTATGATAATAAACTGCCTTAAAATATTTCCTAAGGGTGTGAGAGGAGGGATAGAGAGAGAGAGAGAGAGAGAGAGCACTAATTTTATAGACCAGCACTGTTCAATAGAAATATGAGTCACATATGTAACTTTAAATTTTCTAGTAGTAACATTTCAAGATATAAAAAGAAAGAGGTGACATTATTTTAATAATTTATCCAAATATATGCAAAACTAGAGGCCCGGTGCATGACATTCAAGCATTGCGGGGCCTTCAGCCGGCCTGAGCCCTCTCACAGTCCGGGAGCCCTTGGGGGATGTCCGACTGACTGCTGGCTTAGGTCCGCTCCCCATGAGAAGTGGGCCTAAGCCCGCAGTCAGACATCCTTAGCGCTGCCACAGAGGTGGGAGAGGCTCCTGCCACCGTCGCTGTGCTCGCCAGCTGTGAGCCCAGCTTCTGGCAGAGCAGCGCTTCCCCGTGGGAGTGCACTGACCACCAGAGGGCAGCTCCTGAATTGAACGTCTGCCCCCTAGTGGTCAGTGTGAGTCATAGCTACCAATCATTCTGCTGTTTGGTCAATTTGAATATTAGCCTTTTATTATATAGAATTTCAACATGCAATTATTGCAAAACATATTAATGAGAAATATTACATTTTTTCTTACTAAGTCTTTAAGATCCACTGTGCATTTTACACATATCATATTTCATATAAATTAGAAATATATTTCTTTAGTTGTATTCATCATATTTCAAGTGCTCAATAGCTAAATAATAACTGGTGGCTACCATACCGAACAAACAGTGCAGTCACACAGTATTTATGAAAGTAACTGTGCTCCATGCAAATAGAAATACAAAGGTATGGTGAAAGGCTTTAAAAGTATACTACAATTCTTTGTCTTCTATCTCTTCCTTCCTGGCTCACATTTAAGAGGGTGTGAGGGAATGGGGATGAAAAAGAAAAAGATAGTACAACAATTCTGGTGTGGTTGACCCCATCAATGGAGGTCAGCAAACACAGTAAATGGGAGCATTCTGAGTATCCCTTATGCTCAGAGCAAGAGCTGTCCATATTTGGCACAAGAGCTAGATTCCCACAGTGAGGAGAGATGGAAAACAAGAACACTGTACCAGTAAGTAGGACTGGAGCAATGATCCATAAAATGGTGTCCTGGAAACTCCATCCCAGGTGCCCCCACAGTAATTGTTTTTAAAATGGCAGTGAAGCATTTTGCAAATTTTTTCCTAACCACCCACTGGAAAATGTGAAGGCAGTCGTCCTCCGCTACAAACAGAGCATCAGTGATGGGTTGCAACATCGCCCTGTGCCTGAGCTCCAGAACAAAGCAGGCTCTTTGTTTCAGGCAAGTGGAATGGAGGAGAAGTGGTCTTCACTGAATTCTATTTAATCTATAAATCTTGGATTTATAAATTAATACATTCAGAGTCTTGGTAGGGTTGCTATGCATCCCATGTTAAACCAAGAAGCCTAGTATCTGAACCGTCTGTCTGGCATTCAATTTTGCCATTCTCAAAGGACGTCCAAGGTTGTTTGGGACCTGAGGACCTTTGCTTGTGAAGGACGTCCCCTGCCTCTGTTGGAACATTTGAGAATCCTGTTAAGAAATGATGTTGTGGCCCGGCCAGTGTTGCTCAATGGTTGAGTGTCAACCCATGAACCATGACCCAGGACGTCAGAGTTGGATTCCTGATTAGGGCACATGCCCAGGTTTCAGGCTTGATCCCAAGTAGAGGGCATGTAGGAGGCAGCCGATCAATGATTCTCTCTCATCACTGATGTTTCTCTCTCTGTCTCTCCCTCTCTCTGAAATGAATAAAAACGTATCTTTTTTTAAATAGAAAGTAATGCCATGAAGGCAATACCCCAATTCCTTGCTCTCAAAGAGACATGGTGACATTTGAAAATAATATTTATTTTTTACTTCTATTTTATGGGAATGATTCAGTCCTAGTAAATAAATCATAGAGCTGACATTCAGGTTGTTCTTGTCTTCAACCATTATAGGGGCACTTTGCAAGTAGGCTACCAACTTCTGCAGCTATCACTTCTAATGATGGAACATAACTATTTTTTATAAAGCAGACTGTTTCATTATGTGGACAAGTCTTAATCTGAGCGCCCTTCAATCTCAATCCCTTCTGATAGTGAATTCAAACCATCCTCAAATTCCCACCAATTTTTTTTTTCAATTCTATACTTTAGAGATTTAAGAACTTAAAACATCATCTTCCACATGACTGTCCTTAAAATATTTGAACTCAAACTCTGCCCAAAAAAGTCTTTTGCCCAAGCTGAATGTCCACATTTTCCTCAACTATTTTTAAGTGTGATTTCCATATTTTTATCCTATTATTTTTCATCAATTATTTCTTCCATGCTACACTCTAATTTTCTCTGATTTATCTTTCAGCTTATTAGTTTTATTTGTAGTCATAGTCTCCTAATCAAGTAAATGTTTCAGATTTTTTCTTTATTTTAATATTTTTAAATTGTCTAAGTTGTAGCTTTTAAAATTTCTTTTATTTCAGTACCATTTTTCATTTATAGGTATATTATTATCGTTTTCAAAAACCTCTATTAGCTTTAATATCTTATTATTATACTCTTATTCTTTTATTTACCTCTGATAATTTGAAATATTATTTTATAATCTCTTAAAATATGTCCTGTTTTTCTATTTTTTTTGTGTGCACTTAATTCTTCCTTTCTGTGCCTTTGGTGGCTACTTCTAATTGTGGCTTACTTCTTTGTTTCCCTTACACTTTTCACTTTAATTTATCTTAGGGTAGCTTGTTTATTAGGGGGATACCAGTGGTCTTTAGTTAAGAAAGTGTTCCAACAGATTCATTTCAGTCAGAGCACAGAATAAGTTATTAGTGTCCTAAGTATGTTCTCTCCCTCTCTCTATTTTTTTAATTTCTAATTTTAATATTATCAAGTAATATCCATCTCCACTCATTTATTATTTTAGTCTTTATTTCTTACAAGTGAAATAGTTCCCAAGGTATTGGCCTTCTCATGGCAGGTTATTTTTCTGACCCTTTAACCTAGACTTGGTAACAGTGTTGTAACTCTAGGCATTATCTCAAACAATTAGGAAGTTTAGAAGAATTAGTAATTAAAAGAACTATTGAATCAACCGCTTGTTGCTGAAACATGGATCATTAGAGAAAGAAAAGGAAAGGCTAATGGTGATGAATCACTGATGTAAAGGGAAGTAAGTGTGAGTTAGAATGTCTTCTTTGCAGAATGTATAGAAACTCCTGTCTTCTGCAGCTAGTGGGAGGAAATGCTGAGGATCAGGCCTGCAATTGAAATAAGTTTTTCAGCGTTCCAGGAAAGATTAAATGGCCAACTCCTCTGTATGGGAAAGACAGGAATCCTTAGACTTGGATTCTCACATTTAAATCTATGTACTCAGTAATCTTGAATTCCCCTGTATCTCTGAATCCTTTGATTCTAGAGAAATAACCCACTACTCCTATTTGAAGGTGATGCAAAAGCCTTCTGCCTTACAAGAAAACTTGTGTTCTCTTAAGAATCTACTTCATTTTCCATCCTAGTCACCAGACCCAATAAGTTGGATCACAATTTATTCTACATAGCAGTTAAAGAGGAATTAGCATACAAAGAGTAGTAATAGGTAGGGCTATGGTTACACAATACAAACAAGAAAGAAAACAGATGGAAACCAAATCATCTGCCAGGTGGCTCTTATTAGTCTCCTGCCCAATACTGACAATAAATGGACAGTTACAGCCATAGCAGTGTGAAAAGAACATGGTAGCAAGGGGCTCAGACTCCTCAGGGATGAAGTTTGTTAACCCACTAGGTAAACCAGTAATTCCAGTGAAGTTACTAACCAAGCATGTGGGAATTATAAAATAGATAGTAGAAGAGGAAGATGATATTTACTTAGACAGCCTCAGACTAGTGGCAGCAGTAGGGGCTGTAATTTATTCCACTAAGATTTCCCTTTTATAATTTCCAGGAAAAGTGACCAAAAAGAATCATGGACAAGCCATTTTCAAATGAGGCGAAACCATTACATAAAACAAATAGATCTCAGCAACGCCAGGGGTGAACTATAGTGGATGTAGTGGTGTGTCACCCAGATTGTCACCCCAGTTTCAGAGAATGTTGGTGGCTCATGGATCCCAGCTGAGTCAGTCTCTAAGAATTATTCTTAGCCAAAAAAGTTTCCAACCCCAGTGTTACACTCCATTCCCTTACAAGAGTTGTTATCCAACAATTGGCTGTTGTTGAGGGGTGGAAGGTGGTAACAAAGACTCTGAACCCTTGCCTCAAGTGAGACATCTCGGAAGAACCAATCTGAGATGTCTCTTAGAGCTCTGAGGCCTCTGTTACAATTCTTGTGTCCAATCCTGCTTTACTCTCTTCACAGGTGTTGCTCCTGAGAGTACTCTCTAATAAATTTACTGCAGACAAAATTCAGTCTCAGACTGTTCACTTGGGTCATCTAATCTCCAAAAACGACTAAAAATTGTATTGATCACAACTGCACATGTTTTCAATAACCAGAGGTATAATTGATTTGACATTGGAGATTAAAGTTGCATAAGATATTATGTATTCTCTTTCCATCTTACCAAAGATAGTTTCAATTTCATTTGAAGCACATATACAGTATATTTTTTCACATTTTAGTACTATAATACTGTTTCTGTGAGTAAAAGGTGTTTTATCTCTTTTTTTTCCTGGTATTCTTAAATTCATCAATGATATCCCTAGAGTTTTTTTTTTAATTAATTTTACTGAACATTCAGGTGTTTTCAAAAGAAAAATAGCTATTTTTCAGTTTGAGAAAATTTTACTTCTGTATATCTGACAACTTTCTCTTTCCTTTTTGTCTGTTCTCATTTACTAGAATTCCTACTAACTGAAAAGATCAAAAATTTAAATTCTTAAGTTTTATAAATTCCATCTCTATGTCTTATTTAGTCCACTTGTTGGGAGATTTCCTTAACTTTAGCTTCCAAATCTCTGAATTTCTTTTTCTAAATTTTTATTTGAAAATTTTTAAAATTCTCATTAGAGGGTAGCTTTTCATTGATTTTAGAGGGAGAGGAAGCGGGGGGTGGGGGGCGGTGGAGAGAAGAAAGACATCAATGTGAGAGACAAACACCAATCAGTTGCCTTCCTTATATGCCCAACCAGGGATGGAACATGTAACCTAGGTATGTGCCCTAATCAGGGTGAAACCCAAACCTTTTGGTGTACAGGATGATGCTCCAATGAGCCATCCAGCCAGGGCTGATTTTTAATTTCTGTAGATTTCTTATTTTACTCTGATGGTTCCTTTGTTACTGATACTTTTGATTGTTGTCCTAAAATTTCACTGAATTTCTCTTTTTAAAAGTGCTGTGTTTCAACATTGTAAATATTTTCTCTTAGTTCCATTTTAGTTTTGCTCTAGATTTTCTAGTTTTGATTTGAGTTTGATGACTCACCACCCCTATAGTTCCATTTCTATTAAAGAATGAGGCACTAAGAAGTTGATTGAAAGATCTGGAGTTTCATACCCAACACCTCAATATATGGTGATCAGAAATAAACATTTTTTCCCACTTGGATGACTCCAGTGTATTATAATATATAGCCAATCTGTTCCTCCCATGAAGAAAGTTTCAATCTCCTCCTCCCTGGGACAGTTATCTGGCTGCTTGAACTCTGAAACCAAGGGAAGGAGAACAGCATGGGTCCCACAGTTCACCTTCCTCCCAGACCTTATTTCATCCATGTTTGCCACTGCAACCCCATCATTTTGCCTAGTTTCCCTAAGTCCTGAGCTGTCTTATTTCAGAGGGATAAGGTGCTGGTTACCTGCATATTGAATATTCAGAGTTTTGTGCAAAATAGGTGACAAGGTCTACTGGCTCCCAATGCAACCAGTATCCCATTTAGCTTTGTACCTTCCCATTTCTTTCTGCTGGTCCTGAAGCTTCAACATTCTGAGGTTTCTGGGATTTAGTTAGATGAATTGATTTCTTAACACCAATATTTTAATTAGGGTATAATCTTGGAAAAGAATGCATGTGGGCCTCCATTTTGTCATCTAAAAATCAGAAAATATAAATGGATTATTTTCAAAGATCCCTGTAGTTCTAAAAGCTTATATTTTGAAATACATTTTAGACCATTTTAAGTGTTCATGCAAATTTGCATATGTCTTTACATTGGATCATTACTTCACTTGATGCTGGATTCTTATTCAGAAAACAAATCCCATTTATAACAAGTTCCTCAGGGAGCCTCTGATCTGCTTTATGGTTACCTGCTTTACAATGTAATTTTCACTTCACATTTGGGAAAAGTGGTTGTACAATCCATGAGAAGAAGTTTATAAGTTATTTAATCTAAGACTTAAGACCCTGGCAGACAAGCACATTGGGATTAGGTGTATGGTAGGGAGACACAGGAACTAGGGTCTGATGAAAAACAATAGAGGATTTGGGCAAATTTCATTGTCTTAAATCAGTAGAGCAAGGATAAGTTCTAATGTCAGGACAGGTCAGAACACAAAATGAAGAAATCTCAGTAAGTACCAAAATCCTTAATAGGCTAGTTATGATGTCACATAATAACAGGAATTGGCAAACTTTTTCTGTAATGAGTCAGATACTAAATAATATAGGGCATACAGTATTTATCACAACTATTTAAAAATATTAATTAATTATTTGGTTGGTCAGTCTATTTATACCCCAAGATCACACTTCTAGTGGGTATGACAGACTGCACTAAAACTCACATCTCCTATTCCCAACCAATACTAACTTCTTAAACTGTGTGGTAATGAGTATATTCACTCATTATTAAAAAATAACATATTACATGATAAAAAGTGTAATTATAATTTATCAGAAGGTTGGTATATTTTAAATGAATGTTAACTTAATAAAATTAATTAAAATTAATCAAATTTATTTTTGTTTACCTTCTGGGAATATAGAATTTCATTTTGTGTTTGTGGGAGTGGGGGGTGTGGGCAGGTTAGCCAGGAGTGAGGAGATAGACTTACATAGCTAAAGATAACCATATTCCCTCTACCAAAGTTTAAATTTATGTCATTCTTGTAGTTTTTCCTTTCTATACTTCCCTATATAAAGTAAAAACTGCACAGATATAGTACTTATTTTTCTTTTTTCAAAAATAAAACTTGAAAGACAGAAGACTTTTGCAATGCAGTTTTATGAATGAGTAGTCTCTACAATCAGTTCTTCTTGTTTATATTTTACTAGAGGCCCATTGCACAAAGAGATTCGTGCAATAGGCCTTTCTTCCCTTGGCTTCCAGCACCAGTTTTCCTCCGGGACCGGGACCCAGGCCTTCTCTCCGGCCGGAGTCTGCCATCTTCGCTGCAGACTGCCGTCTTCAGCCTTGCTGTGGACTCTGCCATCATCATCTTCGCTGCGGACTCCGGAGTCTGCAGTCTTGTCTTCGCCCCCACCCACCCTCCCTCTCATAGCAGGTGTCCTGCCCCACCTGGCCACTCCGTGCCTGGAGCAGCTGGGTGGCCACCATATTTGGTCTTCTAATTTGCATACTCACTCTGATTGGCTGTGGGCGTAGAGGCGGTACAGTCAATTTACATGCTTGTCTATTATTAGGTAAGATCCTTCCTCTGATAATAGAAGCCTCCAACCTAAATTATCAAAGGTAGAGTATTGCATTTCTAAGTGGAATAGAAACACAAAGAAAAATCTCATGGATGTATGTAAGGAGGAAACAATTATGAACATGGTCATAATCTTTTAACTAGATTTGTTACTGTGAAAACTATGATCATTTGAATGTATAACAGTTATAAACACACACACATATATATATATACATATATGTATGCATTTTTTACTATTCCATCATAGGAACTGTCACTTTGACCTCTTCCCTATTCTTTAAACTTTGGCAAGTCCTCTCAGTACACAAGGAATGACCAAAGTAAAAGTGATGATTATTGGAATCACAACTGGACAGTGTTAAATGGAGAGAATGTAAAAAACATGAGGTTCTGTGTGTGTTGACTACCTGTATCAGAGGAAACATTATCTTAACAATAAATTATTATTCCCAAAGTGAATTATTTTTTACCCTTTTTTTATTCTTTATTAAGGTATTACATATGTGTCCTTATCCCCTCATTGTCCCCCCACTCTCACCCCACCTCCACTCACCCACCTTTGTTTTAACAGCAGCGTAGTATTCCATTGTGTAGATATACCACAGGTTTTAAATCCACTCATCTGCCGATGGGCACTTAGGCTGTTTCCAAATCTTAGCTATTATAAATTGTGCTGCTATGAACATAGGGGTGCATATATCCTTTCTGATTGGTATTTCTAGTTTCTTGGGATATAATCCTAGAAATGGGATCATTGGTTCAAATGGGAGTTCCATTTTTAGTTTTTTGAGGAAAACGCCATACTGTTCTCCACAGTGGCTGCACCAGCCTGCATTCCCACCAGCAGTGCACGAGGGTTCCTTTTTCTCTTGCATCCTCGCCAGCACTTGCCATTTGTTGAATTGTTGATGATAGCCATTCTGACAGGTGTGAGATGGTACCTCATTGTTTTGATTTGCATCTCTCAGATGAGTGACTTTGAGCATGGTTTCATATGTCTCTTGGCCTTCTGTATGTCCTCTTTTGAAAAGTATCTATTTAGGTCCATTGCCCTTTTTTTGATTGAATTTTTTATCTTCCTTTTGTTAAGCTGTATGAATTCCCTGTTAATGTTGGAGATTAAACCCTTATTGGTGATAACATTGGCAAATATGTCGTTCCATGCAGTGGGCTTTCTTGTTGTTTTGTTGATGGTTTCTTTTGCTGTGCAGAAGCTTTTCATTTTAATGTAGTCCCATTTGTTTATTTCCTCCTTAGTTTCCATTGCCCTAGGACAGTGGTCGGCAAACTGTGGCTCGCAAGCCGCGGTTTGCTGCTCTGTTGACTAATGAGTTTGCCGACCACTGACCTAGACTCTCGATTCCAATAATTACAGGCTGTTGTTGTTCCTTGTGATTAAGCCCAGGCTATATTGGTAAATATATTGCTTTGGCATATGTCTAAGATTTTGCTACCTGTGGATTCCTCTATGATTTTTATGGTTTCCCATCTTATTCTTAAGTCCTTTATCCATTTTGAGTTTATTTTTGTGTATGGTGTAAGTTGGTGGTATAGTTTCATTTTTTTTACATGTATCTGTCCAATTTTTCCA
Source organism: Corynorhinus townsendii (assembly GCA_026230045.1). Classification (NCBI taxonomy): domain Eukaryota; kingdom Metazoa; phylum Chordata; class Mammalia; order Chiroptera; family Vespertilionidae; genus Corynorhinus; species Corynorhinus townsendii. The sequence goes on along the minus strand of JAPDVU010000005.1, from coordinate 141,683,525 downwards.
ACAACATTTATTGAAGAGACCCAGACTGTCTGGACTCCATTTGTCACATATTAATTGAGCTTAGTGGTTTGTGTTGATTTCTGGGTTCTCTATTCCATTGTTCTATATGTCTGTTCTTTGGCAGTACCAGGCAGTTTTGAGGACAGTGACTTTGTAATATAGCTTGATTTCTGGCATTGAGGTCCCTCCTACTTTGTTCTTTTCTCTCAGGATTTCCACAGCTATTCGGGATCTTTTTTATTCCAGGTGAATATTTGGAAAGTTCGTTCGTCGTCTGTGAAATATGCCATTGGTATTTTAATGGGGAGTGCATTGAATCTATAGATTGCTTTGGGTATTATGGACATATTAATGATATCGATTCTACCAATCCATGAACACTGTATGTTCTTCCATCTGTTTATGTCTTCCTCTATCTCTTTTTTTCAGTGTCCTGTAGTTTTCCACGTGCAGGTCTTTTACCTCCTTAGTTAAGTTTATTCCTAGGCATCTTAATTTTTTTTGGTACGTTGGTAAATGGGATTGTTTTTTTTAATCTCCCTTTCTGTAAGTTAACTATTGGTGTATAAAAATGCCATAGATTTCTGGGTGTTAATTTTGTATCCTACTTGCTCCATTGCTGAATTCATTTATTAAGTCTAATAATTTTTTATGGAGTCCTTAGGGTTTTCTATATACAGTATCATATCATTTGTGAGTAATAACATTTTTACTTCTTTTCCAATTTGGTTACCTTTTATTTCTTCTTGTCTACTCGCTATGGCTAGCACTTGCAGTATTATGTCTAACAAGAGTGGTGACATTCCTGTCTTGTTTCTATTCTTAAGGGAAATGGTTTTAGTTTTTTTCCCATTCAGTATGATGTTGTCTGCAGGTTTGTCATAGAAGGCTTTTATTATGTTGAGGTATGATTCCTCTATTCCCACTTTGCTGAGGGTTTTTATCAAGAAACCTGAGGCCTAATGCACGAAATTTGTGCAAGGGGCTCAGCCCTCGTGGCCTGGCTTCCTCACAGCCCCACTGCCTTATGGCCCCACACACTGGTCATTCAGGAGCGTGGTTCTGGAAGGTAGTTCTGCTGTCTGGTCTCATTAGCATATTAGCTCTTTATTATATAAGATGGTGTTGGATTTTGTCAAATGATTTTTCTGCATCAATTGATATGACTATGCAATTTTTATCTCTCAATTTGTTTATGTGATGTATCATGTTAATTGATTTGCGGATATTGTACCATCCTCTTATCCCCAGGATAAATCCTACTTGGTCATGGTGTATGATCTTTCTGATGTAATGCTGGATCCGATTTGCTAGAATTTTGTTGAGGATTTTGGCATCTATGTTCATGAGGGATACTGGCCTGTAATTCTCTTTCATTGTGTTATCTTTATCTGGTTTTGGTATTAGGGTGATGCTGGCTTCATAGAATAAGCTTGGAAGTGTTCCTCCCCCTTCAATTTTTTGGAATAGTCTGAGGAGGATAGGTTTTAGTTCGCTGAATGTTTGGTAAAACTCCCCTGTGAAGCCGTTTGGCCCCGGGCTTTTGTTTGCTGGAAGCTTTATGATGACTCCTTCAGTTTCCTCCATAGTTATTGGCCTATTGAGATTTTTAGATTCTTCCTGATTGAGTTTTAGAGTGTTGTATTTTTCTAGAAATATGTCCATTTCCTCTAGGTTGTCTAGTTTGTTGGAATAGAGTTGTTCATAGTATTGTTTAACAATCCTTTGTATTTCTGTTGGGTCTGTTGTTATTTCACTTCTTTCATTTCTGTTTTTGTTTATTTGGGTCCTCTCTCTTTGCTTCTTGGTGAGCCTGGCTAGAGGTTCATCAATCTTTTTCATCCTTTCAAAAACCAGCTCTTGGTTTCATTGATCTTTTGTATTGTTGTTTTTTGTGTTTTTTTTGGTTTGTTTGTTTGTTTTTCTCTGTGTCATTTATTCCTGATCTTTATTATCTCCTTCCTTCTGCTCACTCCGGGCTTTTCTTGTTGCTTTCTTTCTAATTTTTTAATTTATTACCATTTTTTCTTGTTTTGTGAGGTAGGCCTGTAGAGCTATAAACTTCCCTTTCAGGACTGCTTTCACTGTGTCCCACAGATTTGGGATTATTGTGTTTTTATTATCATTCATTTCCAGGATGTTTTTAATTTCTTCTTTGGTAACCCAATCATTGTTTAATAGCATGATATTCCCAAAGTGAATTCTTAATTTTTCACCAAGATGAACATTATTTCATGACTGACCTAAGTTCTGGGACCTTCCATTCCTCTCAGAGTGATGACACAGGTGTGACCTCTGGTGTTGGTAAAATGTGAGGACAGCAGTGGAGAGAGTCTGGGGGAAGGATACTAGATGTTGGATCAAGTAAAAGTAGATTTTTTTTTTTTTTAGAAATGGTTCAGAAATTATAACTTTCAAATGAAATTAGATGCAGTTCAATTAAAAATGCATGCTCTGCATAGGGTGAAATAATTAATTTAAATGGGATTTCATGAAGAGATCAAATTGATTTTACTCTTTCTTATTGAGGAAGTATGGATAATAATACTATAGCCATGGATATTCTTTATTTAGAATATTTTAGCATTAGACTATTTTCAGAGAAATTTCTTTTATTATTTTTTACTTGTCTTTTTAAAATCGTTTATCAGCCTGTTTAATCTGTAAATCAATAATTACCAATAAAATGCACATATAGAATTACAAAAGAAAAAATTTTAGAGAAATTGTAGGTATTTCTAGAGGTTATCGAAAGCAAACTTCACATTCCCTTATTTACAGAACCCCAGGAAGCCCCCAGAGCAGTATGGTGACATGGTGTGGCTAAGTAGAAAGCTCAGCAGCTCATGGAGTGCCCATGCTTGAGCACAGTGCAGGAAAGAGAATAATTCTATATAATAAAACTCTAATATGCAAATCAATCAAATGGCAGAATGACAGGTCACTATGATGTGCACTGACCATCGGGGGCAGACACTCAGCACAGGAGCTGCCCCTGGTGGTCAGTGTGTTCCCACAGGGGGAGCGCCACTCAACCAGAAGCTGGGCTGGCGCAGTGGCAGGAGCCTTTCCCACCTTCGTGGTGGTGCTAAGAACCCCTTGGGGGATGTCCACTGAGGGGTCCCGGATTGCGAGAGAGCACAGGCTGGGCTGGGGACCCTCCCCATGGTGCACAAATGTTGTGCACCAGGCCTCTAGTATGAGTATAAAATATAGAAGAAGAAAGAAGCCTTGTTATTGGAGACAGAATAACTCAACAGTTTCCTTTTTTTGATCAACAAACAGACAGAAGAGAATCAAGTTCTCAGGAGATGGCAGCATGAATAGATGATAAAGACAGATACCCCCTAACCCATACTCAGACCAAGATGCTTTATCATTATATCAACTTCAATTTAACTCCAATGCTGGGCAAACAAGTTCTTTTATGCTACCTGAAAGGAGGCTTATATTTTGAAATAAGTTACATTACAGGGGAAATTTAAAATGTCAGATCACACTTTACTTGTATAATAAAATTCATATCCACCATATGTATCCAATCCAGGGATCTACAAACTATGGCCCACAGGCCAATTCTGGCCTGCTGCCTGATTTTATACAAAACATAAAATAAGGTTGGTTTTTACTTTTTTAATTGTTAAAAAAAGTCACAGAAAAATAAAAATATTTTGTGATATTAAAATTATATAAAATTCAAATTTCAGTGTCCATAAATAAAGATTTGTTAGAACATAACTATGCTGTTCATTTACCTATGTTTGTGGCTGTTTTGTGCTACATTGGCAAAGTTGAGTAGGTGAAATTAAGACTATATGTCCCACGTAATCTAAAGTTTTACTATTTGACTACTTATAAAAAAAGTTTGCCAGCCTTTGGTTTAATCTAAGAAGACTTAAAAATTGGTAAGTTTTTTATTTATTTATTGCCTTGACAATATCTGTTGCTGTACCCTAGGATTCATTTTAGATTTTGTGTGCCTAACATTAAAAAGCAAAGAAGAGAATACAGAGTGCCAGAGTTATTTGCTATTTTTAAGACCTATTTTTAAGCACAATATTCTTAATTGCAGAAACACATTTCCAAATATTTAATTCAAAATTTTGCTCTGATATAAAGATAGTGTTAATGGAAGAGGAATAAAATACTTGGGCACAAATATACAAAAGAAATTGGTGACTCAGAATGCCACCAAGTGACCAAATAAAGGGTGAAATCAGTAGAAAGACTAATCCATGCATCCCTATTAAAATATAAACTCAATGGCCGGCCAGTTGAGCCAGTTGCCCAACTATGGACTCCTCAGTGGTTGAGCATAAACCTATGAACCAGGATGTCATGGGTTTGATTTCAGGTCAGGGTACTTGCTGGGAACTGTGGGCTCCATCCCCAGTAGGTGGTGTGCAGGAGGAAGCCAGTCAGTGGTTCTCTCTCATCATTGATGTTTCTATCTCTCCCTCTCCCTTCCTCTCTAAAATCAATAAAAATATATTTTTAAAAGAGCAAACTCAAATATTATAGTTTATAACATCTTTCAAAAACCAGTAAAATAGTCCCACAATCAATACGGAGTTGTCTTTCATGCTTGTTTGGTGCTCTATAAATGCTCATATCTGTTTAAAACATGTAATCTGTATCTAATATCATTAGTTCACCCCAACCTTTTCATCCTAACAATAGGAAAGGACAATATACTTTGAGGTGGGTAACTTCATTATTAATGGTCTGATGAGATTTGTCACTTTAAAAAATCATTTTCAGTGCCTCAGCATGAGAGGAAATACAAATATATTTTTCTGTACCAGAGAAAATGTTCTTTGCTATGCATTAGTTCTTTAATGTTTTCAATAGAGGTTTTCTTTGGTTTTGCTTTGTTTCCATTTTCTAATATCTAAAGGGTTTTTAAAAAAATAATTAAATTATTAAAAATCATATATATTACTTGATGAGGAGTTTAGAATATATTAATCAGTGTTTGAGTCAAATCAGAACAGCATTGATGTAGATACCTAAGGCTAAACAGACAGACAAATCTAGGTTTTTAATTTCTTAAATTTATGTCTTGCTTTCTTAAATATTAAAAGAAGAAAAGGGTGTTTAATGCTGTTTGGCAGTTCTATCTTCTGCAAAAACCCATTCCGTTTAAGAACAAATATCAGATTTATATTCTAAGGAGGAGAATGTATCAAGATTATCCCTGCTGATTTTCAAAACTTTATAGACACCATAGGTGTAAAAATGGTACTAGGTTTCCCTTTGCCAATTTAAAACTTAACTTTTCAACATTTCTGATGCAAAGCTGTGTTGAAATAAATTCCTAGGCCTAAGATGAAGCTGCTCCTGCCAGGTGTTCCATGTCAGCAAACTGAAATTAAGATAACTTTCCTATCCCTGGAATGTTTTGCTTGACAAGAAACATAGTACATCCCCTCAACCAACCTCAAATGCCATGCCATCTCCAGGCTCTAGGTTAACTTCCTAGTTTCTTATTCATTTTCTATTTTTCTCTTCCTTGTTTCTTATTTTTTATCCTGTAAAAGCTTCCTGATTTCCATTCCTTTTTGCAGTTCCCTGGACCCTTGGGAATGAAGACTTCTGGCATCATGAAGTCTTAAACCTTGTTTCTATCAACTAAATTGTCTTCTAGCTTAATAATTTTAACAGATTATTATGTCATTGTCTTATTGTAAACACATCAAAAGTTCTCAGGGCATATAGAATATAAGTTCTTAATGATCTCTCTAAACTCCTGTCCTCGTGGTCTCTCTTTGTGCTCCCTACTCTACACTCTACAGACTATCCACTCCGTTCTTCCTGGAGCATGCTTTTTCAACTTCTTGATCTATGTTCCCTCTTCTGGAATGCCTGTTCCATCCCCTTGCCTGTTTTGGATTCTATTTAACTTTCAAGCCACTGTTGAAATTCTCCTAATACAGTGTCCCTGACTCCTTTAGGTAACATCAGAGTTGCTTTTTAAAAAATGCTTACCTGAGGACATGCTTGTGGGGGGTGAGGAGGGGAGAGAGAGAGAGAGAGAGAGAGAGAGAGAGAGAGAGAGAGAGAGAGAGAGAGAGAGAGAGAGAGAGGGAAGGAGGAGGAAGTGGAGGAAGAGGAGAAGGGAAGGAGGAGGGGCGTGAGGGAGGAGGAGGAGAAGGAGAAGAGAGAAATATGGGTATGAAAGAAATATCAATTGGTTGCCTTCTGTACATACCCCAATGTGGGGGTCAAACCCACAACCCAGGTGTGTGCTCTGACCATGAATTGAATGAGCAACCTTTCAGTGCACAGTACCAAGCTCAACCGACTGAGCCACTCCAGCCAGGCCAGAAAATTTTTTCTGAATGTTCTCATAGCACTTTACCTTGATCTCTATTTTAGTATTTCATATAGTATGGTGATTTTTTCTTCCTTATTATTAAATTTATTGAGATGACACCTACCTAATAAAAGAGTGACATGCTAATTGACTGTACCTTTGTGACGCCCACCAGCCAATCAGGAGTGAGTATGCAAATTATCCTGACACAGATGGTGGACTAATTTGCATACACAGGTGCTGAGCAGCTGGGGGCGGGACACTTGCGTTGGGGGTGACACAGGTGTTCCACACCACCCCAGCCACTCCGGGCCTCTAGGCAGCATGGGAAGGTGGAAAGGTGGCTCTGGGCCAGAGCAAAGGCGCTGCTGGCAGCCAGGAGAAAGAAGGCCCATTCTTGTATGAATCTTCATGCATCAGACCTCTAGACTATGCTAATAAAAGGGTAATATGCTAATTAGACCAGGAGACCTTCCAGACATCCTTCTGGACAAAGCCATGGTGGCACGGCCGAGGCAGAGGCAGTTAGGAATGATCAGGCCAGCAGGGGAGGGCAGAGCAGGCCAGCAAGGAGGGTCAGTTGGGGGCAAGCAGGCTGGGGGGGCAGTTGAGGGTGATCAGGCCAGCAGGGAGGGCAGTTGGGGGCGATCAGGCAGGAGGGGGGACAGTTGGGGGCAAGTAGGCCGGGGGGGGCAGTTGGGGGCGAGCAGGCCAGAGAGGAGGGCAGTTGGGGGCAATCAGGCTGGCAGGCAAAGTGGTTACAGTGATCAGACAGGCAGGCAGGTGAGTGGTTAGGAGCCAGCAGTCCCAGATTGTGAGAGGGATGTCCGACTGCCAGTTTAGAACCAATCCCCTGTGGGAATCGGGTCTAAACCAGCAGTCAGACATCCCCCAAGGGGTCCCAGATTGGAGAGGATGCAGGCTATGCTGAGGAACATGTCCCCCATGCACGAATTTTGTGCACCTGGCCACTAGTTGGTTAATAAGAGTATAAAGGTTTCAAGTGTACATTTCTATTATACAGGATCTTCATATTGTATTGTGTGCCCACAGCCCAAAGTCAGAAATATGTTTTAATTAGTTTATCACTGCTGTTCTTTTGCCCAACTATGGACTCCTTGAGGATTCAAGTTTTGTCTTGTTTATCTTATTCTCGTAGTACCTCACAAAGGAGATGTTCAATGCATTTGTATTATCCAAAAGAAAATATGTTTGAAATTCTATGTTCTTTTATAATTAAGCCTTTATTTGAGAATGTTATAGAATGGCCAGTCTCTTAGTTTTATATTCTTTAATTACTTGTATCATTCATATACTTTTCTAAGAACTCTCAAACCCAGTGGTTGACTACTGTCTATGCATCAACTGCTTAGCTTTTCTGAGCTGCCTGTGCAAAGGCCTTTATGCCTTCTAGAGAGAGTCCTGAAGCAGGAAGGCAGAGAAATGCCTAGCCAAATGCTTGAGGTGAAATAAAAAGTACATGTGCCAAAATCAAAGTCAGAAACCATGTGCAGCAGAGCAACACAAACATCTTCTACAGCTTCTATTTCTGTCCTGTTAGAGGTTTTATATAGAAGGAGTGCCTCATTTTAACACATGTTTTCCTCATATCTTTTTAATTCATTAATATAATTTGCATTAATTGATTTGCTAATGCTAAACAAACCTCTCAATACTGGGATAAAACCAAGTTGGTCATGATGTATTCATGTATTCATATATCGCTGGATTCACTGTACTAATCTTTTGTTTAGAATTTATATGATTTCTGCAATAAATTCAGGAGTAATGTTTTCCCTTTGTTATACTCTTGTTATCAGATTATGGTTTCAATGTTATACCAGTTTCATAAAATGAATTGGGGATTGTTCCAGTTTTCTTTTGACTCTGTGAAAGATTGTGGAAGAATGGACTTATTCAGTTCTTTAAATATTTGTCTGAATTTGCCAGTAAAACTCCTAGACCTAAAGTTCTCTGTAACAAGACTAACAATACTGTTTTATTTTAATGGATATAGGAGTAATCTGGTTTGTATTTCTTCTTGATCCAGTTATGGTAAGTTATGTTTTTATAGGGATTTATCCATTTCAATTACAAATATCAATTACTAAGAAAGTTACGTTAAAATTTTCCATTAAGTCTGACCAGTGTGGCTCAGTAGTTGAGGATCAATCTATGAACCAGGAGGTCATAGTTCGATTCTTGGTCAAGGCATATGCTCAGGGTTCAGGCTCGATCCCCAGTGGTGGGCATGCAGAAGGCAACCAGTCAATGATTCTCTATCATCATTGACATTTCTGTCTCTCCCTCTCCCTTCAATCAATAAAAATATATTTTTAAAAAATCTCCCATTATGATAGTAGATTGATATATTTCTTATGTAATTCTGACAATTTTTACTATGTATGTTTTTGAGACAGATATGTTAGAGGTATAAAAATTTAAAATCTTCATATCTTCCTAGAGGATGTAAAATTATATTTTTATGTAGTAATTCTCTTAATCTCTAGTAGTTTTTCCCTTTCAGGTCTTTTGTCTGATGTAAACAATAATAGTATTTGTTTGATATATCTTTTCCACATTGAGTTTCAACCTCATTGTGTTCTTTTATGTTAGGGAAATCGATCTTGTCATGGATGCTGTGTTGTACTTCCCAACTTTCTTCTCTTCTGTAACATTAATGCTATGGTTAGAAATTCAGAAGCAACTTGAATAATCAGGTCATGTTGAGAATGGGACCTCTGTGGAAGGGATTGTTGTGCAGCAGCAGCTGAAGAAATCTGAGGTCTTGACCACTGTGAAGCTACCTTTCTATCCTTTAGTATCTACCTTTGGATGTAAGCCACCTGTTGTGGTTTTCTCAGATATGCAGCTGAGATTAATCTTAACTGAGACTCAGACTATAACCTGTGGAGAAACTAACAATGAATTTAACTCAACACTACTCTACATGAATTTAATATCAATTACAAGCAACCTATTATATATATATAAATATATTAGGTTTGTGTTTATTTTAATAACATATAGAATTTTGACATGTAATATTTCCTTAAGAATTTTCAGATGAGATACTATGTTAGTTCAAAATAAGTATCAGTTACTATAACAGAAAAGTTATGTAGAGGGTTATGACTTTTTAGGCAAGCTTTGAATAAAAGGTAGGAGTAACACATGAAAAAAGGGGGAGAAGTATTATAGTTATGGGAAAAAATATGGGAGGAAAAGACTCAGAAGGAGAAAGTAAGATATATCTGTATCAGTGATGACTTTTCAAAAATTTGGAGTAAAGATGGTGGTAAAAGGAAAGCAGCAGGAGGTAAGTTAAGTGGTGATTTGGGCTGGTTCATAAAATGGTGTTTGTAAAGTTAAGGTATTTGAATTTTAATCTTATCGTGATAGTTAATCATGGAGATATTTGAGAAGTGGAGTGACAAGATATGATTTGCATTTTGTAAAAGATTACTCTGACATCTGAGAGAAGGGTGGGTTAGGGAGAACAAGAGTGACCAGATAGGAAGTATTGGATGTACTCAGGTGAGATACTGTGGTTGGAATAGGGCAGTAGCTATCATAGTGGTAACAAATGGTCATATTCTCAGGGTCATGATAAAATAAAGTTAATGAGATACAAGGCTTTAGAAAACCAATTGTGGTAATCTACAAGAATTCCAAATCAGTGCACTGAGGTCTAGATTTGGCATATAGATTAGTTTTCTTCAGTTAATTAGCTGCCAATATTTAAAAATCAGGATATTTTACATGAAAAATCTATATCTGCTCTTTCTTTCTGAAAATAAAAACAGTACATTTGACAACTCTTACACCTACCCGACACTCCAAAAATGTTTCACCATGTCTATATTTGAAGAATGTTATCAGAGGCTGCCCCTGTAGATGGGACATGCACTATAAACAGGGCTTCATTTCCCTTTGTTAAATTTTTATCCCTGAAGACATTTGAATTTGTGACCCATGACCTAGTCCTAGACTCTGGATTCTAATAATTACAGGCTGTTGTTGTTCCTTGTGATTAAGCCCCTATCCCAGTGGTTGGCAAACTCATTAGTCAACAGAGCGGCAAACCGCAGCTTGTGAGCCGCAGTTTGCCGACCACTGACCTAGACCATGTACAATAATATACATTAAAACCCACGCACACGTCCATTCTTTGCTTACTTCAATGGTTTTGAATGGAACTCTAGGTGTCTGTTAATGTGAAACCTCACTTCTACTTTGACCTGTGTTAGGTACTAGGGTCTATGGAAAAATTTAATTTGAAGTTAAAATGTTTCCTAAAATATTACTTCTTTCTCAACTGATCATATTCCGCCCTAGGATTGACACTAGTGTTCATTTTTGAAATGTTCAAGAACTGCAGCGTGTTTGCTGTTTCCTTTTCATTCACAATCAGTGGTGCACAGAGCACGTGGGAATTAGAACTTGGAGAGTACACTCTCTGGTAGAAGAGCTCCAAACCAGTGTGTTAAGACAAGGTCCGCCTAATTCGATTTTTAAATCAAGATTTAAATTTCAAGACATAAGCTGTGTGGTCAGACCATAACTAATGGGAAAAGACCAGCAGTCCCGGGAGAGAAGATATAGCCTCATTTATAATCTGGCAGAAAAAAACTTCTCAGACCATGAATATATTTCCAGCGGATGAGAGCTACAAAGCCAGATTCTCCAACCTGGCAGCACTGGGCATACTAACTGTTCCTGGCTAACAGAGCACCTTCAGGAACCACCTGGGCAAAATTCCATTGCTAGAATTTTAAGTATTTTGGAAAACTACAAAAAACTTATATTATTTTCTATTTGCAAGCACAGTTAAGGATGAAGTATGGAGAATAGCCCAGTTTTTTTCTAAGAAACCAGAGTGCTCATGCCACTTGTGATGTCATTACATATGTGGAAGAGGAGCCCTTAGGAGGGTTATGTTGTCTCAATGGTAAGGCGCTGAAAAATGTTCAGGGCTGCAACAATTCCAAACTCCTCTTGCATCAGACTGCTTCCTATCTTCAATTAAATCTTTAATGCTATCATCTATAAGTAGATGTGGATTTTTTAAAAAGCCACTACATTAAAGCATGAAAAGTAATTTTGGTGAGACCTAAATCAGTGTTCTCCACTGAAAAGCCTTTTGTTGGTGAGGTGGGACAGTCTTTACTGAGAGATGAATCATTTTGCTTTTTCATCTTGTGGAAGTTTCTGGCCCTTATACTGCACCCAAGTACAAAGAGTGAGAGGACATTTTTAATGAAGAAACATGGAGAATGTAAGGATTTCCTTTTGCTAACTGTCCCTTTATCAGTCAGAGACAGACTGCCTCCTGGAGCGATGTAATCAGCCTTTAAAACAGATGCTGGGTAAATTCATTGAAGGAGAGCAGAAACACTGGGATGAGTGATTGCCCTATCTCTAGCGTCTTATGGGGAAGTTCTTCCTGCATCTATAGATTATTGTATGAACAGTTGCATGGGAGATTATTCCACATGAAATCACTTGGCAGGTAAAAGGAAACAGCTCAGTAAACACCAAGAGGACATTTTCTTGCTAAAAATGAGCACAGACTATACAAAAAGCCTCCTGGGATGCACCTGTGATGCCAAAGCATGAGAAAAAGTGCAATATGTTAACTATGCTCAGACTATACATCCCAAATCCTGAAGTAATTTCTTGGGGGCCAGGACAAGTTGTTGAAGCTATTTCTAGTATTAGATATTTCAACTTGATAAATTTGATATTCTGGAGTGGTGTGTTATTTCATTGTGTTGCTTTTTCTAAATGAAATAGTGTGGTTAGGAAAGGTTGGGTCTGTATTGATAGAGGAAACATGAACACACATATATATATACACACAAATAAACACATACATATGTGTAGGCAGGTTCCAGGGAAATGGGCCTTTATTGACTCACCTTGGGTCAGAGGCCCAATCCTTTGGGACCATTTGGCGGAGCACAATTTGCCGTTGTGGATAGGTGTAGGAAGGTTAAAGGATTTTGTGGGCTAGAAAGACATTCACAAATATGTCTATTTTTTATAGCCATTATTTTAAAGCCTAAGCCAAGGTTTCTGATATCCTACTACTGTTCTTACTTGGCCCCTGCTTGCCCTTTATTCTAAGTCTTGAATCCTATCTCATACAAAAACCCATGACTCTGTTCTCCAGGAGTAAAAGTTAAAAGCTATGGTTTTGTCATGAAGAATAGCTAAATAAAGATGGAAAAAAAAGAGTAGGTGATAAAATTCTAAGTATTTTTTCTTTATTAACAAATCTAACTTTTAAAAATCTTTATTTAAATATTTCTCATTATATTGGCATAACCAAAATATTTAATATAACTTTAAAAAGTTACAACAATGCTTTATGTTAGAATTTCTCTGCATGTGTTTTTGTTTCTTTGTTTATTTACTTAAGAAAATCTCCATAGGAAGAGTCCCTAAATGTACCTCTTCAATAGTATTTTATAGCTTAATATTTCTTGTTGAAAAAACTCCCTTCTCTCTCTTGCTGGTTTTAAAGCATGCTTCTCTTTACCAGAGATTTATTGCCCAGATAATTATGAATTAATTATATTTTCAATGACTTTACTACATGTCTTTGTTTTGTAGAAAGGAACATGGACACCTTTGCAGAACATCAACCAAATCCAAAGTGACTGCCACCTTTTTTTACAAACTGGAATTCAGTGGAATTTCTTTCATGTAACTTATAGCCAAGCAGGACTAGCTACAATGCAAAAGGAAAATGCAGGACCCCTTGTTCACAAAGTTTTAAGAATTCAAGATGGTGACAGTGGAGCGTTAAATCAAGGATGGGGCCCTTCTATGAACAAATTCTGGGTGACAGCACAGATTCCAGCCCATGACACCATTCCTGCAACCAACTGTCAGATGAGCCAGGCAATTAACTTGTAGATTTAATCAATTTGCCTTTAAAATACACTGAATGGCAGGATTATTATGATCTCTGAACAAATAATAATCTGGCCACTCAGAGTATATCTTATATAATAAAAGGCTAATATGCAAATTGTCCCCTCAACCAGGAGTTCGACCAGCAGGCAGGCCAGCCAACCACACATGTCCCCTCTCCCTGGCCAGGATGCCTGGACCCCACCCATGCACGAATTCATGCACCAGGCCTCCAATATATATATATCCTATCTAATAAAAGAGTATTATGCAAATTGACCATGCCTCCGCCACACCCACAAGCCACGCTACAAGCCAATTAGGAGCAAATATGCAAAATGACCCAACGAAGATGGCTGCGGCCACTGAGCGAGCAGGAGACTTGGGTTTCTCTGGCAATGGAGGAAGCCAAGTTTTCCACCTTCTCTGGCCAGTGCTAGCCTCCAACCAAGGCTACAAAGTTTCAATTATAGAAGATAAATAAATCCCAACAAAAATGGTGGCAGACACGGAGTTGGAGAGAGCAGGAGGCTTGAGTTGCCCCCGGTGATGGAGGAAGCCAAGCTTCCACAGCCCTAGCCTGCCTTGGCCTCCACTCAAGGCTATAAAGTTTCAATTATAGAAGATAAATAAATCCCAACAAAAATGGTTGCGACCATAGAGTGAGCAGGAGGCTTGGCTCTGCTCAAGGCTACAAAGTTTCGATTATAGAAGATAAATAAATCCCAGATACCAGGGCCTCTATTTGGGTTGCCAGGGGGCGTGGCCAGCCTGTAAACAACCACAGGCCCCTCTCCCAGGCCACCCCACACCCCAAGGGAACCCCACCCTGATCCACGACATCCTTCAGGGCAAACCAGCTGGCCCCCACCCATGCACCAGTCTTCTATCCTATCTAATAAAAGAGTAATATGCAAATTGACCATCACTCCAACACACAAGATGGCTTCCCCCACGTGGTCAAAGATGGCTGCCCCCATGTGGACACAGGATGGCCGCCACAAGATGGCCAGCAGTGGAGGGCAGTTGGGAGGGACCAGGTCTGCAAGGGAGGGCAGTTGGAGGCGATCAAGCCTGCAGAGGAGGGCAGTTAGGGGCAAACAGGCTGGCAGGGGAGCAGTTAGGCATCAATCAGGCTGGCAGGGGAGTGGTTGGGGGGGTCAGGCTTGCAGGCAGAAGTGGTTAGGGGCAATCAAGAAGGTAGGCAGGCGAGCAGTTGGGAGCCAGCAGTCCTGGATTGTGAGAGGGATGTCCAACTGCCCATTTAGGCCTGATCCTACTGAGATTGGGCCTAAATGGGCAGTTGGATATCCCTTGAGGGGTCCCAGATTGGAGAGGGTGCAGGCTGGGCTGAAGGACACCCCCCTGCCCCAATGCACGAATTCGTGCACTGGGCCTCTAACACACACACACACACACACACACACACACACACACACACACACACACACAATGAGTGGCCAGATTATTATGCATTCAGAAATCATCATAATCTTGCCACTCAGTGTATATCCTCTCAATAAGTGAACAGAACAACTAGTTCCTTTTTTTATTAATTTAATAAATCTTTATTGTTCAGATTATTAAAATTGTTCCTCTTTTTCCCCCCATATCTCCCCTCTACCCAGTTCACACCCCACCTTCTGCCCTTACCTCCCCCCCACTGTCCTCATCCATAGGTGTACGATTTTTGTCCAGTCTCTTCCCGCAACCCCACACCACTTTCCCCCCAAGAATTGTCAGTCTACTCCCTTTCTATGCCCCTGATTCTATTATGTTCACCAGTTTATTCTGTTCATCAGATTTTTTATTCACTTGATTTTTAGATTCACTTGTTGATAGATATGTATTTGTTGTCCATATTTCTTATCTTTACCTTTTTCTTCTTCTTCCTCTTCTTAATGAATATCTTTCAGCATTTCATATAATACTGGTTTGGTAGTGATGAACTCCTTTAGCTTTTTCTTATCTGTGAAGCTCTTTATCTGTCCTTCAATTCTGAATGATAGCTTTGCTGGATAGAGTAATCTTGGTTGTAGGTTCTTGCTATTCGTCACTTTGAATATTTTTTGTCACTCCCATCTAGCGAACATAGTTTCTGTTGAGAAATCAGCTGACAATCGTAGGGGGGCTCTCTTGTAGGTAACTAACTGTTTTTCTCTTGCTGCTTTTAATATTCTTTGTCTTTTGTTCTTGGCATTTTAATTATGATGTGTTTTGGTGCGGTGCTCTTTGGATTCCTTTTGTTTGAGGTTCTGTGTGCTTCCTGGAGTTGTAAGTCTATTTGTTTCACTAGGTGGGGGAAGTTTTCAGTCATTATTTCTTCAAATAGGTTTTCAGTATCTTGCTCTCTCTCTTCTTCTAGCACCCCCATAATTCGGATGTTGGTACGCTTGAGGTTGTCCCAGAGGCTCCTTACACTGTCTTCAATTTTTTGGATTCTTTTTTCTTTTGCTTTTTTGGTTGAGTGTTTTTTACTTCTTTGTCTTTCAAATCTTTGACTTGATTTTTGCGGTCCTCTAGTCTGCTGTTAGGTCTCTGTATAATATTTTTTATTTCAGTCAGTGTATGTTTAATTTCTAGTTGGTCATTTTTCATATCCTCGAGGGTCTTGTTAAATTTATTGGCCTTTTCTAGGAAATTCTTGAAAAGCCTTAAAACCATGGTTTTGAACTCTATATTCAGTCATTTGTTTTCCTCCGTTTCTTTCATTTGTGATCTGTTTCTTTGTCTCTGCATTTTTGCTGCTTCCCTGAGTTGGTAGAGTAGCTTTGTGTGGTAGGTGTTCTATAGGACCCAGTAGCTCAGCCTCCCCCAGTTACCTGAGGTGGACACTTTTGGTGCACCCCTCTGTGGACTGTGTGCACAGCCTTGTTGTAGTTAAGTCTTGATTGTTGTTGGTATCACTGCAAGGAATTGACCTCCAGGCCAATCGGCTGTGAGGATCAGCTGTGTCTATGCTGGAAGAACTTCTGAGCTGGACACACCCTTATGAGACAAGACTTTAAAATTGCAGAAGCCTCTGTGCTCAGCTTGGATGGAGTGGAGTCTCAGGGTGGAGCAGACAGCCTTGGCTTCCCATCACCCCTCCCCCATGAGGCCCCTGGGTCTCAGTGTCCCTCTGTAATCGCTGTAAACACCTCTGAGAGAAAGCCATCCTCAAGTTTCACCCGCTGCCAGACCAGTTTCTCCCTGAATGAGTCTGGTTTCCCAGAAACTCGCCCAGAACTGGAGTTCAGCACAGTCCAGAGCTTCTATCTCCCTCCTGCTTTAGAAAGCCAGCCACACACTCAGCTGCCTGTGCACTCAGCAGTCAGTCCTCTCTGCATGTGTGTGCCTTGGGACCTCTGCCTCCGCAGTTCCCCTGAGTCTCAGTGTGCTTTCTCTTTTCCTGACAGTCCAGTTTCTCCCCGAATGAATCTGGGTTCCCAGAAATTCGGCCAGACCGGGAATTCAGCACAGTCGGGAACTTCCGTCTCCCTCCTGCTTTAGAAAGCCAGCTGCGCACTCAGCCTCCTGTGCACTCAGCCGCCTGTCCTCTCTGCATATGTGTGCCTCCAGGCCTCTCTCTCTGCAACTCCCCTGAGTCTCAGTGTGTTTTCTCTTTTCCTGACAGTCCAGTTTCTCCCCGAATGAATCTGGGTTCCCAGAAATTTGCCCAGAACTGGAATTCATCGCAGTCGGGAGCTTCCATCTCCCTCCCACTTTAGAGAGCCAGCCGTGCACTCAGCTGCCCTTCCTCTCCGTGCGCTCGCACGACTCTGTACCTCAGCCTTTTGCAGCTCCTCTGATTCTCGTGTGCGTTCCTCTTTCCTTCTAGTTGTAGAATTTCCATTCAGCCAGCTTTCTTATGGTTCTGGATGGTATCTGTTTTGTCTTTTAGTTGTAGTTTTGATATTGTTGTGTGAGGCAGCAATTTAGGTGGTTACCTATGCCACCATCTTGGTTTCTCCACAACTAGTTCCTTTTAAATAACAAATCTAATTTTATAATCAGAAATAATCAGTTAAAAATTATAACAACCTGCAGACTATGATATTCATATGCAATTAATGAGTAATTTACCATATCTGCTATGTTTAGAATCTCTACAATTGCATGGTTCTTGTGTTAAACAATGTTTACTTTTAGTGTTATTGTTTACTTTAAAGCTTATTAATGAAAATAAAACCATTATCATCAAATTCAGGTAGAAAGAATGCTCCTGTAAAAAGGAACTGTTTTGACAAGGAGATAGCATTTTATTTTTTATTATTCTACAAAATCAGAAAGCAAGGTTCTATAATAAACAGTTTCCTGGGAACATTTATAGTCTGGAAGAGAAGCAAAAGACTTTTAATTCAGTTCTCAAAACAGACTTAGGAACTGTGATGCCCAGGGATACCTCACCAAAGCCATTTATCTGTAGCAGCAAATATGCAAATGTAATAACATATTTGAAGTTAGCAATCAGATGTAAACTTTAATAGTACAAGCTAAGAACTAAACCCTTATCCTGATTGGTAGTTCTTATCTGTACAATGGAGAGGAAGGGTTGATACAGTAACTTTAGGCTTTCAGTGGATGTAAATTACATGTCAAGTAACAATGCCCCAATCCTCTGATAAGGAGAGTGAGACTGCTTAGATAAGAAAGAAAGAAGGCAGATAAGGGGAAGCAAATAAGAGGAGAAAAGAACACAAGAGACTTAAACCACCAGGCTGAGGTTTTCTCTGTAAATACCAAGCCATTTAATTTCTGAGAAAGGCAAGACATTGAAATAACGCAAAACACACAGGTGGGTGTTTTGGAGATCTTGATTTTAATTCAAGTGTTTTTAAATACCTATCGATGTGTCTTTTATGCAAAGGGAGGGATTTAGAGTAGAATAATTTGTAAGACTTGGAAGGTTCTAAATTTATACATCTAGTTCTCATAAAAGTTAGATCTTTTCGTAACAAAAGTTCCTGGTTTTTCTTAGCTCTTTCTCTGGGAAGTCAATTGACATCTATTTTATCCAACCTTCACTGCTTGCTTGATTCAGATACTTAGTGCTAAGTCCAGGGAATGCTGTGGCAATTCAACAGGCCTTGTGGTACCGTGTCTATATAAGATCAGTGAAACATCCTTCTTCGTATTAAAATAAAAAGAGAAGTGATTTAATTTTTCCCATTTCTTGAAAAAAAATTGTACTGATCATTGGTATTATAACTACTATAAAAGGTATCCTATTTGTATGTTAAAAACAAACAAACAAACAAACAAACATAAAAAAACTTGCCCAGCCAGTGTGACTCAGTGGATGAGCATCCATCTATGAACCAGGGGGTCACGGTTCCATTCCCAGTCAGGGCACATGGGAATGTTGTAGCTTCTATCTCTCTCTCCCTTCCTCTCTGAAATCAATAAAACTATATTAAGCCCTAGCCAGTTTGTGGGTAGGGCTTAATATATCAAAGGCACGTAACTCAGCCTGGCTGGCATAGCTCAGTGGTTGAGCTCTGACCTATGAACCAAGAGGTCATGGTTCAATTCCTGGTCAGGGCACATGCCCAGATTACAGGCTCCATCCCCAGTAGGGGCATGCAGGAGGCAGCCAATCAATGATTCTCTCTCATCATAGATGTTTCTATTTCTCTTTTCCTTGCCCTTCCTCTCTGAAAACAGTAAAAATATATGTTTTTAAAAAGGTGCATGTGGGAGGCAACCAATTGATGTGTTTCTCACGTCAATGTTTCTCTCTTTTTGTCTTTCCCCTCTCTTCCACTCTCTCTAAAAATCAATGGGAAAATATCATCGGGTGAGGATTAAAAACAACAACAACAAAAACCCACCTGTATTTAAAAAAACCCAAAAAACTATGTGAAGTTTTGTGGTGGATGGTTAAATAAACATGAGCAGAGAAAGGGTAATGGACTAGGTATAGAAAGTCACCAGAGCAGAAAGTCCTAGGAGCTTAGCAAAGGACAATTGTATGGTGGGACCTAGACCCCAGGGTGACCTTCCCTCCCATGGGATTTTATCACTGGTCATGGGATTTTGACCCCCTGACCTTTCCTCCCTAGAGATAACATCTAGGCATCAGTTGTATTTCAGCTCCAGGCCTAGAAAAGCAGCAAAACTAGACAAGTGATGCCAAGGCTGACCTCAGGACCAGCTGAATTGGATAATGACCCCATACCCTGGTGCCAACCAATCAATCAGTGGAGACCTGGTCCCTGAATGGACAAACATGGAAAGCTGTGAATATTCTTTTGAGATCTTCCTCTGGACCCTCCTCTAAAATCTCCACCTGTAAAACCCCTGGGACAGAGAACCCTCACACTCTCCCTTCAGAAGTGAACCTATACCTTTTCTTCCCCTTCCCTCCTTGTCCTCATCCCCTTTCCCTTCCCAGGGGCACTTTACCATTACCTTCCTCCCAAAATCCAAGGGCCCTTTCTTTGCTTCTATAACTTGTTTCCTCAGCCCATTTCTTCTATGAATTACTTCTTCTACCTCCGTGATTTTCTAAATAAATGTCCTCTTATAGTTTGAGTCTTGGTTCTGAGTTTTTTCAACCAGAACTCAAGTACTGAGGACGCTGAACCCAGGTCTGGTCTGACCCCACCTATCCAACACGTAGTGCCTTTCTTGCTCCCCTCCCCACCAAGAGTTTCAGATTAACATCTAGGATCTGGTATTTGCTCCCTAAGGTAAAAGAATGTAATCATTTTCTTTAACATTTGAACTTGATTAAGTGAAACCAGTATGTTATTTAAAAAATAGTGATATAGACTTCTGAATAAAACTAAAAAGTAATAACTTTAGAGGACAAAAGTAGATTCTATCACTAGATAGTCTATTAAGCTGGCAAAGTAAAAAACCCAAAAAAGGTAGGAAATTAAGTCTTTAAATTTCAAAGCTAAGAGCCTCTTTAAAGTTAACTACTCTATTTTATTCATTTCATTTTATTGATGAAAACACTGATATCTAGAAAGGTTGTGTGTGTTGGGTAAGTTCATCAGTTGGTAAGTGTGAGTACTTGGATTTGAAGTGAGATCTGTCCCCTCTACCACAGGTATCTTCTTAAATGGTTAACTCATTATTATAGTGAAATACATATTAATTTAAACTTGACTTATGATGTGACAGGAGAAGGCTTAATGCAATCTGTATGCAGGAAGTTAGATAGATAAGAAAGTAACCCCGATTCAAAATCTTATCCCAGACATCTAAGAGGGAGTAAAGTAGTTTCTTCTACACATAATCGAGATTGGTTCATAGAAAACCATAGAAACCATATATAGAATGAGAAGGAAGAGTTTTAGAGTTCCTGGCCTATTAACCAATGGGGCAGTGACACCTTGTTAAGATTATTCGATTCCTAATGTTCCTGGGAGGGTCCAGATATTTATTTCCTCTTAAATTCTTACATTGTCTCCCTGAAATTTTTAAGTCTAACAATTGAAAAAAAACAACAAGTCTAACAATGTTGACAAAAGTCTAACAATGACCCAAATATATAAATATGTTTACCAATCAAATGATATGATTAATTTCAGATTATTGTCTGCAGAGGCCTAGACAGCAATGTGATACACAGTGCTGATATGGGCTCTCAGACATAGGGAGAGAATCAGTCTAACACTATTTGGGATGCATAAATTATGCACTACTGCTTTTTAGGCATGATATTTCTAAAAATAGTGTTTCTAAAAACATATCTAACAAAATAAAAGGAAAAAAATCAGGGAAACTTGAATTTGTGCTAATTTATTATTCTTAGATGACAAACCCTGGAGTGAACCAAAGGACCATAAAAGGTAAAACTGGATTCTGTACCCTTGGTTATAAGTGTTAACTTAGAGTAACAACTTCAACTCACTTATTTTTCTTACTTATATATATATTTAAAAGCCTAAGTGACCCTTAGGACAGAATGACCAGAACTACTGGTTGACCAGTTGCTATGATGCACACCGACTACTGGGGGGCAGACGCTCAATGCAGGAGCTGCCCTCTGGTGGTCAGTGCACTCCCACAGGGGCAGTGCCACTCATCCAGAAGCCGGGATTGGTCCAAAAACGGCAGTCGGACATCCCCTGAGGGGGTTCCAGATTGTGAGAGGGCTCAGGCCAGGCTGAGAGACTCCTCCCCACCCCCCATCGTGTGCACAAATTTCATGCACAGGACCTCTAGTTTATAGATAAAAGTCATGGAAACTGCTTTAAATATTCCTTAGAAGTTGGTAGATGTTGTGATGACCAAAGCTGTCATCAGGGGAATATGATATAGAGAGAAGAGGTTATATTCCTATCTGCTTTCTTTATAATGAAGAATTGTATATATCTATGAGAGTATTTTATTGCTATGGTACAGAATGCAAACAATTGCTTCCAAGCTGCAGCAGTGTTTTGTTTTGTTTTGAGTTTAGAGAAAGAGTAAAGGAGAGAGTGAGAGAGAAACATCTATTGGGTGTTCCACTTATTCATTGGTTGATTTTGTATGTGACTTGACCAGAGATCAAACCCGCAACCTCAAAAAATCAGGACAACTGAGCTACCTGGTCAGGGACTGCATCAGACCTGACAAAAATAGTTTGTTCTAAAACTGTTATTTTTGGTTTCAGGAGTCATATCTTTAACATCATATGCCAGTGGTCGGCAAACTCATTAGTCAACAGAGCCAAATATCAACAGTACAAAGATTGAAATTTCTTTTGAGAGCCAATTTTTAAACTTAAACTTCTTCTAATGCCACTTCTTTGAAATAGACTCACCCAGGCCGTGGTATTTTATGGAAGAGCCACACTCAAGGGGCCAAAGAGCCGCATGTGGCTTGTGAGCCGTGGTTTGCCGACCACTGTCATATGCTATGGCCTTGTTATTATGCTTGTAAAGTATAAATTGTAGGAGCTAGAATATATTTAGAGATTACATTTCTCTGTTCCTTTTTTTATTGTTGAAGATATTGAGGCCCAGTAACATAATGTGTCATACTCCAGGACACATAGCTCAATATTTGCTGTGTCTAAATTAAAACTCAGGTCTGCCAAGAATATAATGTACTATTCCCAAGATCCTAGGAATATTCTACCTTATGTGGTAAAAAGGATTTTGCAGAACTGATTATGTTAAAGATCTTGAGATGGAGACATTATCCTGGTAAGTATAATGTAATCACAATATAATAGGAAGGCAGGATAATCAACTTCAGTAGTAGATGATAATGGAAGCGAGATTGGAGTGACTTAAGGAAGGTATGATGAGCCAAGGAGTGCAAAGGGTTCTAGTAATTAAAAAAGGTAAGAAAATTGATTCTCCCCCAAAATTTCCAGAATGAATGCTTTCCTGAAAACAACTTGATTTTAGATTTCTGACTTTCAGAATTGTAAGATATCTGAAAACAAAGCAAATGTATTGGCAAGTCAACTTCTGTTTATTTCTAAGATTTTCAAAATGGCATCCTTCACTAGCTAGCTTCAGGGTGCAACTGTAACAAGTAAAGAATACAATAAATTAAAAAATAAAAACACCCTAGCTTAGAGCAATATTAAAACAGCATGACAAGAATCATTAAAATAGTGCATATCCATTACATCTTGCTGCATCACTGCATATGACAATCTGGGAAAATTCTTTATGTTGATTTTGTATAAAATCAACATTCAGAGAATTTATCAAGTAGTTTCTAGCAGTCACTGAATAAGTGCATGTTGGGTTAATGAATAAATATATAAATACATGCTTAAATATTCAAGGACAAAATTGAAAGGGGAAAATTTTTACAAAGTGTATTAGATGCCCTAAGAAAATTGAAACCTTGGTTATTAAAGGGACTGAAATATCGATTTGTATTAGTGAATGTTTTATTTCAGTTAAATTTCAATACAGTAGGAATATACACTAATTCCATCACTAATTGGAATATTTTATGTAATATATTTCATTTAAGGGAAAAGAATAGCAGGAACAATTATCTGTTTGTAGCATTTTACAGTCTTAATCACACTTGCCTTAGATAGAAGAAAAAACTATATTATGAAAAAAGAGGCACAAAAATTTTTGATTAAGTGCATATATAAATATACCATGAAAAAGAATGAAAAGCAAATAAATTAATTTTGTATAGGCCGATTTTACATGAGCAACTCATTTGAAATGTCTATGTTTTAGACAGTAAGTATAATACATATATTACCAGTAAAGTTAAAGTATACATAGTAGATTATTTTATGGTCCATCACTCCCTTCACATAACTAGGGTGGTCTCTTTCCAAATCTGTGCTCAAGTTCTTTTCCATAGTTTATGCACATTGTACTTTCCTTTGGAAAACTCATCTACCAAGGACACTAAAAATCATTTTTCATTATCTAATCCAGTGTTTGCCAACCTTTTGGACCTCGCAGACCACCAGTGGTCCACGGACCACTGGTTGGCGACTGCTGAATTCTGATCCTCACTACAAGCTTAATGAGCCCAGGTTCAATATTTTTTTGTCCACTACTATATCACACTGATTAGAAAATTCCTCAGCATATTTGGGCTCAATAAAGACTGGTTGCTATGGGGATCGGAGATTCTAGGACTCCTGCATTTCACAGTGCAATAATCTCCTGAAATGCTATCTTTTCTTACTGCAAGATGCTAGGAGCATTCAAAGAAGAGATGATCACCAAAATGAAAGTGAGGAATGAGCACTTGAAAAAGTTACAGAGCAAAATAGGTTCAAAAGCTAGGAAACCTTAGATTTATAAGGGAAGATACAATTTCTTCCTGCAGCCAATAAAAAATAGATGTCAAAGATGAGATTCAGAAACATCATGATTATTCAAGAAAACTGTCTGGACCATTGTGAAGCACTTTCTCTAAAACAACTATCAGAGAGCGGATGTGAGTCCATCAGTGGGATCCCTATTTCTCAGAAGGTTGGCCTAGCTGTCCATGGCCTCTTGAAGGTTTTCATTGGCCCAGTGATAGAATCAGCACTGGATGTGTTTGAGAAGTGGGGAGGTCCCCTAGAACTCTAGAAGCATGTGAGTGATGACATTTAGAGACTAAAGTCTAAGAGGGTAAATCCTCCGTTCATAGAAAAAAGGATCACAATCCACTATTCCAAATTCTAGGAAGGCATATCACTTATAGAGAGGTTAAAATACTAACTGTAGATGTTCTTTAACCTGAGCTATTGTTTGCCTGAATGTACTAGTCCTCTAAGTTTAAAATGAGCTACTCTTCTGTAAAACTCTGATATATGTCAGACCTAGCATGTCGTCTAATTCATATTTGCTTTGGTGAAACTTAAGATGTCTTAATTCAGTGCGGTTCCCTTTAATTCAATTTGGGGTTTTGGACTCCCAAGAAGAGGAAAGATTGGTGAGTTTTGAACAGCCTTTGTTAAACAGAGCTGCTTTACGACAGATTTCTTCTAAGGGAGCTTTTACAGGTCTCTCATTGAAGCCTTAATTTTATATGACTTAATTACGTCATATATATATATATATATATATTTAAATTCTTTTTGTTTAAAGTATTACATAAGTCTCCTTTTTCCCCCATTGACCTCTCCCCGACTGTCCCCACCACCCAAGGTTATATTTTATATCTGATTTTAGCAAGAAAAATTTGGCTTGGAATATTCTATCATTATCCAATGCAGTGTTTGCACAAGGCCTATTGGAACAGTTTGTACTTTTAAACATTTAATATTATCCTGTGGATTCTGAAGTGTGACCATGCCTCCTGCCCCCCAGAAAGACTGAGTAAAGCAAATTGTGTAATATAGAAAGCAACTGAACTAGATTATATGCTTTAATATGTATTATAAAAATATTCAAAATACTTATTTGCAAATTCTGTTTGCCCATGTAGAGAATATATCCATTTTCATGTATTTATAAGTAGAGTAGAAGTATACACTGAGTGGCCAGATTATTATGATCTCTGAATGCATAATAATCTGGCCGCTCAGTGTGTGTGTGTGTGTGTGTGTGTGTGTGTGTGTGTGTGTGTGTGTGTGTGTAGGAGGCCCGGTGCATGAATTTGTGCATGGGTAGGGTCGGGCCAGCCTGGCCAGGGGGAGGGGACATGGGCGGTTGGCTGGCCTGCCTGCTGATCGAACTCCTGGTTGAGGGGACAATTTACATATTTGCCTTTTACTATATAGGATATACACTGAGTGGCCAGATTATGATGCATTCAGAGATTATAATAATCTGGCCACTCAGTGTATATGTTGACATATCTTAGTGTTCATATTTCAGGAAAACATCATGAACTATTTTTATTTTCCCACTGGTCTCATTTCCATGTCCCTAAAATATCATTCAAAATATTACCTGTGAATTTATAAGGTAGTAAACATTCAACCATTAAAGGTTGAATTTAAAAGGCTGTTTAAGCAGACACTAGCAGTGCCCTGTCCTAACCATCAGCACACACACTCTCTACTATATGTCAAATGCTTCTTCGTTCTATCATTGTGACTCTCTACCTACTTGATTCCTCTGTGCAAAAGAACATACTCTGCTACTCATTGTCAGACTTGGAATGCTGGGAGATAGGATGTATGGTTAACAATCTTGGGAGCAGCCCTCAAGCAATGAGGAATAGAAGTCTGTAAATAAATACACCATCTTCCTTACCCTTTAGTAGGTAAGGAAGCCTTGTCTTGCTTCCCAGAAATCCCCCTTAGGATTGAACCGCAGCTGCTCATCTGTTTTTAACAATTTTCTATATAGGCTTTCGTTCCCTGTCTCACTACTCTGTCCCCTTGCTGCTGCTACCTGGGATCAGTTCCCAACCAAACATATCATGCTTGCTTACTTCCTTATTTAAAAGTTTGTATCTGAGTAGAAGGACCAACAGCACTTATAAAAATGTGATCTTCCTAAAAAGTAATTAATGTAGTGAGCCTAGAGAAGGAAACCGTGGAAAATAACCACAAGGTGAGGAAACAGCCAGAATGAGCTACAGTACAAAAGAAAAAGCAGTAAGAGGAAATCCTATATAATAAAAGCCTAATATGCAAGTCGACTGAACTGCAGAACAACCATTGAAAAGACTGGTCACTATGATGCACACTGACCACCAGGGGGCAGATGCTTAATGCAGGAGCTGCCCCCAGCCTGCAGGCCCCAGGTCAGCCAAGGCAGGTGCCAAGAGGGGCCCCCGGATCGCCCTGCCAGTTGTCCCGCAGAGGGAGGTAACTGGCGGCAGTGGCACGATTTGGGGGTGGGACCTACTGGCAAGCAGGCTGGCAGTGCCCCCCGATTGCCTCCCATAGACGTAAGTGACCAGTGGTGGTGGTGTCAGGGGTGGGTGGCAAGCAGGTGGCGCCAGGCTAGCCAAGGCGGGTGACAGTAGGGGCCCCCGATTGCCCTGCCAATCACCCCACAGATTGGCCCTGATTGCTGGCCAGGCCTAGGAACCCTACCCATGCATGCATTTCGTTCACCAGGCCTCTAGTAATATAAAAAGAGCAAAAAGTGTTGTGGAGACAAACACAAATGAAAGGCAAAGAGGATGACAGATTACAAAAACAAAACAAAACAAACACCTAAGAGTGAATAAAATCTAGGAGAAAAAAACACAGAAAAATAAAGATTGGTCACTAATTCCTCCTACCTTTTTTCTTTAGCACATTATCCTGTGTAAGAAACTGGGTGATCCAGCCACTATTGGTTCCTGAGAGGATGGGAGACAAGGAAAGAATAGCTTATGGTTTTGATGATCTTTGGAGGAACCTAAAAACATATCAAGCAAGCCCAGCAAGTGTTGCTCAAAGGCTGAGTGCCAACCTATGAACCAGGAGGTCACAGTTCGATTCCAGGTCAGGGCACATTCCTGGGTTGTGAGCTCGATCCACGTGGGGGATGTGCAGGAGGCAGCTAGTTGATAATTCTGTCTCATCGATGTTTCTATCTCCCCCTCTCCCTTTTTCTCTGAAATCAGTAAAAATATATTAAAAAAAAAAACATGTATCAAGCATTAGAGTGCAAACATCAAACAAAAAATGTGCGTTTAATGTGTATATCAGAGAGAAAAGTAGTGATGAAGAGTCAGTGCACAGAGAACCAAGGAAGATGAGCATAGTGATCTCAAATCAGCATGAGTGCAAGAGCAGGACAGCCTAAGCCAATCCCAGAACTGCAAATGGGCTGCACTGGACTTTAATTCTTATAAAAAGAACTGTCTCTTGTTTCTCTGAGACATTGGACACTTGTTTTCCTTACTCTTGGATAAATAGGTAAGAGTGGAATTGCAGAGTCTTAGGGTAAGTAAATGATTATCCTTATAAGAAACTACTATGAGTTTTCCAAAATGATTATACCATTTTCCAGTCCGACCAGCAATGTGTGAGTTTCAGTTGCTAAACATCTGTACTGACATTTGGTGTTGTCACTTTTTAAATTTTAGCTCTGGTTGTGGGTATAAAGTGACATTTTTCACTATAAATTTTAAAGCTAACATTTGCATGTTAGAAATATTTTCATATGTTTGTGAGTTACTTATATGTTATCTTTTATGAAGTGTTTATTCAAAAATTTTCTCCTTCCTTATTGTTTTCTTCTTCCCTTTGACAAGAAGACATAAGCTCTGTGATAATAAAGCAAATCTTTTTCACTATATATAACACGATATGTTATTTTTTCACTCATGTTGATACAAACCAACTTTGAATGCAAAATAGGTTTGTTGCAGATGCACACTTTTAAATGTTTTAAAAGTTTTTAAAGATAGTTTAATGTATGTATTTCTACTAACAGAGAAATAAATTCTCACATGATTTCTAGATTCCCAGGGCCCTGAGCCAAGTAGTAGCTTTCATTTCTCAAATTTGACAAGATAAACAAGTCTTAATTGTTATTACTTATCTATTACTCCAATTTAACAGATAGCTCCATTATCCATCCTCAAGCGCCTGAGGGTCTCTCAAAACATGTGTTGTTTCTTATTTTCTTTAATAAACAACAGACAAGCTACCTCCTTACCATACTATTAGCATAAAAAAATACTGTAGCTATTTTATTTAAGTTGTATGGACCCTAAACATCAGATATTGTGGAAATATTAGGGTAAGTAATATAACATACGGCATGCTCTAGATCAGTAGTTCTCAACCTTTCTAATGCCGCGACCCTTTAATACAGTTCCTCATGTTGTGGTGACCCCCAACCATAAAATTATTTTTGTTGATACTTCATAACTGTAATTTTGCTACTGTTAATGAATCGTAATGTAAATATCTGTGTTTTCCAATGGTCTTAGGCTCTACAGCAGTGGGTGGTGGTGGGGCAGGACTGGGGAATGGAGAGCGGGTGGAATATTTGACCTCTTGGTTCCTCCCCCAGCCCACAGGCTCCTATCACCAGATGGCGAATGGGGAACTGGGGTGGGTGGCAGTAGGGTGGGCTGGGGACTGGCGAGTGGGTGGAAGATGGCCCTGAATGCAGGCTAGGCCTAGGGACCCTACCCACAGATGATTTCATGCACTGGGCCTCTAGTTAAATATAAGTCTCTGGGGTCATTCCTCCCACCAATGTCTATAGATATTTACATATAAGATTCTCAACTAAAACAGGTAACAAGAGAAAAACATATCCAACAAAGACTTATGAATCAACAGTGCTTCAAATATGTATTTTCAGAGTCTGAGAATATTTTAAGGGGTCTGTCAAGCTTAATACACAGGTAATTGAAACAGTAAAGGGAAAAGGGGAATTTAATTTTCTGATTCTGAACACGTTTTGCTGTAGTGAGGAAAAATTACAA
The DNA here is from genome assembly GCA_026230045.1 of Corynorhinus townsendii. Classification (NCBI taxonomy): domain Eukaryota; kingdom Metazoa; phylum Chordata; class Mammalia; order Chiroptera; family Vespertilionidae; genus Corynorhinus; species Corynorhinus townsendii. The sequence goes on along the minus strand of JAPDVU010000005.1, from coordinate 141,654,553 downwards.
CTATTGTTCAGTTATTTAGTATGTTATTGCAACATTATATAACACAGAACATTTATTGTTACAGAAAGTGCTTTTCACTTTAAAGGCCAAGTCATAAAAAGTTGTGCACCACTTATTATCATTTACCTTTTCCTTAGGTACATTACTTTTCATATGTTTTCATTAGTGCTTTGCTCCCTAGTGTGCAAGTAACTTAAAGTCTACTTGCCAAAGCTCAGCTGGGGAGAAAAAAGGAGTTACTCTTGCTTCAGTTCTTTAAGTTGGAACAAAGCATTTTGCAGGAGATGGTAGTTGTAAAAGAGCCAGACAGAGGAGCCTATAAAGTGTGGCCAGCAAGCATAGCATTCTGATATTCAAGACTCAGTAGGCTTCAAGTAATTAATAGACATTATTAGAACTTTATATGATCTTAATTTTGCCTAGTGCCCTAACAATGGCAACTCTAAAATGCTTGGTTAATATTTTTATACAAATCTTGATAATTCCTTTTAGCACAAGATGAGTTTATTGTTGTTGGGAAAAGGAAAAATTATTTGAGGTATCCATCTTGAATTACTTGCCTAAAATTTGAAGATTTAATAAAGCTATCTTCTGCTCACTGAAGTGTCATTTAAGATGACCTGTTTCTTACAGCATTTGGGAGCAATAAATTAATGTCAGTAATAAGTATGAACTATATGCTTTCAAATGTCAGATTTGGGGAAGAAGCAGGAAAGCTTGTTATTTTACTATCTGTATTACTTTGTTAACACTTGGAAACTACAGCATAAAAATTCAAACAGTAAAAAACCTGGATAATAACATTCAAGTGACCCAGTGATTTCCCTGGATTTTCCCCTGAGTTTAGGAAAAGAGCAAATGCAAAAGGTCTCTCAAGTTGCAACATTTCAAGTGAAAACACTGATTGAATGTCAGCAAAGTGGCTGTGTTTAATATTAGTTGTAGCTATAGGTGCCAGAGAGTCAAATTTGTTTTTGTTTCCCCTGTTAACTTTGGGCTTCACTAAGTACTACTCTGCAGAGAATCTTGTCATCGGAGATCTTTCAGGTGAAATCCCCTTTTCTGTACTGGAGCTGGGGTGGTGTGGTGGTAGGGTATTTGGGGGAGGGAGAAGTGTTTTATAATCTTATGACTAAATTTCATTTTCTTTTACTGAATCTCTGTCCCTGGGTAGTGACCTTCACAAGTATTTCTAAGTTCTTTCCATCCCTGAAACAAGTCAGAAAGACAAGAGAAGACTAGGGAGGACTGCGGTTGGGAGAAATGCCACCTATAGCATATGGCACAAGATTCTGCTGACGTCTTTACCCCTGGAGAAAAGACATTTGTTAAGGAAAATACTCTGTATATTTCACAAATAGTACTCTTCCCCAACTCGTGGCCAAGACAAGAGCGTATCTTGTTGACCCTTCTTCATCATGAGAACTGGGTGGAATTCCTGAAGGTAAAAATCCATGAAATGATGGGTGTCCTCTTAAGACTGGGGTTTTTAGAAGTTTCTCACTCACATAAGATAAGCAAAATCATTCCGTTAACGCACAGTTTGTGAAATAAATAAATGCTTATTGAGGTTTGAGATGGTTGGTTGTGTAGCATTATAAGGTGGTAAAAGATTCCTGATGTAGATGACAAGACTTTTGAAATGGCTTTTTCAGTTAGTGTAGAATAAATAAATGGTGAAATGCCACCTGGTAATCTTAAAAGTCAATGTAAACCAACACTCTCCAGAAATTGAGACATACTCACAAAGTCATTGAAGGACTGTTTTACAACAGTTCTTTCTACCAAATAATGAAAATATTGGCTTTTAAAAAGTATCAAAGGTCTTTTGTCTATATTTCCTATTAGCATAAATTTATGTTACTTCAATACTTTCTGTTTAACTGCTATGTAATTCTTCTCATCTGCCAGTGTTATCCTGCTTCTGACAATTGCCTTCTCTCTTCTGGCTCTCTTGCCTCTGTTTAACCTGTCATAGCTTTTTGTTTCCCCACCTGTGCTTCAGGAAAAGGAAGATAACTTGGCATACCTGCCAAAGACTTGTGACAGTAATATATGAGCAGGGTGCTCCCCTGATGTCTTAGAATAAAACAGTATCCTCAAGAAGACAAACGCTCTGTCATTTGGTTTCCAGGGATACAAACATCTAAAAATGCAGAGCTAAATGCATTTTAAAGTAAGAAATTCTTTTAAAAATGGAAGTGCAGAGAATCAGATAGAGGAAAGAACATGGACTTTGAAGTCAGACACTTCTGCAATTGAGTCCTGACAGCCTTTTACCTCCACAACTAACTTAAGTGCTTGAGCATCCTTTTAGTCTTTTGCAAAATGTGAGGAATATATGAGATAGAATAAGTAAACTTACATCATGTTTCTTCTCCCTCAACAAATAAGACTTCTTTCACCTCCTAAATATTCCACAAATTCTTTAGCAATTCTGCTCTGTCTCAGACCCTGCAAACTAGTACCCTTCCTCAGCAAAAGTCCTATGGTAACTAGAATCCAACTGCCAAAAACAAAGAGAATAGAAATCTAAAAAAAAATTTTAATTTTTTATTTGTATAAATTTTCAAATTAGAATCATTTACATTAATAAAAATAATGCTTCCACAATTCATTAATAAAACAGTACTTTAAATTGTGCATAACAAATCTGAAAGATTACTTACTAGGGCAATTGTGAAAACATTGTTAGATACAATTAATAGAATATAACTAATCAATTTGACTTATGAATCTATGGAATGATGACCATTTCCTCATATGATAGGTATCTGACAAAGTAAAAATCCACATCTTGGTTGTCGAATAATAGTTTTCTTAGCTGTTGATTTCACTAGATTATCATTCATTTAAATATGTTTTCAACTTGTTCAAATCCCCAACTTTGTGCCACATCCACCTTTATAAGCATTGATCTGATTAGATGATGAAATGTGAATTTCTTTTTTTTTTTTTATCAACAGGGTAACTTCTTAGTTCTTACACTATTCTATAATAGAATAACTGCAAAAAGGAACAAAATCCTGACAAATGAGGTACCAAGCACTTATTCCATGGCTGACAGATAAAAGAAGTTACATTTATTAAATGCTTCAAGTGTGTTAAGTACTTTGTGCACATTATCTTATTTAATTCTAATCAAAAGACTTCAGGATAAGTATTTTTAGCCCCATCTTATAAGAAGAAAATACTGATGCCAAGAGAATAAGTAGCTTTCTCAGGTTAAAATGGCTGTGTTAATATGTATTTGGATGCAATATTGTTAAATTAACAACAAAATATCAACCATCACCCAGACTCTCTTTTGAAACCACATCCCCACAAATTTCCCTCTTCCTTAGAAGAGTGGAATTTGTTTATATTCAAGCCAATCCCCAAATGCTGTTAATTTTTCCTTGTATTTTCTCTACTTAGGATTCAGCTGTCCCTTGCCTTACTCATTTGAGTTGCTACTTCTGCTTTTCAAAAGAACTGCTTATACTGTTATTGAAGGATTTTAGAGAAGGATGTTTTCATGTCGATGTCCAGGTGAAGAGTGAAGATGGGGAGAACTTAAAAGGGATAGGGATTCTTTTCCATTTTTTAAAGCCATAGTAAAAATGTGAAGATAAAAATCAAGTGTTGGGTTGGAACAATTCAATGAAAAGGAGCTTGGATTGCCATCATGAGGCATTTTTTTTATCAACATCATTAGCTCTGTTGGCCATAATGATATGGAAAACTTCATACAGTCCAATGTAATAATCAAGGAATCATTTTCAAGTATAGTTTTGGTACAAGAATAGCTGGGATAAACCATTCTTCATTTTTTAAGATGAAGAATGGTTTATCCCAGCTATTCTTGTCTGATATATCAGGAAAGAAAAAAATTTTTGAGAAATCAGACTGTTTTTTTATGGGATTAATCTTAAATTCCATTTTTCATGCCTATAGGTAGCAAAGAAAAAAATAGCATAAAAAACACTAATTTCATTGGTTGCATGATGCTCTTTTTGTTTTCCTTGACATAATATAAAACTAAACAAAGCACATTGTATTCGCAGTAATTCTACAGTGATGTTAACTTGTTGCTCTTATCCAAAAGTGGTAATTCAAGTTGGAAGCTGCAATCAGAATATAATTCCCCACCAGTTTTTCCAAGGAACACTCCCAAATAAATTATGGTCACATGAATCCTCATTGCAGAGTCTGCTTTTAGAGAACCCAAACTGAGATAAACATACCATAAAATTGTGAAAATGTTTGAGCATCAGGACAATCTACTAGTAATTAATCTTTATTGAGCATTTATTCAGTGTTGGCACTGTCAAGACATATTACTACATACTTAATGTTCTCTATATTGAAAATTTTCTGGGGCTAATATTTAGGTATCTCTCATTCACTCATTTCAACGTTAGGTTATAAAATTGTATACGACTTAGTACCCCAAATAACTTCAAACTATCTAACATAGTCTAGCCTTTTATAGGTGCTTCAAGAGAAACTAGTGTAGCCATAATTGCTTAAATGGCTAGAAGTAAAAGCTGGAATGAGAAACTTATTCAGGACTTTTTCTAGCCAGTACCCAGTGGTGTCTTCCTACTATAATATGGATTTTTTTTCTCTTTATCTGTCTTCAGTAGAGACAAAAAGCAGCTGTTCACCATTCCTCCTATTTGGATAAAGAGTGCAAGAATGTATTATTGTAGAAATCACCTCCTTCCCTCCAGTCTAGTGGGTGATGACTCCACTTAAGGGAAGGAGCAATAGAAGGGAAATTTTCAATGCTGCTGGCCTACTTCCATGTAGTCTGTGGATAATAGAGCTCTTTGATGTCTGGTACTTTCATAACCACGAAACTCAGCTTCCCAGTCAACAGAAAAGCTATTTTACACTACTTTTGATGTGATGAAATAACTTAACTAGACATGGTTAATCACATAGCTGGTGATTATGCCATGCAAGGAAAAGCCATTAAAATAAGCCAAGTGCCTCTGAAAAGAACAAAGGAAAACTCCCCAGCAGGCACACACACAGCTGACTCAAGGGCTCTGGCATGACTTGTTTTTTTTTTTAACCATCCAGATTCACTCTATTTTCATAACATGAAACATAAACATCACCACGTCCATGAGAATTCTGCATACCTGTCTAACTTGCTTATTGCTTATTCTGTAAAATAGTCATAATTTGTCTTTACTCTGTTCCAGACATATCTGGCTTTGATCACACCCCTAGGCTAAACACCAATACATTCTGGGACTAAAGCAGAGAAAGCTCTTTTGTAAAAGTTTAATCCCACTTAGGTCATCTGTTTATTGCTTCATCCAAAACATCCAGGTTTTTAGATGATTTGACCAGTATCACAAATGCAAATCCTATAAATCAGAGTACCTACAGGTTAGCAGCCTCATAGGAAAATATGCTTTGGGATCAGAGCACTGACAAGTTGGTTTATTAGTTCAGCTGGTTTTAAAGAACAGCCAAGGTCCTGTTTTCAACTACATTGTTTATTTATATCAGTGGATGCTCAACTATTTCATAAGAATAAGCAAACTTGGAGTAGAGTCTTTCTATGTAGAGGAAATATAAATTTTTGTAAGTCTAATTGAACTAAAAGCTAATGAAATATGATATTTAACCCACATTTAAACAGTTATAAAAGCTTGGCAACTAAATGAATTGGTGGCCTTGATATTAAGCTATTAGATATAATACATGATTACATTTTTAGTTAACCATAGCTAAATAAAACAATGAACTACCTTTAAATAACCTAGGAAGCATGTGGTGAGCTCTGTCTAATGTTGCTTGAATATAGAGGGCACTGTTGTATAAAAACCATTCAAGGACCAATATAGACCTGCAAAGGTATAATTTTACATGGAAGTCAACATAATTGTAGAGAACATTAACCAGCACTGTAAAAAGAATCTAGGCTCTGTGCTTAGATGATTGATCTTTATAAGAAAGAGTGTGATGAATCACTAAAAAACTTAATTCAACATGAAAAATGTTGTATTTTCAAATAGTGCATAAATTTGTTAACTGTATTTAAAAATAAAATACAAACTGTTAGGCTAAATACTTTCCAGTGCTTGATATGACAGAAGATATCTTAAGAAGCAAGTTACTCTCAGTAACCGCCAGTTCAAGTTGGTATGGGTGTGCCTCTATCACCTAAAGGTATTCTTACAGGGATAAGTAGTCCCATTACATTGTTGACTACTTTGGAATATACAGCTCTTAACTAGGACATGCCACTTGGCTACAGATCCCTTGGTAATTCATTTCTCTTGGTCATTCCGAGTCATTTGCCATCTGTGTTCCTGGAGGCTATGCTATGTAACAAGCCCTATCCCCTTTCCTTGTAGAGATCCACCATCTTGCTACCACCTAAGTCTCTGGTCCATAAATCCCCTTAATAAATTCTTTGTTCAATTCTGGAATTGTCAGCCTCTTTCTTTAGTCTCTTGGCCCTGTTCCCCTTTGATTCTAATACCCATTGGGAAATTTTTCCAGCACCTACAGATTCTATATGGCTAATGTTAATAAGATAGTTTCAGATAGTGGTAAGAATTCTGAAGAACATAATAGAAGACTTGGAGAGAAAAGCACTACTTTAGTTTGAGTAGTCAGGGATACTCTTAAGACATGCTGTTTGAGAGAGAGCTTCTGTGGAAGAAAAACCTTGCAAAGAGGTGGTGTGAAGGAGGAGAAAATGCTAGACAGCAGGAAATCAAAGTTAAACCAAAGACATTAGGCAGGATAGAATTTGGTGTGACAGAACAGAAAGTCAGCATGATAGAGAATGGTGAATAAAGGAAAGTAGGTCAGAGAAACAAGAAGATACAACTAGGTACGTGGTATTTGGATCAGGGTAAACATAGTTGTTTTTTACATATAGAATTCTAAGTAATCCTATATAATAAAAGGCTAATATGCAAATTGTTCGACTCTGAGTTCGACTGCTCGCTATGATATGCGCTGACCACCAGGGGGCAGTGTGGAACATGGCGGGGGGTGGGGCCACCGCCTGGCTCCCAGATGCTGAAGGAGCCAGGCCTGGGGCCACCCGAGTCAATCACCCCACAGGTGGGATGGTGGAGCAGGTAAGGGGGCGGCCCCAGGGCACGGCGGGGGGCGGCCCCAGGGCACGGCGGGCTGTGAACCTGGGGGCACGAGCTGGGGCCTGATCCCTGCAGGCCACCCCAAGGGACCCTATCCATGCACAAATTCATGCACAGGGCCTCTAATTAATAAGGAAGCTTGGCCATATTGTCTTCTATAACAAAAAACACACATAGGCTTGAAGCAAAATGGCATAATTGAGGACAGCTACATGTTAATCCAGTTTCTCATCCCACCAGTCCAACACCTTAGGCCAGTCACTAAACTGTCTGTGGCTCAGTTTTCTAATCTATAAACACAGAAATGACAACAGTGACTGCCAGAGCACTCCTAAGAAGCAATGGACAAACCCTATGAAAAAGTGCCTTGCAATGGAGTAGACATTTTTGATTTCCCCTTGTCGAAATCAGTGCTTCTATTTGCTAATTTAAACAAATAAAAATTTAAAGTTCTTTTTTTCCCCTTAAATATATTTTTATTGATTTCAGAGAGGAAGGGAGCGGGAGAGAGACACAGAAACATCAATGATGAGAGAGAATCATTGATCAGCTGCCTCCTGCATGCCCCCTCTGGGGATCAAGCCTGCAACCCAGGCATGTGCCCTGACAGGGAATCAAACCTTGACTTCCTGGTTCATAGGTCGACACTCAACTACAAAGCCACACTGGCTGGGCTAAAAGTTACTTCTTAATTTTTGGAGTTTATAATAGGATATTCTGGAAAAGATTCCTTTTATTCTTGGTTTATATCTATGATACTTTTATTTCCTTTCCCCCCCCTCACATCATTGTCTTTTTGCTTTCCCTTCTTGATGTTTCACTTCCTCTCTTTCATACTGGTTTATCTTATACCAATCATGCTATCACCCTCCTTCCCCTCCTTTATCACTGGTACTTTTTTTTCCTCCTGTTGTCCTTCCTCTTGCCCGCTCATCACTGCTCTCCTTCTCTTTGGCTCAGCTTCAGCACTTATTTGCATTGTGACCCTACATGCCAGAGTGTGCTTAATTGCATGCTCCTCTTTTGAACCAATCCCATAACTCTTTGAGCTTACAGAGGCCTGACAAACCATGGCATTTCTTTGAACTTGATGTTTTTGGCTTTTCTCAATAGCTCTTCCTAACTTCTGTCTGTAATGATGCATTCTCCAGAATTCCATTTGCTGAAAGGTGCCAGTTGTATCAGTGCCAAATATTTGGGGTTTTGTTATGTGATCAGAAATTTGGATGTTTTCAATCAGGGAAATTTAGCAGTGCTCTAGTGCTTAAATGAGTCTTAATAAATGCAGATCTAAGGCTTAAACTAAGTTTCATATGAAAAAAATTAATGAGAAACAATAGCAAATATGAAATGTATGTTTACATTCTATTGCTTCTTATCACAACATTAATGATTGTCTTAGCTCTGCAAAAATTTCACTACCACCACTTCCCTCAAATTGTAAAGCAGCTTCAAAATGTTATATAAATCTATCTTTACCAGTTTCACGTGTTTATTTAAACTGGATTATAATTAGGATGAAGAAGTGATAGTATAAAGGAGATTAGAAGTTTATAACATGCAAAACATTTTTTAATTATAAAAAAGCACTAAAAAGGGATATTGAATTAATTAGTCATATGGACTCAGGTGAGTCACAGACTTGCAAGTTACATTGGTCAAGGTTCATTTTTATTTGAAAACTAGAAATAATGTATCTTGATTATTATTCTCTAAATTATATTTTAAAAATGAACTAAAGATTTCATCTAGAGAAGATAAAAACATCTGATTCACCCCTTAAACAATCACAATATGATCACTTGTGACTGCATTGTTACCACACTGAGTGTAGATGTAAAAACCAGTGCATTGATCTTTTATGAAATGTAGCTGAAGGCTCGCTGGTTTAACTTCCTTTATAAATAAAAAGGGAAAGGAAGCAAATTTCATTTTTAATATCTGTGACTGATTTTTCTGGGAGTTCATTTAGGAAGGAAGGAAAGAAGGAAGGAGAAAAGGAAGAAAGAGAGAAGGAAGACAGGCAAGGAAAGAAAAGGTTTTCTCTCCCTTTCTTTGACAATTAAACTTAAAGATACTCTACTAAATAAATATTACTTATTAAATAGTGGTATTAAGAGTACTTCTTATAATATTTTTACATGTATATATCTCTGAAATTTAAAATTTAGGAAGATTTTTTAAAGAAATACAAATTAGTTGATGTGATCTGCCACTGATGAGGGAAGGCAATGTTATTCAATATACTAAAATAGATGATCTGTAAAATTCCACACCTCTTCAAAACTCAGTTTTATAGTGGAAAACAAAACACATTTGAATGACTGAGATAGTATGGTGGTATAGTGAAGGTTGAAAGTGTCCTTAGAAGTGCAGGTATGAAATTCCATTTTTATTATTAGACCCTACCCACTGTTGTGGATATTCACAAAAGCAATTTGCAATCCACAACTTTTCCTAGAATCTCATTAGAATCCAGATTTCCTACCTGATTGTTCAAACCTTCAATGTCACATCAATGGGAGGATATTAGGTACCAGTTGATTACATAGCTTTTCTGATTCATAATACGAGACAGCACATTTCTAAATCACGTTCTTCACTGGAAGATGATTTGGTTGCTTGCCGATAGCTATTTCATTATACCAGACTTTACTGCAATATGGCCAAAAGATCACTAGCCATTTACTTAGTATGGGAATGGAGCTGAGGACCTATTTATATATAAAAACACACTTTGAAACAGCCTGGACACATCCTGGAAAAGAATAACATGTATATATAATTCTGGGTGACATGCTCTTAATTTAGATAATCCAATCTGTTCTGTATTCTCCTTGCCACCATAATATATGAGTTAGGATTGAGCTTATCTGAGAGTAACAAAAAACCTTAGTACAGTGGTTTTAAAATAAGAAAAAGCTTAATTAGGTCATCCAAAAAGAAGATTAAGGAACTATCCAGCTATATCGGGTTAAATGACATAATCAACGATCCACACTCTTTCTACCCTATGGCTTTTGTCCTCATGGTTGTGGACAAAAATAACTCTAATTTTTTTAATACGGATTACCCTTATAATATTTGAAAGTATGGTACCTTTTAATCTGCCATAATATTCTTGACTCTAATAATTCCTCTTATAACATTATTTACCCATATTTCAACTAGCCCTGTCTTCTGAAAATTAAGTTTCTAAAATGTCCTTTTGAAATGTGTTGTGTAAATATGATACAAATATATTTTAATTATTTTTGTCCTTGATCTAAATTCTATGATAAAATATGTTATATAATAAAACATTTAAATAATCTATAATATGCATAATACCAAATAATGTATAATATAAAAAAATATAATATTTATTGAGAACTTATGAAGTGGCAGTTTTCATCAAATAAGTGCTTGACATGAAATAACCCAGTTAATCTAAGTTTAAACCTCAGATATAAATACCAGTAATATCCCCATTTACAAATGAAGGAATTAAATTTCAAAGAGGGTAAATACTTGCCTAATATGATATAGTTAGCAAGTGGCTTTTCTGGAATTTGAATTTAGGAATCTAGCTACAGAGTCAAGGTCTTCTTAATTCCATGCCACAACTGCTATTCTTCTATATATAAAGATTGTTTCCATATAGTAATTTTGCCATGGTGTATTATATGATTTTTATATTCAACTATTCCACTTATAGTCAGTAAATCCCTATATTCTTTTATAACACCCTATATAATAAAGAGGTAATATGCAAATTGACCATCACACCTTCGCACAAGATGGATGCCCCCATGTGGTCACAAGATGGCCGCCACAAGATGGCAAGCAGGGGAGGGCAGTTGGTGCGACCGGGCCTGCAGGAGAGGGAGGGCAGATGGGGGGAGGACCAGGCCTGCAGGGGAGGGCAGTTAGGGGTGATCAGGCCTGCAGGGGAGCAGTTAGGCATCGATCAGGTTGGCAGGTGAGTGGTTAGTAGGTGATCAGGCTGGCAGGCAGAAATGGTTAGGGGCAATCAGGCAGGCGAGCAGTTGGGAGCCAGCAGTCCCAGATTGTGAGAGGCATGTCCCACAGGGATCGGGCCTAAACTGGTAGTCAGACATCCCCTGAGGGGTCCCAGATTGGAAAGGGTGCAGGCTGGGTGAGGGACACCCCACCCCCCAGTGCACAAATATCGTGCACCGGGCCTCTAGTTTAAAATATATATGCTTGTGGTAAAATATTATATCTGGTTGTATGTGTGTCATTAATTCAATTTTATAATATCCTGAGTGATTCAGTAAAGAACCTTGAAATGCACATGAGCCTTAGGTGTTTTGCCAGGTTTTACAGTTATATGTTTTTCCCCTCTAATTAAAACAACTTCATCCATCTGAGTTTTGGGTTACTTTGGGCAGCATAAGTAAAGGCCTTGTTACAAAAAATAAACATAAGTAAGATGAAGCCTTTCATTATTGTTAATTCCCATAAAATGTACATATGTGGTCTTAATGTGTATTAGAAGTTCCAGTGTTTGTAAATCAAGAAATTTGGGACATTCCGGTAACCTTGTTTTAATAGTCTTACAGTCATTTTGAAAGCTATTACATCACAATACCAATTAGACAACAGCTCTCAAATCTATACTTTTTAGCTTTCAAAACGTCAAACCTAATTAATGTACTTAAGTCCTTTATAAAAGGCATTGATATGTGGGCCTATCTTTTCAGTGTTGTTGGAGAGAAGATAAAAAAAAGTTTAATTCACTTCACATTTGCAAAATATTTTAAAAATAATTTTCATGAATGTGCTTGCCAGCCCATGAACTAAGGACAATTTGATGGAATAACAACAACAAAACCCATATAAATTCATCATGTTGAAAACCTAAAGAATGATAAGTTTCAGTAATAGCTTATTTTTAATCAAAAAGAAAATTAGAAATCCATTAGTAGTGGAAGAGGTTACAATTTGTTATAGACCATTGAAAGCCTTTAAAATATAGAAACTTTTTGCTTATCAAAGATAATATGTCTTTAGAAGAAATAAAATTACCCCAATTATATTGGGAACCAATGGATGTTACATCAGTATCAGATGACATAAAATACTGTATTTTTTTTCTTGATTGATGATAAAGCTATATTCTAGAAGAGTAGATGAATAATGGAAGATCTTTTGCCTATCATCTTCAACCTGACAGAGTCAGAGCCCCTCGCTTAGAGTCAATGCTTAGGGAAGAATATTCTGTTAAAAATATTAGCTATTCAATAATACATAGAAATAAAAATTTTAAGTTGGAAGAGCCTTAGTGATTACCTACCACAGTGATTTTGTTTTATTTATTTTTTAAGTCTCTTTTTAAAAACAAATGTGTGTGTGTGTGTGTTTATATATATTTCATCCATGTGAAACATCGTCATGAGAGACTGCTCTATTTGGACTTCTCTTAGCCAGTGCCCCAAAGTCCACCTCATGAGAGCCCCACTTTCCCATGTGGTAGTTGTTACATTATTAGCAGACATTGGAAACCAGTCTTAAATAGTAATTCCACTATTTGATAGAAATAAGGAAATTGAGGCACAAAGATGTTCGTGTCAGCAGGAATTCAAACCTCCTTTTTTTCTGATTCCTAGATGAATGCTCCATCATCTAAAATGTCACATTGAAGGTTAGTTCTTAAGGATAGATATTAGTACAATGTTATGCTAGGCCAAATGGAAAAGGTCTTTATATTACCTGTATTTTGGAATTATTGATGCTACTGTTCTGCTCCATTAATAGGAATAATTGTTATATGACTGCATTGAGTCATTTTGAAAGCTATTAAATTCAATTGAATGCTAAATGCATTTTGCTACAAGTAATAGGTTTGTTTGGCACTGAAATGAGTTATCAACAGCAAGTCTGGTATCTTCAGAAATCATAAAACCAAACATACAACTGCTTTATATGCCTATCTCAGGTTGCCTTATCTCCATTCACTTAAATATTATTTTAATTTATTATGTTTTAAATAAATATATTTATTCTAGGATAGTTTAAGAAGAGTGTAACTAGAGAACCAAACACTATAGTAGTTGGTCTTTTGTGGGAGAGAGGGGTAGTGAGATTAAGATTTAATTGATTTTATTCCCAATTGTATATGAAAAGCCATCTGATTGGCAAGTGTCACACACAGGTGGCTATTTTCATCTCATATTACTCTCATTCCCTTCCATTCAATTAAAATATGAAAGTAAATTTATCTAGGTTGGTGCAACCCTATAATGATTTATGTAAATTTGAAACTTACATACAACATTAAAGCCAGTCCTAAAGCAGTGTAACTTATTAACTTTTAAAAACTCAGTGATATACACCTCTTCCAGGTTTTATTAATTCTCCATTTAACCGTAATTTTATGGAGTCAAATTTATTTTACCAGGAAATGTTATTATACTTGAATGGTAGTCCAGATGAAAGCAGCCCTGGTGTCTGTAGTTGACTATTTCTTTTCTCCTCCTCTTGGGTTGCCACCTTTTTTTCTGTCTCTATTTATCTGGTCTAATTCTGACTTTCTCTAGATTTGGAATCTCAGTCCCAAAGCCATCATCCTACTTTCTAGGGATGACCTGAGACCCTGGCAATTTTACCAAAAGCATGGAAAAGTACTTACTTAGTTTTACAAAAAAGAATGAATTTAAAATCAAGGTGAGGTGTAAATACATGCCAATGCAGAGAAATAAATTAGTTGTTAAGGTAAAGGTCTCTGTATTTTAATCAAAGTCTGGCCTGAATGTAGATTGACAGACACAGTTTAAGGGACACCTAACTATATTTCGTTTCATTTGAAACATGTACTTGTTATTGGCTGTGGGCCAAAGGACCTTCACAATGGCATGGCTTCTTCAGCGTTCTTAAAATCTTTTCTTTTCGTATTTAAAGTCTTTGATCCTATTGTAAAGTCTGATTCCTGGTGGACTATTCATTCAGTTCCACTTTCTTACGTGGTTATCTGCTTCAAACTGTCAGAAAATCTACATAGGAGAAATGATTGATGTGCTCTGAAGGATCAGACTGGCTCAAGTTGCCTATCTTCGTTCACTTTTCTTTTTAAACAATTATTTTAATTTAATTTTTTATAAATAGCTTTATTACAGCTACCCATGATTGAACATCTTTCCAAAGAACAATTCCAGGGGACACATTTGCAGAGGGAGGAATGTGACTGAGCAGCTGGGTTCTGGGAGTACAGGTGGATAGCAGGGACACAGAAAGATTCCGATTGGCCCTGAAGGAATACCTAATGTAATGAATATACAGATCCAATGGACCAGATTCTGTGACCACCTAGCAAATGGGACATTTAAGAGGTCAACTCCCTTGACATATGTGAACAAAACAGGGGCTATATAATAAACCTTACAAGCTTAGGAGAGCCATATGGCAGGCCTGACAAGTTCAGTGACCAAAAGTAACCACACAGAATATTCTGATCATAAATTCTGAACTGGGCAGATCTTGGCAGGTGGTTACATAACAGGACTATAGCTTCCTTAGAAAGGTCAATCTTTACCTTAAGTGAGTCCTGTCCATTGCTTTTTAAAATTTATATATTTTTCAATTACAGTTTACATTCAATAGTTTTAGTTTCAGATGTACAGCATAGTAGTTAGATAATCATATACTTTACAAAGTGGTCCTTCCATATTTCAGGTACCCATACTGGCACTATACATAGTTGTTACAATAATATTGACTATATTAGAGGCCCGGTGCACGACATACGTGCATGTGGGGGGAGGGATCCCTCAGCCTGGCCTGCGCCGTCTTGCAGTCTGGGAGCCTTCGGGGGATGTTCAACTGCCGGCTTAGGCCTGCTACCCACGGGTCTAAGCCATCAGTTGGACATCCTTAGCAGTGATGCAGAGGCAGTAGAGGCTCCCAGCACTGCCACTGAGCTCACCAACCATGAGCTCAGCTTCTGGCTGAGCAGCACTCACCCACTGTGGGAGCACACTGACCACTAGGGGGCAGCTCCTGCGTTGAGCATCTGCCCCCTCCCCCTCCGTAGTCAGCGCACATCATAGGACCGATCATTCCTTCGTTCAGTTGATTTGCATATTAGCCTTTTATTATGTAGGATTATGCCATTCTACTCATCTCCATGGGCACTTTTCTCTTCCTAGAATGATTTTGCCCATCCATCTCTTCCAAATAATCCTCCAACCCCCACATAATTAAATCCTCAATTTCCTTGTAAGTAAATAACTGTTTTCCATCCTGTCTGCCCACCTGGGCCTGTGTGAGTGAAGCCCTGGTCCCACACAATTCTTTTGAGGTGCTACTGAGCAATTTTTCCTCTGTGAAGGTGACTGGCACTGGCATGCTGAGCTCCAAATTCAAACCACAGTTCCCAGAGGCTGAGGGGGGAAACGCAATCTTTAAAGATTAATATATGCCTGTATATTCCTGACAAATATCTGTGGTAGAAATCTATAGATATGCAGTAATCTTATAGTGCCAGGAATGGGAAAGAGTTGTATTAGCTAAACTTGCTTCCAAGCCAAATTCTCATCCTAAGGCAAGAAATTAAATGTAATATTTATTGAAAATGAGGACATTTTCTATGTGATTTTCCTTTAAAAAAAATTCCAGATTGATTTGGAATTGGAATTACAGATAATGCCACATAAGCATTCCTAAGTTGTGAGCACCACTGGGATGAAGTGTCCCTCCCCAACTCCTTGGTTGGTCAATTATGACTTAAATCCTCTTGAAAGCTCCCTTAAGACTCCATCCTTACCTAATGTCAATTGTTTAATTAAAAATCAGGTTTCACATGTCTTCAAATTCTGCATATTGAAGAAGTAAGTGCAAAAATATTTGAGAGAGGAGAAGGACCAGATCAATTTGGACTTTCATTAAACTACACATAATTAACACAGAACAGATGCTTCCCAATTTATTGTGCTGGCTTCAGATCCAGGAAAATTTGTACTGATTTTCTTGGGAAGAACTTAGTAGAGGGAAAAAACCAGTAAAACCAATATATATTCTATAATAATTTATAAAAATATCACTGTTATCTTAAAATATTCCTCTGTGCATGTCATAGAATTAAGTGCTACATAGGTTATTAAACCATAAAGTTGTTTAAACATTTCCATCTAAGTGTTTAAGATTAAAACACAATTTTGATAAAGACATGAAAAATAGACAACTATTAAGTTAGGTATGGAGCAAAATATATTTCTAAAGAACACAACTTCATAAATTTTATATATGTATATACTCATATATACATATACCAGTATATGGAAAATACTACAGGGCATTCACAAAATATTAGTACAAGAATATAACTTCAACACATAGAAAATATCACAAAACCTAAAAGAATACCATCTGCTAGAAAAAGAAACCAAGGCTTTGTCTAAATAACAATTCCAAAGAGAATAAAGGTTTTTAAAGAGCAATCTATATAAGCCTAATATGCAAATCGTTCCCACAGGAGTTCCACTGGGAGACCTATCGTTCGCTATGACATGCGCTGACCACCAGGGGGCGGTGCAGAATGAAGGAAGGCCCTAGCCAGCAGCTGGGGAAGGAATGCCCTGGCTGGCAGCTGGGAGGCCCGATTGGCCCTGATCACCATTCAGGCCTAGGGACCCTACCCATGCACAAATTTCATGCATTGGGCCTCTAGTACAGTTATAATTATGTAGTCATTACATTGCCAAATACAGTGTTTCTAGTTTTAAAAAGTTAAATAGATTCATCTTTTCTATTCTTTTGAAATTATGATTTTTATATATCTGTTTTTTATAAATGCTTAGTTATATTAATTACTTTTATAATAAGAATATAAACATTTATTTTTTTAAACCAATCATAGTTTCATTTCTTGGGTTAACATGTGGTCACTAGAGATGATACAAATATTTTCCATATAAAGAAAGCAGAAAAAATGGTAAGAATGGAAATGTAATTGCAAAGAGAGATAGAAGATGTATAATCTATCCATCTACAAGTACACATGCAAACTCATCTAATGTATGCCAACATATTCAGAGTAGATACATCAAAATGGTAAAAATCCAGGCTTATTTTGATTATCTATATTTTGAAATTTTTCTACAATTCAGCTCTGACATATCAGTTAAGATCTACAACGTTAGATTCTCTTATTCAATTTTCAGTTGTGCCATTCACTAGATGTCTGATATTGTGTAAGTTACATTTGAGTGCAGGCCCAAATGGAGAAAAAGACATAGATGGCTTTTCAGAAGGAACTGATGTTTAAGTTGAGATCTGAAGATTTACCTGAAATTAACTAAGCAAAGAAAGAGAGGTAAAGATAAAGAAAATAACATGTGAATAAGCCTGGAGTAAGATAGAATATGGTGTTTTCTGGAAATTGAAATATAGTATAACTAAAAGAAAAACGTGGAAAAAAAAAAACAGCTGAGGAAGTTAGCAGGGGTTAAACACAACAGCCAACCTCCAATAGAAAGGCTAGCTCCATATTACAGTACATATGAGCTGCCTTCTGAAAATATCCACTAAATATAAGCTCAGAGTCAAAAATCATAAATCGTGAAAAGAATGCAGTATAGAAATATTTAGAAACAATGAATCATATTGTTACTTATTGCATATATCTATGTCAGTCAGGGTTCTAGCGGGAAATAGAATTCACTCCAGATGCTACAAATGAATATGCTTAACTACTATCTACTTACAGATGTATGTTAGGGTTAAGTGAACAAAAGCACCCATGGTAAAGCACTCAATTGACTAATCTTTGAAGAGACCAAGGGAGGAAATAGATTATCAGTAATTCTAACTCTGGAGATTTCTAACTCTGGAGAAGAAGCCATGTAAAAGATACTATTGTAATCAACTGGATAGATAAAGCCATCTGGAGACACATCAAAGCAGGGAGAGAATAGGAAGGAAATATCCTGACCTCTGTATTTCCCCACCTCTTTGATCTCCTGCTAGGATGTCCCCATGTCTGAACCCAAGAAGCCAGTTAGCAAGGTAGCCTGGGTGATACAGTCTACAGAGGACAGCATCATGGGTTCCTGGCCAGAGAGGAATGGAGGAACATGGACATGTGGTGGATGTGGGGGCAATAAGAGAATAACCATCACACATATAGAGTAAATTACTTTTTAAAATGCTAATTTCATAAAACAGCTTTAGAAAGACATTACTGATCTAGCTGGTTTGGTTTAGTGGTTACAGTGTCGGCCCATGGACTGAAGGGTTGAGGATTCAATTCTGGTCCCAGTTTGGGTATGTGTGGAAGGCAACCAGTCGATGTGTCTCTCACATGGATGTTTCTCTCTCTCTCGCCCCCTCCTCCTTCCCTTCCACTCTCTCTCTAACGATCAATGGAAAAAATCCTTAGGTAAGGATTTAAAAAAAAGAAGAAAGATATTACCTTTGGAGAACTAGGGAAAAGACTGGCTTGTTGAGTAAGGAAAAAACACCCAGCCCTACAGATGGATGGTCACATGGAGGGAGAAAAGAAGGAATACTTATCATTTTGCTCATTGAAAAGAAGTGAGATGAGAATGTGTTATGTTGCAGTTTTCCATGACTGAATGCATTGTTTCTCAAGAAAAATTGGGAGGAAATATGGCAAAATGGTAACATTTGTTAAATCTGGTGGTAATAAGAATTCATACTTGTTTTTTGTACTTTTTGTACTTTCTTTTATGAATAAAGTAGCCTATAATTTCTTTTTAAAAGAAAACATTCTGCTAGTTTAGCATGCTTGAACTCTCTCTAGACTAGAGGATTCCAAATTTTAATGGATCACAGATTCCTTTGAGAAACTGAAGAAAGGTACAGTTTTTTCTTTGCAACACCTCACCTCAACCCAACAAAAAGTCACACACACTTTGAATACATAAATTCACAAATGCTTATATAATTTCAGAGATCTCATTGACCAGCCTGTTTCTGAACAACCTTTGGGTCCATGAACTCCAGAAATAGTGGGTACGCCCCAGTAGACAATATATGCCTTTAAAGCAAATAAAGATCTTCGGTGTGTTATATAATGTTTAACAAGAAAATTGACTGAAAGTCTCAAATACAGCTGGTAATATAAAAAGCATCATTTCACTCTGTCCATTTGTATGATAAATGGCAAAAATTTCTAACATCTAATGTAAGTAATCTAAAAAGAAACTATGTTTTCACCATTAAGTATGATGTTAGCTAAACGTCAGTTTGTAGGTGTCATTATCAGGTTAAGAAAGTTCAGTTGTTCCTAGTTTGTTGAGAGTTTTCATTATGAATGGTTGTGGAATTCTGACAAATATTTTTTCTTCTGCATCTTCTCAGGTGATCACATGATTTTCTTTCTTTAGAGAGTTAATATGATGAATTACATTGGTTTTGAATATTGAATCTCTCTTGAATTTATTGAATGAACCACATTTGATCATGACATTATTTTATATTTCACTGAAATAGACTTGATAATATTTTGTTAATAATGTGTTGATATTCATGAGAGAGATTAATTAATAGTTTTCTTATAATTCCTTTTTCTGCTTTTGATATTAATGAAATACTAGTCTCAGAAATACATTTTGAACACTCTTGTCTTCTATTTTTGGGTACTATATAGTATCATTTCTTCCTTAAATGTTTGGCACCTTTCACAAGTAAAACCATCATGTTTTATTATTTCTTTAAATACTCACCTGAGGATACACTTCAACTGATTCGAGAGAGAGAGGAAGAGAGAGGAAAAGAGAGAAACATCTAAGCAAGAGAGAATGATTCATTTCCTCCTGCACACGCCCTCACCGAGGATCAAACCCACAACCTGAGTATGTGCCCTGACCAGGTTGAACTGCGACCCATCAGTACATGGGATGATGTTCCAACCAATTGAGCCACACCAGCCAGGTCCAGAAGTTTTATTTTTTTCTGCGGTTTTCAAATACAAACCCAACCTCTAAAGTAGATATAGGTCTACTCAGGTTACATATTTTTTCTTGAATGTGTTTTTAAAGTTTGTGTTTCAAGAACTCATTTCATTTTACCTAAGTTGTCAAATTTATGGACATAAGATTATTCATTGTATTCTCTCTATTCTTTTAGTGTTGATGTCTGCAGGGATATCCTCTCTTTCATTCCTGACATTGCTAACTGTGTCTTCATGCTATTTTCTTTATGGTAAGTCTCACTAAATTATTTAATTAGTTGTTGTTGTTTTTTTGTTTTGTTTTTAAGAATTCGCATTGTTTCACTGATTTTTCCCATTGGCTTCCAGTTTTTAACTTCATTGAATTTACTTTTAACTTTCTTATTTCTTTCTTTTTCTTTGCTTTATATTTAGAGTCCTCCTTTTACTTAATTATTAAAGTCAAACTGATATAGCACGGTCCTAGTCCTCCTCAATAAATCACATTATTAGCATAAAATATCTGGCATGGCCCAAGGCTCCAGATATACAAAGAAACTCTTATAAGGCAGAATAGCCTAAGCATTTAGAGTTTATCTCCAATAAACTGGTCAAGGGCCAGTTACTTTGAAATATTTAAGGTTTGAGCACTTCAAACCTGCTGAGTGAATTCTTTATGTACACTGACATTTCTTTTTTCTCTGAATACCATCAAGAGTTTCTCTCCTATATAGTCATCAGTTTGTATAGAATATGCTTATGTTTTTGTTGTTTTGTTTTATGTATTTATCTTGTATGGTACTTTCTAAGCTTCTTGGATCTGTGCTCTATAGTTTGTCCTTTAATTTGGAAAATTCTTGGACATTATTTTTTTCCAAATATTTTTTCTGCACTAGTTTGTCTCTTATTTTTCCCCCTAGGATACAAATTATACATGTGTTATCAGTGGAAGTATATCTTCATGTTTTTTAAAACTTAAAACTCTTGGAGGGGGTGGCGTGCAATGGGAGAATAACCACACATTTGTAATACCTTAATCAATTAAAAAAAGCAAAAAAAAAAAACCAACAAATTAAGTAAATTAATTAAATAAATAAAATAAAACTTAAAACTCTCTAGCTGCCTTGACTCTTCTGAGGCCATTTAAAGCATTCTTCATTTCTGTTACCATGTTTTATATTTCTAGTATTTCATTTGATTCATATAGTTTTCATCTCTTTACTGAAATTACCTATCAGATCTTGCATTTTATTTACCTTTTCTATAAGAATTTTTAACATGTTCATCATGGAAATTTATGTTCCTTATCATATAGTTTCAGCATCTGTGCAATATCCAAGTCTGGTTCTGATAATCGCTTTGTCTCTTTTAAGAAGTATTTTTTTCCTTGCCTATTTATATGCCTCATATATTTTTTGTTGAAAGTTAGACATCTCGTGTAGGAGTTGACCTGCTATAAATATATTTTATGCCTGAGCAAACTTTTCCTTCTGCTACGTCTTTCATCAAGGAGATTGAATTAATCTAGTGAGGAAGTGGGCTAGGTTTGAGATTTGTTGTAGTGGTGGTTACCTCAGTATAACTTAGGCTTCGAATTCCTGTAGTGATAATGTGTGTTTATAATAGCACAGCAAGTGTTTGATCATGGTTTTTAGGTGTTCTTTTCATATTTGCCTCAGAGAAGGTCTCTGCACAGGCTGTTGTTTTTATCCTTGCCCTCTTTGAGAAAGACTCTGCCTTTATTTGTTATTCAAATGTGTTAGCCTGGTGAAGGGTGTTACAGGGGAGGAGTGCAGTCTTTGTTGTTTGAGTAAGTCTCAGTCTTAGGGTGTGGCCTTCTTGGTTCTACTGCCCAGCCCCTACCTTTATTTATGGGATCTGCTCATAATGCTACCCTTTTTCCAAAAAGATTCTCCTCCCAGCTCTAAGTTGGTTTTGATCCATGTCCTAAGTGCAAAAGTGCTTGTTGGTCTTCCCCAACATATGTGGGCTTTTGTTCCATAGTGGAGATATGGAAAGAGGGTCCATCAAAGCTGCTTCACTTACTTCACAGCTGCTGTTTCCTTTCTCTAGTCTGTATCACCACAGATGCTTCTCTCTCTTTTCAGTCTTTTCTGTGAGTGCTTAGTGGTTTTCGTGGAGGAAGAGCTTGCAAGAAGATGCAGACTCCCCCAATTTCTGTGGTCCTCAGAGTTTTACACTGCTGGAACAGCTCGAATTTCACTTTTATCAATTTTTCAACTGTTGTAGCTAAACCCTTAGTGGTTTCTTACTGTTTCTTCCACAGCTCAGCGTGTGCTTGCATCATTCTTCCTTGCATTTCTCCTCAGAGTTGGAGTTACTTAGTGATGACCTCTCCAATGGGTTAAAAGAAGGGATAGGATTTTGGAGTTAGTGTGACTAATTCTTTTTAAAAAATATATTTTTGTTGATTTCAGAGAGGAAGGGAGAGGGAGAGAGGGATAGAAACATCAATGATGATAGAGAATCATTGACTGGCTGCCTCCTGTACACTCCACACTGGGGATTAAGCCTGCAACCCAGGTATGTGCCTTGACTAGGAACCAAACCCTGACCTCCTGATTCATAGGTCGACATTCAACCACTGAGACACCACAGCTGGGCTAGTGTGACTGATTCTTATTGTAAGGATGAGGAAACCCTTCCTCCAGCTTTCTGCATCTTGGGGGTAAACTAGAAACCTGGCAAGTGGAGTATTAGCTAAAGTGACATATTTGCAAGTGTTTAATTGCTGCTACTGAACCATCCAGCCTACTCTGATTCTGTGTGATATCAGAAGCATTCATTAGTACAGATGAGCCATAATGTGAAAGAAGACAGCTGCCCTGGAGATTTTCCTATATTTGTAATCGGAAATAGGCAGACTTTGTTTTAACCCATCGAAATTGTGAACTCATTTATCATAGCAGCAGCATCTAGCATGTTCTGACTAATAGATCATTTAAGCTAGGATATCTTGGGTGATGGCAGAGGCACAGTTAGTAGAACAGAGGCAGAGATAAAGATGTGTTTGTAGCATATGGGAGAAAATAAGAAACACAGGCCTAGGGAACTTTTTTCTAAGACCTCAGGAGTCTTGGGGAAAAAGAAGAAACCCAATTATTAGAAAGCAAAGCATAAGGCAAAGACTAATTAATAGAGTTAATGACATAATTATAGAGATTTAGTTATAGTTAAACTGCAGGCAAGGCCAAAATACATTGCCTTGAAAATGGAAACAAGATAAGAAGAAGTCATTCAGCAAAACTGACGCAGTGTGAGTAATGGGCTATCCAGGTCTTCCTGTTTCCTAGCATCTTAAACATATCTCTTGCTAGAATGCTTAACTGGCCCCAACACTGAATGTATACCTGCAAGGATATACCACAGAAATCCAAAGATTTTTAGAACCCACAACATGAATAAGAGCCTCTGTTGTGGGGGAAAAAATCCCTTAAACAATAGAATATGTCATCTTAATCAAAATACCATTGTGAACTTCTCCCTCTGTGGCAAACAGCTTGCATGCTAAGGCACTATCACCCACGTCCATATGTCTTGGTGTATGCTCTGCCAGGGTGTCTGCTTGCCATTTGCTCAGTCTCTACAATACCAAATATTCAGGTGAGAAGTGAAATATTCAGGCAGTGTTTCTAAACACCCAGATGTTTGGTACCAAGTACGCACAATACATGACAGTTTTTTGTTTTTTCCTTCATTTTTTCATCTGCCTTCTTGGCATCACATATTATGAGCCATTATATAGATGCTTAGGACTAAGAAAATATAGAACATTGTTACAAATGAGCACATATTTCTTTCTAAAGTATTGGACAATCTTAGCCTTGAAAGCTTAGGCTAGAACTGTGGTCGGCAAACTGCGGCTCTGTTGACTAATGAGTTTGCCAACCACTGATAGGGGCTTAATCACAAGGAACAACAACAGTCTGTAATTATTGGAATCGAGAGTCTAGGTCAGTGGTCGGCAAACTCATTAGTCAACAGAGCGGCAAACCGCGGCTCGCAAGCCGCATGTGGCTCGGGAGCTGCAGTTTGCCAACCACTGGGCTAGAGGATATCTAGTTAAACTCCCTTACTAATGCATTTGTGGTATCTCTGCAAGTAAACCGAGGAGACTCCAGAAAAACCTGTTTTTGATATCAGAAAAGGTGAACCTTCTATCTCTGGTTTTAGGTTATACACATGCATACAAGTTCATTCAACAAGCATTCTTTGGGTGATTCCTCTGATCCAGAGCCTGGGATTCAAAAAGAAAAATAAGATATGGCCTTAAGGAACTTACCTCCATATAGTAGAGGGGGTTGCAGGGGAAATGGAGAGAAGAGGACTGCTTGGAGTGATATTTAAGTCATTGAGTCCAGAGGATTGGCGATTGATAAAATATATCTATCACTGCTTGGGCATCTCTTAGTAGTAGGCATATGGTAGGTATGACACCAATTTTTCCCCATTTAATCTGCATAAAACCCTTAACACACAGCTATTTTTTCCATTCTATGACAGTTTAGAGGGATTACGTGACATTTTCAAGGTCATAATACTTGAAAATTCAAAGAAGATGGTTTACAAAACAGAATCTTCTGCTGTTGAACTCCTTTCATTGAATTGTTTTGCCTCCCTTCAGATATCGCTAACAGAGCTTAGGTCCTCAAAACCTTGATTTTGGCATCCCATGAATGACCAGATGGGAGAAGGCTTGGATCCCAACTTACTTGAAGATTTCTCCTGATGCGATATAAATTACTCAAGATAGCCAAACCAGCCAAAATAAAGGAATAACACATAAAAAAGGAATGATTGACAGTAGAAGATAAACGTGAATTCAGCCTCCAACATTGGAAAACCAGAGAAAATGAAATAAGCATAAATGTTAAGAGCAACAGACAGAACTACTCAGGTAGAACTGAGTTACTTCCTAAGCAAAAGAGCACATTTTCCATCTTTAGGATGTCAGATAAAAGCAAATCTGGACTTAGATAAGGAGAGAGATTTTATTCAAAAAGAATATTTATTGAAAAATGTATTGCAATAAGCAAAACATTCCAACCTTGGAATCTGCAAGTGTCTCAGAAATCTAACAAATGTCAATCATGCCTCAATAAAGTGGTTTAAAAAAATTAAACAGGAAAACAAAAAGGCTTTTCTTTTATCGGGAGGGGTAAGTGAGGCTAGCAGGAGCTTTTAACAGAAAATTGAGCAAGTAAGAGAATAAGCAGATAGTAAGACAGGAAGTCAGATGGGAAATGGGTCCTGCTGTGGTCAGCTGATTCTCAGGATGAGCTGCTTAGGGGAGATGTTCTGCATTTTAGAGATGGCTCAGCCTTGAGGGAAAACCAAGTTCTGGAGCCTGTGGGGAGGAAAAACGTCTGACTACAGTTTGGTTAAGCAAGGCAGAGTGTAAGAAACGGACAATTGTAAACACTTGGTCAAGAGCCATCTGTGGTATTGACCTGTGAGAGAAACATCTGTTTTATCTGCCAAGTTTTACTTTAGCTCTAGTGCCTTTCTCCCTACATTGCAGGCTCCTTTGCGTCTCTTTTTATTGCTGCTATGATTATAAAACCCTGTTATAAATTGCAACACTTAGGATCCTTGTTGCCCAACCTGAACTTCACCCTACTGCTGAACCAGTTTTCGATGGATAGAGGCATAACAAATCTACCCAAATCTGAGCCCTTCTCTACCTTGTTATAGGAGGTTGGCGCAGGCTGGCTGGTGGATTCTCAAGAAGTGGTGATTTTTTTCTGGTGACTAAGCCCTTGGCACAGGAAGTCCTGTTGGATTGCATTTCCTGGATTTCAGTTTGGAACTGGAGCATTCCTCAGACTTACTCATTTTGGTCCTCATGGAACAGCTTTTTGAAGTGGATATTCTGAATCCTTACTGCTGGTGCGATGGGACTCCATGACCCAGTCCTGAATTCCTTGGAAAGCTTTATTTAGAATGTAAATTATTTCACAGACAGTGGTTTGCATGTATCTGGAAAGAGATATGTGTTTTCTTTGACCCCATGGAATCTTGCTTTAAGCACCTCAGGTTTAATGTAATCTATGATTTTGATAGCTGATAAAAACAAAATACCATCCCTACTAGTGACATTTAAAACCAAGACTGTAACCATTAAGTGAAAGTGCAATTATTTAAAGGCATCTTTCATTCTGTAATTTGAGTGAAATGAAAAAGGCAACAAAGCTTGTAGATTTCCTTTGTTTTTTGCTATTTCTTTTTGTTTGTTTATTTTGTTACTTTAGGGGAGCACAAAAAGTCAATATAGTGCTTGAAAAATAGTTTATGGTCTCTTTAACTTACTTTTTCTTCTCCATATTGGGGCTATTTCTTTATACTTTCTCCTTATTTCTGGCTTTTACCATGGTAATTGTTAAGTGAAATCCAAAACTTCTCTTACAGAGATTGAATTATATATTCAAAGAAGGTGAGACAGTCTGTGGGGACTGCAACAGGCAAGTCATTTTGGATTAATGCTGATCTTACAAGTGCAATATGTAAGTTATAATGAAACACATGGGGGTCTGGATAATTTACTGCAATTTACTAAGGACCATCTCACATGTCCCAGAGCTGAAAGCTTGAAATATTCAAAGTTCAAGAAGGCAAAGTGAAGAAATAGCTTTTATATCTAAAAGCACACTGAGACTCAGAGGAGCTGCAGAAGGCAGAGGTGCCCAGGTGTGCGTGCGGAGAGGGCTGGCAACTAAGTACGCGGCTGGCTTTCTCAACTGGGAGGGAGACAAAAGCTCCTGATGGCTCTGAACTCCAGTTCTGGGCAAGAATCTGGGGACCCAGACTCATTTGGGGAGAAACTGGACTGTCTGGCAGCAGGCGAAACTTGAGGGTAGCTTTCTCTCAGAGGTGCTTGCAGCGATTACCATGGGACACCGAGACCCAGAGGCCTCATAGGGCAGGGCTGATGGGAAGCCATTGCTGTCTGCTCCACCCTGAGACTCCGCCCCATCCAAGCTGAGCACAGAGGCTTTTGCAGGTCTTGTCTCATAAGGGTGTCTCCAGCACAGAAGTTCTCCCAGCGTAGACACAGCTGATCCTCACAGCCAATTGGCCTGGAGGTCAATTTGTCCCAGTGATACCAACAACAATCAAGGCTTAACTACAACAAGACTGTGCACACAGCCCACAAAGATGTGCACCAAGAGTGTCCACCTCAGGTAACTGGGGAGGCTGAGCCACTGGGCCCCATAAGACACCTAGCAAACAAAGCCACTCTATCAACTCAGGGAAGCAGCCAAAATGTGGAGACAAAGAAACAGATCACGAATGAAAGAAATGGAGGAAAGCAAACGACTGGATATAGAGTTCAAAACCATGGTTATAAGGTTTTCAAGAATTTTCTAGAAAAGGCCGATAAATTTAGCGAGACCCTCAAGGATATGAAAAAGGACCAACTAGAAATTAAGCATACACTGACTGAAATAAAAAATAATATATAGAGATCCAACAGCAGACTAGAGGATAGAAAGAATCAAGTCAAAGATTTGAAATACAAAGAAGTAAAAAACACCCAACCAGAAAAGCAAAAAGCAAAAAGAACCCAAAAATATGAAGATAGTGTAAGGAGCCTCTGGGACAACTTCAAGCATACCAACATCCGAATTATGGGGATGCCAGAAGAAGAGAGCAAGATACTGAAAACCTATTTGAAGAAATAATGACAGAAAACTTCCCCCAGCTGGTGAAACAAATAGACTTACAAGTCCAGGAAGTGTAGGGAACCCCAAACAAAAGGAATCCAAAGAGGACCACACCAAGACACATCATAATTAAATGCCAAGAGCAAAAGACAGAAAATATTAAAAGCAGCAAGAGAAAAACAGTTAGTTACCTACAAGAGAGCACCCATACGAT
The DNA here is from genome assembly GCA_026230045.1 of Corynorhinus townsendii. Lineage (NCBI taxonomy): Eukaryota > Metazoa > Chordata > Mammalia > Chiroptera > Vespertilionidae > Corynorhinus > Corynorhinus townsendii. Next base: position 141,626,647 of record JAPDVU010000005.1, on the reverse strand, counting down.
TGTCACCTGATTTCTCAACAGAAACTATGCAGGCCAGATGGGAGTGGCAAGAAATTTTCAAAGTGATGAATAGCAAGAACCTATAACCAAGATTACTCTACCCAGCAAAGCTATCATTCAGAATTGAAGGACAGATAAAGAGCTTCACAGACAAGAAAAAGATAAAGGAGTTCATCACCGCCAAACCAGCATTATATGAAATGCTGAAAGGTATTCTTTAAGAAGAGGAAGAAGAAGAAAAAGGTAAAGATAAGCAATATGAACAACAAATATATATCTATCAACAAGTGAATCTAAAAATCAGATGAATAAAAAATCTGATGAACAGAATAAACTGGTGAATATAATATAATCAGGGGCATAGAAAGGGAGTGGACTGACAATTCTCGGGGGAAAGGGGTATGGAGGTGCGGGAAGAGACTGGACAAAAATTTTACACCTATGGATGAGGACAGTGGGGGGTGGTAAGGGCAGAGGAACCGGTGGAGGGGAGATATGGGGAGAAAAAGGAGGAACAATTGTAATAATCGGAATAATAAAGATTTATTTAAAAAAATAAAAAATAACTTTGATTATAATGTGCATCTGGATTTCTGGTAACAATGTTAATTTCCTGGGTTTGACAAAAAAACAAAAAGAAAAGAAAGTAATAAAAGAAATGAACACCATAATGTCAGAATGTGGTCCTGGGTAGAGCTATTGTCAGTAACTCAGGCCTGATTAAAGTGAAAGAGAAAAGAAAATACCATAAATAGTACATTGTTTTTCTTCTGTAAATGAATGATTAGAAAACTATGGAACAGTTCATTTCCTACAGCCCACCATATATTCTTCTTGAGACTGATTCCAAGTGCATATTATTTACTGTCCTTTCTATCAAAACCTATCATTTTATAAAGGTGAACGATTTCTGAAGTTGATCAAAAGTAAATACTCAATACCTAGGGAACAAGTATAATTTTGACAACTATTGTGTACTTTACTTTAAATAGGTAATTGTATCCTTTTCAATTATTGGGTGAGATGGGGAAGTAGTAAGCAACAGTATAAATCTCTGGAATTCACTCTATGGTAATAACATAATAAGTACTTGGGCAACTAGAATTCACATGGCCAAATAGAACTTCCAGGATGCACTACTCTAGAATGCTGCAAGGATCATGAATACACAGGGGAAAGAAAGTGGCTACTCAGCACCAGTACTGCTCTGTGTGTTATCTAATTGTACATGGCCTAGGTTAACTGAGTTAAGGACATCTCCTGCTATGTCAAAAACAGATCACAGTTCCTAAAGTTGATAATAATTGACAAAGACAAAAAAGTGCACTGCAAATGACAAGATGCCTCAGAGGATTATCAAATTTATTATCTTGAAAGATTGGATTTTCACAAGACTATCAAATAGGAAGAAGGAACTTAGGAGAGGGGAAAAAACCAAGACAGTTAATTGAATTTACAAGACAGAAGTGTCAACAAGAAGAGAAAATCAAGGGAATTACATGGGTAATTCAAGGAAAAATGGACACCCTTCCTTAAAGCTTTATATTTTCAGTTTATAGTTTTATGTAACTCAGTGTATATGATTTTTATTTGTGTTTCCTGATGATCAGTCGTGTTGAGTGTCTTTTCATATATCTGTTGGCCATTTATGTTTCCTTTAGAAAAATATATATTCAGGTCCTTTGCCATTTTTAATCAGGTTATTGGATGGAGGGAGCTTGCTACTGAGTTATATAAGCTCCTTATATATTTTGGATATTAACTCTTTATCAAATATATGGTAATATTTTATCCTATTCCATAAATTAATCGCCTTTTTAAGTTTTTGAATGTTTCCTTTGCTGTGAAGAAACTTTTTAGTTTGATGTAGTCCCACTTATTTATTTTTGCTTTTGGTGTCAAATCCAAAAATTCATTGCCAAGAACAATAGCAAGACATCTCCTGCTATGTTTTCTTCTAGGAATTTCAGTTTCAAGACTTACATTTTGAATTGATTTTTGTATATGGCATATGATAAGGGTCCAGTTTCATTCTTTTGCATGTGGATATCCAGTTTTCCCATCACCATTTGTTATAGAGACTATCTTTTCCCCATTGTGAATTCTTGGTGCCTATATTGAAAATTAGCTTATCATATAAGCAAAGGTTGATTTTTTGGCTCTTTATTCTATTCCATTGGTGTGTATGTCTGTTTTTATGCTGGTGCTATACTATTTTGATAACTATAGTTTTAAAATATAATGTGATATTAGGAAATATGTTCTCATAATCCCACTTCTGGGTATATATACAAAGCAAAGCAATTCACTAACCTTGAAGAGATATTGCATTATTCAAAATAGGCATGATATGACAACAATTTATCTGTTGACAGATGAATTAATAAAGCAAATGTTATCTATCTACCTCTTTATCTATTTATCTATGGAGAGTGAATTTAACCAAACTACTTCACAATATTGATGCCTCGGCATTCATTTTGTGTGACCAAGCAGACTACAGGGGCCTCAGATTAATTCTAGCTCTTCCTGTGAGTTCAAGCCCTAAAATATGGTCTGCAGAGTCACAAATAAATGTAAGTTCCTGATATGACTCCCCCAACAATTCGTATGATAAGCACTCTCCTCCTCCCAAAGCCTTCCTCTCCTAGGCCTTAGGAAAAAAAACACTAACAGCCTTACTATTCTTTTTATATATATATATATATTTTTTTATTGATTTTTTTACAGAGAGGAAGTGAGAGGGATAGAAAGCTAGAAACATCAATGAGAGACGTCCATCAGCTGCCTCCTGCACGCCCCCTGCTGGGGATGTGCCCACAACTCGGGTACATGCCCTTGACCTGAATCGAACCTGGGACCCTTCAGTCCGCAGGCTGACGCTCTATCCACTGAGCCAAACCGGTTAGGGCAACACCCCATTCTTTTTGGGTTGATCTGACTAATCTGGCCTTATCCCTGAAACCCCAAAGCACTCCACTTGAGAAGACTATGAAAGGCACGTGCCCAGGTTTTTCTGCACTCTCTCTGCCTGCACCCTGCTTGGCCTCCCCATGTGGCTCCTCAGAGTGTGCCTGTACTTTCCTTAGGACCTGTGAGTAATAAACTTCTCTACTTCACTTTAGTGTACAATCTTTTGTTGCATTGTGGCTCACTATAGATACCCCAGAACTCTGCTTAACCAATCTTAATTTAACACAATCACAACAATATACAAAAGAATATTATTTCACTTTTTAAAAAAGGCAGCCCTACCATTAGTGGCAACATGCGTGAACCTGAAGGACATTATGCTAAGTGTCATGATATCACTTATATGTAGAATCTAAAAAAGAAAAAAAGTTGAATTAATAGAAGAAGAGAATAGAATGGTGATTATCAGGGTCTAGATGGGTAGAGAAAATGTAGAGATGTTGGTATAAAGTTAGAATTACGTAGCATCAATAAGTCTAGAGATCTAATGTACTACATGATGGCTATAGCTAATAATACTCTATTGAATACTGTAAATATGCAAGTAAAGTAAATTCCAGGTGCTCTCATCACACACACACACAAATGGTAACTATGAGAGATGATATGTCAATTAGTTTGACTGTACTAATCATTTCACTATATACATATATATATGAAGTCATCATGTTGTACACCTAAAATATGTTTTTTTTTTAAATGAATAGACAAAAAGATAAAAGAGAAAAGCATGCTTTTGGCAACAGTTTCCTATTGATGGTGTGAATAGTTATAATTGTTATGATGATAACTGACATGAGAAAATAATCTACTTTCCTTTCTATAATATCAGTACGTTATTATAAATTTATATTTTAAATCATATTTTGGGTGATAATTCTGGAAGTTACCTAGCAAGAATTTATCCTTCAAACCTAATATGACACATCTTGAAATTCAGCCTTAATTTCTTGATTCTAATAAAATAAAGCAACTTCAATACCTTGCATTTGCCTACTTTGTATTAAGCTGGCCCTCATAGGAAATAATCCTGAACCAGTTAATCATAAAAATCTTTTTCCCTAAAGAAATTAATACACTATTTTAGGTACAATTTATTATTAAATATGCATTTTAAACAGAACAACAGGCATCCTCAAGTAGAAATATTATACCAGTAATAGTGTCCTCAGAGTCCCTGTCTACTGTCACTAATCAGAAATCTACATACTTGATTGTTATTACACATCAATTATCCACACATTTGGAAACAGCCACCTAATGCATCAGTTAATTACATTTAATATCAAAATATAAGTGACTAAAATTTTATTTAAATTTTTACTTATAGATGTTTTCTTTATTTGATGAACTCAATTATTGCAGATGAAAATAAACTAGTGTCCTCGTAAGAATCTGCAATTCTTAACAGGTTCCACCAATTGTCAAAACTGAAATAACATTCGTTGGTATTCTTGACCTGGCCAAAAAGCCAATTTTATCTCTACTTTCCTAATTAAATAAGAATGTGGTGAGCTCCTGGTGAGAATGTTTAAAAATTATAGTGGAATTTTGGTCTGGTTTTGAGCAAGGAGGCTATCAAGAGATACCCTAACATTCATCAGAGTAGCACCTCCATGAATGAACGGGCATTGAGCCAGCCAGTGGTGGAGCAAAATCAGGCACTGACCATATTCCTAAAACAATCCCAGCTGTGGGACCCAATGATTTCAACTCTGACAGTGAGTGAGACCACTAGAGTTTTTTCTCTCATATAGTCCTAGGGCAGTGGTCGGCAAACCGCGGCTCGCGAGCCACATGAGGCTCTTTGGCCCCTTGAGTGTAGCTCTTGCACAAAATACCACGGCCTGGGCGAGTCTATTTTGAACAAGTGGCGTTAGAAGTTTAAGTTTAAAAAATTTGGCTCTCCAAAGAAATTTCAATCGTTGTACTGTTGATACTTGGCTCTGTTGACTAATGAGTTTGCCGACCACTGTCCTAGGGAATGCTTCCTCAGATCCAAGAGAAAAGGCACATAATAAAGAAAACTGACATGTGTCTCCCCATGTGGGAATCCAATAAGAATGTGACAGCACCTGAGGTTGTGAGGTGAGTTAGATTGATGACAACAAAAATAAGTGTCAGATGCCAGGTCCTCTCCTTTGAAGAGAATTTAGATGAAAAATGCATCATTTTCACGGTCCAGACCTACTTCTTCTATCAGGGTTCATCCTTGATTATACGGGGTAGAGCAAAAGTAGGTTTATGATGGTTTGTATGGCAAATGATAGAATAAATAATAAAAATAAAAAATGGATAAACTCTGTTTCATGTATTCACAACTATAAACCTACCTTTGCCCTTCCCTGTATTCCTCAGTCCAAGTCACAGTGGGATGAAAAAGAACTTGGCAGCCCCAGTCTTGATGGTAACATGCAGATAAGTCACCTAAGCTCTAAATATATGTCTACCAGAGACCTAAATACAGAGGAAACAGAGCCCATTCAGAGAATGCCATTCGGAGGATCAGTAATTTTTTTGGTTTTCAAATTTAATGTATATATCCTAAATTCAAGTCAATCATTTGATTGAGTTTATATTTTTAATGTGCCTTTAGTGTTGGAATTATATAAACATTGTGTAAGTAAATTTTATAGGAAATGAGAATAATATTTGTGTAGGCTTATTGAACAGAGATTCCCAATTTAGGAATACATCCTGTACATAAAATATCTCTAATCAATCTGTCTTTGTCATATACAAAGTTCATGTATAAAACATATTGTGTAAGTATAATTTGTGGCCTGCTCAAATAGCCTTTAAAATAATTTTCTGCTTTTTTCCCCCTTTTTCTACTCCTCCTTGTTTTTTCAAATACACTAGGCACCCAATTTGTTTTCCATGAAATTACTCTCCAGACTCTCCGAATGTATTCCTCTCAGAGCTGTTCTCTTGGAACATTCATTTAGCTCTGAAAGCAGCATTTTTCTGATTTGTGTCTGCAATCATTGTTTCAGATAAGCTTATTCCCAAGGACAAATTTGAAAGCATTAACGCAGCTTTACCTGTTTGAAGTATCCTCTCTGTCATCGGCATTTGTGGAGCTCCCTGGTCTAGCTCGTGTTCTCAGTAAGTACCTCCAAGTTCTTTTCAGCGTTCACAAGAGCACTGCACTCTGCTCTCAGTGTGTTACGTAAGGTGCTTCTCCTAGTGGGGAGGAGAGGGGATCCAAGAAAGAAGGGAAATAGTTACAGCTGGAGGAGAGGAGAAAGCTGTGCAGTCTCTCGAGGTGAAATCGTTGTTTCACGGAACTGACTGTGAATCTTACTGTTTACAAGGCTGAAAACATTTAATTGGGGCTCCATGGAGTTAAGTTGAAATGGTCATTATATCTTTATTGATGAGTGTGTAGTGTGTGTGCATAAGTGTTGCATATATGTGTAAACATGTGACTTTTATTTCAAAATCAAGTGATTCCCAGTTAAAAGTGATGCAGTTGTATAGTGTATTGCAGCCTATAAGAAATAAGGCTTGTTAAGTCAGCATTTGCTAAGAAGTGCTTCTTATCAACTTTGAGAGACATCATCTTGACTATAAATTTCAGGCAGCCCCAGCTTGTTCACATTGTGTTTCCTAAAAGAGTTATTTCTACTCAAGATTTTACAACAACAAAAAAATGTCAAGAATGATAGAGCCCACTCGATGGAATGAACTCCAGTGCTTACTAAATATTTAACTTAATGTCAAACAGCAACTGGTATTTATAGAGACACTCTGAGGTGCCTGAGGTTAAAGGATATGTGTGTCTTTTATCCACAAAACTTCTCCTTTGGCTGTGTCATTTATTGAAACCTTTTTCTATTTACTGTGTAGACCCATGACTTAAAAAAGAACAAAAACAATGTTAAAAAGTATGGCATTTGAAACCAATGACTTGCTCTATCTAGAGCACTTGTTAGAATTGGGCAAGCTACTTTGGTTTATTCCTCTAAATAACAGGAATAAAAACATATCGGTTATGTAACACTTACAACAATGTTAGGCCATCAGGGTAGCAGATAGGTAGTCATACTGAACATAATGTCTCTAGCACGATATAGGATGCTGCAGTGCTGGAACAGAGGACATTTACTCCTCTCTAGAACGTGATTGAAAACTCTTCTGAACTGATGTAACCAATTTGGTCCTGCAAACTCAGAGGTTCTTTTTAATAGAAAAAGATGAAAGTTGTGATGCGAATGAGTGTTTGATGCTCCTTCATAACTTTGTTATCAGTTGTAATAAAAATAAGCCTCAAGTCAAATTCTATTTTCATGAAGACATACATTCATTAAACATGTATTAGTGGGGTGACATAAAATAATTAGTGCAAAGTAACTGAAATTTGATAAAGACTCAGCTCTCTGTATTTTTAACACACACAATACTTTGCATGAACTTACAAGAACCATTCACCAGAAACAGACACAATAGCATTTCAGAGGCACATCTTATTACCTTTATGAATTAGCATCAGGCAATAAGAAATTCTGTTACCTAGACACATAGCAATCTAGTCTTAGGTGCCATCCTATTATGGGCTGAGTTTGTGTCCCCATCTTCCCCAAATTTTTTAGGTTGAAACCCCAATCCCCAGGGTGATGGTCTTTGGAGATGGAACATTTGGGAGGTAATTAGGTTTAGATTAGGTCATGAGGATGGGACCCTCATTATAGGGTTAGTGCCTTAAAAGAAAAGGAATACAGAGAGATTTCTTTCCATGCACAGCCACTCAGGAAGGACTGTATAAGGACATAGAAGGCAACTGTCTACAAGCCAGGAAAAGAGCCCTCACCAAGAACCTAATCAGCCAGCACCTTGATCTTGGACTTTCCAGCCTCCAGAACTGTGATAATGTCTGTTATTTAAGCACTCAATCTATGGTATTTTGTTATAGCAAGTACTGCTGAATAAGACACATCCGAAAGGGTATACAGGTGACAAACCTCATAGATTCTAATTCCGCATTTTATGCAAGTGTTCCAAAATATTTCAACCAGTCTACAGATCTTGAATTCTACTAACTTCACAATTGAGAACCCATTTCTAACACCCATTATGCTAATTAACAAACCACTAAATTCACCAATGAAAATCCATTTCTGACATTAATTACGCAAATTAGTCTCTCATCTGGTGTTTCATTAAATATAAAGATGGATGAAGCTCATGTAGAGGCCTCTGAGGTATGGCTTTTCTGATATAACACTGACTGACCCCATAGAGTAAGGATTTTTTTTTATCAGAACCGATAAAATTGACAATACTCAAGTGAAGTAAAAACCACTAATGCATACATATTTATACTACTTTATGATGAAGAATTTATGTAAGTTGCCAACATCACAACACCAGGTATCTCCTATTTTCTCTTTGTCTCTGTTTTTGTTTCACTATAACTTAGGCTTTCTATTCTTCTGTTCTAAAGGTAATCTGGAGGGTTTTCAACAAACATCATAGATTTTGGCAGGTTGATTGATTCCTCCTTGAATCCATATTAACAACTTGTCCCTCTCTACCTCCATACAAACTTTGCAGAAACCATCACATTCTACATCCTTTCGCCAAGTATAGCCCTCTGGATTCAGACTGCTGAGGTTTTCATAGTTTCAACAATTCCATGTGTGGCCTATAGTGACCTGGCATTGGCTTACACTGCCTTAATTTTTAGGATAATAAAAGCAAATATATGGGAGAGTAGAATTGGAGCAAAACTTCCTACGTCAAAGCTACACATAGGCCACATTATCATTCTTTCAATTTCCCAATTCTTCTTTGTTCCCCCCCCGCCCTCTCCCCATATTGGATGAATACTCCTTTAGCCCATTTGCAGAAACCATAGCTCTGTAGTGGAACAACCAAAAAAATCAGCAAGTGGTGGGGACTGTGTTTGCAGAGAGAGCTTACATTATAAAAAGCCAGGTGTAATGTAATCCAAACACACATACTGTGCCTGTTCTGTAGCTTCACATGGAAATGTAAATTTGGAACAGTTAGCAATGTGTGCAAGTGGATTAGATATCTTTGCTGTTGCCAACAAGAAATGTGTAGGCCTTTTAATTTGTGTCTGTGAGTAAGAGTTTAAGGAAATATGTATGGATGATATATGCCTCCTTCAGACTCCTTCACCCTCTACACTTTTGGCAAGACTCATAGATCTTGGCTGAAGAATTAGTCCTTTCTTGGCTTTTGTTTCTCTTTTCCTCACCTTACAATTTATGTAGAAACTGTTTCCTTTGAACTTATTCTTACACCTTAATTCAGTGGCCAATTTTAGTTTATTTATTCCAGATGTCTCTTACGCATAGCAACAAATACATAATGTATGACATACTTGTGGGTAGCCATGCTTTTTCATTGGTCCTTATATTGAGTTTATTGGTATCCTAAAAAAATTTTTTTGGGTGGTAAGATTTCATGTAACACAATAACAATGTTTTGCATTATCTGGTAGTATATGCATTTCAGAAAACTTCAATTATTTTACAAAAGCACACTCATTCATTTTGTGTGGCTAGAGAGGGTGAAATTTCAGATGTCTATTTTAAAAATATTTTAAATTGATTTTTTTGAGAGACAGGGAGAGGGAGAAAGAGAGAGAAACATCTATCGGCTGCCTCCTGCATGCCCCCTATCTGGAATTGAGCCCATAACCTTTTGAGAATAATGTGCAACCAACTGAGAACACTGGCCAGGGCTAGATGTCTATTTCTTTAAAGTGAGCTTTAGAAAAGGAAATTTTCTGTGGCCAGAAAACACTGGTTCATTCTTTTAAACTACTAGGCTATGTATATATCGAAAGAAATGTGAAGAACCAGAAAATGGTTGGAATTTGACTAATGGAGTTTGACTAAATTAAAATCTTATACACATAAAAGTAATGAAATCTTGTTGAAATTCTAAAATAAAAATTGTTAACTTGTTTAACAAATATTTCCATATATATATATATATATATATATGTGTGTGTGTGTGTGTATATATATATATATATATATATATATATATATATATATATATATTTCTTCTTTTTAATCACAGAGCCACCTGGAACTTCATCTTTTTTTTTAAAAAAAAGAATCATTTATTGGTTTTTAGAGAGAGAGGAAGGGAGAAGATAGAAAAATCGAAGTGAGAGCTCTATATCGATCTGCTGCTTTCTGCACACTTCCTATCTGGGATTGAGCCTGCAACAGGGCATGTGCACCCTGACCAGAACCGAACCAGCAACCTTTCAGTGCATGGGATAATGACCAACCACTGAGCCACACCAGCCCGAGCCGAAATCATCATTCTTATCCTTACAATAAGAAAAAGCTAAACAAACTGAAAGTTAATTTTTTTAGTTCAATCAGAGAACTAAGGTTACAAAACAAACCACTACTCTGAAATCTGGAGGGAATGATGAATACAGAGTTGAAACTAAGATTTGCTTATCTGCAGTAGAGGCCACTAGAGCCATAACTAGTAGAAACACATAATAATTTTGGTGAATTGCTGGAGGATCGGCGTGAAATAGTGTGAGGAGGATGATTCCTGAAATAGTGTGAGGATGATCCAGTCTTTCATCAGTGTTACCTCTGGGAACCCCACCAAGTTCTCACAGTGAAGAACTCAGAAAGATCCCCTCAGGGCTTCGGGAGGGGCTTTGTGGGGCTGCTCAATTTCCAGGATAAGTCATTTCCGGTTTTGGGTCCCATTGTGCTGAATTGCACTTCCTAAAATCTAACAAAGTTCCACTTTCCATTTGTTTAGCATATATGAAATAACCAAATGCTTTTGTTCTGAGATTGACTATTTGAGTCTCTCTATCATTACATTTGCTCTTGTCTGCTTGATAGTAGACATGGGGATCAATGCTGTTTTAGTGAGGTTTAGACAATCACACTGTGAAAGAAAAGTAAATATCAGATAATCATGCTTTCACTGTGATTTTCACTGATTCTACACATTAAGAACAAATGGGAAATGAAATTAATTGTGCCAGATTTTTCCCAGAAAAAAAGCTCTTTTTTTGAGAGTAAATTAAAGGCCTCAGAAACTGCATTAACTCTTTGGAATGCTTGACTGTTCTTTAGTACTTCAGTAGTTTATTAAGCATTAGACAAATTCAGTCCTTCTCTTTGTAATTCTTCTGATGCTGCGATGAATCTTTTTGTTTCTTTCTCTGGAAGTATGAGTTTCACTAAAATATACAAATTACTCATTTAATAATTTCAAGTGCTTTGTTGTATTTTGCTAAAAACTATCATTCTCTCTAACAGGAAAAACAAATGCAAGGAGAAATGTTAAAATGCAGTTGAGGGTATAATAGCAAGGTATTTTAGGATTTATGAGTGAATGACATAACAACTATTTTAAAAATTACTGAAATATAGAAATCAGAAATATTCATTGAAAGAGCTTCTTAAATACTTCCCCTCAAATAACTGTGTGTATGTGAGTTTTTGTATTGTTCAGAATAGTCTTAAATCAGAAGAATATTTTCCCATCAACTTTATAAAATAACCTAGAGTCTACCACGTGATGAGTGTCACTATTTAGTGTAATAAGGCAATTAATAAGGACAATGAATAATGTATTGAGCTAGAGTCATCCTTATGTTTGAAAGTCTATCATTCTAGGGCACTGGTTTGATAATTAAATGTCCTTGTCTGTCTATAAAGATATTATTTTTCTCATTAAGCTTGACTTTGAGTAGTGATTCCAACAATCATATGTGAGAGATATTTTTTAGAGAGAGGAAGGGAGAGAAAGAGAGAAACATTGATGTTGAGACAGAAACATTAATTGGTTGCCTCCAAACCCACAACCTGGGCAAGTATCCTGACCAGGAATTGAACCTGAGACTTTTTGGTGCATAGGATGATGCTCAACCAACTGTGCCACACCAGCCAGGGCAAGCACATGCATTTTCAATGCCATTGGGTCTCAGTGTTTCTGCCTCATGAAATATAGTGATGTAGGCAGCAGGAAGAGGATGACTCATATTACACACACACACACACACACACGCACACACACACACGCACGCAAACACACACACACAGTGGTTATTACACTCCTGGATGACAAGAATTGATATTTGCCTTGGCCCAGTCACATTCAGAAGCCATTTAAAACATTTGGGAAGGAAGACTATGAATATAGTATAATTTTTTTCCAAAGTAAAGCTTATTTTTGGATAATAAATGTTTGGCTTTATTAGTAACACAAGCTCTTTCAGTGGCTTTTATATGTTTGACTCAGGAATCACTTGAAAGAAGTAAATAGTCCTATTAAATACAGAGAGATTACACACCTATATGCAAACTTTTCTTTCTGTATTCTATTGTGAGCCAATTTTCCTGGGAAGTTGAATTCTTTACCCTAAATAGTAATTATTTTTAATTATCCTGTAAATTGGTTTTAGTAACCACATTTCTTTAAATTTTAGCATTTTGTTCTTAGTTGACAAAAATATTTCACAAGTTGTTAGGCCATCTTTTGGAATTATTTAAATATGCAGGTAGCTCTCAATTCTTTAACAGGTCATAATTCAAATGTTTATTGTAAGCTGCCTAGCAAGCCCAGAGTAAACTTTCCATCAAAATAGAAAAGTGTTTTGTATTAATACAGAAAAAATAACAATCCCCCCTACAAACATAGAAATTCTGCATGAAATATTATATAAACAAAACTACAAAAATTTCAGAAATCTCAAAATTGACATCCACACATTCAAGAAATGGAAGAGTGATGTTGGAGTTGGAGCAGTGAGGAAAAGTTGAAACAGACCATTCCAGCGGAAAGGGAGCATATTTAGGCCTTCAAAACAAGGGACTTGGAAGAGAATCAATACAGTCTGCCTGGGGTGGGAAGCTAGACACCAGGCTCTACGAAAGAGCCAAGGTTCAGACATGACCTACAAAATTATACGGAAGACCAGGACTTTCTTTAATGGCTCAGGAGTGCAAAGTACTGTTTTTTTTCTGTGTGTGTGTGTTTTTTTGCTGAATATGAAGGAGAAACATGTAGCCCAAGAACCCTGGCAGGCAGCATGAGATCACAGGAAGAGAAACTTGATCCAAAATGAGCTAATACCAAAAACGTCAGAAATAAGAAAAAAGAAATGTGCCCTACTCACATGTCTGAGCTACCAGATCAGGTCAGAGGATACTAATACCTTCTCCTTCTTCTCTTCCTTCCAGTGCTGTCAAGTTTAGAGGATTTAATTAAGAATACTCCACATTTCAGGGTACATTATCATCCTCTGCCTATGGAAGAGCCCGTCATTGAATTTTTCCCTTCCATGGTGATTCCCATTCACTTTCCTCTCCATTCTGGAAAAATCTTTGCTATGCGTCTACTTATGAGTTCATCCATGTAAAATTATATGTTTTCTTTCTGTATGTATTTTTAAACTATATTAATGTTATTTTGCTATAAATTGTGTTCTATTCCTTTCCTTTATACTCAATACAGTGCCTCTGAGAACTATTTATGACAGTGTGTACATCTAGTAGTTTCAAACTGCTGTAGAGATACATACATCCCTGCTTCTACCCACATGCTGTGTTTGCAGAAACTGAGTTGGAAGCAAAATACTATTGTTGCTGTAGGAAACAAACTTATACCTGGCCTCTTTGGGAACTACATAGATATTTATCATTACATGCACACACACACACACACACACACACACACAAGTATATTCTTTAGATCAGAGAACATACACCATAACTACAGCCAGCTTGCTTTTCTGAATCACTTAACCAATTTACACTTCCACCCAAAAGTTAATAAACATTTTCTCCACATCCTGGCCAACATTTTGTGTTATTTACCCTACAAATTGTTGACACACTTAGGTGTATATATTATCATATTATTTTGGTTTGCATTTATCTAATTATTGGTTTCAGCCACCTCTTCAAATATTTGTTAGATATTTTTTTTCATTTTTTATTAAGATATTATATGTGTAAATATCTTACCATTGCCCCCCCACCCACTCCCATACATGCCCTCACCCCCCCCCCAAGTATTTTGTGTCCATTGGTTATGCTTATATGCATGCATACAAGTCCTTCGGTTGATCTCTTATTTCCCCCACCTCTCCCTAGCTTTCCCGCTGTAATTTGACAGTCTGTTTGATGCTTTACTGTCTCTGTATCTATTTTTTTGTTCATCAGTTTATAATGTTCTTTATTATCCATAAATTAGTGAGATCATGTGGTATTTTTCTTTCATTGACTGGTTTATTTCACTTAGCATAATGTTCTCCAGTTCTATCCAGGTTGCTGCAAATGGTAAAAATTCCTTCTTTTATATAGCAGCATAGTATTCCCATTGTGTAGATGTACCATAGTTTTCTGATCTAGTCATCTGCTGACGGGCACCTAGGCTGTTTCCAAATCTTAGCTATGGTGAATTGTGCTGCTATGAACATAGAGGTGCATATATCCTTTCTGATTGGTGTTTCCAGTTTCTTAGGATATATTCCTAGGAGTGGGATTACTGGGTCAAATGCGAGTTACATTTTTAGTTTTTTGAGGAAACGCCATACTGTTCTCCACAGTGGCTGCACCAGTCTGCATTCCCACCAGCAGTGCAGGAGAGTTCCTTTTTCTCCGCATCCTCACCAACACTTGTCTTTTGTTGATTTGTTGATAATAGCCATTCTGACAAGTGTGAGATGGTACCACATTGTCGTTTTGATTTGCATCTCTCGGATAATTAGTGACTTTGAGCATGTTTTCATGTGTCTCTTGCCCTTCCTTCTGTCTTCTTTCAAAAAGATTCTATTTAGGTCCGTTGCCCATTTTTTTATTGGATCATTTATCTTCCTTTTATTAAGTTGCCTGTATAAGTTGCCTGTAGATGTTGGAGATTAAACCTTTATCAGTGTTAGACATTTTGGCTCCCTTTTCTTTAATTGACCTATTCAAATTCTTTGAAAATTTTTCTATTTGGTTTCCCAACTATTTCTTGTATTGTTTATAGGAGAATATATGGCTTTTGTCAATTATAGACATTATAAACATTTTTTTCTCACTGTTATCTTTCTGTTAAATTTTATCTGTCTGCCTTTGAAGAATAAACATTATTGATTTTATTTAAATCAAATCTATCAATGCCTTGATTAATAATTGCAATTTGTGGGGTCTTGTTTAAAAAATTTTCCCATCCCAAATTTATAAAGCTATTTATCATTTATATATTAGCTTTTTTGTTTGTTTGCTTTTCACAATAGGTCATTAATTCCCATTGTGTATATCTTTGAATATATAATAGAATAGGGATCTATTTTTATATTTAGTAAGTCAATCGATCTGACACCATTACTGTACTCTTTTCCCCCATTGCTTTCTGTTGCCTCCTTTATCATAAATCAAGTTCCTTTATACACACAGATCAGCAGCTGAATTACCTATTGTGATTCATTGGTCTATGTTTTCTAATGCCAGTCTCATAGTTTTGTTATCATATTGTCTGTTTTTCTTCATATCTGGTGGTTAGTCACCCCTTTTAATTTTCTTTGTCAATACAAATTTTGATACTATGAACTACATTCCTTTATCTGAATTTCAGAATCTGTTAGAATGCCAAAATATCCTAACTGCAATTTGATCTGCATAGCATTTAATCTATAGATCAATTTAGGAGATTTGAATCATTGCAAGTTAAGTTTTCCCATCTTTAAGCATGCAATGTTTGCCCAATTATTCAAATAGTATTTTATCTAGTATGCTAGAAATCAAAACTTTTCTCCATAAAATCTTGAAAGTTTTTAATTAGTGTGATTCCTCAATATGTCATAAAGTCTTCTCATTTTATTTGGCCTCATCCTTCTTTAGCCTTCCCCCTTCCCTATCTCTCTGGTGGTGGCTTCTCATACAATTTGTGTCAATTCTTCAGATTCTTATACTTTCTGTTTTATTCTATGGCATCTCTAAATTTGGAATGCCAAGAGCAGGCAACCTGCAGCCTGTTGCTGGTTTGCTCTCAGGGTCCTGTTGATTGTCTGTAATGGTTTTGGTTACTTACAAGTGAACCTTGTAATTGAAATAGCAAATCAGTATGTGGCACACATACTATGTTAATAGATGTAGGATTATTGTTGGGCATCATTTTATATTTGCCATATGACCTCTCTCTTACATCATTCAGCCCTTCTCAACCCTCCAGTTCCTTCCCAGTCCACCAATATCCAAGGTTATCATATGGCTCACTAAATTCTTGCTCTTCAACATCCAAAAGAGCTGACTCTTTAGTGAGCCATATGATAACCTTTACTATTAGATCATGATTTCTTTTTCTTCCTTTTTAAAAATATTTATTTGTTTTCAATGATCCAATCTTAAACATTTAAAAACAGCATCTAATTGTTTATGTCAGGAGAATTTGCATTCTAATGAAGATAGTTTCAATCCAAATCAATTTATAATTGGTGCCAAACTTCATAGTGTGACAAATAAAACAATTCAATAAGCACAATGGAGAATATTTCTGGATTATGCCATGAGGCTGTTCCATGGGTGGACTATTCTTCAGAGTTTTTCCTCCCTATCTATAGCTTGTTCCCTTATATTAATTTTGAGTACCATCTGAGCACATAGGATTTATAAATTCTGCATTTATTATTATTATTTTTTCTATGCAATGTGGTGACATTGCGGTGTGGGTCTGTAGCAGTCTGAGAGAGACAGAGGTTTAGTCATCAAGTTGTTTAATTGCGGCTCAATCTTAAGGATACGCTACAAGGTATATAAATCATCAAACCTAGGCCTCCAAAGTCTAGACATTAACCCAGCAAACCTCTCAACTCTAATTAGCTTTTACTTTAACCTCATTTTGCTTTCTCTTTCCATTTTCATTGTGTGAAATTTCAAGCTGTTAATAGGATAAAATTGCTTCTACCTTTGTTTGTACAATATGTTATTTCAAAATTTAATATCTGAAAAATGTCCAAAGGGGAATTTCATCAAATACACTCCATTCATTAGTAGAAAGTTTATTGAGATTCTTTATAGAGTATATGTAGAATATAAAGGTCATTTTTTGTTTCCTGTTTGTTTTATTTTTTTTTCATTCTTGCCTCCTTACTGGTCTATATTTATAAGTGTATAATCAACTATATTTGATATATGCAGAAGTTCACCAGCACAAAAAGAAAATTACACATTTTGAAATTTAAGTGAGTCTCTGGTAATTTGTACTTCTGTTCATATATCATTTAGTATGATTTTAATGAATCACAGCAAAATGGGTGGATATACTATACTTTTTCAGTAATTTTTAAATGTTCAGATTTATAAAATATGATCACTATTGCAATTATAGTTTTTTATATCTCTAAAACAAAGTATAGTTATTTGTTTTATGATTATCAAGTATCAGGTTGTGTTGGAAACATACTCATTAGTAAAAAAAAAAAAACTTGTCAGATTTTTGGTATTTTTATTAGCTATCCTCAGTAGTATAAATGAAGTTATTATTTAATCAATCTTGGTTATAAATAGTTATACTTACTATTGTACATAGTACTAGAGCATATAGCACTTACTATTCTACTTTTGATATTATGAGCTCAATGTAGTTGTAGAAAATGCTTTAGTGTTACAGGCAGAGAAAAGACACTAGGATTTGGAAGGTGATTTTATAGTTTTAAGAGAAAAAATAATTTGGTTTTGTTTTAACTTCTGTTTGTTTTTCTCAAAAGTCTTTTCTTAACTAGTGAGCCCAAAATGTCAAATCTATAATCCCAGAAAGAGCTTTACCAGGTGTGTGTATTGGCTGGATCTCATAGTTCAATGAGCTGTATTATCTGCCTCAGCACTGTCTCTTCTGAAGCCAGTACTGTTGCTGTAATCATAGCCCTTGAAATGTATGGGTCAATAAAGAGTTCCCTTATCAGAAATGTTTAACTTCTCATGCACTTTTTTCAAGAGACTCTTAATAGTAAAACTGGTAAAATGAGCAGTTTCTTTTTTCTCTCTATTTGAAAACAATAAACTGTAACCATGATTTCGAGATTTCATTCCAGTGCCTCATTAAATTGGCTCCCATATTACTGAAAGTCCCTTGTAAAAGTACCTTGTTTTATTAACCTCTCAGTCAAGTCCTCTCCTTGAGCCTTGCTACTTACTGCCTTTGACCTAAGAAGGGCCACAGAAATGGCTCCTGAGATCATCTAATAAATGAGCATCCATTTCCCCTATATGTAATAATTAATAACAATACATAATTAAGCCAGTAATTTTCTCTCTATTGAATGGTCTCATATGCAGGCCCTACTTTGGGTTGGCATGTGGAATAGATTAGAATTTATAATATTGAACCATTGTTGCACAAAAAGCTAAATTATTTACCTAGTATGAGCTTTTGTTTTGCTTTGTTTTGTTTCCCAACGACTGAGACACACTAGATAAAGCATTGTTCTTCTCTACCATGAACCATAAAATTAAAGGAGATAATTGGGTTTTCCAGGGTTTACCAAGACTTGATTCAATATCACTAGAATAGAATCACAGGTTTTCAGAACTCGGGTGTTTAAAGCCATTCTGTAAGTTCTTCCAAAGTTTCTTTAAAATCCCTCTTTGAAATTCCACACACACAACTTAAACTTTCAGCCACTTGGGTTTGACCAGTTCTGTGGGAAAAACAATAAAATATTCTCCCCCATGTTTAACCAGGGGTTGGTTGGTTGTTTGTTCAATGCAACTTCATTTTTCTGGTTTATCCCTTTTGGATTTTCCTAAATCATTATCCTTTAAACTAAATATGATAGGGAAAACATTAGCAAATTATACTTTTCCAGATCAAACTTTTGGTAAAGATTATAGCTGAAAGGCCAAGATAGATAGATAGATAGATAGATAGACAAAGTTTGCACCTCTCCACTAAAATTATATTTTTAATAAAAATGGAATTCAAGACATTAGGAACAATTCATTAAGGGTTTGATATGCTTTCATTGTAGTTTATTCTTTTAAAAAGTATTAAATATGACATAGCTCACACAAAACAAAATTTTTAGGAAAGTATGACTTTTTCTGTGCAACATAGAGGCAATTTTACGGTTATTTCTCATATTAGAGTCATAATTTTTTCCTCTCTTATTTGTCTTGTTACTATTGCTTTGCCTCAATTTGCCACTCTGATGAGGAGTACAATTTATTACAGAAGCTAAAAAATCATGTTAATAATCAAGTAACATTTGGTAAATAACCAAACAACCACTAAGTGAATTTTACCCCATTTACTCTCTTAAAAAAAGTATTATAGAATTGGCATACAAGCATAGTTTAGGTAGAATTTATAAAGGGAAATAAGTCTTCAACTTTTCTTTGACCTAAATTTTAGTTTACAGTTTAACTTTTCTTTCCCAGACCAAAAAAATAAAACAAAAAAACAAGCAAACAAAATAAATAAATAAATAAATGAAAACAAGCTAAAGGAGTTTATTGCCACCAAGCTAGCATTGCAAAAATGTTAAAGGGACTACTGTTAGAAAAAGATGAAATAGAGAGAAGAATATAGGCATAAAGAAAAATAGGCAATAAATAAGTGCCTACCAATAATAACCTTAAATGTAAATAGATTAAATGTTCCCATCAAAAAACATGGATAAGAACACATGACTGATATATATGAAGTAAAACTGTCATTACTCACAGATGATGTGATATTGTACATTGAAAAACCTAACGACTCCACGAAAAAAATCTACTAGACTTAATAAATTAATTTGGCAAAGTAGCAGAATACAAAATTATTATTATTATTTTTTGCTACTTCAGTGATTTTATTTTTAATAAATCTTTATTCAGATTATTACAATTGTTTCTCCTTTTCCCCCCATAGCTCCCCTCCACCCAGTTCCCACCCCACCTTCTGCCCTTACCTCCCCCGCAACACTGTCCTCATTCATAGGTGTACGATTTTTGTCCAGTCTCTTCCTGCACCCCCCCATACACCTTTCCCCCTGAGAATTATCAGTCCACTCCCTTTCTATGCCCCTGATTCTATTATATTCACCACTTTATTCTGTTCCTCAGGTTTTTAATTCACTTGATTTTTAGGTTCACTTGTTGATAGATATATATTTGTTGTTCATAATTTTTATCTTTACTTTTTTTTCTTCCTCTTCTTAAAGAATACTTTTCAGCATTTCATATAATACTGTTTTGGTGGTGATGAACTCCTTTAGCTCTTTCTTATCTGTGAAGCTCTTTATCAGGCCTTCAATTGTGAATGATAGCTTTGCTGGGTAGAGTAATCTTGGTTGTAGATTCTTGCTATTCATCACTTTGCAGATTTCTTGCCACTCCCGTATGGCCTGCATAGTTTCTGGTGAGAAATCAGCTGACAATCAGAGGGGTGCTCTCTTGTAGGTAACTAACTGTTTTTCTCTTGCTTCTTTTAATATTCGCTCTTTGTCTTTTGCTCTTGGTATTTTAATTATGATGTGTCTTGGTGTGGTCCTCTTTGGATTCCTTTTGTTTGGGGTTCTGTGTGCTTCCTGGACTTATAAATCTATTTCTTTCACCAGGTGGGGGAAGTTTTCTGTCATTATTTCTTCAAATAGGCTTTCAGTATCTTGCTCTCTCTCTTCTTCTGGCACCCCCATAATTTGGATGTTGGTACGCTTGAAGTTATCCCAGAGGCTTCTTACACTATCTTCAACTTTTTGGATTTCTTTTTCTTTTTGCTTTTCCGGTTGAGTGTTTTTTGCTTCTTTGTATTTCAATTCTTTGACTTGACTCTTGCGTTCCTCTAGTCTGTTGTTGGTTCTCTGTATATTATTTTTTATTTCAGTCAGTGTATGTTTAATTACTAGTTGGTCCTTTTTCATATCTTCGTGGGTCTCGTTATACTTATCGGCCTTTTCTAGGATACTCTTGAAAAGTCTTATAACTGTGGTTTTGAACTCTATATCCAGTCGTTTGTTTTCCTCCATTTCTTTCATTTGTGGTCTGTTTCTTTGTCGCCACATTTTCACTGCTTCCCTGAGTTGGTAGGGTAGCTTTGTGTGCTAGGTTTCCTATATGGCCCAGTGGGTCGGTCTCCCCAGTTAACCTGAGGTGGACACTCTTGGTGCACCCCTTTGTGGACTGTGTGTACAGCCTTGTTGTAGTTAAGTCTTGATTGTTGTTGGTATCACTGGGAGGAATTGACCTCCAGGCCCGTTGGCTGTGAGGATCAGCTGTGTCTATGCTGGGAGAAGTTTGGTGCTGGAGACAGCCTTATAGGATTAGACTTGCCAAATTGCAAAAGCCTCTGTGCTCAGTTTGGATGGGGTGGAGTCTCAGGGCGGAGCAGACAGTCTTGGCTTTCCATCAGCCCTGCCCTTGTGTGCACATGCGTGCGTCTCCAGACCTCTGCCCTCCCCAGCTCCCAAGCCTCCGCCCGAGAGTCCAGATTCCCCCCGCAAGAGCGTGGGTCCCCTGGGGGCTCGCCTGGAAATGGGGTTCAGTGCAGTCAGAACTGGGCTTCAGTGCAGTCAGGAGCTTCTGACTCCCTTCTGCTAGGGAAAGCCTGTGGCAACCTCCACAGTCTTTGTGCACCTTCGAGCGTGCCTCCAGACTCCTGCCCGCTGGGGCTCCCCCGGATCTCTCCCGGGTCTCCCCCCGGGGTCTCTGAGTCTCCGAGTGCCTTTCTCTCTACCTGACAGTCCAGACTCCCCCTGTCTGAGCCTGGGTCCACAGGGTTTCGCCTAGAACTGGGGTTCAGTGCAGTCAGGGGCTTTCTTCCCCTCCCACCAGAGAAAGTCAGCCAGGCTCTCAGCCACCCTTCCTCTCTGCGTGCACAAAGACCCTTTGCCATACCTCAACCCTTTGCCGTTCCTCCAATTCTCCGTGTGCTTTTCTCTTTCCTTCTAGTTGTAGAATTTCCACTCAGCCAGCTTTCCTATCATTCTCGATGGCATCCATTCTGTCTTTTAGTTGTAGTTTTGAAATTGTTGTGCGAGACGGCAGTTTCGGTGCTTACCTATGCCGCCATCTTGGTTTCTCTTCAGCAGAATACAAAATTAACATGCAGAAATTGATGGTACTTTATTTGTTTATTTATTTATTTATTTATGGTGCCGTTGGCCAGTAATCGAACCTGTGACCCTTTGGTCCATGGGCCAATGCTCTAATCACTGAGAGCAACTGACCACGGCAATTAATGGCATTCTTTTACATCAATAATGAACTCCCAGAAAGAGAAACTAAATTAACAAATTCCCATTTACCATTGCAACAAATAAAAAAATATATATTCCTTGGAATAAACTTAACCAAGGAGGTAAAAGACCTGTACTCAGAAAATTATACAACATTGCAAAAAGAAACAGAGGAAGGTACAAACAAGTGGAAGCATATACTGGGTTCATGTGTTGGAAGAGTTAAAATTAAAATGTCCATACTATCCAAGCAATCTATTGATTCAATGTAATCCCTAGTAAAATAGCAATTGCATATTTCAAAGATATAGAACAAATATTTCAAAAATTTATATGGAACTAAAAAAGACCCCAAATAGCCCTAGAAATCTTGAGAAAGAAGAACAAACTTGGCAGGATCACAGTACTAGATATCAAACTATACTACAAAGTCACTGTAATTAAAATAGCCTGGTACTAGCACAAGAACAGGCATATAGATCAATGGAATAGAACAGAGAATCCAGAAACTGACCCAAGCCATTATGCTCAATTAATATTCAACAAAGGAGGCAGGAACATACAACTGAGTAAAGACAGTCTTTTCAATAAATGGTGCTGGGAAAATTGGATGGTTAAATGCAAAAAAATGAAACTAGACAACCAACTTATACCACACAAAAAATAAACTCAAAAGTAATAAAAGACTTAAATATAAGACATGAAACCATAAAGATCCTAGAAAAAACTGGAGGTAGCAAAATCTCAGCCATCTCTCATAGCAGTATGTTTGCAGATACATCTCCTAAGTCAAAGGAAACTATGGATAATATAAACAAATAGGACTACATGAAAATAAAATGTTTCTGCACAGCAAAAGAAACCATCAACAAAATGAAAAGGAAGCCCACTGTATGGGAGAACATATTTGGCAATGATACATTTGATAAAGGGTTAATATTCAAGATATATAAGGAACTCATACAACTTAACAAAAGGAAGACTAACAATCCAATTTAAAAATGGGCAAAGGACCTAAATAGACGCTTCTCTAAAGTGAACATACAGATAGCCAAGAGACATATGGAAAAATGCTCAAAGTCACTAATCATCAGAGAGATGCAAATTAAAACGACAATAACGTATCACCTCACACCTGTTAGAATGGCTACCATCAACAAATCAACAAATGACAAGTGCTGGTGAGGATGTGGAGAAAAGGGAACCTTCATGCACTGCTGCTGGGAATGTAGACTGGTGCAGCCTCTGTGAAAAACACTACGGAGTTTCTCAAAAAATTAAAAATGGAACTCCCATTTGACCCTGTGATTCTACTTCTAGGAATATATTCTAAGAAAGCTGAAACACCATTCAGAAAGAATATATGTTCAGAGCAGTGCTATTTACAATAGTTAAGATCTTGAAACAGCCCAAGTGCCCATCAGTAGATGAGGGATAAAAAAGCAGTGGTACATTTACACCGTGGAATACTATGCAGCTGTAAAAAGAAGGATCTATTACCCTTTAAGACAGCATGGAGGGATCTGGACAGTATTATGCTAAGTGAAATAAGCTAGTCAGAGAAATACATGTATCCCATGATCTCACTAATATGTGGAATCAAATGAACACAATAAACTGATGAACAAAATAGGTTCAGAAGTTTTAATGCATGGAATAGACTGACAGATCTCAGAAGAGAGGGGGGTGAGGAGAAGGAAGATGTTAGCCAGATAATTTATATGCATACATACATAGTCCATGGACACACACAATGGTGTGGTGTGAAGCCCTGGGGTGGTGCAGTGGCTGAGTGGAGGGGTGCAAATGGGGGAAAAGAGGGACATTTGTAATACTATCAACAGTAAAATAATTAATTTAAAAAATATGAAAGAAATGTTAAGAGAACAGGATAATACAATGAGGCTTTCTAATATGCAGTTTTACAGGGAGAGAATAGACAACCCATAAAAATGCAATATATGCATCTCATATCTCAAAATTCTGTGTTAACTTATTTTTCCTTACACAATTTATTTTAAAATTGAGGTTAAATTCATATCTCGTAATATTTACATTTGAAAGGTATCCAGTTGTGGTCTTTATATTTATGAAGTGGTTCAATTATCATCACTATCTAATTCCAGACCTTTAATCATCCCTAACTAAATTCCATACTCATTAGGAGTCATTCTCCTTTCTATTTTCTGTATCAAAGGAATTTCCTATTTTGCACATTTCATACAGATAGAATTTTCTACTATGTGGCCTTTTGTTTCTGGCTTATAACACTTATAGGTCCACCTGTAAAAAGCATCCATACTGTAAAAAGCATCAGTACTTCATTACCTTTTATGACTGAACAATACTACATTGTATGGTTATACCACATCCATTTCTCCATTCATCAGTGGGGTCATCAGTCTAGGTTGTTTCCACTTTTGGCTACTGTGAGTAATGCTGCCATTGTTTTGTTTGCTCTCATGGATGTTCCAACCACTAACGCCCTACGCCACCTTTCTCCCTGCAGCAATCTTCAGCATTGGCCTCTGCTGTTCTCCACCTCAGATGCATACTCTTGTCATACCATAGACTTTGTCCTACTGTATGTTTAGATGTAATAAAATATAGAATATAGAATTCCACTTTTATAAATGGATTTTAGGTGGCATCTCCTTGTTGGCATTTAGTCTGAATATAAGTGTATTAAACATATCCATGCTTTTACCAACCCCATGTTCTTTCAAAGAAAAAAAAATTAAAAAGTTAAACCATTTTAACTCCTACTAAAAGAATGTGTCCTGAAATAGATTTCTTATTGGTTTCAAAGGAAAGTACTAATACATTACCAATATTGCAATGCTGTTTTTAAAATCTTTACTTAGAATTGCATGAAGATGTTTGGACCAAAAATATAATTTAAAAAATCTCTATTAAGCAAAAGTATTTAATTAATTCTGCTTATTCTTTGTTAGACATATCTGCTCTCACTGGTCTGAGCCTCATCTGATTGAGAAAGACATTAAGTGACGCTACAATCAAATAGTTTAACTGAGCAGAGAGAGAACTAATAGAACTGAAAGACGTGCTTCAGTTTCAAGTGCAGTCTCATTTCTGTCCTGGTTCACAAACCTTCAAGCCAGCATTAGAGTGTGCCGTCCATTCTCCTTCACTTAACATCTGACGTGCACAACCAAAGCGCTCACAGCTGGTACTGATCAGACTAGGCCAACACACTCAAATACTTACATCAGGGAAGCAAGGCCCGGGGTTAGACATCCTTGGCAAAACTTGCTAAACATTTTTGCAAAATTACTTGCAGACTCATCAAGTTACCAGTAATTTTTCTGCATGAATAAGATCCAAAATGCATTTGTGTGCCTGTGGATGTGCTTTTAAAACTCCAACAAAAAGTAAATAATTGCCCAATTTGCATTACTGAAATACGGGACCTGAGGGGTGGGTGTAGAAGGGGCAAATTAAGGGGAAAGAAGAAAACGAGCATTCCCAGAGGGCAGCTGTTCTAGTTGTTACCAGGACAACTTTGAAAAAGAAAATGACCTTGAGAGTTGGAATTCCATTTGAGGGGGAAAATAACAGTCAAGTCTATGATCCAGAATAAAAAGGAAATAGAAATGCTTGAATTTTACCCCTACAGCAATAGAACTTTATTGTGTGTATTTGGATGAAGATTTTATATTTTTTTACTACCCTGGTGGGTAAGCTGAAAAAATCCATTTCACCCATTTTATGACATTCTGGCCCTTTTGGATTGAGATTCAGGCCATTGGCAAGCAACATTAGTTTGGTTGGACAAAAGGTTAGTCCAAAGTTAATGCATCATTCTCACTTAGCTGCTTGCCAAAGGGACTCTTCAACCACAAAGCACCTTCAAACAATGGGAAGGTAGCCATTCCTAGGAAACTTAAACTTGTGATAGCTCTGTCAGACACTTTAGTGTCACAGAGTAAATAAATCTTGTTTGCTTCTCTATGAAATATGAAAAAAGATATGGGGGAATGCTTGCAAATTAACTCAGGCTACATTTTGTTCGTATTGCTTCAACAGGTTTCCTGTGTTTTTTCTCCTGGGAATACATTGCTTTTTTTCTTTTTTCTTTTTCAGCGAGTTGCTCCCCTTGAACAATCGTTGCTTAATTAAATTATTGTACTTGCTTACTATTTGAATCCATTATTCATTGAAAGAAGGAATCATGTCTTATTAATCTTGCATTCCCACTGTATGGCATATAGTAGCTGCTCAATAAGAATAAGCTGACTCATTCATTTGCAGCAATCAAGATTATGAAAAGGACATCTTGCAAAGTATATTAGTTAAGATTAAGGTAATTATTCCTTATTTAGAATGTTTCTTTTGAAACCCTTGGGTTTAAAAAAATGTCTGGAACAATTCAGCGGATTGGCTTTCCTTGAGAGACAGCCAAACATTTTTTCTCTTGATCCATAATTGGAATAAAGTGAGGACAGCCATTTAGATGTTCTTTTAAAATTTCCTAAATTAATACAGACTCAAAAAAGAAGTGGGGGGGGGGAGGGAAGGAAATGAAGTAGAAGATAGAAGCAGAAAGAAAGGGAGGCAGAAAGGGAGAGGAAAAAATTGGCTAAGAAATTTTCTGCTGTATTTGTCTTAAGATATTAGCACATTTTATGTAACTGTAATTTTGGCTCCAAATTTCATTTTTACCACATATTCCTGGTTTTAAAACTAACTCCCAGAACTGTGCCATGAAATATTCCTAGTTTAGCATCACACCTGGGTTAAGTTCAAGAACCTAACTACTTCTAGTCCTCACACTAAAGCCTCACCCTCATATGCCAAGAAAAATAGTCTTTGTCATTAAACCATCTGGATCCAATGTACTCTTTCTATTTTTTTATAATTTAAAATTATTTTACAAAAAAACATAACAACAGTAAAAATAGAGGGATCGTGAAAACTTTTAAGAATTTTAATAAGAATTTGAACATAGTAAATTCAAATTTTTATTTCATATTTTCCTAATTTTGATGTTATATATGTCCAAAAGGGCAACATCCTCTGAATGCAACCAATTGCTCATAAGTCAAATACATATCTAGTAGGACCCAGCTTATCATTAATTCTTGACCATATTGCATTTTCATCATAAAATGCAACATTTTACAAATGTTTTTGAAACTTTTATATGGCTTTGGTTTTAGCTTCGTTGCTCTGTAATTACAAACCATTTTCTGTTTTATATTTATAAACACCATTTAATATGCTCAATTATTTTTTTTGTTTCTACTCATCACTTACTTTTTTTTTCAATCACCTTTTTACACACACCTATCTTCAACAATTATCTACTTACAAACTTTATCAAGTAAAGTTTGGTGTCAAAATATCATCACAGGTGGAATTATACCATCATGCATCCTTTTAACAAAACAGGATGGTCCAGTTTTCATCCCAAATATTGCATGGTGATAAGCTTTCTGTTGAATGACTGACTGTACGAAGAAACTATTTATTTTTCATCCTTATACATATATTGTTCACTAATTATTAAATCTGAGAAAATTCATCTAGGATATTGTCATCTGAATATTGATTGTCTTAAATTTGCTTATGTGATAAATTTCACTATCAGCATTACAATATAGAGTGCTTCTATCTGTGTTTGCATTTGATTACTGAATGATCTTGCAGTTGTGCAGTAACCTCCTCTTTCAGTTTTCTTCTGTTTATCATTATGAGCGGAACTTGAGAAATTCTGAATTCAAAATTGTGTTCAATGAAAACTAAAAGTGGACTACAAGGTGATGTCTCTAGTCTTCTTTCATACCTTCTCTAAAGATGATGCAATACTTTGAACTGCACAATAAGGGAACTGAAGGATGACACAGTAGTGATTATTTATTTCAATATTTTACTATGCATATGGGCGGCATAGTTATTTCTCTGTTCTCTTATTTTTTTACGTATACCTGGGAATAATCGATAAGTAATGAGAAAATAATTCCTAGGATGAATAAGTAGCAAAATGTTTTGACATACAAGAAAAAATAAAATCACTAAAAACTTGTAGCTTATAGATATAAAAGTTTTCAATGGATTCAAGTGATAATTATAGAACAGAGTGAATTTTATTCCAGTTTAATAAAGATATCTGAATATTTCTCTTTCTTCTTTGGAAGATCCCTAAGAACGAATAAAAATCATGCCCAACCAGTTAAGCATCAGCTCATGAACCAAGAGGTTGCTGGTTTGATTTCCAGTCAGGACACATGCCCGGATTGTGGGCTCAATCCCAAGTAGTGGGCCTGCAGGTGGCAGATGATTGATGTTTCCATCTCTCTATCCTTTTCCCCTTCTCTATCTCTAAAAATTCATAAAAACATACATAAAAAAGAATAAAATAATGAAATATCAATACTTACAAATATAACTATTCTAAAAAATAAATTCACAAACTAAAATTGAGTTAGATAAACCCTGATGGTATATTGATTTAATAAGATATATGACAAATACTTCTTAAAAATAAAAATTAGCAGCGTGAGTGTGTTTGTGAGTGTGTTGAAACATACTATATTCATTCTTCTACATTCTATACA
The DNA here is from genome assembly GCA_026230045.1 of Corynorhinus townsendii. Lineage (NCBI taxonomy): Eukaryota > Metazoa > Chordata > Mammalia > Chiroptera > Vespertilionidae > Corynorhinus > Corynorhinus townsendii. The sequence goes on along the minus strand of JAPDVU010000005.1, from coordinate 141,597,925 downwards.
AGATTGGAGTTAGTACCCTGGTGTTCCACTTGCATTTTATTCATTGCACCTTTCTTTATAAATGTTTCAGCATCAGTTTTGCTCTGGGTCAGTCCTGAGGACTTTGATCTAGTTCACTGCTCCCATAGGTGGAAAAGTGTGAAAATCTTGATTCAGTAAACAACTTGAGCTTTTGATCTGAAAATAAATAGCTTCTGGGGAAATAGGACCAAAATATATTTTCTTTTTCTAGTGCCGTCTGTCTCTTTTTCATTCAGAAACTACAACTGCATACAAATCACCTCCCTCCATATTATATCTGGGAGCACCTAATGGGTACCTCACATGTGCTCAAAAAAAAAGTTCATTCTCTTTCAGGCATAATGCTTTGTGGTGTTCCTCTGTAGGAATAGCGATGTTCCTGTCAGTGGTTGCTGGTCCAAGTGCAGAGTCTTTCTCATTGATAAACCAAACCCATTCTTTCTTTATTGGTAAATTCTATAAGTTTTCAGGATATCAGCACTATAAAAGAATGATGGATGCCTATTTTTTCTTTTCATATAACAATCCCTTTTTTCGGAGGGATCCCAAAGAAGTATTGTTGGGGCCCAAATGTGTCATAGAGTCCAGAGAAGCAGATTGTCCAGCTTTTTCCTACAATTCTTCCTCACTGTCCTTTTTCCTTCGACATGATTCTGTAGGGTTGGACAGAGCCATCTTTGAGTTCAGGCCACCTGCAAACACATTGTTTCTCTGAGGGTGACTACAAGAATCTAGCTCTTGCTTCTACACTTAGTTTTGTTATATCCCAGTAAGTCTTCCACAATCTCCTTGCAAATAAACAAGTAGGTGGTCAGATATGTCCATAAAAATTTTATTACATGCTTTACCCCCTTGGAAAATTTGGATAAAGTACAAAGCTAATTCATTTGTGCCTATCCAAAAACTTGTCAAACATGCCCTAAATTTTTTAACTATATGGTGCAAAGTAAAAGGCAATATCTGAAACCACAATCCCTCTGTAGTTAAATCTAAACAAAACTTATTGTTTATTTCTGTCAATAAATGTTTTACATCCTTATGTCAGAATTTGGAGAACAATAAACTGTGTGAAGAAGATTATATGGACTGTATCATGTGCTCATAATTATTAATTATTATGCTAATAAAATTAATTTTCTCTATGTCTATCAGGTAGATATAGAAAAAAAGAGAACAGCATTTTATTCTTAAATTTGAAATTCATTTGTCTTAACTTTCTATGCTTTGACAATATTTTCATAGACTACTTAAAGCACATTGAATAAAATTAATTATGTGAAATGCTCAGTTTTACAAAATTGACATTACATTGTAAATTCAGTTTTATACCCTCTTTTTTACACTTAAATTTATATTTGAGTATTTTCCATGTCATTAAACATTACTTGAAAATACAGTTTTAATGGCTTCATAATAGACTATTGTTAGAAATAGCATAATACATTTAACAATAATCTATTATTAGACATTTAAATTGTATCCCATTTTTCACTATTTTAAAAATACACGTTATAAACAGTCTTGTATGTAAGCTTTTAATTGCAATAACTGATGGTTAGTTCTCTGGGATGGATTTCTTGGAATAGATTTACTACCTCAAAGTTTATGAATATTTCTAAGGCTTTTGGACATAATGCCAACTTGCCCTTCCAAATGGGTTTATAATTTGTTAAGTGCCATTTAAAGCATTGATTCTAAATCCCCCCCCAAAAAAAAACTTTTGAAAATCTCTGTTCTCCTCTGCTACAGTGCTGAGATATTCAAGAGATTTCAAATCAGATTGTTACTTATTTATTTAGCTGACTTATCTTCTCAGGAGAAGCGAAATATGTTTGTGGCCAAGAAATTCTAGTCTTTTAGCATTTCCCCTGGATTATTAAGATCATTTGACCTAAGCAAAGGATTTTATTTAAAAGTGAGAGATTATGCCTCTGCCTGGGTGACTCCATTTATGTACATATATTCTCTTCCATTTTCAAGTGTCTTGTATTGAGCAAAGCAAAGGTACCTGTTGTCTACACAGTTATGGAAGGGAAGGATTGTTAATCCTGTTTGTACAAATGCTGAGTGAAGGTCAAGCTCAGAGATCTTTGCACCAGGTGACACATGAAATATGTGGCAGAGCCATGCTTCAGGTCTATCTATTCACAGAGCTTCCATGAAGTTCTCTGTACTATTCTTGATTTCTAATTAGTAAATTTACAGACTTTTGTGAAATAAAGTTCCTATTATAGCTGAATCCTAAACTTTTGGCATTAAACCAGATTGAAATGGAGAGATTTATTACTTCCTCTCTCCATTCAATCATTCTTGTATTAGCTCTGTTTATTCAGCATCGTCTATGTGACAGATCTCATGCGAAACACCGTTCTTCAAGATACCTGGACTTGTAATTTAGGAAGCTCAAGTTTATCATCAAGGAATATTAAACTCCCTACACCTACTATGTCATAAAAGTTCAGCACACTGGCAAAGATGGGCAGGTCCAAATAAATTCTGGACTCTACTGATGTCAAATTTTACACTTGATAGGCTCTGATGTCTCTAACTTAAGACAGTGAATACTCTGAAGAGCCTTTGCTATTGTTACTTGTCAGGACTCAGATTTTTCCCCATTTATTTTCTCCCAAGATATTTTTGCCTACAACTATGTTGTTCAGTGTGGTTAGGAAAAGGAAATAGCAAAGTGATGTAGTGTATCAGAAAAATAATACTAAGAGCAAATGAAGAAAAATGGGGCTGAATCCATGAGGAAACCACACTTCAGGTGACATTGATTTGTATCCAGGAATGCCTAAAAGGCCCTCTACTGAGTCTAAATACTTAAGAGCATATTCATTTCCTTCTAGAAGAAACCAAAATTACCCAGTAATTTAATTCTTATTGAACAAGAAAGGCAGTCAGTTACATACAGACATCCACATAAACTTGCTGGTTTTGCTTTGCCTGTTTCCATGTGCTGGAGACTGCAGAACTAGAAATATATTTACAAAACATGCAATGAGGAGGCAGACTTCAGCTATTGTTAGCATGGCCTTGGGCTTGATCCATCAAGAAGGTATATAACCAAATTGCCTGTGACAGAATGTTTTCTCGTACAGAAGCAGACAAATACCTATCGCACGAATTTGCTCTCAACCATAGCAATAAAAATACTGGCAGTAGAATGAGTTAAATAATAAAAAAGGAGGTCAGAAAACTTTCATAACACACTTGCATCCCTTTGTTTCAATCTTCCTTTTATCTGTCTTTATTCCTATTCCTGACAGAATTGTTTATTGCCTCCTGACTTGTTTTAGGTATTTTTTTTAAAAATTACTACTTATATGCTTATTTTACCTAGAAGGATAATTAATAGCTGATTACTGTCAGGTCTGTTTTGGCAGGAGATTGCCAGCTGAAAAAGTTTACTGTAGGATGTGTTCACATGCTCTATTTTTGAAGAGCCAACACCTTTTCCATATAAAAAGAAGATAGCATCAGAAATACACCCACTGACAGAAGAGCCATCTTTGCTGGAAAATAATCTTCATCTTTTACTCACAATGCACAGCTTTATAGCAAGAGAGAGGCCTTTCATTTGCCACTGCAACTTCTGGTATGTAGATTTTCATCCCAGGTTAAATGCAGAAAACAACCTACCTGGTTTGTACAAAAGAATACTGCTCTCTAGTGGAATAAAGGGGGAAAAAAATCCATTACCTCATTCATTTGCTTTGCTTGCCTTCTTGGCTGCTGCCTACGAAAGGCGGCTGAGCTTTGTCCTGGACTTATGACATGTTATGATATATGGCTACAATTATTGTGATATTATACTGTGAAGTGGTTTTACTCTTGTAATCAAGCAAAAATCTTTTTCCTCCCCAAACCTTCTTTTGTAAATTGAAACCAGTAGGTCTCCCCATCCCTTCCTTCTCAGCTGCTGCTTGTACAAAAAAAAAAAAAAAAAAAAAAGCCTGCAACTAATAATGATTTAATTTATACAGGAACTTGCAATAATTTAACTCACATCAGCTTAATTTGAAAGTGATTAATGGCAGCATTTATGGGGCTGGAAATTTTTAATAATGCGTTACTTGTGAATTTATGGCATTCATGTTTCAGACCAAGGGCTGCCTTTTTTGTGTTCATCATCTATCTCCTTCATCCCCACACGTGATGGTCAGCCCTCCATTTTCTATCCTCCTGTGTGGCTCAGGTTGAGGGGAAAAGGATAGGTTTTCAATGCCCCATTTCCTACCTCTGTGGGATAAATTTGCTCAGATTGAGGGTTCTTGCCCCAGAATTGTCATTGCCTTATTCATAATTTTTTTTTGGTTAGATTAGAAAATGCCATGAAATTCTCACTTATTTTTTTTTAATTATATTTTTATTGATTGATTTTAGAGAGGAAGAGAGAGATGGAAACATCAATAATGAGCATCACTGATTGGCTGCCTCCTACACATCCTCCACTGGAGATTGAGCCCCCAACCCAGGCATGTGCCCTGACTGGGAATCAAAACATGACATCCTGGTTTATAGGTCGATGCTCAACCACTGAGCCATGCCAGCCGGGCGAAAATTCTCACTTATTGATATATACAGGGTGGGGGCAAAAGTAGGTTTACAGTTATGAAACAATGTCTACTCTTATATTATTATTTACTAATCATTGTATTATTTTCCATACCAACAACTATGAACCTACTTTTGCCCCACCCTGTATTTTACTGCTTTCCTACATAATCTGAAATAATGATTGGGTATTCCAAATAATTTTATTTTTTATATTCTTATTATTATTTGTTAAAGAAAATATTTTATTTCCTATTGAATGTATTTTGGTTACATTGGTTAATAAAATTACATAGGTTTTAAGTGTATAATTTTAATAATACTTGCAGGATTTGTGGATTTCTTGCATATCTTTGACCACCATGCTAATACATTCTGAGCTGTTCAACATGAAATGGATCTTCTGGACTTGCCTAGTGGTTTCATACCACTGGGCTGGCTCAAATGTGGTTGGGGGTAACAATGCTTTCCAAACAGAAACACACATTTTGAGGGAATAAACCTGTAGTCAACTGCCTCCAAAAATTTATCATCAACATGCCCCATTCCCAAGGCCTGAAAAGTAACTTGAAGTTGGTTCTTTTTTTCAACCTCCCATCTGTGGAGGTAGGAAGGGCCCTGGTTGGCTCAGAATCTTCATATGCAAATGCACACACATATATTATACCGTATGTGATATCGCATATGGATGCATTATTGCCCCCTACCACCATCACCACTTTCAAATTCTATCCTTTTGCTGACCAGCATTGCATAGAATATCAGTATAAAATTGTAAGTAACAATTTGAGAAAGCAACTTTTTGTTTCAGAGATGGTTGGGAATAATGGTGACCTAGAGGCCCTCACATCCTTATACTTCTAGTCACTCATATCCATTGAGCTTATCCCAAAGCCTGCTCAGGTTCTGTGGACCACTTATATAGTTGTGAGGAGCAGAAGTCAATAGGAAAAATAAAAAATAAAAAGGTATTTTATGAGAATGAAAAGCATACTTCTTTTTTATGTTTAATATTTACTTTATCTTCAATTCTCACATCTGGGCAAAATTAATAATCTCTAATTTTAAAACTCCCTTAAAATGCATTAGATAAATTGAGCTTTGTCTGTCATAGGGGAAGTAGTAAAGTGAAGCTTCTTTGAAAAGTTACCTCCTCCAAACCAGAGAGGCAAAACTCAGCTTCAAAATTCTAGGCAACAGGACTTGTTGGTTGCCATTTTCACTTGTGTATGAACAACAGGACACCGTTATTCAGGTGGTGGGAACTGCCCATTGAAAGTAGGCCTTCTGAAGGAGTGGAAAGAGCCCTGCAATAAGAGATATATTCAAGCTCCAGCTTTTCCATCAAGACCTTTCCATTTTGAACCATGAGTCATGCTATTTCCATGCAACTCAGTTTTTTCATCTCTACATTAAGGATTCTTATGGGGATTAAATAATGCACTACGTGAAAAAAATTTATGAAAAAACACAATGTACCACACATACCGAGGAGTTTGAGTACTATCTTGGTCATATGCTAAGTAGTCAAAACAAACTCTGTTTCACAGAGTATGAATTATTTGGTTTGTTAATCTCTCCAACCCTCAGTTTCTGCTTTAGGAACATAGGAATCATCATTACTTCACTCAGGGTTTTGTGAAGCCTAGAAATAACATGTACCAAACATCTGGCCTAGTACTTGGCACAAAATAGGGGCTTGATGAATGATAAGTTGGCTAAAAACATGCCTGATAATGAAAGTTAGAGGCAATGCGTGGAAGTATCTAATCCAGTTCCAGTCATACAGGAGGTGCACATAACATTCTAAGTGGGATGATAATGATAATGATGACAATCATCATCATATTGTTCATATTGATAATGATGATGACAAAGAGGATGATGATAATAGAGAAGAAATGCCCTCTATGATAGCTGGAAATTTTTAACTGGAAACAGCATCATATGGTCAAAAGAATCCAATGTATTTGAGATTGAAAACTGATTCCACATCTTAGTCATATTTTGACCTTGAGCAAGTTATTAACTTCTCTGAGCCTAAATTTTCTCATATGTATACATTTTGGTACTGCTTAAAGTAATATCACTAAAATAAGTGATCCAAATACTGACATCTATTTTATTCCAGATATATATTAGCCCCTTTCCCTCCTTTTGCCATTAGCATATATGTCCAGAACAATTTATTTTGTCTTATTTGCTTTTAAGTTTTGGGGATGCTTACTTTCTACTTTTTGGAGAAGAAATTGCATTGCTTTATCTATACTAATAGAAGGGTAAAATGCAAATTGGTCGGGACGCCCTCACAGTAACAATTGTACAGCAGGCTGCTTGGGGTGACCAGGCCAGCAAGGGGTTAGTGAGGGACAAGCAAATGACTGAACAGCAGGCTGCTTGGGGTGACAGTGAGGGGCAACCAGGCCAGCAGGGGGGAGTTGGGGGTGACCAGGATGGCAGGGGGGGCTATTGGGGGAAACAAGGGGGCAGTTGGGGGCAACCCAGGCTGGCAGGCAGAGGCAGTTAGGGGTGATCAGGCAGGCAGGCAGGTGAGCAGTTAGGACGCAGCAGTCCTGGATTTTGAGAAGGATGTCCGACTGCCAGTTTAGGCCCGATTCCTGGGATTGGGCCTAAACCGGCAGTCAGACATCCCCCAAAGGATCCCAGATTGCAGAGGGTGCAGGCTGGGCTGAGGGGACCTCCTCCCCCATGCACGAATTTTGTGCACCAGGCCTCTAGTATAATATATACTCACATTCCATTGGTCAGAGCTAGTCATATGAGACTAGTTATATGAAAAGGGAGTATTAGAAGCAAAAATCTCCTCTGAAAAGTTACTTTCTAGCAACAACAACAACAAACTCTCTAGAAGAATAATCTGTGGTAGAAACTAATCATGTTTGCCACAATCATCTTCTCTGGCCTTCAAGTATTCATGCTTTTCCTCTCAAACACAGGGAGACAACCACTCCCATCTCTCTCTCCAATTCAAAGTCCAGGATTTCTAGGGGTTGCACAGTCCATGTCTAGGTCTGTCTTCTCAAGGTCCAGAACCAGCTATCTGTAATTTTCCACAGATTTCCCATTAAACAGAATGAAACCTTTGTTTTTAAAAGGGAAACGTTTGGACATAGCAACTGTAAAGGACACCCTACCTTGAGGATGAGAAAGTTTCTTTAAATAGCCCAAGATTCTTGGGTATACCCCTTCTTCATTTTCCTCCATGACCTCAGGCTCAGAACTACCTGAGCTTTTCCCTCATCTATTATCTTCTATGGACATATTTGAAATGGAAATTTGGGACAAATGCACAACTTGGACACAGTACAACTTTTGTAGACTGTTTCTTACTCATGCAAATGTGGGATATAAAGAGTAGTTTTAAAGCTTGATAAGTCAAAGTGAATTTTTAAAAAGTTGGACTCATTGTCTTTTTGGCAATACATCGTCTTCCACAATGTAGTAGAACTCTGATCCATTTTCCTTACAAAGAATTCCATAGTCCAATAACGCATGACAATGTTGAATTTTATCTGAGAACTCTGCTCCTGAAAACCAGTGATGGCTAAGAAATCCACATTTGTGTTCTGAGAAGCAATCTACTATAAAGAACCAGTCTTCTCCATATGACTCACAGACGCCCACCTACCCCCGCCTTGTTTATTTATGACAAGGCTTGCTATAGACCTTTTAAATTCCCATTGTCATCTCTTAATGATTAGCTAAACTGCTTATCCATTGACCAATCTGAATAAAATGCCCTTTAACTTGACCAAACTTTACCACCTTTTATTTTTTAAATTTTATTTATTGATTTTGTAGAGAGAGAGGAAAAGAGATAGAGAGAAATGAGAAACATCTATTTATTGTTCCATCTACTAAAGCATTCATGGGTTGCTCCTTGTATGTGCCCTGACCGGGGATCAAACCCACAACTTTTGCTTATAGGGACTATGCTCTAATCAACTGAGCTACCTGATCAGGGTTTATTGATTTCACCAAACTTTAGTCAGACCCTTTTCCTTCTTCCAGGTCACGAAACTTTGTCTCACCCCTAAGTTTTAGCCAACACTGAAATGGGAGTAACTCTCCTTAATGGCCCCCTCTGAGAATAAATAGGCTAACTACAGAGAAAAATGTTTTTGCTCAACTTTCGAGCACGCCACTTGCTCATTCTACACCTATTTCTTTCTAGTCTTGCTTACTCCTTTCTGTAACACAGAAGCTTCATGAAGTTGGCTCTCCACATCTCTCCTAAGATTTATGAAGTTTTCAGTCATTGTTTCTTTAAATACTCATTCTTCATTTTTCTCCCTTTCTTCTCCGTCTGGATATCCCCTAATGTTTAAATTCATTCACTTGATGATATGCTGTAAATTGCATAGGCTTTCTTCACTCTTTTTTTTAATTCTTTTTTCTCTGTTCCTTTGATTGGATAATTTCAAATGACTTGTCTTTGAGTTTATAGATACTTTCTGCTGCTTATTCAAGTCTATTCTTGATGCTCTCTATCACATTTTTTAGGAACTTTTTCCATTGTATTCTTCACTCCAGAACTTCTGTTTAATTCATTTTTATTATTTCTATCTCTGTTAAACTTCTAATTTTGTCCTTGTATTTTTTCACTGATTTTGATGTTACCTTTTTGTGTTTTCTTGTAGCTCACTGTGCTTCCTTACAACAACTATTTTGAAGTTCATGTTTGACAGGGTAGATCTCCATTTTTGGGGGATCAGTTACTGAAAAAGTATTATGTTCCTTTGGTAGGTCATGTTTTCTTCATTTTTTTTTTCATGTTCCTTTAATTCTTGAATTGCTGTCTTCACATTTAAAAAAGCAGTCACCTCCTTCAGTCTTCTTTACTGATGAGCTTTGGAAGAGAAATATCTTCACTTGTCAGGCCTGCTGGAGATTCTGAGGCTCTCTGAGACCTTTTTTAGATACTTCTGCTCATTTCATGTTCCCTCACAGTATGTGTGGGGGAGGGGTGCTTACTCTTACGATTATATGATTTTTCTTGATCCTGCAAAGCCAGAGTGAATGCTAACAGCTTTCCTTTTACTTTCTGTAGGGTGGGGCTAAATGTTCACGTTTGTATCCTTTCTCCCAATCCCAAAGAATTGGGCCAGTTTTCTGTGCATCCTCCCTACCTGTCTGCAAAGGCTCACATTCATTACCCTCCAGGGCATTCATAAGGAGCCAGCTGTGGGGTATATATGTGGGGGTGGGGGTCAGGATGCAGAGCACTGGGAGTAACCATGAGCCAGTTGCCTGGGTCTACAGATGAAGCATCCACAGCAGCTCATAGACAGGCTTTTTGATGGCATCTATGAAGTGATTCATAGGATCTGCTTATCTTTGATGAGTTCTGGCCCTGGCTGCTGAGCTCCTAGCCTCTTTTTGCCTCTCAGTCATGTAGATCACCTCAGTACTCTGAATGAGGTAAGAAATAATTGGGTCAATTTGACAGCATCCCACACAGATGGGAAAGCCAGGTGCTCACTGATACATTATCACTTTCTCCTATGGGAGAAATCATGAGCTGAGACATCTCTCTTGGCACTGAGTTGTGCTGCATTGGAGGAGGTGTGACATGAGTAAATAAAACTGTTCTGTTTAGCCTCTTCAGTGTATCCAATCCCAGATTTTTTTCTCCAATGGTATCCTAAAACTTCTCTGATGGACACTTAGACTCCCATGAAGGCCCTCTTGTGTGGGGATGGTTGCCTAAATCAGTGGAAGAGGGTAGAAAACTCCTATTTCACTATTTTGCTTACATCAGCCACCAGAAGGATACTTTCTTAATCTGACCTGGGTTGTGAGTCTGTTTTTCTACCTAAGAGGTATAACTGGACCTTGGTAATTCCAGAATAAATGGAGAACCTCATATATGTTAATGGCCAGTTTTTTTATGAATCTGAAATTGAACCATTCACCAGGTGCACATTAAGCTCCTACATACTTCCCACAAACTGCCCCTAAAATGAAAAATGAAATGGCAGAAGAGGATTCACAGTGATGCTGGAGCATGAATAACCTTGTGATCTATATTAGAGAGATTGAGAAAAAGTTCTTCAAATAAATATACACACACAGATATACATATACACACATATATGCTTATACATCAATATATGTGTATGTATGTATATATACACAAAAACTAGGAGAAAAATATTAATAACCCATTTACTTAAAAAAAAAAATGTTGAACTGCTTAACACATTAAGCGCCCAGCCTGTTTTGTCTTCTGGATGGAAAGTATAGTGTCAGTCACTGGTGACTGACTGGGTGGTTAACATGTTAAAATAAAAAAATAAAATTATTTAAATGAGAATAAAATCATATGAATCCTATATAATAAAAGGCTAATATGCAAATTGACGGAATGGTGGAATGATCTGTCGCTATGATGCATGCTGACCACCAGGGGGGAGACACTCAATGCAGGAGCTGCACCCTGGTGTTCAGTGTGCTCCCAGAAGGCAGTGGCAGGAGCCTCTCCCGCCTCTGCAGCAGTGGATAAGGATGTCTGACTACTAGCTTAGGCCTGCTCCCTGCTCCCCATCCACCGAAGGCTCCCGGACTGTGAGAGAGTGCAGGCTGGGCTAAGGGACCCCCTCTCCCTGAGTGCATGAATTTTGTGCACTGGACCTCTAGTCTTAAAATAAAGCAGGAGAGGATAAAATACAAATATCTAAAATCGTGGATTAAGAAAATATATTTAGCTCTGAGCTCCCTAAAAAGCATAAACAAAAGGGAGATAGTTTAAGTTGATAATAAGAGTAAGAATTATATGTAACAGGAAGAAAAAGCAAATTGGGATCTGTAACTATAATTCCTTTTGAAAAATGTGAAACTCTGATCATGAAAGGCCTTATGCTCTGTAGAGCATATGGATAGGCTGGGAATAGGAGATGTAGAAAGCTGTTTCTGCCCATAACAGAGACTAATATGGAGCTCAGAAGTAACCTGGGTGGATGGGTAAGATAATAAGATTACAAAAGACTTTGTCAACATGATTAGAATCATCTCCAGGATTATTCCAAAATTTTAAGGAAAAGTTAATAAACTTAGGAAAAGATTTTTTTTAAGGCACCAGGGAAACTGTTGTTATTGCTTATGATTATGTAGGGTACAAGAAAGATAATATTAGGAATGTAAGAATTGTATGTAGAAATGCAACAAAAACATATATCCCTAGAAATATCCAGGACTTTTATATTTTCTATGACTTGGAATATTATGATTAAGGAATCATATCTTTATGTCACAGGGAAAATGATAACCTAGTGGTAATATAAAAAACACACACATTTAATATCATGGGTTTTAGGGTAAAAAAAAGAAAAATCTAAAGCCTAAGGGGAGGTGAAGAATAGCTCTGTAAACAGTGATTACAACCATAAACTGAAAGTAGAGGTTTATATGTAAACCATTCTGAAACTCATCAGTCATCTCCATCATTACATCTCATGAGGCTCTGCCACAGGAAGGCAACAGTGCATACTATTTAAAAGACAGAAAATGAATGTGTATGAGGTCCATGGTTTCTGCAGCTCCAGGTTGCTATTATTAACCTGTTTTTAATATTCACATTTTAATGAACTTTGCATTTTCTTCGGGCAGATATAAATTCCACATAACTTAACAGGGAAATTCTGCTGGGATAATAGAGGGATAAAAGGTGCGCCTTCACTTTCTTTTTTTGCTTTTTTTCTTCCCCTAAGGGAAAAGTAGAGTATAAAAAATAGTAAAATGTAACATCACTAAAAAATAAAATGCAATGTTTTTATCTTGCTATTATTGGGGGACACGGCTCCAAATCCATCATAAAGAGTTTTATCACTCACAAATGCTGAAACTTCAGGATGCATGCTAGAAAGTTTCCTTCATTCTCCTACGATATTTTACCTTTAACTCCAAGATCAGTTGTTTAATATTTGAGGTAGCTCAAGGATGGGAAGACAGATTTACTTCAGGTATGGACACTATGTATTTCAGACTTTCTAATCTCTTCTCATCTAAAACACTCTTGCACTTCATTCCATAAACTAACAAAATGTCCAAAGTATTCTCACATTTCATGCTTTTAAATCACATTATGCAGAGTTCTAGACTGTATTTGAACCCTGAAATTGACACAAACACCCAGGAACACATCATCACATGCCCCTGTGATCTACTTCTGAAAATGTGGTTATTATATTGCCAGTATTTAGAGTCTACAAAACGTTGCACCTGTGTTTACCCTTATTATAATTAGGAAATGAGAAAATGGGAGTACTCTTTGGGCATTGAAATACTATATAATAAAGATGTAATATGCAAATGGTTGTTATACCATGAAGAGTAACGACCAACCACGTAATGACTGGATCACAGATCAACAGGAGGGTGGGGCAGCAAGCTACAAGTGGGTGGCAGAGAGCTACAGGAGGGGGCAGGGCAGCAAGCTATGAGGATAGGGCAGCAGGCAGAGAGCTACTAGAGGGGGACAGCAAGATACTGGCGCACGGATTCGTGCTCAGGGCTACTAGTAGCAATATAAACACAGATCAGATCAGACCCCATCAAAGACACACAGACACCATTATGCAACAGCCCAACTGAGTGGGTGAGTACAGGCAGTAGTCTCAGGCAGCCAGGTGTGAGTTCAGGCCTCAACCCTTCTGGTATGTGCACTTGAGCAACTTACTCTATTTGTGGCTATTTCTTAATCCCTAAAATGAAGTTGTAAATAATAGTGTCTACATCAGATGGTTGTTTTGAGTGAGGCTACATTAGTTAATATATGCAACATGATTTTAAGAGTGCCAGGCAAAAAATAAATGCTAAAACATCTTTTCTCCTCATTTATTGTGGTCATCATCATTTCCTCCTCCTCCTCCTCCCTCTCCTCCTCATCTTCCTCCCTCTCCTCCTCCTCCTCCTCCCTCTCCTCCTCCTCCTCCTCCTGCCCCCTCTCCTCCTCCTCCTCCTCCCTCTCCTCCTCCTCCTCCTCCTCCTCCTCCTCCTCCTCTCCTCCTCCTCCTCCTCCTCCTCCTCCTCCTCCTCCTCCTCCTCCTCCTCCCCTCCTCCTCCCCCTCCTCCTCCTCCTCCTCCTCCTCCTCCTCCTCCTCCTTTATCCTTATTTCAGGCCAGGAAGAACAGCTTATAACCATAGTGCATGTAGCAATATATATAAAGAATTGATGTATGTGGGTTTGGGGGATGAAAGTGGTTGGTTAAAAAAAAAACACTTGTACCCATGGACACAGACAATAGAGTGGTGAAGGCCTTGGGTGAGGTGGGGCAGGGGCAGGCTAGAAAGGTTCAATGGTAGTTGTGGGGGGGGGGGAAGCATGGGACATATGTAATATTTTCAAAAATAAAGATTTAAAAATTAAAAAAAAATTAAGTGGTTGCTTAAAGTAAGTAGATTCCCAGGAGGAGGATCTATTCTAGGATTTAAAACAAATCTAGGAAGTCTAAAAAGAAGGCCAGACTGTGACACATTTACTGATCTATTGTCATTACATGAGGTATTTTACAAAAGAACCTGTAGACAGTCACCTGTGGCCCCACCCCCACAAAACTCCATTGATTCTTCTTCTTATACCTATGGACATCTTTCTGCATTGGCAACAGAGAAAAACAGGTTACCCCGTTGATTATTATTCTTAGTTTGCTTTAGATAAATAAAAACTAATTTATTTTTAGACAATAAAAAGTGTATGCATTTCTTTTTCTTATAATAAAACAAGGGTTTTAAGAAACAAAAATTAGTGTGCAAGGGTTTGAAGAAACAAAAATTCTTACTGTTGCATTTTTTAATGCTGCCCTTTTAAAAAGTGATTTACTATTCTCCCACTTACTGGTGGTACCAGACCTTTGTTATTGGTTTTAGAAATGCCAGTCTGGTTCAATTTATTCCCTCTTTTACATCAGAGGTGCTGAATATCTTATTATTACCTTCTTATTGCTGCATTGAGAAAACTTAGTATAGTGGGTGGGTGGAGATGTGGGACAGATCTTAAATCAGAATCTGCTCTTCTATTTCTATCTGATAGACTTTGAACAAGTTATTTGACCCCTTTGATTCCAGTGTTCTCATGTGTAAAATAGGATTGTATAATTTATAAAATCAAAAGAGAATAAATAAAATACTTAAGTAAAATTATTGACACATTGCCAATTCTAAATAAATATGTGCTCTATTTGCCTCTCTTTTTGAAAACCAAATATATTAATAAATTTTCCTAGTAAGATCAGGTTAATTACATTTCTCTCCATTCACCTTGTTCTAAGTCGTTTCTGCTTTTGCCTTTTAAATTCTGAACTGATCTTTAAGCAAAAACAGTAATGCCATTTAAGGAAACCAAACTAATATTGATGGAAGACTTATCTCATTCACAATATGGCATTTATAATCATAAAGTCTGTCTTGTGAGGCCTTGTTATCCAAAGACAGAAGAAAAGATCAAAGCTTAAAGTAACTCACCTGCCATATCTAAAAAGTGATGGAGCAGCATTTTAAACTCCTGTTTTATCTATCCCCAAAGTTCATGATTTTGGTAGGCTTCCTCCATGAGTTTTGAACTGTCTTTCAAAAGTAAATGGCATTTTTTTCTCTCTTTCTATTTAACTTATATCAAGTGATGCAGTGTTTGAAATGAACCTCATGTTGCTCTAAATTTCTGTGATATAGCAATGAACCAAAGTCACAGAGGCCTTGCTGAAATTAGGCTTACAAGTGTTTGGGGGGGGGAGGGGAGAAGATCAGACAATAATAAAATACATTTAGAACATTTCTATGGTGTTAAGTGCTATATAAAAAAGTACTGTAAAGAGTAAAGATTGATGGAGGGTGTGCTCTAATCATAAAGTGGCCAGGAAAGCATCTCAAATGAGGTCCCTTTCTAGCAGAGACAAGAATAAAATGTGGAGGCAGACATGACCATATCCAGCAGAGTTTTCCATGCAGAGCACATGCAAAGGCCCTGCAGCAGCTGTACAGCTATGATGCTTGAGAAACTGAAATGAGGCCCATGTAGTGTAAGTAGATTGCCAAACAGGGAGAGTGGTAGGTGATGAGGACAGAGTTGGCATCATCTGAGATCATTTAGACTGAGTAGATCAAGAGCTTTGGATTTTTCTTCAAGTCATTGGAGACCTTGATGAGAGGAGTTATATGAGTTAGCTTGAGTTTTAACTGTTTTACTTGGCTAATGAGAAGAGAATATATTTAGTTTGGCTGATGTGAAGAGGATAAGAACAAAAGCATAGAAACTAGTAAATTATTTCAATATTCTAGGTAAGATTATTTTCTTCATCTCCAGATCATAATTATCTCCTCTTTTATGGTACTCCTTAATTTCTTGTCATTTCCTCTGATAACTCTAGCCCCTAAACATTGGAGTACCTTATAAATATCAAGACTCTAATTATAAAGCCTGGAAATAAATAGAGTATAACATTGATGTAAAGTTTTGCATCTGTGTGAATGCAATGTCAATTGCTCCATACACATCGGTCTCCTTGATTCAGAGGTAGATCCACATATATACAAACATAATATATAATGGAAATAGCATCACAAATTAGTAGAAAGAAGATCATTCAGTAAATAATTCCAGGAAAATTGCTTATATGTATGAGGGGGAAAAAGTGATCCCTACACCTCACATCATTCACAAAGATAAATAGCAAGTAATTTGAATAATATAAAAAAGACAAGCCAAAAATATTGAAAAATTCTTAGAAAACTGTAGGATAATATGTTTAAGATTGCAGGTAGAAAAATCTGCTTAAATAAGATTCTGAAAGTTATAAACTATGAAGGGGAAAAAAATCCATTTTTGCTCCTCCACCTATCAGACTTAATTCTTTCAAACTTACCTCTCAAATTAGCAAAAAGGGGCACTTGTCCTCACACTGTAACTTGGCAGATTTATCAATTGCACAAAGAAATTATAACAATAAAATATCTAGTTACGGGGTTTTTTGCTCATTGTCAATACATGAAACAGTTCAGACTGCCTTTTATTAAGGGAAAAGGACATTTTCCCCAAAGATCTGGCAATCAGAAATACAAGTTCTAAACCTAAAATTTAACATAAAATTAAACTCTTTCAATTTTATCTATCAAATGTAGATGATAATATATTTTATACCTAGTTTTGTCAGAATCATATAAGATTGTGTAAGTTTAACTACTTTTGGATATTTCAAGCATAAAAAAGCAACATAGATAAGCAATGTAGAGATCTAAGGATGTGTTAACAACTGCAATTTTTAAAACTCACTACTATATAGATTTTTCTGGTTAGTTTTGACAAAAATGAGCAGTCTTGATTTATCAAACAAATAGGTTTCTTTCTGTATTTTATTCTACAAGAGTAGATTTGGGCAGTTAGTATCTTGACAGATATGAAATCTCTCTGGATAAAATGTAACCACTATGATTATTTCCATTAAGCCTTAGATTTTGCAGAAAAAAATAAAAACATAAGAGGGGTTTCTAAAACCTTAGACTCATGGGAGCCACAATTTTTCTCAACAGCATTTTCTTTGTTTCTAAAGTATTCAAACTGCTTTGGAGGGGATATTGTTCTGTGCAGCTGAGTAAGATAAATCACATATGTAAGCAGATGATCCCAGAATGCAGTTAGATGAACAGCCACAAAGCATCAGGGAAAACAGTGTATATCCCTATGCGATGGCTATGTCTGAACAAACAAACCAATACTATAAAGTACTGAGGCATTTAGTATGATGATTAGCAAAACACATTCCACTGTTGTTATCACTGATATAATATAGATAGAATTATGTGTGCTCGAATGATAATATAGAGATGGTGAGATAGTTAGAAAAGGAAGAAAACAGAGTTAGGGAGAGAGGAACTATTGAACTAAGTGTGGGTAACCATAATCCTATTTTATAATATAGCAAAGGCATATAAAACTCAGATTTCTTACATGCTTGCATTGTCATCTGGCAAGCATGTTCATTCTTATGTAATGGCTCCCAGCAACAGGAATCTAGTGTTACTGATGGTAATGTTCTATAAGAAGTGGGAGTTTGGGCACATGTATCTGAGCAATGGGTGGCTGGTAAACAGTAAACACTGTTCTGGGGAAACACACAGTTCAGGGCAAAGCATCACTAGAAACCAAAGAAGAAGTGAAGTAATTTGGGTGAGCACATGCAACGGAGAAATCAACAATAATGCTGAGAGAGTTTTTGCTCTGAGAGGTAGTTTATCATGTTTCAGCTAGGTTTGGAGTAGACTAGGGTGCCTTAACAACAAGATACAGGTTGTAGCACCACCTCTTCTGTACATAATATTCATTATATATTCAGTGATAATATTGCCCTGCTGCATCTGAAACTGTTATAAAGTAACTGTATAATTCAAACTTAGTTGGGCGTGCTGTTGTGAGCATGAATGTCAGTTTTAAAAGAGACATAATACAAATTAATAGATGAGAACAGCAGGTTTTTATAAACCTTTATACTACATAAAAGAGCCATTTCTGAGTAAATGTGTTACTGCCAACTATTGGGATGCAGAGCCAGTTTTGAATATTTAAGCAATAACTAACACTGTCTTCAAAGAAATGGATGACTCCCATGTTGAGACCACATAGTGCTGTGTTTACTTAAGAGTTTGAGTTGATGATAGGCTTTATATTACATTCAGGAATGAAATGAGATTATCTGAGAGATGTTTCATACTAATGTTATTGTCAACACTGAAGGAGACACGAGTTTCTAACGTGAACTTTGCAGGCTTGGAGCTCCTTGTGAGGAAGTACTTTCATGAGTTTTAATTGAATAGTCAATTAACATTAATCAAATATATTTGGGAACTGATTTGCAATATAGAAATTTGTTCAGATAGGTGTTACAGATAAGGAGGAAGTAAAAACTATTTTTTAAAATATTAGACTAGAGGCCCAGTGCATGAATTCATGCACAGGTGGGGTCTGGCTGGCCCGCCCTGATGGGGACCAGTTGGGCTGGGCCAGCAGGGGTGAGAGAACACAGGAGGTTGGATGGCCAGCCTCGACCCCAATTGGGGTGGGGGACTCACTGGGGCCAGGCCAGCCAGAAGGAAGGGCCACGGGCAGTTGGCCGGCCAGCCTCACCCCCAGATCAGGGGGGGAAGGGGGCCAATCAGGGGCCAGGCTGGCTTGGGGGAAGGGCTGTGGGCGATTGGGGGTACCGATCAGGCCATTTGGCCACTGCAGTGTGTGTCATAGTTACCAGTTGTTCTGGTCGTTCTGTCATTCTGGTTGCTTGGCTTTTATATATATAGAAAGGGAATATCTCAACACTCAGATAGGCTCTCCTCTTCCTTTTGAATTATAACATAAAAATAATTTTAAAATCTATAATATAATTTGATTTTTAAAAATTTAAGTTTTATGTGCTGGGAAATATGACCAGGTCAATTATGTTTTCTATTATCTAAGTGTTTTGCTTTGGTTTGAAGATCTTGGCCCAAGAATTCTGATAAACATGGCTGTACAGAGAAATCTGGGAGGCTTTTCACTGAGTGAAGTAGATAGAGTTCTACATATTAAGAAAAAGACTGGCCATTCCTATTTAACTGTTGGACAGCTTTCCAACTGCCACCCAGTCTGTTCTATTTTGGTTTTAAATCCAGCTATGAAGCAGATTGAGTGCTCTGACATACCAAATTCTTAAATTTAAGTATATTAGAATCAAGGTTTGGACAATATAAGATGACCCCCTCAAATGCATAAAATTGCAATCAGTGAGTGAAAATTAACAAAATAAATTGAATGTGCTAAAGTAAGTCAGAGGAAAAGAGTGGTCCATAGATACTCCAAGGTAAAAAGTTATCCCTGGAGGCCAATTGTTTTCTACATTTCATAGGTGTGAATTATCAAAATATAGTGGAGCGGAACACAAGTTTCCACTTTAAATGTTTCTATGGTGAGAATCTGAGTATGAAAACCTGGGCTTGAAATATTCTTAGAGAGCTCATTGACCCTCACTCTTCTCCTGAAGATGTAATTTATTGGGTGTTATGAATTTAATCCATCTATAACTCCCAGGTGTATCACCTATCTTTCTATAACTCAATTTGGCCAGCTCACTCTCTGTGCTGAGACCATGAAGATCCTTTTAAGCCTCTGTCATTCTCAGAACATATCTCCCTTAAAATGGCCATATCTATTTTAGGTGCAGCTCTATCTTGATACATAAGAGTTTCTTGTAGGCAAATAGAAGATAAGTGGAATTCTTTGGAACAGATTCATTTCTTAAACAGTTTTTATATTCATGACATTAACATGAAAATATAATTTCTATCTAAAATGTCCTACACCCAACCAGTTTGGCTAATGGATAAAGCATCGGCTTGTAGACTAAAGGGTCCTGAGTTTGATTCTAGTCAAGGGCATGTACCTTGGTTTCAGGCTCAATCCCCAGTAGGGGGCATGTAGGAGGCAGCTGATTGATGTTTCTCTCTCATCATTGTTTCTAACTCTCTATCCTTCTTCCTTCCTTTCTATAAAAATCAGTAAAATATATTTAAAAAAATAAAATGTCATACTATTCATTCTCAGATGGGATGAAAGAATACAGTCTTATATTTATTCTAAGGCAGTGAAATATCAAACTGGTAACAAAGAGCAGAATAGGGATCCTACACAACCTTTGATAATCTGATAAAAAGCATCTTAACAGAGAGCTACATAGCCAAATAATTTTTAAATAACTGCCCATAAACTAGAATATTAATTTAAAAGTTCCAGAAGGCAGTGGGTTTTTTGTGTGTAGACTAGTTGCCTCTCTCGGTTCCTTTGCTCTCTTTTATGCTCCATACTGAGGAATCATTACCAAGAAGTATCCATTTTCCCACTAATCCAGAAATGGTGCTTGCTACAAATAATGTTCAATCATTGTCTTTCCATCCCTTCTCACAGGTATTCCTACTTCCTTTCTCTTGATTTCTATCAGTCTCCCACTGTCTTCAAGTTGCTTTAACATGACAAAATTGGGTATATAAAGCCTTCCTCAAACTCCCCCCAAGAAGCTGGTGAATAAATGGTCTAATAAAGGCCACACTGCAATGTGTATAAGCTTATTTTGCCATCTTTATAGGTGTGCCCATCTTCCTAGGATTGTCTTCCACTTACCATCTTGTAGGCACAGAAGCCCCTCACAAGGATACTGTATACACACCCACTCCCAAGGATCTAGATTTGAGAAGGCCTTATAATTTCCAATCAGGTTTTCTCCTCTGGGTTCCAAGGATTCAATACCTGTAAATCATTTATTTTAAACATCAAGTTTTCAAATGACTGCTATTCTTTCATTTATTTAATTATCCCCCATAAGGATTGTGATGGAGAGGGATCTCCTGCTTCATTGGCTTCCCTACGAAATAAAAGGAACAAGAACTTGCCAGTTGTAGGGGGTCAAATGACTCCAAATCAGTGATTCTCCAATGAAGCACTCATTTCACTATCACTTTGCCAGTTTGGCCTATCCTGGTCGCCCTCAACTGAAATGCCAATAAAGCATGCATTTCCACTGTTTCCACTGCAATGCAGTCTCATACGGTCCCTGCATGGTGCCGACCTAGCAGGGTGCACATTAGACACTAACCTCTGCTGGAATATTGATTAATAAAGTCTCTGGATTCAGGGTAAAGCATTTTTTATTATTAACTAGAGGCTCAGTGCACAAAATTCATCCCTCAGCCCAGCCTGCACCCTCTCCCAGTCTGGGAGCCCTCGGGAGATGTCCAACTGACAGAAAGTGGGCCTAAGCCAACAGTTGGACATCCTTATCACTGCCACAGAGGCAGGAGAGGCTCCCACCACTGCCTTCTGGCTGAGTGGTGCTCCCCCTGTGGGAACACACTGATCACCAGATCATTCTGCCATTCGATCAATTTGCATATTAGCCTTTTATTATATAGGAAGTTTTTCAAAAGATTTTAATTTTTGACATACCATCTTTTTAGGAAAAAATAAAAATTTCATGGAGTTAGTAAGATAAGTTCTTCTGTTTTAATTTTATATACTGTAAACTTAAGAAACCGGACCTAGAGAACAATTACCAACACTGAATAAAACAAAGAATCAGGAAGTTGATGAGTTCTGAATACAGATACTGATAAAAGGTAAGAATAAATAGAAGTCTTTTTTTTTTTTCTGGTCTTGAAATTGATATATTACAATGATAATTTGATGTGCACTCTAATTTAGAGTTTGAAGGAAGTAATAGTTTTAAAGATGGACATTTATCCTCTGAACTTGTAAACATTTAAACGACATATGCCTCACAATGATAGAAAACAGGTGTGCTAGAACAAAAATGCAGTGTAATTTAGCCTAATGTCAAGTATTAAATTCATTTTCAGACCCTTGAAATTTCTTTCAGTGTAAGTTAAGTAAACATTAAAGTTATAAAACAACTGTCATTTGTCAAGAAAATAAATGTAGATTATTTTATTCTGGGTGTTTTAATTTTTAAGGATCCACATCAGCACCACCATCTGAAAACGAGGATGTTTATGTTTAAATTGAATATTTGTTCCATTCCTCTGGGACATTATTGGCTGGTAGCCCCTGCTTTGGAGAATGGATAAATTGATTTTAGCTCCACTCTGGTGATTAGATCCAAAACCTAGGCCAGATATGTATACTGATGTATTTAATTATGTGGTTTTAAGAATTCTGTTTATGCCCTTGGATGAATTAACATAACTATCATTTAAAGGTGATGTCTTCCTTTTTATTGTTGTTGCTAGGGTCACATAAATCTATATAGAAAGAATTTTCCTAGTGCTTTATTTGGCTCCTGTTTAAATATATGCTTGGACCTTTTAGTTAGCACACAGAGTCTGATAGCAGCCATGGGGGTTGGCAGAAGAACCAACCTTGGGTAAGAGAATCAGGCAGTTTGAATGATAGTTTTTCCACCTATAGGCTGAGAGCCTAGGCACAAATGTCTGGGCCTGTTGTACCCAGTTTACTCATTTGTCAACTGGACATAATAAAACCTTCCTTAGAAGGATGAGATACATTTTAAATTATTTGTATTTGGCCATTCCTCTTTTGTAGAAATTATTTCATGATTTAGTTTTCTTTTCTTTATATGTTGGAGGAAAGGGGGGAGGGGCGCAAGGCATTATTTTGCATTTCATTTTCTATTTTATGTCTGTGACTAGGTATTTGTATGCCCACCTCATAATTATTGTTCAACACTCTAAAGAATATTAGCACATCATTTTTTTTTTGCACAAACCACATGCTATGAACTGTTTTATGAATATTCTTTACATCTGAACTCCTCTGAGAGCTGTGATAGAGCTATCTTGTAACTGTGAGAATTGGGGAGGCCCTTTCCCTCATTGCTGCCATCATAGCAGATGGTTCCTGCTTTTGTAGGTTCTGTCCTGGAATGTTCAAAAGCCAGCCTTTCATGAACTGGCCTGCACAATGAAGTGCCATTTATAATATTATTTCCTTAAAAAGCTGTGTTCTAGGTTTCCATTTACTGACATAGGACAAATATTGGTACAAAGCCACAATACGTATAGCCCTTAATTTTCATAATGAATACATATACTTGTGACAAATTCCATATATATTCAGCAATGGATTGTTATTTAAAAAAAAAACTTATAGGAAAATCCTGGGAATAATGAAAGAGAAATTATAGCTATATACTTAACAAGATACAACACTTCTCAGAAAAAAAGATAAATTCTCTCTCTCTTTTTTTAAATATATTGTATTGATTTTTCACAGAGAGGAAGGGAGAGGGATAGAGAGTTAGAAACATCGATGAGAGAGGAACATTGATCATCTGCTTCCTGCACACCTCCTATTGGAGATGTGCCCGCAACCAAGATACATGCCCTTGACCAGAATCGAACCCGGGACCCTTGAGTCCGCAGGCTGACGCTCCATCCACTGAGCCAAACTGGCTAGGGTTAAATTCTCTTTTTACTGAAGATGTTATGCTTTGTTTATTTTCCTTTAATACATCATATTTTATAGTTAAATGTTGCTCTATATTAGAAGTCTTTTGTCATTGAAATAAAACATGGACCCTTGCTCTTAACATACAGAAATTCTCTATGGTAGCATGTTTACAAGGACAGATGTTTTTAAATCACTTTTAAAATTTCTTCTTTATTTCTCAAATGTATTTAATCTCCAACACTTGAGTTAACTCGACGTCTCTATAAAAGTTGAAGTACTGCCTGAAAGCCTCTTTACTGCTGGTTAATTAAATACAGTAATGAGCACAAGTGGCAAAGGCAGAGAATGGAGAAATCATGTTACTTCACAGAGTTATACTTGAAAAATATAATGTTAAAAATCAAACAAGACGTATGCTATAGTGGGAAGCAACCTGGATGGCAGGGCACTGGCATTGCAAGTTTGACCAGTGGCCTGTGCAGCAATCCTCAGCATCTCCATCTGTGCTTGGAGAGATGAATTAGGCAACCCAGAGTCTTCCATCTCTATAAATGATATGAGCAGAGAACCCCATATAGCCATATACAATTGAGACCCTTGATGTATCTTGGACCTTTTTGTTAGCAGACAGAGTTTGATAGCAGCCATTGGGGGTGGCAGAAGAAGCAATTTTGGAATGAGTTGCTGGCACCATGTGATAATAGAGAGATATGTCACAATGAACTATGTAGCATATACTATCATTTGTGATTATTTAGACATGGCCTTGCTTTTGAATGGAAAACAAAGTGATTTCAACTGCTTATATTCTAGGTACAGAAGGTAAAAGAGACAAGTGAGTGAAGGGGATCGGTTGATTTGCCTTACTAAAAACTGAAATAAGCCAGTCAAAGAAAGACAATATCACATGATCTCACTTATATGTGGAATATAATGAACAAAATAAACTGACAGACAAAATAGATCCAGGGATATGGAAACATAGGACAGACTGACAAATCACAGAGGGAAGGGGGGTGGTGGGTGGAGAGATTAACCAAAGAACTTGTATGCATATATGCATAACCCATGGACAGGGACAATAGGGTGGTGAAAGCTTGGGGTGGGGCAGGAACTGGGTGGAGGGGACCACAGGAGGAGGGGGAAGGGGAGCATCTGTAATATTCTCAACAATAAAGATTAAGAAATAGAAATCAGGCTTAGATCTAAGGAAAAAAATCTCCGTTTTTAGGTATATGTTTTGCTACATGATAATTAGATGACTTCACATTTTAAAAGTGAAAAGTGAAAAAGGCAAGCTTAGTGAATTGCATC
Organism: Corynorhinus townsendii; assembly: GCA_026230045.1. Classification (NCBI taxonomy): domain Eukaryota; kingdom Metazoa; phylum Chordata; class Mammalia; order Chiroptera; family Vespertilionidae; genus Corynorhinus; species Corynorhinus townsendii. The sequence goes on along the minus strand of JAPDVU010000005.1, from coordinate 141,573,074 downwards.
AGTAACTGATTAAATAAAATGTTAACTAAAACATCACCATCAAGCATATGGACTGATCTAATTAGTTGATTTCTAATTCAGATTTAGTGCTGAGTACCTTTATTTGTACATCAATGTTAGCTTAATAAGAAGTTCTTGATGATTCTGTGTCATCTTAGAAAACACGGCTTGGCAATTGGACAATTAAAGAAATGAATGAATGAATAAGGCCTTTCTTGATACCCACTTATAGGTGTCAGAAAATGTTGTTCACAGCATACCTGTTACAGAATAGGACAAAGCCACTTCTTCTTTCCAAACAAAATGGCACTTTTCAACCACATCAAAATCTTCCTCCATGCAAATCCATGTTGCCATTTTTTTTGTTGGAGCACTAGTATGTGCCTGACCCCATGGTGTATTCTGTGGATCTAGGGACAACTATGATATAGTGTGTGCCTTTAAGTAGCACAGTGAACTGGACAAGAAAGTGATGTTAACAATCTCCTGTGATCAATAATGGAAGGTGAAAGTGGGTACAGGTGATTACGATGGGAGAATAGAGGAAACACATATTAACCTAGTTTGAATTGGCTGGTGCAGAATTAGTGAAGGCAGGTCTGTACTAAAACAAGAGGAAACAAAACAACTTCCCACTGCCTTTCTCATTTACTTCCTTCATCCAATTTTTAAAAGGGTGATGTCATTGCCTGACTCCATGTCCAGGCTTTCTCCCATTTGAGCAGGTTTCCTTCTCTCCCCCTAAACCCTGCCATCCATTTTCCTCTGGAGGCCAATAATCTTATCCTTTCATTGACAATGGCCTGGAGGTCTGCTGACTAATAATATCATTAATTCTCATGATGTTTTGTTCAGAAAAAAATATATAAATAGCAATTATTACTTCAATTGCACATATGTAAATCTTGAACTACAAAGGAGGAGGCATATAAAATGGAGGAGCCAAGATGGGAATGAATGAAACTCCAGAATTGGATATATACTCAGTCACCTTGGGTTACATTAATAGGCTTATTATTGAAATAGAAAATGTTAGGTTTCACCTAGAAATGTCATAACTGTATACCTGTTTCAGAATAATGCAGCATAAATTTAAAAATCAGCATTCTAAAAATCTGAATGTACAACATGTTTGTATTTATTTTTTGTTATATCCATTATTATTCAGTAAAGTTGTAATATTGTGAAATAAAAATACAATTCTTTGGTTGAGCCTGTGAGTTAATTGTGTGTGTGTGTGTGTGTGTGTGTGTGTGTGTGTGTGTGTGTGTGATGTTTAGTCTGATTATAATGGCAGTTTGAATGCTTGACTAGTCTACAGAGATTGGTAGTAATTATAATTAGCATGACAGACAAAAGAAGTAAATTTAGTCCGTTTATGCCTCGGGCTGAACTAATTTTAGTGTTAAGCATGAATCTAATATCCATAAATAGGGAATAGTTATTAGCAAATATTCAAGTCAGAATCACATTTGTAGTTTTGCAGCAAAGGTAAGAATTGCCTAGCTTCAGAAAGACCATGGGTTTTGTTGTTAAAGATAATGTTATGAAAATATTGGCTGCATAAAACTCTGCTTAGAAAGTTAATGTCTAACAATCCGTAGTCAGAAAGTTGAGCTTATCTTTTTTGATAAATGTTAATCATTTTTAGTGCACTTATCCAATCAAGAAATGATAGGTTTTACAGAACAGTTAGAAATGGGATCTTTGTACGATATACATCTATGTTTGTAAACTCTCTCTCTTTCTTCCCAAGCATTATATCAATTTGCTTCTGGCTCTAAATAAAACAGACAGCATCTTATTCCAAACTAGAGGCCCGATGCACGGAATGTGTGCAAGGGGCTAGGCCCTCGCAGCCTCGTCCGGAAGGACATCTGTAAGGTCGTTCAGCTGTCCAGTCTAATTAGCATATTATGCTTTTATTATTATAGATAATGATGAACTGACTCAGATTTTGATAGTACCAGGTGAATTGGTAATTTCAGAATTGAATTGTCATGCCACTTTTAGATTAGAAGAAAAATGTAGCAACAGCAGCAAAATGGACTCTATTATATCATATCCTAGTCCTGTGCCTTTTCGACAGCTTTACTGTAGGGGCCTGATACCTATGAAGAGATAACTGAAAGGACAGGTAGCTAGCTGAAAGAGAACCACATCTGCCTGGCCACCTTGGCCTCAACCACTTATACCTGAGAACTTAGGTAAGTAATTTAACCTCTCAGAATTTCATCATTACAATTGTAGAGATAACACAGAATTAACCATGTCATAAGGTTAATTTGAGTATGTTGTTGGTTGATATCTATTAAAATAGTTGAGTAATACTCTGCACTACAATACAGTATTAAATATCTCTCTATATATAAAACCCTAATATGCAAATAGACCTAACGGCAGAACAATTGAACAACCAAACAACCGGTCACTATGGCGTGCGCTGACCACCAGGGGGCTCAGGCAGAACATGGCAGGCGGCAGCAGGCAGCAGAGCGTGGAACATGGTGAGCATCAGCCATGGCGGGATGGTGGCGCAGGTGAGCAGGGGCGCCAGACCAAGGCAGGTGCTAGTCGCTGTTATTGGGGCAAGCCTCTGGTGGTTCTGATCACTCGGCACTGTCAGTGGATGCAAGCGGCGGCTGCCAGCCCTGATCTCCCCTGAAGGCTTCTTCACCTCCCCCTGATCCTGAGGGGTGATCAGGGCAGCAGCCCCTGCTCACACCCACTGACAGTGCCGGCCCCGCTCTCACTCACTGCTGGCCCCAATAGCTCCGCACCATCAGCGGGTGTGAGTGGGATCAGCACTGTCAGCATGTGGGAGTGGAGGCAGCGGGATCGGGGCTGCTGGCAGACAGGGGACGGGGGCTGCAGCGGGAGGGGCTGGGTGGGGGCATGGAAGATGGGCCAGGACCCACCCTTGTGCCCACTGCAGCTTTGCGGCCCATGGTTCCTTTCAAGGTGCATGAATTCATGCACTGGGCCCCTAGTAATATTAATAATGAACACATGCTAGGAAACCTATTTACAGCTAATAGACAATTGTGGCAATATTGTAGGATATGAGATCACATACAAAATCAATTTTATTGCTCTGCACTTGCAATGAACAATGCAAAAGTGAAATTAAAAAATCAAGTTTATTTATAATAGCATCAAAAAGAATAAAATATTTAAGAATAAATTTAACAAAAAGTTTTACACACTGAAAACTATTAAACATCATTAAAAGAAATTAAACAGGACCTAAATAAATAAATAAAAAGACATTGTATGTTCATAGATTGGAAGGCTTAATAGTGTTAAGATGGCAATACTCTCCCAGTTAATCTACAAATGCAACATAATCTATATCAAAATCCAAGCTGGCTTTATTTAAAAATTGACAAACTGATCCTAAAATCATATGAAAATCCAAAAGATTCAAAATAACCAGAAGTGTCTTTTAAAAAGAAAAATAAATTTGAAGGACTCACACTTCCCAATAGCAACACTTACTACAAAGCTATAGTAATCAAGACAGTGTGGTACTGGCATAAGAACAGTTACATAGATTAATTAAACAGAATTGAGAACTCAGAAATAAACGCTTACATTTATAGTTAATTAATGTTTTATAAGAGTGCCAAGGTGACTTAATGGAGAGAGAAAAATCTTTTTCATAATTGGTGCTGGGACAATTTGATATCCACATATACTACAATAAAGCTGAATATTTACCTCAACCTATATGCAAAAATTAAGTCAAAATGAATTAAATACCTAAATGTAAGAGACAAAATTATTAAAATCTTAATAGAAAACATGCATAAATCTTCTTTATTTTGGATTAGGCAATGGTTGCTTAGATACCAAAAACACAAGCAAGAAGACAAAAAGGTAAAATTAATTGGACTTTATCAAAATTAAAAACTTTGTGCTTCAAAGGTTACCATGAAGACAGTGCAAAGACAACCCATGAAATGGGAGAATATATTTGCAAAACATATATTTAATAGACTCTAGTAACCAGAATACATTAAGAACTACTATACTTAAACATAAGAAAAATGCAATCCAATTGAAAAATAGTTATAGGGGTTGAATAGATATTTCTATAAAGAAGATATACAAATGGCCAATAAGCATCTGCTCAACATCATTTGGTGAATGCAAATCAAAGCCATTACAAGATACCACTTCACACACATATTGCAGCTAAAATTAAAAAATAAAAAGGACAATAAGAGGTGTCAATGAAAATAGAGATCAATTGGAAACATTATAATTTTTGCAAAACAGTTGGGCAATTCCTAAAAGTTAAACAAATAATTTCTATATTTTCCATCAATTTTACTAATATATATCCCCCAAAATTGAAAACTATGTTCACAAATAACTATACTTGAATGTGCATTGAAGCATTTTTCATTATAGCTAAAAAGTGGAAACAACCCATATGATGAACCCAACTGCTAAATGAAAAAACAAAAGTGATAAACTTGTACAGTGGAATATTAGTCAACCATAAAAAAGAAATAAGTAGAGAAACATGGTACAGCATGGATAAAACTTAGAAACACTATGCTTGCTAAGGGAAAGGAGCCAGAAACAAAAGGTAACATCATGTATGATTCTATTTATATGAAATGTCCAGAACTGGTAAATTCAATGAGATAGAAAATAGATTAGTGGCTGTCAAGGAATGAGGGAGGGAAGAATAGGGAGAAAATGCTAATGGATACAAAGTTCCTTTATAGGGTGATAAAATGTTCCAGAATTAGATAGTGGTGATGCTTTTAAACCTTTGCAAATAAACTAAAATCCATTTCACTTTATATTTTAAAAATCCATTCCACTTTATATTTGTGAAATGTGTATGTCAACAAACAATAATAATAAATAAGTATCCTAGTAGGCATTCAAGGCAAGAAAGATTGCAACAGTTTGCTGCAACACCTGTAATTCTCACTATTAATTGGAGTGGAAGACAAATGTTAACATTTGAACGTAGTAAATACTCTTTAAATTAAATGATCAGTTTACTGAGACAGATAAACATTTGTGGGATTGGGAAATATTAAAGATCCAGAACCTGAGGCAATATCCGCTGTGGTGAGGATACGAGTGAAACACTTGTCATCTTTTGCAGAGGTAAAAAATATAAATCAATGAAAGGAAATAGAAGGATTCATAAAAAGGATAAAAGAAAGAATGAGATAGAATAAATTAGAAGATAAAATTTACCTTTATTGAAATTTTCCCCAGACCTACCACTGCTCAGAAATGTAACCCTCACAAAGCCATTCCCTATATGCTTTAAGAAGCAATGCTTTTTAAAATACTATTTTTATTGTATTTTCCTTTGCATATTGCCAACATCACACAGTACATTTAGTTGCACTCTTTGTAAGTTTATGTCCTCTAACCTGTCTTGAGTTCTGCAAACAGATCCTTAACCTCAAGCATATTAAAATTGTGAAATAATTTGCACATGTATAAAAGCTAAGGTAAAGGGAAATTCATCATAATGTCTGTTCCTGAAAAATTGTTTGCTCTCCACCTATGAGGCTCAGACTATGCTTATCAGAGAAAGCTGGAAGTGCAGATTTCCCTGGGCTGTTAATTCATCATGAATTACACAAAACCATATCATATTCCTGAGTCTAATATGAAATAGTAAAGTTATTTTATAGGTACACTCTTACAGAGAAATGTCCACTTAGAGAAATGAACTTTCATGTCATATCTATATGACTGTTAGGGGTGTGAAATTTTTTATTGTATCCCTGGGCTGTCTTAATTAACATTCTGCAAGTGGTAATACCAGGTCACTGCCCTTGGCATAGTCATAAAGGTACAACCCAGCTAGGAGAACTAACCATGTTTGGTTTGGTTTTCTTTTTCCCCCCAATAAGATTAAGCTATGTTTACATAGCCATAGCCTGACAGACCAATTCAGTCTAACAAGTAAGTAACTTATCCCAAAGGAAGCTGCTGAATATTAGAAGAAGGAGTATTTTACCTGGATTCAAACAAGCTGAGTCCCAGTGTTTGTCACTAAAATTTAATGTTACTCGGAGAAAGGCCTGAGGCATAGAAAGTTTCCTCTTTCCTCCCTTCCTCCTTCTTTTCTCCCTTCTTTCCTTTCTCCTTCACATCCCTCCTTTGTCTTTTTTCTATTCAATTACTCCCTAAACTGCCCTTTCATATTACTGTTTAGAACACTTAGGTGGAAGTGTTGTTACCATTATCTTGCTGTCTCCTAAAGGAGGCATGGTCTATAACAATATAAAAATTTAGGAAGTCCTCAGAGTGCAACTTGAAGACCTATCTCATAGAATTTTCCGCAATAGTAGAAATGTTTTACATATGCACTGTCCATGAGTTGCCACTACTGAGCATCTGAAGTGAGAGTGGCACAGCTTAGGGCTTAAGTATTTAGCCTGGCTGGTGCAGCTCAGTGGTTGAGCATTGAACCCAGGAACCAAAAGGTCATGGGTTCGGGGTTTGATTCCTGGTCAGGGCATATGCCTGGGTTGCAGGCTCAATCCTCAGTAGGGGGCATGCAGGAGGCAGCTGATGGATGATGTTTCTCATCTCATTGTTATTTCTGTTTCTCTATCCCTTTCCCTTCCTCTCTCTCTAAAAATCAATAAAACATATTATAAAAAAAATAAATATTTATATATGGTAAATGGCTACCAAATAGGACAGTGACACCTAGGAATTTTCTATGTGCTGCAGGTACTCTTTATATTCTTTACCTGTTGAAGCTGAATTTTGAATAAAGTTGTGGGGATAACCTCAGGAAGTTTGAATAATACCATTAAACCTGGCAGGTTTCATGTGGAACTAATTCCAACTTCAAAAGGACCCACCAGGGCCAGCCCTGGATTGGGCAGGGTTTCTCAACTCAGTCTGGCCAAACTTAAACCTTTTGGAGCCTATCATTGGACTGAATGCTTAGAATCACCCTATAAACTTTGCAAATACAATTTTTAAAAAAGTAAAGTTTTAATGAACAGAAATTCTACCGTCTTCTAGTTTTTTGGAAGTGTCCTTTTTTTAAAAAAATTTATGCTGCAAAACAAAGGTAAAAAAATACAGAGATTCTCTAAAACAGATGAAAACCAGCAGGTAAATATCTAATCTCCACAGTAGGCTAAAGAACTTAATTATAACCTACCCAAATCCTTAGATTAGATTTACATCTATTAGGGATTTAGGTAGATTTCAGTGTAGCTCTGTCCTTCCCTCACTTGTTGCTTTCCTTTAATCAAACCATTGTGTTTCAAAACAGAACATATTATTATTTTACTAGTGTCCCAGTGCACAGATCCGTGCACATTGAAAGGAAATTAATTAGAAAAAATATTTTAATATTGCTATTCGCCCTTTCTCTATAATAAAAGTGTCAACCAAATTCACAATCCACAATGACAGATTGAAACACATGCGTGGGATAGGTGCCAGCAAGAGCTTTATATGTATCCCACATACACAAGTCAACTTAGACATATATATATATATATATATATATATATATATATATATATATAAACTTGTTAATTAGACCTGCTTTCTGATTTAGCTAAACTTTCTCCAGCACAGTGAAGTACCCCAACTGCTCTTTCAGGTAATTGTCAGCAACACAACAGTAAATATCAACACGAAGCAGATTATTACTGTAGATCATGCAGGGAGAACAGTGTTTGACTATATTCTGTGCAGTGAGGAAACCTGAAGTCATTTTCAAGTTCCACCATTTCTTACTTCTTCTCAGTCAGGTCAAGTTTCTAAACTTTCTAAATCTCCATTTTCTGGCTAATGAAAAGAAAATAGGATTCTACCAAGTCTCCTATCTATCTACTCCAGGACTTTTGTGAGGATCAAATGAGATGAGACACGGGAAAACTTTTCATAGACATTTGGTTAAAGTGTAAAATGTTTGTACCTGGCTATAAAGCAAGTCGTATTCCTGGGCTGAAGAAAGGAAGGAGGCTAGTTGCTAGGGAGAGGATGCCAGAAGTTGCTACCTGATGTCATTACCTGGAGCCCACAGCAACTGTTTCTGTGCTGGGCTGGGCTGTGGGCCGCATTTTGTACCAGGGGTTCTTGGCAGTGTTGGCTGCAATTTGGTGTGGTGTCACTTCGGGGTGGTGGTGGGGCCTGAGTCCCCACTTGGGGGAAGCTGAGTGTTGCTTTGTTGGCACCAGGTCCAAAGTGCCATTTCCTTGTAAGTGACTAGTGCACATCATGGCAGCTCCTGCATTGAGCATCTGCCCCTGGTGGTCAGTGCACATCATAGTGACCAGTTGGATGGTTGGAGGGACATTTAGCATAATAGCCTTATATATATATATATATATATTTTTTTTTTTTACTGTTTTCTCTTGTTTTGTAATATTCCTTAGAATTTTTTAGCTGTAATGAGAAAATTTTCTCTCAAACCTTGCAATTAATAGAAACATTCTTTTCAGAATACATAGCACTCCAAATAAAAAATCATTGATAAACAGAATTTGGCACCCAAGAGCACTATGAAGACATGACCAATCCATCTCACCCAAAAGAATTGTTTAGCTATATTTAAAAAATATGAAGCTACTGGCTGTCAACATACTTCTGGAATTTAAAAAAAATTAAAATGTAAATTATTTTACTCATGTTCAGTTTTTAAAACAGACTGTCAATTTAAAAGCCTTAGAAGGAGCAAAAATAAAGAAATAGACATTTTATGAGATCTTCTTTGTGTCATGTCAAAAGCTTTAAATATGTTCCATCGTTAATTCTCTGAAAACATAGTTAGGTTGATATTATTAACTCATTTTATGAATGAAATAAAAGGTTTAAAATAGTTAAGAAATATGCTCTAAATCAAGCAGTCAGAGCCAGAGTTAGAATAAGAACACAAGTTTAGATCTAGGAATTAATAGACAGTTTCAAGTGAAAGAGAATGAATTTGTCTATAGTCAAGTATGGTACTCAACATCACTAATTACCAGAGAAATGTAACTCAAAACCATGAGATATCACTTCACACCTGGAAAAATGATTGTATCCAAAAAGGCAACAAACAAATGGTAGTGAGAATGTGAAGAAAAAGGAACCCTTGCACACTGTTGGTGGGACTGTAAATTGGTGCCATTATTATGAAAACTAGAAAAAGGTCCCTCAAAAAATTAAAATTAGAACTACCATATGACCCAACAATTCCACTTCTGGTTAGATATCCAAAGAAAAATAAACCACTATTTCAAAGAGATTTCTACACCTCTATGTGCATTGAAACATTATTTACAGTGGCCAAGACATAGGAAAGCATATTGAAAAAGTAAACAAACTCTGCCCAACCACTGTGTGGTTGACCTTTGACCCATGAACCAAGAGACCACTGGTTGATTCCTGGTCAGGGTACATGCCCAGGTGGCAGCTCAATCCCCAGTAGGGGGCATGCAGTTTGATGTTTTTATCTCTCTCTCCCTTCTCTTTCTTTCTCTCTGTCTAAAAATCAATAAAAAACATATTTTTAAAAAGTAAACAAAGTCAAAAATAATCCAAGTTGCTGTGAGAGTTAGCATAATATATCAGTAGGTATTCATAATGATAATACTGAGTCACATTCAAGGGAAAAATATGTTATAGCCGAATGTAGCCTAAGTTTACAAATACAGGATCAGATATAATTGATTTTAAGTGAAAAGAAACAATTAAACTGTCTAAAAAAAGATCATGTGGAATGTTATAGTCTACATCATACTTATTTGGGTATAAATCCATTTGCAACTGGCATGGAGTGAGGTGGTAGTAACAATAGTTAACAATTATTGAATGATTTGTTTATGTGTCAGGGATAATTATATACAGGGTATCCCAAAAATTTATACACACTTTGAATAATCATTAATTCCAATGGGTTAAATCTGAAAAGAAACATCAATTGAGCTATCAGCTGTTAAGTGTATATACATTTATACACACACACACACACACACACGTAATCATATGTATTTCCTAACCACGATCCTCTTGAGGAAACTGAGGCTTAGGAAGATTATATAACTTGGCAAATATCACAGCTAATTAGTAGCGATGAGATTCAAAACTAGAGAGGATTTAAATTCCAGTAACATCTCCCAAGTAGTAGGCATAATGTGTATTATTATACACATTTAAAAAATATATTTTTTTTATTGATTCCAGAAGGAAGGGAGAGAGAGATAGAAACATCAATAATGAGAGAAAATCATTAATTGGCTGCTTCTGCATATCTCCTACTGGGGATTGAGCCAACAACATGGCAGAATCAAATCCAGGACACTTCAGTCCGAAGGCCAATGCTCTGTCCACTGAGCCGAACCAGCTAAGGCTAAGGAATAAGATCCTAGAATTGATAGACATTAATATGACCCATATGCTGAAACAAGAATCAAGACCTCCTGATTTCTCATTCCTTTTTTATCTCCCTATCCATGTCTCTTTAGTATGGGAAATAGCCTATTTCTCAATCATACAGATACATGAAATCCTTCATTATAACTCTAGAAGGGTAATATACTTATTAATTAACCAGAGTATTTCCCCCTTAATTTCTACTACTTTGTTTTTTAAGTTAGGAGACATTTCATTGCTCCAGAAGAGATTTATTTATGAGAGAACCAGGAAATAAGAGTCAGAACCTTGGCTGTTGTTTTGAAAAGCAGTAGTCTAGTTATAAAATGATAATAATGAAAATTATTTAAATTGCTGATCAACAAGTGTTAGCTTTCCTTGTCCCTTAGAAACTAGATAACTGTGTCAGGGTCTGGGGAATATTGGACGAGAGAAATGGTGAAGAGGAAGGAGCATGACCAAGAACTAAGGAATCCCATATAAATGGATCAAATGGACAGGAACAAAACCTACTCAAGGAATAACCTAGCTCTTCATAACCAGCTCTGACAGAGTGAACTAGTGGTTGCCAGAGAGGATAGATATTGGGGGAATGGGTGAAAGAGGTAAAGGGACTAAGTACAAATTGGTAGTTACAAAATAGTCATAGGGAAGTAAGTAAACCATAGGAATTACAGTCAATAATATTGCACTAACTATGTATCTTAATATGGTACCAGCTGGGGTACTGGAAATATCAGGGGAACACTATGTAAATATGTGATTGCACACCTGAAACCAATACAAAATAAAATTGAAAAGAAAAACGTCAGACCAGCATTTTGAGGTCCAACCTCCATGTAAGCAGGTAAGAGGGCTCAGTAAGTCAACAATACCAGAGAGCTTTTAATAGTTGTCTTTGCCATTGTGGTCCAGAGGAAACATCTCCTTGAGAACAGCCAGCACATCTCTTGCTTATCAATAGGAGTGATGCCTAAGTCATGGGACTCTGCCCGGACCCCATTCAATTATCCCTCAGCCGCAACCCTACTTACGATGGGTTAGGATGCCGAATGCCCTTTACCCAACACATAGCCTTACATGACGCAGAGACTATGCAGGGACCCTTAGAGAAGGAGAGGCCATGTGGAAGGGATACCCAGTTCCATTCCCAACCAAACCCACTCCCACACACACTAACACACTAGACTATATGAGACTGGATTCAATCTGAGCTTTTTTGTTTGTCAAAGCCCACCAGTAGTGAGACCTAAAAATACACTGACTTAGCTTGTTTCTCTAAAATGTTTTACCTGTACTCCTCCCTGTTACAGTATTTTATTCTTGAGCAAGAACCATACCCTTTCTTTTTTCATGTCTCCTATAATCTGTTATATTAGTGGCCCGGTGCATGAAATTCATGCACGGAGGATGTCCCTCAGCCTGGCCTACACCCTCTACAATCTGGGACCCCTTAGGGGATGTTCAACTGCCAGTTTAGGCCCAATCTCACAGGGATCAGGCCTAAATCGGCAGTCGGATATCTCTCTTGCAATCCAGGACCTCTGGCTCTTTGCCTGCCTGCCTGATTGCCCCTGACCACTCTGCCTGCTGGCCTGATCACCCCCAACTACCCCCCCTTCCAGTCTGATCAACCCTAACTGGCCCCCTGCTGGCCTGCTCGCCCCCAATTGCTGCCCCCCCACCCCCACCGTCCTTCTCACCCCTAACCACCTCTGCCTCGGCCCCGCCACTGGCATGTCCAGAAGGTCTCCCAGTCTAATTAGCATATTACCCTTTTATTAGTATAGATTATTAGTATAGATGAGCTTAGAGGCAGTTAGGAACTCACTGAGTGTTTGACTGGCAGCTTGATGGGAGAACCCCAGGACCGAACAGTGTGCTGATTGTAAAGCAGATCTCCCCTCCCCCTATCTCTCTCTGTGACCCAAACACTAAAAGAAATGCGAAATCTCTAACATTGTAACAGAAATCCCTAAAAAGGACACTTTGGCTGATTGCTAATACTTTGGGATGAGGATTACCCTCTGGCTCCCTAACTCCCAAAGTATTAGGCACTCTAACCAGAGGGAAACACCCATCATCTCCAGCAGGTAGTGTTTACCAAGTACCTGTCCTCAGCAGAATATGAGTGTCTCTGCTGCCTGTTTCTCCTTCTCTCCTTGTCTTAGTTCAAGTTTTTGTTAGTTTGCCAATTGCTGACATTTTTTAATAGAAAAGGAAAGAAACTTTGAAAATTATTGCTCTCAGGCTTCTATCTCAAGGTGTTTGCTCTGTTTTATAATCTTTTTACTTAACTTTTATAAAGCAATTGGAATTATGTTTTGTAACAAGACTTGTCAAGAATGACAGGAACCTTATTTTAACTGTGGAAAGCTGGAGAATGTCACTGGACCTGCAAGAGGCTGCAGACATTTACAGTAAACAGTCATGCCAGCTAATTTCGCGCATAAATTCCAGTTTTATTCACTTTCTAAATACCCTTCTCACTAAATTCCAAGCCAGGCTCCATTCTTTGTCAGCTCTGACTCCAATGTGTTCTGTTTGTTTCCAGGCCGAAAGAGAAAGCAATCACAGAGCCTTCACACTCTCAGAAGGCTGCTTTCGCAAAACTTATCTAATTCTTGAATTTTTAAAGACCCGTTAAAACTTTCACAACGGGTTAAAGAATTGGTTAACAGGAAAACCAAGTCATTTGGAAGTTATTATTCTTAGGCAGGATGAGAATAGTCTAGAGTCATCTTACTAGCTCTGCTTCCAGCTTTTCTTTAGTTCTTATACAAAACAGTTAAAAATGTATTTAAAATCTCTGATAACATTTTCTTCCATGAATATGTTGATGCTTCTGCTGTATGAAATTTGATTAAAAGATTCAGGGCCAATTCAGTGCTTCTGACAAATCAGTTTGAAGTATTGTGTGTTCATCCTGCTTCTTATAGGTCTATATGTTTGGAAAAATAATAATGAATAATGCAATTACTAAAATACTGATGGAAGTAGTTATAAATGCAGTATTCACTTTTGCTTTCCAAATTAACTTACAGTAAACTATTTAACACACTTGCTGAAAATTTTTGGTCTGCATGACAATGGCTAAGTTAACTGCCCCAAAGTCCCAAGTTTTCTTTTTATGTTTAAATTTGAGGGCAGAGAAAAGTGATGCAAAGTGATGTAGTAAAGGTTCATAGAAAACCACAGAAGAACGAATTTTATACAGAAGCAGACGAGCCATTGCTTCAGATCTTGTATCTCAAGTTAACATTCTGAGTAGTTGCAAGATTCTATCAGTAATTTTTAATTCTTCGGATTTGAAGGGTTTCCTTGTCATTGCTGTTTTTCTGATAGTTTGGTTCAGGCACCAGACATCTTTCATACCAATTACATCATCATGCTCCAAGCAGTGTTTCAACATAAACTCTATTTTATAAATGAGGGCACAGAGTTACCAAGAGGTCAAATGACGTATTCTGTTTCATGGAATGTCTCGGCCAAGTTTAACATTTATCCTAAGAAGCCCATTCTATCATGTGTGAGAGCTATCCTGAAGCCCAGGACTCTGAAACTAAACAAAAATTATCGATAGTTTACAAAAGAATCCCTGGAATTCACTAGTATTATTACTGAAAAAACTTGCAAAGACTTCAGAGATTGGTTTTGCTAAGCGAATACAAGTTTTTATGGATGTGGGGAGTATATTAGCATAATTAATTTTTCATCATTAGCCCAGAATGAGGTATTAGACTTTTAAGCTCTAATATTTTGTTTTTTTATTTCATTTTTTTCTGATAACTTGTTCTATTTAATGAAAAGCTTTACCTCCTTGAACAGATAGTGTTAACATAATTCAATTTTATCTTGATGACTTAAGGTCATTGTTATGAGAATGCTCAGTGGTTCCGTAAGGGAAAATAAAAGTGGGCTAAAAATTTTAGTTAAGATTTGTCCATGTTTATTGTGAAGTTATTTCAGTTAATATTTAGGAGAATGTGGATTTCAATATGTTATTGAAAAGTTAACAATAACTACTAGAAATTCAAAATAAAATTATTTATTCTAAAGAACTAGGGGAAATTTTTATGTAGAATTAAAATGAAGGCAAAGAAAGCATAAAATTCAATTTATAAATATTCTTATAGTTTACAAAACAAATACAAATGGTTTTCTCTCTGTACATATAATTTATAAAATAAATAAAAATAGTAAAATTGCTATATTAATTTAATGACAATGGTATTAGGTGAAAAGCAAAATTAAATATATGTTGCTGCCTCCTAAAACAGAATGTTTCAAGTTAAATGTCCAGGAAATACTTAAAAAAAAGTAATTTACTAGGCTCTGACAAAAATTCCATGTTATTTCTTTTAAATGTAACTAATTTTTCCTCCATTTTATTCACCCCACTCCCCACCCCACCTCCACCTCTGGCAACCACCAGTTTGTTTTCTGTATCTATGAACTTATTTTGTTTATTTTTGTTTGCTTGTTTTAGATTCCACATTATAATTGCGATCATCTGGTATTTGTTTTTCTCTGTCTGACTTATTTCACTTAGCATAATGCCCTGAAGATCAATCCATGGTGTCATGAATGGCAAGAATGAATATAATTTCTTAAATGTAGGACAATCACAAAATATCATACATAACCAATAAAATGCTAGTATCAAGAATATGTAAATATCTCCCATAAATTAATATTAAAGGGACAAACTAATAAATATTGGCAAATTGAAAAACAGAGATTTCACAAAAGGAGAAAAAGATTTTTTCATTAAATATTTGAAGAGATAGCCAACCTTATTAGTAATTAAGCAAGTGCATGTTGGGAATGCCATAATACATGATTTTTACATCAATTTGAATGGCAAAAATCAAGCAGTCTACATTCCACATGACAAATTAGATATAGATCAGCAATATTCAAATTTGTGGTGGTACTGCCACATGGGAATAGTTAGATTCACATGCTCAAAACCAAAATTATTCTTCTAGAATATACAAAAAAGAAGCTATCACAAATGTATATGAGGAACAATGTCCATCATTAGTGAAGGCAACAATGTTCACAACAACAAAAACAAAGACCTGAACACAACAAAGTACCATGGGCAGGAGAATGGATAGCTATTTATTCACACAGAGGTATATTATATACAGCAGTCAAAATAGATTAATGCAACATAAATTGGTATCATCTTATAAATATAATATCGAGTTAAAAGTGTTAAGTATAACAATTTCAAACAATACGATAGCCATTAAGAAAACCTATTGTTATTATCAGTGTTCTAGATAATAGGTGATGATTTTATGCCAGTGTTCTAGGTAATTATTATCAGTGTTCTAGATAATGAGTGATGATTTTACGTCAGATTTTCGTTAGTAAATTTATATTACATCATAATAAATACTGTCACATTTCTCTTAGCCTTGGTGGAGGGAATGTCCTCTGGAGTGCTCCCAGTACATATATTTTAGTAGATGAATGAGTAGGTCTTAACATAAGTTCATCCTATTATGCCAATCTTCCTAATTCTTTTAGCTAGCTTCTCCATATCCTAAGGAAGTACTGACATTTTTTTAAAGTATCTTTTTATTTACATTAAAGAGAGAGAGGAAAGGAGGGGGAGAGAGAGAAACATCATCAATCAGCTGCCTCCTATATGACCCTACTGGGGTTCAAGCCTGCAACCCGGGCATGTGCCCTGACTGGGAATTGAACCAGTGATCTCTTGTTTCATGGGTTGACGCTCAACCACTGACCCATACCGACCGGGCAGTTCTGACATTTCAACTTCTTTTAATATAAGCTATATTTCGTAGAGATTTCAGTCAACAAAAAACAAAACAAAAACAACAACAACAAAACACAAAACAAAACAAACAAACAAAAAATCTGTCAGAGTTACTCTCATTTCCTTAAGCTAACAATTGTGAATTAAAATTCTCTTCTTGGTTAGCCCGTATCAATGCATTTGCTCTATCCAAACTCTATATTCTTTTAATCTTAACACCATGCCCTTATGATTCATTACTACATGCATTTCCAAGTTTATTTAATATGGTCACATATTTCCATGAAAATGTTCTATGACAGCAAATACAGAGTCACCAAGAAGCCCTGCCTTCTATAGGTATTTTTTTTATTGTAGATGTCTGCAAGTAATAATTTAAGAAATTGTTCACCAAGGCATGCCAAAGACAATTAGTATTCCTTATACAAATAGAATTAATACTTTTAAATTTAATCAGTTCAAAGTCTGGCAAATAATCCAGAACTAATTAAAAGAACCTATGCTTAAATTTTCTTTCTTCTGGAAGCACTTTTATTTCAATGTGAATAAATCATTGCCCCTTCCATAAGGTAAGGGATTCATTGGGTTAAAGCTTACATCACATTGATTAGTCTCAATACAGTCTCTGTTTCTGAAAGGTTAAGCACTCAGAAATAGCAATAGCTAAATCAGTGTTAGTGAAGAGAAGTCCATATTATTTCTTCTATACACAACTATCATCCTAGTGCCCAGGACCAATTCATACATGAGCCCACTAAGTAGAATGGGAAGAAAGACAGACATTCACAGACTATCTCATTTTATCCACCCAGTCATTGAGAGCCTCCTTGAAAATATATGTTCTTGGTGAGTATACACATGGTGTACAAATATTTTCACACTCTGAGTTCATTCCAAGATGTCCATCTATATGTCTTCCTCAGACTTTTTTGTCACCATTTTTCAATCATGTCCTTTTGAAGTCCTTGACTATCCAATCCCATACTATTAATAACTGTCCATGGATGAGGGTAATTTTCTAAGTATCTCTCATTTGAGATAAATGTACTGCTTGAAGTTCTGCCCAACTGGGAATTTCCCATCACCACTGTTACTCAGGGCCAAAACCAAGTGAGGCTGAAATTCTGCAGCCATCCACTTCAAGTAAATGCCAGAAAATCATGCAAAACCATCTGTAAACCAGGTGCAAGGTTTTTATTCTTCAACTAGTAGCCCTGCACACGAATCCATGTGCCAGTAGCTCACCAGTAGCTCGCTGCCACCCTCCAGTAGCTCTCTGCCCACTGCCCCGCTATCCTATAGCTACCCCCACCCCCCCGCCGTCCCCCTCATAGCTTGCTGTCCTGCTCCCTCCTGTAGCTCTCCACCGCCTGCTTGTAGCTCGCTGCCCACCCTCTTGCTGATCCGTGATCTGGTCATTACGCGGTCGGTCGTTACGCTTCACTGCGTAACGACCATTTGCATATTACATCTTCATTGTATAGGATTAGTTGGTCAGAGGGACCAACATGACCACAGAGGCCCTAGTCTAACACAGAGATTTGAAGATGCTTCACTGTTGCCTTAAAGATGGAGGAAGGAGCCATGAACCAAGGAATGCAGGTGGCCCCTGTAGAAGCTGGAAAAGTCTAGGAAGAAGATTTTTCCCTTGATCTTCCAGAAGAATATAGACCTGCTGATATCTTGATCATAGCACAGTAAGAATCACATTAGAATTAATATATATATATATATATATATATATATATATATATATATATATAGTTTTTATTGATTTTTTTTAGAGAGAGCGGGAGAGAGAAAAACATTGATGAAAGACAAACATCATCGATCAGCTCTCTCCTGCACACCCTCTATATGGGGTCCGAGCCTGCAAACTGGGCATGTGCCTTGACCGGAAATCGAACTGGTGGCCTCTTGGTTCCTGGTTCGATGCTCAACCACTGAGCTACAACAGGCAGGCCATGTT
This sequence comes from Corynorhinus townsendii, assembly GCA_026230045.1. Classification (NCBI taxonomy): domain Eukaryota; kingdom Metazoa; phylum Chordata; class Mammalia; order Chiroptera; family Vespertilionidae; genus Corynorhinus; species Corynorhinus townsendii. The sequence continues at coordinate 141,554,937 of JAPDVU010000005.1, read as the reverse complement.
AGACTTCTGATCTCTGGATTTCTTAGATATTAAATTTGTGCTGCTTTAAACTATAAAGTTAATGGTAATTTGTTACATTATTAGTCAGAAACTAAAACAGAGCTGCCTAATATATTGAAAAATAGTTAAATTAATTATAGTAGAACAAAACACTAGACTTGAGATCATAAAATCTCAGTTCTACTCTCAGTTCTGCCATATTCACTGTACGATTATGGAAATGTCACAGCATTCCTGTCAATAGAAGATAATGTTTTACCTTTTCAAATCTCAGAATTATTAGTAGTTGTACTAGTTTCCTGTTGCTGCTGTAATAAATTACTATAATCTGAGTGGTTTAAAACCAAACAGATGTATTTTCTTACATTTCTAGAGGTGAGATATCCAAAACTGGTCTCAACGAACTAAGATCTAGGTGCCGACAGAGTTTTGTGCCTTTTGGAAGATCTAGGGGAGAATCTTTTTCTTTACCTCTTCCATCTTGCAAAGACCACCTGAATTCTATGGCTCAGGGGTCCCTCCCTCCTTCTCCAAAGCAGCATATAGAATTTTTAAATCTCTCTCTTCTCCCTTTGTCACATTGCCTTTTCTGACTCTAATTCTTCTTGGCTCTTATAAGGACCATAGTCATTGCGTTGGAATCACCCAAATAATTCTGGGTAATTTTCCCATTTCTAGATTCTTAATTGAATCACACATGCAAGTGTATTTTGCTTATAAAGTAACATATTCACCAGTTTGGGGGATCAGGATGAGGACATCTTTGGAGCATTATTTGTCTACCACACAGGGTCAAATAAAAGAATCTATAGGTAAATGCCACGGAGCCACTAAAGCATGATTCAAATATATGATAAAGTATTCTTATAAAGGAAAACTCCAACTTCATTTAAATACTGAGAAGAAACATTGAAAAGTCCAATATTTAAAACTATATTTTTAGCTCTCTGTTTTATAAAAATTATCTTTTTAAATTAATAAATTTCCTTCCTCATTTCATTGAATTAGCCTGTCTTTTAATCATTCAAGTTTATCACATAATACAAATGAAAGTTATGTACTTCACTGAAAAAAAATATCTAATTAAAAACTAAAATCTAAGAACTAAAAACTACATCATTTACTCTGGGGAGCCAAGATCAGCTGCAATAATTACTGCTAATGGACACTGTGCCAGTCTTACTCTGGAATACTCATATAGAAGTAGTTGTGAATACTTTCCATTGGCATCTCAACCTAGTAGCATGCTTTAATTCTGTATTGTTTTCCTGCAGACTGTTGTAAAAGACTGGTGAGATCAAACTTCTTAAACTGCACCTCTATGTTGTTACTTGCACAAATAAATTACCCAGATTTCACTTGTTTTGTAAAAAGAGTGATCCTCAAGTATAGGTTTTCATTAAAGCTTCACTGGCTGAAGAAAAAAAAACACAAAACACCTTTTTATATACAACTAGAGGCTTGGTGCACAAAATCCGTGCTTGTGGGGGTGGGGGGTCGCTCAGCCCAGCCTGCATACTCTCGCAATCTGGGACCCCTTGGGGGATGTCCGACTGCCAGGTTAGGCCAGATCCAGCAGTGAGACGTCCCTCTCGGACCTCCCTCTCACAATCTGGGACTGCTGGCTCCTAACCACTTGCCTGCCTGCCTGATTGCCCTTAACTGCTCACTTGTCTGCCTGCCTGCACGATCACCTCTAACCGCTCTGCCTGACTGCCTGATTGCCCCTAACTGCTCTGCCTGCCTGCCTGCCTGATCACTCCAACCGTTCTGCCTGCCTGCTTGCCTGATTGCCCCTAACTGTTCGCCTGGTTGCCTGCTATAGCGTGTTATAGCGACCGTTGGTTCCACCGTTCTGTTGATTTGCATATCACTTTTTATTATATAGTATTATATGATTTCCATACTGGAAAGATGTCATAGTCCAATGCTTGCTAACTTTTTGAATCTCCTTTTTCTTCATCAAAACTCATGAACAGTTTTAGGTCAGGTAGGAGAGTGATGATTGAACATTACTATAGCATCATTACCCAAGCATGTGGAAATTTTCTAGGTTCAGTGACTGGAAGAATACCTTTTATTGGTTCAAAAGCACCAAGCCAGATGCAATTACATATTTTGAATGTTTTCCAGAGAATAATTTTTGGGTGCTGGTAGGAACAATTACTGAGAAAAATAAAGAGTTGCCCCCTTATTTCCATAAGGGAAGCCAAAAAAAATTTTGAGTCACCAATAAAACTTTATTAAAGGCATTAAAATTGTTTAATTATCAAGATTATTTTAAAATTTTACATTTAGTCATCAGCAAACTTTTGCTTTTTTCTAAACATAATTTTGTTTATGCCCAGGAAATATGCCTCCTTCCCTTCTCCAAAAAAAAAAAAAAAATCTAGAGAAGAAACACTGAAAGCTTAGCTGTAAGCTACATTTTCTACCCCACATCCCAAATTCCTGCAAAGCATCTCATAAGAATTGAGGGGGGAAAATTAAAAAAAAAAAAATGAGTATAGCATACAATTGATCTTTTTAAATTACTGTCCCTTTGTCAGGGAAAGATTAAAAAGTGTTTTGAAAGCTTGTTTGGATGAAGATATGATCACCTAAAAGCATTTGGAAAAACATGAAATAAACCTGCTACTATCTATAATATAATAATAAAAAGGTAATATGCTAGACCAGATGTCCTTCTGGACATCCTTCCGGATGTCCTTCCGGATGAAGCCTGAGGGAAGCCTGGGTCCTGGGTGCCTGTGGGTGGCCTGAGGGAAGCCAGCCCAGGTCCTGGGTGCCAGAGGAAAGCCAGTGCCAGCAGCCAGAGGAAAGAAGGCCTACTCTTGCACGAATTTCATGCATCAGGCCTCTAGTAGAAAAGAAAATCAGAAAATTCAAAAATATTTTTTTCCCAAAGATTTTGGGTTTGTTTCTAGTTGTAAAAGAATTTAGATAATTTTAGGAGTTTGCAAATTTATGACATGTCTCACTATTTTCTTAATGAAGCCAGTGCACACCACATATTTCTTCACCTCTTGGGCTATTTTCACCATGAGGTGAAGAAACCACAGGTATTCTCACCTCTCTCAACCATTTTCTGATCATTTATAAATGAAAGTCATGTGAATACAAACCATTGTGATAGAAATGCCTTAAGGAGGCCACACATTGCTGTAGTACAAATGAACTCACTCAGTATTCATGAAATTATATTTTCTCTCCAATAGCTAAGGGATAAACTGGGATTAATAATCAGATAGTAGTTCAACATCCTGGCCAAGCATTTTAGACAAAAGAGACTGATCTTTGAGAAGACCAGTGGATTCTTTGGGTTTGGCTTTTAATTTTCAACAGTTATACTTGTACATTGAAAATGAACAACAAAGATGGTGACCATACACACACTAAAAATGATCTTAGGCCATTATGCTAATAATTTAAGAAACTAATTTATTAACTGAATTATTTGGATATTACAAAAATCTTCTTTTAAATTCCCAATGGCTGTATTATTTCTTTAACTTTTCATTCTGGGCACTAACACACATGAAATGAATCCCCTTTAGGGATTCAGTGGCAACCAACCCATTTGCAAAAATTCTCCCAACATCAGAGACCATTGCAAGTTCATATTTAGTGCAGGATTTTGTATCAGGCAGCATCCTCTAGTTTGAACCCCCTAAAAATGCTGATTTCTCTGAAATGGGCCATTTGTCAACAAGTCCTGAGGGTGCTGTTGATTGTCTCAAGCTTTTGTCTTGCAAGGTTGTTTTTGATGTTCTTCAGAGAGACCTAAAGCCCAGTTGGAAGGCCATAATTCAGAAATACAGTTATTTTTTTAAAGGTTTTTTCTTTTTCCTTGGAAATAAAACAACATGAGTGTGTTTGCAGAAATATTTTCTCCAAGGTATTTTTTTCTTCTTTTTTTTTTTTTTTGAATGTTTAGATCCTTTGTGTGCTTGTGAGCAGGCACACACACTCAAAAACAAACAAACAAACAAAAAAATAAAAAGGTAGTCCTATTATTTCAGAAACTGCTTTTTCATAAGGAGCTGTTATTAGTATTGGGGTTTGTCCTATTTTATATATTTGTACTTTTATTCTATACTTTTTGGGTTATCTGTTGTATATATTTATTGGCACATCAAGACTTTTACACCCTTAACTTATAGAAGCAATAAGACAAAATAAAAAGAAAATATTGTAGAGGAAAAATATATTTTCTTTGATTTCATCAAACAACAGCTTCATTTTTTCTATACTTTTCCCATTTGCACACTTGATATATATGTTATAATTGTAGCAGAAATGCAACATTATACCAGGCCTTTTGTGTTTTTATCTTGTGATTGCTTGCATTTCCTATGTCTCCTCTAATTATTGCCCTAGTTTCTACATAATATTTTTACAAATGTTTTTATGAATAGATGTACTATAATTTGCTTATCCACTTCCTTACTATGATAAATTTAGAGACATGGGGAGAAAGATTATCTTCGTCATTTGAATTTTAATTTACTATAAATTCTCAAATGGAAAATTTCCTGAGCCAAATGATATAGTATTTTTTATTCTTGATAAATATTGTCAAATTTAAATATAAAATAATTGTACTAGATTCAACTAAAGTCAACAACTTAAGATTTTATCATAACACTTATTTATTTGTATTACAATTTAAATTTATATTATATATAAACATAATATTTCAGGGGTATATAAAGTGATATTCTTATTTACATCTTTTATAATTTTCAAAAAAAAGATGTTTCTTATTTTTTAAGTGATTGATGAAATTGAAATAAAATGAATAATAATTACCTGCTTTATGTTTAGTTTTTCTTAAATTAGTCCAAAATGCCAGAATCATTTTTATCTACTATTTTAATGACATTCTGCATAAATCAACTAGAAAAATGTTTTTCCACTATCTGTGAAGTAAAAACAAGCCAGAACATGTGGTTTGGCAATGACTTCTGGTTGCAAGAAACACAGACAAGTCCAAGTTACCTTGGATAATCAAAGTTTACTGTAAGTGTACAAGAAGGCTGAAGAACACAGTAAGTCCTCACTGTAGCCCCACAGTTAGTCTTCATGGATCGGTGGTATCCTCTATCACTGTCCAGTAGAGAAAACAGCTCTACTGGCCTAACAGCAGCCCTACTAGCTGTCCCTCAGAAGTGCCCATTTTGATAAATCTACATCCACATGCCGCAGCTTCTGTTTGGCTTACCTTACAGTTTACTTCCTCATACTGTTGATGCTAACTATTTTGTTCCCTTACACTATTTCCCAGCTGTGTTTATTCAAGGCTTCCACTAGGCAATTGCTTTTATTTAAAGTTTTCTAAGAACATCTTTATTGGGCCAGGCCCAAGTGGCTCAGTGGTTGAGCATTGACCTGTGAAACAGGAGATCACAGTTTGATTTCCCAGTCAGGGCACATGCCCGGGTTGCAGGCTTGATTGCCAGTGTGGGGCATGCAGGAGGCAGCCGATCAGTGATTCTCTCCCATCATTGATGTTTCTATCTCTTCTTCCCTCTCCCTTCCTTTCTGAAATCATAAAAATATATTTTAAAAAACATCTTTTTGGACTATAGTTCACATGCTGTAAGTTTCAGCCATTTAAAGTATACAATTCAGTGGTTTTAGTATAGTCACAGAGTGGGCATAAGAAGAAATGTTGTACCCACTAGCTTTGTCTTTGGATACATACTCAGAAGTGGAATTGTTGGATCATCAGACAGTTCTATTTTTAATTCTTTGAGGAACCTCTATACCTTTTTTCATTATGGTTGTATCTGTTTACATATCCACAACTGTGTACAAAGTTCCCTTTTCTCCACATCTTTGCCTACACTTACCTTTTGTCTTTTTTATAATAGCCATTCTAAAAGGTGGTTTTGATTTTCATTTTCCAGATGATCAGTGATGTTGAACATTTTTCATATACCTATTGGCCATTTGTATGTCTTCTTTTGAAAAATGTCTCTTCAGGTGCCTTGCCCATTTTTTCCTTAGGATATTTGTTTTATTGCTATGGAGTTGTGTTTCTTATATGTTTTTGATGTTAACCCCTTATCAGATATATTATTTTCAAATATTTTCTCCCATTTTATAGGTTGTTATTTCACTCTGTTAATTGTTTCTTTTGCTGAAGATTGAAAACTATAAACCTACTGAAGAAAACATGGAGAAAAATAGCTTCTTGATATTTGTCTGGGATATATCTATCTATCTAGTTATAGATAGATAGATATAGATATAGATATAGATATAGATATAGATATAGATATAGATATAGATATAATTTTTTTGTATATGACCTCCAGAGCACAGGCTACAAAAACAAAAATAGGCAAATCTGTGCCCAAATAAATAGCTTCTGCACTATTTTCTTATAGTCAGTCTCCTGATAAGCCCATACAATTAATATTTCATTTCAGATACTGTATTTCCTTTATGTCACTGAGCATAGGTATGAAGCTGTTTTGAAATTCTTGTCAGTCAGTATTCTCATATGAAGCATTTTCTTGAGTATTGGTAATATTTTCATGTTTCTTTATATGTAATTTTAGAAATGGTCAATAATATATCAAATAATATAGATATGGGATTTTGTTACGCTTCTATGAAGATAATTTTTTTTAAAGAATGCTATTAACTTGGCTGAATTCAAACAGAAAAATTTTGTCTTCTGCAGCATTATTTGAAGGAAACTCAGTTCAATGTTTTTTTAACTTCTCTGAGCTACCTAGATTATACCTATACATGTGTAGTTCAGGGGTCAAAAAATATCTAGCAAGAGCGTACACACACAATTTTGGGCTGCCCGTCCCTGTCTATTTCATTTTCAAGACCTTCTGCCCCACTTTTCAGCTGCTATGTTTGCCCTGAATTCTGCGATCTGATTCTTCAAACCAGGGAGACCATTTTAGCTTTGATCTGAGTTCTAGCAACATTATACGACAGCGTAAAGCTATAGGTGCTTTCAGATTATCTTTTTTCCAGAATTTATAGCCCTTATATGTAGAATGGCTGGGCTGAGAGGAGATACTTAGGCATTATTGGATGCCAGCTTCCTCCATCATCACCCAAACAAAAAGCATCTAAAAGGTCCCAGGTGATTCTAATGTGCAGTCAAATTTGAGCATTACTGTCTTTAATCCTAATTTCTCCTTTTCTGAACTGCAGTTAAATATATTGCCTTTAGGTCCCAGTTTAGCTCTAGCTTGCTCTCAAGTTATTACACATCATCTTGTATGTTCTGCAGACTTACTTGTGAAAAATATAGAGAACAGAGTATCAGGGCGTATTCTTGTTTATTATGCCTTATTATTTTTATCATTGCTTTAGGTTCCTGGTTGATGACTAATGAATACTTCAGAAATTGACTAAAATCTGACATCTTCTGAATACTTCAGAAATTGACTAAAATATGACATCTTGTTTAACACAGACAAAAGAATAATATTACAAAATACCAATTCAACTAAAAAAGAATGTATACTTTCAAGTACACAGCATAAGATTTTCTATATTAAAAAAACAGTTTAAAATCAATAAATCACTAAATAAATCATTTACTAATTACATTATTTAAATAATCTGAATTATCCAACATGGAAAGGACATAAGGGCAAAAAGAAGGGTAAATTATTTATATTCTAAAGATCAGCTAATTTACCACATTTAACAGCTCCAGAAATATGTATTTTACAGAAATATTTATTTTACATGACATTTTAAGAGTTGAGCCCAGCTCGGTGGTTGAGCATCAACCTATACTCCTGGTCAGGGCATATGTCTGCATTATGGGCTCAATCCCCAGTTTGGGGCATGCAGGAGGCAGCCAATCAATGATTCTCTCTCATTATTGATATTTCTATCTCTCTCTCCCTCTCCCTTCATTTCTGAAATAAAAATAAAAAATATATATTTTTAAAATTTTTGAGTTGGTATATAAATTCCTGAGCAACAATAATCATTTCTTAATTTAAATTATTAATCTTCCAGCAAACAAATGTTTTCTTTTATTTTTCCTTTCTTTTTCTACAAGGTATTCTGATTTTGAGTGTTAGAAAAGGAACAACAGTGAAAGAGGAGAAAAGAATGAAGACTAAAATTTTATGAAGAACATTTTTGCATCCCTTTGGAAAATTATAAAGCCATGCCCGATATGCAAGTTTAACTATTTTCAAAAATTGCATTATCCTGCCCTTGCCCAGTGGCTCAGTTGGTAGGAGCATTGTACCATATGTCAAAAGGTGGTGGGTTCAATTCCCAGTCAGGTTCCATAACCAGGCTGTGGGTTCAATCTCTGGTCAGGGTTCTTTGTGGAGGCAATCGATCAATGTTTCTCTCTCATGTTGATCTCTCTCTTTCTTTCAAATCATTTTTTTTTAAGTTTAAAATTGTATTGCCCTTCCTTACTAACACATGGTTCACTTTTCCACTGGTCAGTTGCTCTCTATGGGTTGAAAGTTCTGATATTTTATTCAATGCTGTGAGAAACAATTTTAAAGATAACTTTAAATTCAAGAGTACAGTATAAAAAGGAAAGTATGCACATCATACATGCAAGACTCAATGATTTTTCATAAAGTGAATATAGCTGTGTAACCAGCAATTAGTTTTTAAAAAGATATTATTATACCTCAAGTCCCCTTATTATATTTTTTCCAATCACCCACCCCAAACTCACACTAAAAAAAACATTACCCTGACTTCTAGCATCATAGGCTATTTTATCTTCTTTACTTTGTATTTTATACAAATAGAATCAGACAAGCTGTACTTTTGGACGGGGAGAGGTGATCTGGCTTATTCTGTTCAACATTTGTTTGGAATTCATTTACATTTTACATACAGTTATAACTCATTCATGCTTTTTTTATATATATATATTATAGTCTGTGACTATGCTCCAATTCTGCTATTGACTTTTAGTTGGGTAGTTGTCGGTTTGGGACTATTATAGCTAATGCTGTAATAAACATTCAAGAACATATTTTTTATAAACAAATATATGCATTCCTGTTGGATAGTAGCTAGGAGTGGAATCAGGAATGAGTATGCTCAGCTTTAGAGATATAGCCAAGTAGTTTTCCAAAGTGATTGTACAATGGTACAGTGCTAAGAGTTCCAATTTTTCCATAACTTCATTCACAATTCTAGTTTCCATCTTTTTTATTCAATTAATTTTTAAAAAACATATTTTATTGATTTTTTTTACAGAAAGGAAGAGAGAGGGGTAGAGTTAGAAACATGGATCAGCTGTCTCCTGCACACCCGCTACTGGGGATGTGCCTACAACCAAGGTACATGCCCTTGATTGGAATCAAACCTGGGACCCTTGAGTCTGCAGGCCGACACTCTATCCACTGAGCCAAACCGGTCAGGGCTCAATTCATTTTGATGAATATGTAGAATTAATATAACTTGGCATTCATATGTGTTTTCTTGATGACTAATAAAGTTAAGTGTCAGTTCATGTATTTATTGGCTTTTTGCAAATCATCTATTAGGAGATAACTATTTAGGTTTTTTGCCTAATTTTCTATTCATGTGTCAGTTTTAATATACTTATTTGTAAAATACATTTAAATATATTAACAGAACTTTGTTAGATATATTCATTGTATCTACTTTTAACTTGTATTGATGCTTTTTATTCTCTTAATCATGTTTTTAGATGAACAGAACTCTCAATTTTAATATTTTTCTATTCATCTAGTTATTTTTCATGGTAAGTGCTTTATGTGGAGTGTTTAAAAAATCTTTTGTGACACCAAATATCCTTTAAGAGCTGTAATATTTGTCTTTCACATTTAGACCTGCCATCCATCTGGAATTGACTTTTGTGTATGGTGTGAGATAGGGCTCAAGATATATACTTCCAAATGAATGTCCAACCTAGTGAGCCACATTTATTTTTTAAAAAGCCATTCTTTCTCCAACTGCATTACAGTTAGATAAAGGAAACTCTCATTTAATAAGAGGTTTCCTGATTGTCAAAATATGCTTGTGTGAATATTTATATTAGAGGAAATAAAATAGTGTAGAGTAGAAATGATCAAGAGTAATAAGATCTTCAACTAACAAAAATATCATCATATTCAAGCCAAAATTTATTGAGTTCTTAAGAAGACTAGATGTCTATGCATCATTTTTAAAATAAACACTCTATTTTAGAAAACCTTTGTTTATAGAAAAGTTGCAAAGATAGGACATAGAGTTCTCATATATGACACACCCAGAATCCTGTATTGTTAATATATTATAATTGTATATTTATCACAATTAATGACACAATATTAAGGCAATGTTATTTAATGAAGTCCACCCTTTATTCAGATTTCCTCAGTTTTTACCTCATATCATTTTTTCTGTTCCAAGATTCCATTCAGGATACAATATTACAATTAGTTGTAATGTCTCCGGAGGCTACTCCCAGCAGAGACAATTTATCAGAGTTTCCTTGTTTTTGATGAATTGAACAACTTTGAGAAATACTGGTCATATCCCTCAATTGCTCTTTTTTTCTGGTGTTTTTCTTATGATTAGAATAGAGTTACGGTTTTTTGGGAAGAAACATTGCAGAAGTGCCATTTTTAGCATATCATATAAAAGATCTATACTATCAATATGACTGAGGTTGTGTTTGTCAGGTTTTACCACAGTTACTGTTTCACCTTTTACTCTTCAGAAGAAAGTCACTCTGCATAGCTCACATTTAAGGGGTAGAGAGTTATGCTTCATTTTCTGAGAGGGAAGTATGTACATAAACTATTTTAAATACCTCTGCATGAGAAATTTGTCTATTCTTCTCTCATCATTTATCTTTAACCCTCAAAGCAATTCTATCTCATCAAAAAGAATAAAACATATAGGAATAAACTTACCCAAGCATGCAAAAGATTTGTGTACTTAAAATCACTAACAAATGGGAAGATATCATACGTTCATGAATTGAAATCATAATATTGTTAAGATGTCAATACTACTCCAAACAATCTACAGATTCAAGGGAATCCCTATAAAAATACCAACTTTTCCTGAAAAATAGGAAGATCCATCCTAAAATTTATATGGAATCTCAACTTATCCTGTAAAACCAAAACAATCTGGAAAAAGAACAAAGGGAAAGGTCCTATATTTCCTGATTTTAAAACTTACTTCAAAGCTATAGTAATCAAAGTAGTGTGGTGCTAGCATAGACACATTAGACAATGGAATTGAACAGAGAGCCTAGAAATAAACCCTCATATATATGATTACATGTTTTTGACAAGGATGCCAAGGCCATACAATGGGGATAGGACAATCTTTTCAACAAATGGTGTTAGAAAAACTGAATATCCACAAGAAAGAATACAATTGGACCCTTACCTTACACCATATATAAAAATTAACTAAAAATGGGTCAAAGACCTAAGTATGAGTTGAAACTAAAAACTATTAAAAGAAATCTAAGACAAAAGCTTTATGATGTTGAATTTGGCAATAATTTCTTAGAAATAATAACAAAAAAGAAAAAAATAACAACAAATGTAAAAACAGATAAACTGGACTATATCAAAATTAAAGATGTGTACATCAAAGGACACTACTTACAGAGTTAAAAGATAACCCAAGGAATTGGAAAAATATTTGCAAATCATAACTCAAGAGGTCAATATCTAGAGAACAGAACAATCAAAACAACAAACAAACCCATTTTAAAATGAACAAAGGACTTAAAGAAACTTCGGAGAAGGATATACAGATAGCCAATAAATACATGAAAACATGCTCAACATCACCAATCATTAGTGAAATACAAGTCAAAACCACAATGAGAAACCACTTTGCACCCATTAGGATAACTATTATCAGAAAGGAAATATAGAAAATAACAAGTGTGTGCAAGGATGTGGAGAAATTGGAATCCCATGCTCTATAAGTAGGAATGTAAAATAGCACAGCTGCTATGAAAAAAAAATTAAAAGTAGATTTAACATATAATCAAGCAATTCCACTTTGGGATATAGATCCAAAAGAACTGAAAGCTTAGATGAACAGGTCATTGTAGACCCCTGTGTATAGCAGCATTATTTACAAGAGTCAAAGTGTGAAAGCAACTTAACAGCTATTGGTACCTTAGTGGGTTTGGATGCTATAACAAAAATACCCTAGACTTTGGTGGCTAGTTTGTTTTATACACCAAAAATGACTATATAAATATAAAATCATAGTTTTGTCATCATTCATCTCATAAAATCTTTCAAAGTTTCTTAAATATTTTATCTTTAAAAAATTGTGCTTTTATGATATTATAAATAAGCAAACAATGAAAACTGCCAAAGAATACAAAAATGCTATAACCACTGATCCTGTTTTATTTCTTAAAGGTCAGTGGATATGTTATTAACTTCTGTTTTTATAGTTGAATGTATCCTTTTATATATCACATAGTCACCTTTTCTTTATATTTACATTTATGTTTGTTTTATTGTATTTATTTAATATTTTTATTGAATTTATTGGAGTGGCATTGTTTAAAAGAAATAAAGAACTTTCCATAAAAAACCACTTGTGTACTATAAACATGACTTCTATTTATAGGTTTTATTTATAATTATTAAAATAACTGCTAAATATTGTGTTTGCTCATAAATTTGGACCTCAATAAATAAATGATCTTCAATCCTTCTTAGTTCTCTGTTTTTACCAATAGGTGGCAATAATCATTCCTACTGTATTTGCTTTATCATAATTGGAGACCAATGTAAGCAGTGTGGGATAACATTGCAGGATTTTACTGAAGAGTAGTTACAGTTGATAAATATAATCTAAAAGGCAATCCATTTTTTTTTTGTCTGACACTCCAATTATTTAAACTTTGCTTTGTATGATAAACTAAAATTATGGGCTTACCTATAGTAAGCCCAGATCTACCTTGCCAGGTCATGCAAAAGAATTCTATGTTTTTAAAAATAATATTTTATAGGTTTTTATTGGCTTCAGAGAGAGGAAGGGAGAGAGACAGAATCATCAATGATGAGAGAGAATCACTGATCGGCTGCCTCCTATACTCCCCCCCGCTGACCCCCTACTGGGAATCAAGCCCGCAATCTGGTATGTGCCCTGACCAGAATCCAATCGTGAATCCTGGTTCATGGGTCTATGCTCAACCACAGAACAACACTGGCTAGGCAAGAATTCTCTATTTTAATGGCAGTATAAAGATATTGGAGAAGTTTTATCTTTTCACATGTAGCATCACACATTTTATCAACCATTTCTCATGAGACATGGCTTCAGATATGCTACACTTTGCTTAACCTTCTCTGACATGTTCCAATTAGTTTGTGGCCCTGTTAGAAATATAGCATCCAGACTTAATCACATTGTATAATGTTGGCAATGCAAAATCTATTAAGACTATTATTCATCTATTTTATGGGTATTATATTCCTACTAGGGGCCTAGTGCACCAATTCGTGCACCTTGAAAGGAACTGTGGGCTACGAGGAGGCTGTGGTAGGCACAGGAGCAGGTCTCAGCCCATCCTCCTTGCCCCTGCCCGGACCCTCCCACCACAGCCCCCGATACCCTGTCTACTGGCAGCCCTGCTCCCGCCACCGCCACTCCCACGTGCTGACAGCACGGAGTGATTGGGGCTGGTGCCAGCAGCGGTTGTGAGTAGGGCTGGCACTGTCAGTGGGTTCAAGTGGTGGCTGCTGCCCCAATTGCTCCTCAGGAGCAGGGGGAGGTGGAGAAGCCCTCAGGGGCAATCAGGGCTGGCAGCTGCCGCTTACACCCGCTGATGGCGCTGAGTGATTGGGACTGGTGCTGGGCACCAGCAGTGGGTATGAGCAGCAGCTCTGGCGCTGGCTGTGGGTGTGAGCGGGGCCAGCGCCGGCAGCAAGTGTGAGCGCCAGGCAGGACCACAGAGCATGGGAGCAAAGAATTTTCAGTAACCACCAGAGGCTTGCCCTGATGACAGGGATTGGCACCCCACCTGGGTCTGGCACCCCTGCTCACCTGCTCCACCATCCTGCTGCGGCCAAAGCCCATCATGTTCCACGCACGCCTCCTGCTGGTCAGGATATGTCATAGCGACCAGTTGTTCACTTGTTAAGTTCTTCCAGTTGTTCCACCGTTCGATCTATTTGCATATTAGCCTTTTATTATACAGGGTTAGACTGCCTCAGAACTTTATTGGTTTCTTTTGTCAGACTTGTGACACTGTGGCTATTTCTACTCATATATTTGTGAAAGATCCTCAGGTCTTATTCTCATGGATTTTGAAACCAAGTTGAAATTTGTTCAATATTCCCAATTATATTTATTATTGGTATCTTAATTTTTATCTGTTTGTTGATATCACTTTGAATATTGATTCATTCTTATCTTATATTTGATCATCTCTCCCATATTTATTATCCACAATATGAAAAAGTTCTCTGTTTTCTTTTTATCCAAGTCATTGAAATTTTTCAAAAGTTCTTAACTGAATTAAAATTTTCTGTATTTCCAAAGTCTACACCAGGCATTTTATTCCTTTGTGCTTATACAACTAGAAGTTGTGATTGACAGAAGAGACCCATATGTGAGGAACTAAGTGAATAATATAAATTGCAATTTTGATAACCGGAAATCTCAGTTCTGACTGAGGCATTTCTGAACTAGAGTACATACGAGTTGCCTTTTAGACTTCCATTGTGGACCTAATGTGTTACCTGTAATCCTCACAATATTTCACAAATATCATCAAAACCTTTGCAATCAGCATAGTTTTAGATCATAATTTTCACTGAAAATCACAAGACCAACTAGTCTTTTAAATATCACTTTTTAACCATCACTCCAATGGCCCAGGAAGAGCCAGTATTTGTCATTTTCATTATGTATGTATTTGTTTGCTTGTTTATTTATAGCTATAGCCCTATGATATTTCTTACTTACAGCTTAAATCATGGAGGAGATACCTCAGAGCAAAATAAACTCCCATCAGCTTGTGTGCCTCATGTTTACAAAGGCATCGTTGCCTAATTACAGCTGTTACTGGTCCACAAGCCACAGCTCAGAATTATTCAGTATGAGTCAGCAACCGAGGCTTTGATGTAGAGCCCTTAATGCAAGACAATGCAAATGACATTTACTAGCAATTTTTCCCCCCATTAATGAACAGTACTTCAGGGAGTGTAAAGGCAAGAGGCATATAATTTCTGAACTATTTAAATTGCTAATTAGATCTGTACAGGAGGTGTATTCCTAATGCAGACAATTACAACGGCTCCTAAGTGTTTGCCTTACAGTTGCTAATTACTGCAGAAGCCAATTAATTGCTGTTGACTTTTTGTATTCTTTTGCATATCATCAGTTAATATTTACATTTATAATGAAGACAAAATTGGCAAACACTGTGTCATTTTGTAATGAACAATTCCAGTGTCTAAACAATGAACACATTATCCTCCTTTGTGCCTGAAGAGTGCAGCTGATTAGCATATGTTCTGTGCACACTAGAACATTGCTCTTTCTTCTCAAGAGTAAAAACGTCACTTAGGTACAGGACATACAGGTGCAGTGTCTCCAGGGCTCTTGGAATTGGTTCTCGCCATATGCCACATAGCAGAAAACAAAACTGCACCGGTCTATGAAACTACAAGATTGAAATGACTGAGATCTCCCATAGAAGAGAAGTATCAGGAGGATGCCGTGGACAAGTCATCATTCATTTGGCTACTCAATATCTCTACACCTGTTATGAGATCTTCCACTATAGACACCAAAAACGCCAGCTACCACACTTTCTAACATCCTACAAAGCATGATTGGGTATTTCCTAGGCTCCATCAATTAAATGCGCTATGCTATGCTATGCTATGCTACATCTGCTAACAGGATGTAGCAGGGGAAAGAAGCAAGGGACACATGTATTTTTCCTGTTCATGATTGTAAAAAGCAAGGAACACAATGTGTTTTTCTAGTAAGAATGGCAGTGGCACTGCTCATCATACCATGTGCTGTTCAGTGCTCACAGTGGCAACAAAAAATACTACAGCAAATAGCACCTTGGTTGTGCAAATGGAGTGTTTTCTGTTATTTTTCCCCCCTTGGCTTTGCAGCCCTATGGCCAGTTCTCCAACCCTCTTTGTGATTCTGTGAGCAACTCGTTTGTTTAAAAAAGTTGTTTTTCCTGCCTAAATCAGCCAAGTTTTTTTGTTGTTGGCTGCTAAGAACAACAGCAGATATTTTGCAGATTTAACCAGGGGTAAGGAGTACACCCGCGTCCCACAGTCCCACATTTTATGTTTCTTTGACTTTTATAAAATATCTCAGATGCTGTTAAGAACTAAAGAAAATAGAGATGACTCCTTTTCCTAGCTTTGCGGTACCACCAAAAATTAATGAATACAACAAAAATACACAACCACATGTGAACACACACGCCAGCTTTTGCCTTTGTTTTCACCTGCCAAAGGGAGTAAGTTGGAAATAATTCTTTTCCTAACCAGCCTATTTGTCAGAGTGGGTATTGTAGACAGCGGGGGCCTGAAGTGATTTTGTCAACCAGTTTTCCAACAGTGAAAACATAACTTTCATTCGCAACAACCTCTGGGTACTGCAAACAGAAGAGAGGTGGAAAATGACTTCTTGAACAAGCAAAACTTCTTGCTGCCTCTTCCAGAGTAGATATGCTACTCTGTTATCCTCACACTTTATTGTTTCTCCATGTAATACTACAGTAAGGTACTGGAGACAGGGAGGTGGAACACAGAAACAAATAGCACATAAAGTGAGTAATTCAGTTTCCACAAATTGAAAGCCCAAAATAGACACAGATACCAAAAAGATGAGGGCCTCTATGCATTGTTAAAGCCTCTCAAAGAAATGATGTGATAACTGTTTAACAATTCAACCTCCAAAAATATAAAAAGTAAAATGCTCTGATTTGTACCATTTCCATTTCCTGTCTGTAAATACCACCATGGCCAATTTCAACCTGCAAATGGGATTTCACTGAACACAAAGTTAGGAAGAGATATTCAGTAGCACATACACAACATTTTCATCCTCCAGCTATGAAAAATCTTTACATACACAGACATAAATAACCCCAAGAGCATAGACAAGAGTAAAAAATAGTGAATTAATAGTGATGTTTTGAGCACTTCTTTTAATATAAATCACTTAATTATAAGTTGATACGATTTCAATTTTAATAATTAGCTCTCACTATTCTTGAAAATGTTAACAGTTGTCTTTGCAAGAATGTGTGAGCTAGCCCTGGCACACAACTGTAATAAGTCACATATAATTAGCCTTGTTCATTAAAACTAAGTTTTTTCCATTAGAGCAAAAGTTTTAAAATTTACTTTGCCGGATATTCATCAAATCAAATCAACTTGAATGGGTTATGGTCATCTTGATAGTTATTGTTCTCTGGCCTTTGAAAAGTGTTCATAGGAACAATTGTAATACTACTACTACTAATAAATTGTAATCATTACTTACCTTATATGCGGCTATAGAATCAACCACAATAAAGTCATCAAAGGTCCTTATTTTTCAAGGTTTTTCATTGTGCTGGGGAAAAAGAAAGAAAGAAGTATCCATTAGCTTACAATCTCATTTTCATTGAAATTTTTCAAAATCAATAAACATGTACTCATCATTACATTTTAATGATACTAAGACAATATTATCATCCATGCATATACCAGCTATTGAATGACTTTGACCCTGGTTAAAAGTTTCCTAAATGCTCAAACTAATGCAATACGCAGCTTGAGAATTATGCAGGAGTAATAGAGAAAGAAAGAAATCCATAGCCTTTGCTATTAAACTCTATCTAAACATATATCACATGTGTATGTGTGAAAATATATGTGTGCTTATATAAATGTGCATGTGAGCATACATATGGGCATGTTGTTATTTTAACTTTATTTTTCAAGCAAAAATTTGTAATGGATATTTTATCTTAAAATATATTTTTATTAATTTCAGAGAAGAAGAGAGAGGGAAAGAGAGGGAAACATCATTGATCAGCTGCCTTCTACATGCCCTCTACTGGGGATAGACACTGCAACTTGGGCATGTGCCCTGACCAGGAATCCAACCATAGTTAATAGTTTGATGCTCAACCATTGAGCCACACTGCCGAAGCTTAATGCAGATTTTTATGTGTAGCATGCTTAATTATTTTTCAAAGATGCTTATCTATTTTTAAGATCATATATTTGTTATAGCATTATCTACACCTTGTTTATTCCTTGGAAAGTATTTTCATTTCCTAATGTCACCAATGATTAAAAACAACAAAGTCCAGGCATTAACATCGTGCAGAGGCCAAGAAAACGCATGAAATGTTTTAAGAATCTCATCTGTGATACACAGAGTGAACATATGCCATAGAGGAAAGCCTAATGTGTATTAATAGAGTGAAAGTGAGAATGTTTGGCTTCTTACTCAAGCAAAACCAGTCTCAGGAATATTTAGATAGTATTTCGGTTCTTGAAGTTGCCAGAGCATTGCTTATTGTACTTGAACTTCTTCCTTCCTCCACTTCTTTAGGTTTAATTTCATGCATTAATTGCATTGAAAGTTCTCAGAAGTAATAACATTGGCCTCATGTTTTTCTTGTTGCTTCCAGATTGCAAAGCCAGAGCTTCCTAAAAATAATTCCTCCTCTGATGGGGCCACACATGTGTCTCGCCCCTGATGTTCCACTGATGCAAGGACAGTGCGATAAATCAACTTCCCATGTAATTATTACAGGGCCTAGATGTGTAACATCCATCAAACAACTGTTTCTGTTTCCTCTCTGGATGCTCTTTGTGGCCCTTCCCTCTTAGGAATTAAGACAGGCAGTCTTCATAGTGCCTCTGGTTTTTCTTTAGGTGCTCAGCTTCATTCCACACCTGCTCTGGGTTTTCCCCTGTGCCTCTGTCTTGCCTCCATTGATCTCACCCTTCCAACTGTACTAGTATTTGATAAGGCACTCCAGGCCTTTGAGGGAAAAGTTCAATTGTGATCAAACCCGCATTTAATTGTGTCATTAAAATAAAATTGAAAGGAAATACAAGAAAATACTGTTTTGAAAAACATGGAATCTTTAAAAGAAATAAATTACAAGCTTAATTGACTAAAACTAACTCATTGCCATATGCAAACAGGGCAAGCTCCCAGCCACTCTGCAAGTCTTTCTCTGTGGACTCCTCATCCCTCTGCTCAGATTTTCTGAGCACAAAAAGAATGACATAATTTAGGTTGAACTAAAGGTCAGTTGGAGAGTCTCCAGCTGTCTAGTTAACTAAACTGCAAGAAAAAAAGGATTTGGGGCTCCTGCTTAAATTTTAGTTTCTGTATTGTCACTAGCTTATAGTTGTGGGTGTGTGAATTTCTTGATGAGTTTCCTTGGCCTCATCCCCAGTAGAGTGAACCCCCAGACAGCTCATCTGTGCTTTGTTCTCACCCAGCATGCTCTTTGTTTGGAGTATGTGGTGATGGATGCATGTGGCATATAAAAAAAACCTACGAAATCACTCAAACAGAAGGAACAGGAGAGGATTAGAGGAAACCAGCTGGCTAGAATGAAATTGGCAGGGTTCAGCCAACGAAAGTCAACTTGCCAAGATTTAGTCTTCTGTTAGGTCATCTGTTTCCTCCTAACTAAACAACTCTTGGATATTTATAGACATAAATGAATTTTTATTCTCTGCAATAGCCAATAACTTGTCATTTCTGGTATTTGAATGTCAGTCATGGGGAAAAACAAGGACTTGTATATAGAACACTCAAGCATAGTTGCCTTCCAGTGGAAAACAAGGAACAGATATATTATTTTTCTACACTGAATGCCAAACCAAAACAGAATTTGTGGAGACTTTATACAGTTGGCAGATATTATACATATTGCTGGACAGCTGTACATTATTTATAAGACTTTCCAAAGTTTAAGTATTTTTTTAAGGTGTACATTTCCAGCCCTCTAACTTCAGGCTTCTGAATACCTATATGTTATAATAGTCTATAATCACTTCAGGTGACAGGTACTTTCTCACATAATTTCAACCCAGGTCTGAATCCCACGAAGAACAACAAAAATAAACTTATTGTTTAAAGTTCAATTCATATTCCACTTGCTGAGCCAGTTAGCTTGTCTTTTATTTGCTTATTTTTCATACAGCACATCTCGAACTCATTTTTGCATGATTTTCATAGCAAGTTGCCTTGTGATCACATTTTTTTTTCAAATTAAAGTCAAGATGACTCAGAGCTGTCTGTCACCTAGAACTAATTTTTGTTTTGTATGAGGAGGCTGAGAAAACAGTGTGAGAAGTGTGTGTGTGTGTGTGTGTGTGTGTGTGTATGGCAATGATTGTTTATAGACATCTATAAAAGTACACGAGTTTACAGAACACTTTTGACTTTTATAAATTTAACTGCCATTTTTCTGTCTACTTTTCAGTGATTCAAAAGGTCTATGATTTATAGCAATTGGTGTTTTGCTGGACCATGAGTTTAAGTCACATGTGTTACAAGTGTGATGAGTAGGAATAACCAGATTAATGGTTGCATCTAACGGCTCAAACCTGTGTATCAGTGGAATCTTTATGTTTTTTCCATGTCATGGGGTAGACAGTAACTTTTGTCAAAATTTTTTCCTTAAAATACAGTTATTATGTAAAAAATAAAGAAGCCCATAAAAGCTGAAAATGTTGCTAGCTTTTGGTGTGAAAATATGCATAGGAAATATGCGATTATAAGGAAAAAGCATGCTTCAGACATTACTAATAGCTCATAAAACATTTTCTGACAAGGTTTTTAGAACGCTGAGCTACATAAAAGTTTTTATTACACCCCTCTCAAGTTCTAGATCAGGGGTTATACACTCTTAACATCTCTAGGGACCAGGAAAGTAATATCAATGAGCAAAGGGAACTAGGTTTAATAAATATTCTAAGAGGAAAGAAGCTGTGGAAAACTTGTGAGTACATGCCATGTTTAAAAGGGCAAGAGGTATTTGGATACAGTCAACTAATCATGGAGAACAGAGGATAGTGTTGGTTGATCTTCAGTTTTTTTAGGAAAAGCCAAAAATACAGATTCATATGTGACATTTTCTTATTTGGTGCCATGTGGACCAAAACAAACAAACAAAAACAAAACCAAGAACCCACGGTACCTATCTATGTTACAGCTTCTGGCCTAGGGTCTGCACAAACATGCATGTATGCCTAAAACAAAAATAATGAAGGTGTTTACAAATCTCTCAACCATGAACCGAGGGGCCATTAAAGGAAGTCTGTCCCTGTCAGACTACCTGCTGCCAGATCAACATCACCACCATCATCTCTGGTTTCTTCTGGAATTTCCAGAATATCCTCCATGGAAGAGTTTGCCAATAAGAGTCACTTGTACAAAAGCTTGGAAGACAAACGGGAATAAGAGGCCATTATTCTCCTGAAACAGTTCTGTCCAGATGTGTGAGAAGACATGATTCAAAGGGGCTTCTTGGTAAGTTCTTGACAACTGCCTTTTTGCTACCTCAGACTGAAAGAGTTGGTAGGAATTTCCCAGAAATTCTTTTTTTTAATATATTGTTTTATTTATTTCAAAGAGAAGGGGAGAGGGAGAGAGAGAAACATCAATGATGAGAGAGAATCATTGATTGGCTGCCTCCTACATGCTCCCTACTGGGAATCGAGCCTACAACCCAGGCATATGGCCTTGACCAGAATTGAACCTAAGACCCTTCAGTCCATAGGCCGATGCTCTATCCACTGAGTCAAACAAGCTAGGACCCAGAAATTCTTGAGAAATATGGCAGCTTCCTGGGGAACCCTTGAGAACCACATAATCTTGTGCTTCAGGTTCAGGAAAGATGACCTCCAGGAGGGAGCAGAACCCAAGGTCCTACAGGCCGTAGGCAGGATGTTAGGTTTTGTTCTGAGGAGAGGGAAAGTTGTGAAAGAGTTCTGTGCAGAGGGATAATGTGATCTGATATTCAGGTTTCACATGATCACTTTGGGAATTAATGTGGCGGTTTGAGTGGGAGCTTAAGAGTAGAAATTTATGAATTAAAACTAAAATTTCCTGCCTTCCCTGTGTCAGGGTACTAAGGGTCTCAACCTCTCGATTTTATCTACAAAACAGGAAGAGTATTAATACTTATCTTAAAAAGTGTGCCAAGAGAATCAGTGAGTTAACATATGCAGAGTACTTAGAGCCTGGCCTGGTATGTGTTAGCCAGCAGGGGTAGTTACACTAGCAGTAACAGCAGCAGTAGCAGCAGGAGAGCCACCCCAATCCCTTGCTAGATAATAACTCCCATGAACTATTCAGTCCTTATTTTTCAAATGCACATTATTTTGCTGATTTGCTATGTAAATATGTTATATGCAAATACTATTCCATTTTATATAAAGAACTTGAGCATCCGCGGATTTTGATATCTGAGAGGTATCCCGGAAGCTATCCCTGATGGCTGTAATCATACTCTGGTACAGAATAAACGTGCTATAAGATTTCTGAGGAATAGAAAAACATTGATGATGCTAGTGAAAAGTAATTATTTCATGTAAGAGTTGAGAGATTTAAAACTGTAAATGCTAGAGGATGAGAAGGGCATGTAAAATTGTGGGAGTTGCAGGTAATAAAGTAAGAAAATAACAAGAAGCATATTAGGCAAGTTGTAGGAAGTAAGGACAGATAATAGATAAGTCACATGGATCCAAACTATTAACCAATGGAAAAGCTATGTTAAAATAGAGGCAGCTAAATCAAGCAAGCTGTTCCATATGGTGTCCTCTGGAAGGTACTTCTTTTCCTGTCTTGAGGATGCTTCTCCTTTTCCTGATGATTTATCCTGGCCATTGTATCTGTGCACAATTCTTGGGTTTCAACTGAGAGAGTAGTGGCCCAGGCTGACCCTCTATTGATTGCTGTCCTCCTGGCCTCAGGGGAGCCACTTGTCACCTCATAGTGACTTTGATGTCTACTACTGCAGACTAAAAAAATTTCTTAGCTGTTGCAAAACATTTTTCTAGTGATTTAAGGATCTAGCAGTCCACCAACTCACTGTTGTAATGAGCTGTGGGGCTTTTCCCTTGGATTTTGCAGGACGTGCCCTTGAATTATTTATAACAGAGCAGCCACCTGCTTGCAACAATTTTCCATTTTGCCTTGTGCTTAACTGGCCTTGTCAACTGGCGTTGCAGGTACAGTGGCACTCCGTACTTCACCCTTCAGCCCTCTATTAGAACATGCTGACCGTGAGCTGCCACACACCTTAAAAGTTCTTTTCCACTAAAGTCATGGCTTTTTCTAAATAGAGAGCCTCATAACTTCATTATGAAGAGCTGTGCCAGTTCAATTGTTCAACTAGGGGCTGTCAAATCCAGTCCCGCTGCTTTTTTTTTTTATGGAAGACATAAATTAATGAATATTTATGCCTGTGTTGACAAAAAAGCAATTTGGGTGGTGGGAAGGGGAAACCAACCCACCTACATTCAAAAGCATAGCTCTGCACTGGCAAACAAGCAATGCCTTCACTTTTTTCTTTCTCTACTTTAACAAAAAGAAACATTACATGTTTGAGTAGACAATAATAGGTACCATTAGAATTCAGAAAATTGAAAACCTAGACTGCAGTATATATAAAAAACAAGACAGTCCCAGGGGAATCCGTAATGGCTTCCCCACGTTTTAGGGGAATACTTCCGTTTTTTATTCACCTCGCAGTGTTCGCAAACAAGAGCAAAGAACAAAAGCTGTGATTTATATTTATGGACAGATATACAGGCACCCCTGACCTCCTGCTGCCTCCCTCGCCCTCCGTACCAGAAGCAATTTATGGGGGCTGGTCTAAATAAACGTTAAGGAGGCCAGACCACAAACTAACAGCCAGGAAAATCAATGGTCTCCAGAAACCAGCAAGTAGGATCAATAAAAGAGATTAGGCATCCCAAGCTAGTGTGAGGCAGTTACAGGTAAATGTGGCTGGATCTTCATCTTGACAGGGTTCTCAGCAATAGGATAAAAACTCATATAAACAGAAGCACACAGAGAGTAGCCAATGGAGCCCCCTCCTGTATTGAAGAGATTGACAGATGACCCCAGAATGAAAGGGATTTATAGAGAGGCCATTGGGAATTTTCAATTGTTTTTCCAGCATCATTCCACACACCTGGGCAGCTGTCCACAGGAAGGCGTGCAGATGTGTGTTCTGAACATCTCTCTGTTTTTGCTTCTTATTATTTAGCTCTCTCTAGATTTATTTATTACTCCTCCTGGATGTAGACCAGTACATCCTTGCCTTCCCTGTCACCCTACAAACATAGCACATACCTCTCCCCACTCCCTCTCTCATGCAAACACACATACACGTGCACTCACTTTCCATTTTCAACATTGCTTCATTAACATTATTTATACTCAAATGCACAGTATGTACAGAGACTGTTATGAAACAAACTTAACTATAAAGAAAAATTATCCACTCATAACTTAAAACATTGGACTGTTAATTTGCAAATTTGAACTGACAACAGAAGAATAAAGGATAATTACATTATTGAGTTTACATGTTTATGTCAAAAGCTTATCAACAAAAGGATGAAGGATAATTATGTCCTTGAAAAGCAGAGGCACTGTAAAAGGAAGGACCTAAGCAAAATAGCCTTTGCCTGTTTATAGAACCAGCCAGTTAGAACTTGAAAAGTCAAAATTAGTTTCGTAGGAATGATTGCTTTAAAAACAATATTGCTTTACTTTTCTCCAAAATTCCATTTTAAAAGTGGGGATAGGCTTCTGTCTGACAAGGAGATGATGAAAAAATAGATGAGGATGAGGACATGAAAAAATGAAGTTCAATTTTGTTGAACACTAAAAGATACTTGAAATTTTAATTGAATTTTAATCTAGGGGAAGGATAGATGTGAGACTAATTCTCTTGGGGAAAATACCACACTGTTTTGAAGCACCTCCCACCTCTTGAGTGTGGACTGACCTGGTGACTTGCTTTGACCAATAAGTTGTAATGGAAGTTGCCACTGTGAGTTCAGAGACTAGGTTTTACAAAGTCTTTTATTCTCGTGATGTTCCTAATGACCTGATATGAACAAATGCAGGCTAGCCTGTTGAATGCTCAGAGCTATGTGGCTCAGTAGCCTCCATTACCTTTGCAAAAGACCATCATGTACATGAGTGAGACAAGCCTAGGTCATCTAGCTGCCTGCTGACCCCCAGCTGACCACATACAGGAGTGAGCCCAGCCAAGAGCAGCCCAGCCAGCTCAGACCAGAACTGCTCAGTCAACTCACAAAATTGTTATTAAATGAACTGCTACTGTTTTAAGTCACTGTGTTTCAGAATAGTTTCTTATGAATCAAAAGCTAACTGAGTCATCAATGAAGTAAATGATGACTATGCCATAGTCCTAAGAATGGTGGAGGGGTGGTCTTAACTGTGTTGGCATTTTCTGGGTGATCAGAAGTTGTGATAGAATGTTTTTTGAGGTATCATTTTTTTTCCTGTTCTTCTAATTTAAGCAGGGCAGGGTAGAGATAAAAAAAAAAAAACATGGGTTCACTCTCTTTCTTCCTGCCTTCTTGCCAGTTTCCCATTGGCTAAACACAACAGAAAGGCAAAGGACAAAACAAAGCACATTGGTGATATTTTCTGTAGAGTTCATATTTCAGGTACAGGGCAGAACAGAGAAGCATGAGAAAGGATTCTGAGGTGGTAGTGGGGGGAGGTGTAGGCACATGGAGAATGCCTAACACACTTGATATATGAGGACATGACTCTTTGGTCCTAAACTTCTTTCTAGATGATGCTCTTTCCCTCCTTTTATGAAACACTGTCAGTTTTCCTTCCTAAGACACCCAAGAAGCTCATCTATTGGTATGGCCATGTTGTTCTCAGTGCCTGATAGGCCTGTCTCTTTTAATCTTCATTGTAAACTTTTATTCACTTGTCAAGGCCAATTTAGTTGCTGTGAGTGCTTTCTCATTGTTCTTAGCAAAATAAATGACTTAACCTTTCTTTCTCTTCCATGACATTGATACTTCCATTCACAACATAGTTTCTTATAAGTAACAAATTAGTTTTCTTCCTTTTCCCACACAAAGTAGGAACCATGTTCTGTTTCACTGTGTGTGTTTTAATACCTAGTAAGTGTTCTATAAATATCTAATGATTGTGATATAGTTTGAAGTTATAATGGCAATAATATTGCTTCTGTTTGTGAACAAAATGCTGTTGAGAGGAAGAGAGGCAAAAAGAGAGATAAGGAATGAGGAATACTTTTTTTTATGAGGCTATGATAGATTTTATTTTTATTTTCAACTATCCACACTCTGATCCTGTAAGAGGATTTTATGCCCTGATTGTTGCCATCTGATGTACAGAGTCTTTCAGTGAAAGTGATACTCTTCCCACCTCACTGACATCACCTTGGAGACCCACATGACTGGCTCTGGCCAGTGAAATATGAGCAGAAGTTCAGTTGGCCAGTGGAGAGAACAGTGTGACCAGGTTGAGGTTGATTTTTCAGCTTAGATCCACAAATGAAGAAAACACACCTTGAAGGACCACAGCTGATCCATGAAGTACATGTATTGTGAATGAGGAATAGCCTTTTGTTGTTACAAGCCAGCGGTTGGCAAACTGCGGCTTGCGAGCCACATGCAGCTCTTTGGCCCCTTGAGTGTGGCTCTTCCACAAAATACCACGGCCTGGGTGAGTCTATTTTGAAGAAGTGGCGTTAGAAGAAGTTTACGTTCAAAAACTTTGGCTCTCAAAAGAAATTTCTATCGTATTGTTGATATTTGGCTCTGTTGACTAATGAGTTTGCCGACCACTGTTATAAGCCATTGAGTATTAGGCGGTGTTACCACTACCTTACCTAATAATATCTGAGTATTGCGCAGGCATTTGAATGGTACTGTGAAGACAACATATTAATAAATGTATAGCAAGTTACAGTGTATTTTTGTAAAGTTCCTCCTTTCTAAATAGTGTCCCCTTCTTACACTATAGCCTATGGTAGACAGTTAAAAAAGATCACAGATCTGTTGGCTGTCTTTTGAGAGCCAAAAAACTTGGGGAGATGCTCCTAAAAATTCCTAGAGTTGTAAAGAAGTGTTTACAACTCCCTGTGAACACCAGGAAGCCTAAAGCATTCTAAATTCTCATTGGCAACATTTCAAAAACGTTGCCATTTCACAATGAACAAAAACAAGGTGAAGATTTCAGTTTTCCCTAAAAAGAAGCATTTTTACGTGATAAATGTTTTAAATTTTAGTGACAAGTGAATATAAAATAAGTGGTGATAAGAGAAAATTATGAAAAGGCTGTGAAGAGACCAGGCACAGAACATTGCAAGAAAAGGGGGGCTCCAATCAGCTCTGAGTGCCTATCAGTTCCTGTACCCAACAATTTCAATGTTGGGTAGGTCACTGGTAAAAAGTTACCTGGTAACCATGGAATCAGATCAAAGCAACACTCAAGATACCAGCTGGATGTCACAGTTCCTCTCAGTTCAGGAACTGAAAAATGGAAGAGATGCATAGGACAAGGTATGGGGAAAGGGTATGGAGCATCCATGCCCTCTCCCAGTGACTACTTTACACAAATCTCCAGATGTTCACCAACGTGGAATCTCTCTGAACCCCCTCCTTTTGGGTTTATATGGAGGCTTTGTTACATAAGAATTATTGATTTAATCATTGACCATTGATAACTGAACTCGATTTTTAGCTCCTCTCCCTTCCCTGGAGGTAGAGGTGTGGGGTGGGACTGAACTTTCTAACCTTCTAATCACCTGGTTGGCTCTCCTGGCAACCAGCCCCCATCCTTAGGTGTTTCCAAAAGTTACCTGGTAACAATGGAATCAGATCAAACTGGTCTTATCATGTTTCTGACAACATACTGAGTAATTTTCCAGAGACAACAGGCCATAACCCCAAGCTATACAACATAGGCATGTACAAGGAGAGAATTCAGACCTCCAGTTACACCCAGAACCAAATTCCCACTCCTTCCCACCATGGAGCCCAAAGATCCAGACATGACCAGAACTTGAACACCAGACCCTCTCCAAAGAGAAGCACTGTCTAGAGAAAGCAGGTGCTGAAACCTCTTACCATACCTTACCAGAAATGTCCAAGTGCCAAGCTCTCCTATCAAAACCTGTCCTGTTGTCCTGGCCAAGTGGCTCAGTTGGTTGGAGCATCATCCTCTACAGCAAAAGGTTGTGGGTTTGATTCCCAGTCAGGGCAAATACCTAGGTTGGGGGTTTGATGCCCGGGACAACTGAAGAGCTGAAGAGGCAACCAATTTAGATCTCTCTCTCTCTCTCTCTCTCTCTCTCTCTCTCTCTCTCTCTCCCCTCCCATCCCTTTCTCTCTCTAAGATAAAAAACAAATACACAAAAATTGCCCTACCAGAATTTCTACCTACCAGTCTGCTCTCCCTAATTCCTTAAAACTCACCCCAATCTCTCGAATGGGAGATAGATTTGAGCCCTGCCTTCCTGCCCGTTGACTTCACAATAAAGCCCTCCCCCTCAAAAAAAATATTAGCTTCTATGTGGACTGGGCAATGAGCCCTAGCTCAGTAACAACCTTGTTAACATAAATCCAGTTTTGTGGAAGGGGGCTTGTTATAAATAACAAGACATCCATTTCACCTTTATGGCTCTGAGGAGATTTCAGGAACTGAGGACAAGAAACCAAATATTATGACAAAAGATGATCCCAGTGTTGTTATCACTCAGGAATCGCTAGGGGTTTGGGGAGCCTTGGGCCAGAAACCAAGGACAATGACCAAAGACATATTTTTCTATAAACCACAATATCCCAGTGCCCTAGTCTAATTTACGCAAATCCACAAAAAGTCTGAACTTCAAATACAGAAGTAAAAAAGGAACTGGGGTGGCCTAAATTTTTTCATACGTATCAATAGCCGCACCCTCTAGTTAGCATTGGGGCATCAATTCCAACAAGAAGAAAAGGCTTTTGTCCAAATGGGAGGGAAGTCAGAAAGGGGGGTTTACTATGAAAACCAGATACTGGCTTCTATCTACTTCTTCAATATGCTTGATATTGGCAAAGAAATGGAAATGTCTTTCCATCGTTAAAAAGAGTAACCTGACAATATTCCTGCATGTCTCATAGAAACTTGTCAAAATATGAGATCATAGGACACTGGGTGCATCCAATCTGTCATATTAATGAAAATTCCCCAAAGCCTGAACATTCACTTTTTTTTCTGTGCTTCCAACAAGAAAATCATTTGAAAGAGAAGAGATGGGAGCCCTAGCTGGCTTGGCTCAGTGGACAGAGCATCAGCCTGCGGACTGCAGGGTCCCAGGTTCGATTCCAGTTGAGGGCATGTACCTTGGTTGTGGGCACATCCCCAATGGGGCATGTGCAGGAGGCAACTGATCAATGTTTCTCTCTCATCGATGTTTCTAACTCTCTATCCCTCTCCCTTCCTCTCTGTAAAAAATCAATAAAATATATTTTTTTAAAAAAGAAAGAAAGAGAAGAGATGGGAACACAAATGCTCTCAAAGGGTTCTACCATCTATAATAATAAAAGCATAATATTCTAATTAGAATGGATATCCTTCTGGATGTCCTTCTGGATGACCTTCTGGGGGCTTCGAGGAAAGCCCAGGTCCTGGGTGCCCGAGGGAAGCCGGTGCCAGCAGCCAGGGGAAGGCCTACCCTTGCATGAATTTCGTGCATTGAGTCTCTAGTTTCATTAGAATGGTTCAAACTAATTTTCTCTCAAACCATCCCCATAAATGAATTTGTAGCCTATAATATAAGAACCCCTGGGTTCTTAATGCCTTTATTTCCTATTTTAAAGAATAAGAGGACAACAAATACCCCTTTATTTTGGAGTCCATGCCAGGAATGTGTTAGAGACTCTTTGGAATAGTTGAACTATCTGCTCTCCTCTGATTCTCCCTCAATAACCAAAATGAAACGTGAACACCATGCCAGACATAAAGATACCTGCAACACCATTATGAAAAGATTCAAGTTCTTTGTCTCTCTTTACTTACTGTGCTTGGTGGTGCACACAGGATTTCAAGGAACCCTATGCGGCTTATACTGTCTCAGGCCAACTCATTTCCCATCCCACAGGCCAGTTGTACCTAACCCTGAGGTCCTGCTCACACTGAAACAAAAGATACAGATAGCTAAATCCTCTGATTTTTAATTTTTCTTATGAGATATGTATATGTAGCCTGGACAAGTGAATATTATCATATAGCCATGCTCTTGGAGCTTTAAGGAATTTGTGCTGACTTTGAAGGAGATCAGTCAGCAAACTTTGTCTTGGTTTTCTTGGCAAGCCAATTTTTATGGATGATCTCAGCCCATTTGGCTGAAGATAAAATCATTATTGAGGAAATCATTAAGTGTTTCTTTTAGAAACACTGGCTATTATTTTCATTCCAATTGTTCCCTTATTCAGAGATCCTATTGAAATTAAATAAAGATATAATTGGCAGAAAGATGATTGTGTTCTTAACACAAGGAAAGTACACTATACCCAGTCAGAAAATCATTTCTGATATCTGCCCTTTACTTGGTTTTGTGAGCTTGGATAAGTCACTTAACTTCTAAACCTCTTTCCTTGGATTATGAAGATGTTAATATCTGTCTCACTTGCCCATAAAATACATGTGAATCTCAAAATAAAGATCCCATAAAAGATGCTTTACAATGTAAATGGTTATCTATATATATAAAAGGCTAAGTGACCATCACATTCAAAAAGACCGAACAGGCTGTGTGGGGCGACCAGGCTGGCAGGGGACTTAGTGAGGGGCGACCAAATGACTGAGCAAAAAACAGGCTGTGTGGAGTGACCAGACCCGCAGGGGGAGCAGTTGGGGGCAACCAGGCCAGCAGGGGGGTTAGTGAAGGGCGACTAAACAACCAAACAGCAGGCTTTGTGGGACCCCCAGGCCCCCAGGGGGAGCAGTTGGAGGTGACCAGACCGGCATGGGGGGGCAGTGAGGGGTGACCAAACAACTGAGAAGCAGGCTGCGTGGGACGACCAGGCTGTCAGGGGGTTAGTGAGGGGTGACCAAATGACTGAGCAGCAGGCTACATGGGGCTACAAGGCCTGCAGGGGGGCAGTTGGGGGTGACCAAGCCAGTGGGGGTAGGGGGCAGTTGGGGGTGACTACACCAGCAGGGGGGGCAGTTGGGGATGACCAGGCCAGCAGGGGGGGCAGTTAGGGGTGATCAGGCAGGTAGGCAGGTAAGCAGTTAGGAGCCAGTGGTCCTGGATTGTGAGAGGGGTGCCTGAGGGGTCCTGATTGGAGAGGGTGCAGGCTGGGCTGAGGGAATCCCTGCCCTGTGCACAAATTTAATGCACCAGGCCTCTAGTATTGTATAAAATACGAGTAATGCAATATTTATTCATCTAGTTCATTTAACAAACAGCAGATAATTATTATATTAGAAACAAAGATGACTAGGATAAGGCTCTTGTAAATGTGGGCTCACATTCTAATGTAAGAAACAGATAAATAAGCAAAATTATTTGGGAAAAGTAGAGGAGATGGAGATCACCAGTCACTACCACTGCCTCCCACAGTAAATATGTAGTTAAGAGCTAATACTATTTCTGGCCTCATGTCAAGCGTTTTACATCCATTACCACATTTAAGCCTCATAATCCTCTATTGTCGATTTTAACGAGGAAGCTATTAATTTTTTTTTAAATTAAGGCATTGGCCCTAGTTGATTTTGCACATTGGATAGGGTGTCAGCCTGTGGACTAAAAGGTCCTGGGTTTGATTCCCAGTCAAGGGCACATACCTCAGTTGCAGGCTCCATCCCAGGGCCCCCCCCATGGGAGGCAACCAATCAATGTGTCTCTCCCACATCCATGTTTCTTTCTGTCTCTCCTTCTCTCTTCTACTCTCTTTAAAAATCAATGAGAAAATACCCTCTATTGAGGATTGACAACAAACAAACAAACAAACAAAAAACTTAAGGCATTTAGTGAGAACTAAAGCTTCTGACTTAAATACCATAGTAGGTAGAGGTTTTATAGGTGAGTTTATTTGTAAACATTTCAGGTCCTGGTACATCATCCAGTTGGTAATTTAAAGCAGGACATTTAGAAATAGGTCTGGAACATTAATCTGAGGCGCAGGTTTGAACACCACCAGTGGTTACCAAAACTCTGGGGATTTGTCTCCACAGGAGATTTTGAGCAGAAAGGAAGACAAATAAAAAGCCACATCTGGCTTGGCTCAGTGGATAGAGTGTTGACCTGCGGACTGAAGGGTCGTGGGTTCAATTTGGGTCAGGGCATATGCCTGGGTTGTGGGCTCAATCCCCAGTAGAGGGTGTGCAGGAGGCAGCTGATCAATGATTCTCTCTCATCACTGATGTTTCTCTCTCTTTCCCTCTCCCTTCCTTTCTGAAATCAATAAAAAAATATATATTTTAAAGTTACATCTGGGGTGTCCATTTTCCCAAGAAGAACCCAGGTTCCAAGAATCTGATTTCCTGGGCTTATTAGGAATCGAGTTTCTGCCTTAGAAAGGCTATAAGTTAGAGAGAAAAGTTGCCATATATTTTCTTTTAAGTTCTCATCATCAGCTCATCCCTAGAAGAGGAAGCAGAAATTCCACTGCAAATCATCAGCTACTGGGAAGGAGAGAATCCCAGCACTTCATGACATCTGAGCACTCTTTTCTGACTAAGGATTGATTTTAATGATCAATAAGAAACTTTATTTTGGAGAAATTACATAGTTTACATTGTCTTAATTTTCTTTTACATATTTATCTTTAATAATTTTATCCTTTTGTATTTAGCAGGAATTATCTATTCCACATTGCTATTACTTAAAAAGAAAACCTGCTTACAGTGATAGTAATTTTAGTCCTTGGATGTAAGACTCCAATATTGATACCTATGGACCTACCAACACCTATATGCTGGTGTGCAAATAATGGAAATACCAGGCAGGGCACCCAAGCTCAGATCTCTAAGCAGGATAACTTTGTGACTTCACTGTTTTAAGAGTACCAGAAGCTACTATTAAAATAATATGGGGAACAATAGAAAATTGGTATGCATATCTAGCAACACAAGTGGGTGACGATAGTAGGACCCGCAAAACACAATCACAACTAGCCAGAAAAATAACATTAGCTAGCTTATAATTTTTAAGAAGTATTTATGAATCTGAGTTAACCAGCTAAGATATTTACTCACAATCCTATAAAATAAAAGGCTAATATGCAAATTGGCCGAATGGCAGAACAACCAGAACAACTGAACAACCGGTTGCTATGATGTGCGCTGACCACAAGGGGGCGTGTGCAGAACATGGTGGGTGTTGGCCACGGTGGAATGGTGGAGCAGGTGAGCAGGGGCACCAGACCAAGGCAGGGTGTTGGTTTCTGTCAGTAGGGAGAGCCTCTGGTGGCTACTGAAAATTCTTTGCTCCTGTGCTCTCTGGTCCCACCCGGCACTTGCACCTGCTGTCAGCGCTGGCCCCGTTTGCAACCGCTGCCAGCGTCGGAGCTGCTGCTTGCACCCACTGCCAGTGTTGGCCCCACTAGCACCCACAGCCAACACCAAAGCCTTCACTGGCACCTGCTGCCAGTGCCCAGCGCTGGTCCCGATCACTCAGCCCTAACAGCAGGTGTGAGCAGTGGCTGCCAGCCCTGATCACCCCTGAGGGCTTCTCCACCTCCCCCTGCTTCTGAGGGGCAATCAGGGCAGCAGCGGCTGCTCGCAGCTGCTGACAGAATTGGACCCGTTCAAACCCACTACTGGCACCAGGCCCAATTGCTCTGTGCCATCAGCGGTGCGGGAGGGACCAGTGCCATCAGCATGTGGGAGTGGCGGCAGCGGGAGTGGGGCTGCCAGCAGACAGGGGACCAAAGGCCATGGGGGAGTGGCCAGGCGGGGACACAGAGGATGGGCTGAGACCCGCCCCTGTGCCTACAGCAGCCTTGCGCCCCACAGTTCCTTTCAAGGTGCACAAATTCATACACTGGGCCGCTAGGAGTGAAATAACTGTCTATATCTCCCGAAGAGGTGGAAATCAGTATTACTTAGATGAGTTTCAGAAATTCTAATATCCAAAATAATGTTCTTTGTTTTACTTTTTTGATCCTCACCCAAAGACATTTTTCCATTGATTTTTAGAGAGAGTGGAAGGGAGGGGGAGAGACAGAGAGAGAGAAACATGTGAGAGAGGCACATGGATTGGTTGCCTCTGGCTTCTCCGACTAGGGAGAGGGATCAAGAGCCAAACTGGCTAGGGCTGAAATAGTCTCCTTTTAAAAGTTACTTTGTGGTCTTGTTTATAGTTAAATGTCATGTGCTGTAGGCCTTGTTTTTACCTGTTTTATTGATTATGTACTATTAATTTATTATGTAGTCATTCAAAAATCATCAAATCATCTTAAAACAGAAAAATGATCTTTTTACCTCTTTATTATATTTTATTTTTTATATTTAAATATCAGTAAATGAAATGAGATATTATAAGTTCAATCTATTTAGATGATCAATTCTGGACCAGAAGTGGGTTTCCCATGAAAAACAATACAGATTAAATTGTTCAGAAATAAGTACTACATAAATGGGTCACATCAAGTCCTGTTCTTAATTGTGAATGAAATTTGACATTTGCACATTTATTAAATTCAATAAGAAATGCATATTACTGGACAAAAACTAACTCATTCATAAATAATCACTCACAAAAACAGTTAAAATCTTAAAATTTCAAAAAGCATAGATAAGCCATTTACCACTTCTTCTTTTTTTTTTTTTTAACAGTTAGCATAGAAAATAGTGAGGCAAAATGACAGTTTTCCATCTGTGATATTTGAGGTGTGAAGGAAATGTGTTGTCCTTTTTTCTAACTTATGTAAAATAGATTTGGGGTTGGTTTCCAAGTGAAGGAAATATTTTTACACAGCTGCAATGTGAGGATATTTCTAGAATGGACAGGGAAATGTGAGGATATTTCTAGAATGGATAGAGCACTTTTAAAGGGCTTGAAGTTGAGAGTATAAAATCCCCACAATAGGCATTTTGTAGAGCAATCACAATTTTTCCATGGTACTTTTATATTCATTATCTCAATTGAGCTTCACAAAATCCCAAGAAGAGAAAAAGGTAACATCTCCACCTGTAAATTTTATTTTAGTTTTTAAAATAAAATTATCTTTATTTTTGGCTTATTGTGGGGAATTTTTGAATATTTACAAAAGTAATTTAAATAAAGTAAAATTTCTTGAATACACAATCAAAATTCTTCCACTGTGAATATTTTCATGTATAGAACTGAAGAGTTTTTCTATTAATTTTCAAAACACACATGGATTATACTATTTATGGTGACTTGTAAGATGCTTTTAAAATATACCATTAGCATATTTCTGTCAACTAGTTAGATATCTATATCATGATTGCTAAATGGATGTTCATTTCATCCTAAAATATAATCAGTGTTTAAATACAGTTTTATTTTTAAATATACTGTTTTAAAAGATTGAACTTGCTAGTCAACCAACCAGAGTGAGGAGATATGAGTACTCCTTTATTATTACTATTTAAAACAAATGATGTGTGTTAAATATTTTTAAAATATTACCAGGTGTATAGTATTGAATTCAGTATAAATTCAAAATCAGTTCTTCACAACAAAACAATAAATTGGAGGCTAAGAAATTACAGGTTGAATCTCTGAATATAGACAACTTTGCACCAAAAGTGAATGGAAGGATAATATTTGTCTGGGAAATAAAGTGCATTTAGTTATTTTTGCCTAACACAATCTTCTTCACATTTTCTCATTATAAACAAGAATTACTTTGGTTTGCCAGAATCTGCCTCTTAATTGATAAAGGTAATTAGATTATTTTGAAATCTACTGCAACTCAGCTTGATTACTTTGCTACCTTTGGATTTCTGAAGAATACATCAGCCTTAGGCAGATGACTTTTAAAAAAATCCAAATTGGAAGTTAATACTGATTTAAAAAGATCTTAAAAATGTTTTACTTATCTTTCTGTTTTTGTCTGAAGGTTTCAAAATGTTCTATAGACACTAGCTCATTAATTCTTAGAGGATCCCTGAGCAGCAATTGTAGTGGAGGTTTCCCTGCAACTACCCCCCTTCCCATGAAATGGAGGCCCTACAAGGTCCCATGAATTGTCCAAGGTTATAGACTGAAGCTAAGCCTAGAATCCAGGTCCCAAGGCTCCCTTTCCACATGGCGTTTTCCCTCTGCAATAAATAACATTGCTATTCTGAAGGCTGACTCTTCCATCATGTTTTATGCAGCAGAATTCAAATTAGTGTGAGTTGCTCAATGCTATACTTATTTTAGACAGAGGCTCTGTATGCTTATGAAACACATGAAATGCTGCACTCTCAATCATTTGTTTTGCCCTCTTAATGATCTTTGGGGATTGTGCTGTGATTGGTATGACTGTGGAGATGGGTATTTATCATTAAGGAGACTGAAGTGGCAAATCAGCTCATTCACAATTCCATCATCCACTGCACAGAGACATGGGCAGAAGTTTTGATAAGATAAATGAAAGGTTCCTCAGAGGTGATTTGTCAGAAAAATCACAGATTAAATGGTGTAGATTCTTCTAAATCAGGTAAAGACAAATTCTGAAAACAGTGCAGTTGGAAAAACAAAAGAGGGTTTTCTTCCTTGAGTTTAGTTCTCTCCCATTCATCTTAAAATCAGCTAGAAAGTTAACTTTTTATTCTAATAGTGGACTTCCCACCGCTTTTCCCCAGCATGAAGTCATAATCCTCTGTTTGTAGCATCATAATCATTTCCATAGCAACTAATGGTGTGATATCAGAACTCAAGACTGAAGCTTCAAGAGAGGAAGAAACTATAGGGGCAAATGATATCTTAAAAGCAGAGATATTTTCAAGCAGATGTTCCTAAAAGAAAAGAAATGAATGGAAAGATTTTCCACATTAAGGGAAAACCATAATTAGACCGTAGGTGATTATTAAGTAATCATTCAGCTAATGATCTCTTTTCTAAAATAAAAAATAAAAACTGAAAAAGAGAGAAAGATATCAATGAGAGGATATTTTATGAATGAATCTATTATTTTAAATACACACTTCCTAAATATGGATAAGAATGCTCAGTGTTTTATTCACACTGAAGAGAAAATTGTCAGGCACTGTTGAATCCATTGGGAAATTTGGATTGTACCTTTTCACTGAAGTTTTCATGATTAGTGATATAAGTAGTTTAACACTAATGATCAGAGTAGAGATTAAATCACACGTGTTTATCATGAGCTCATACCCTTGCCACATAAAACATAATTTATGTGCTTCAGATTCGCTTGATCTCTTCTTATATTGGTGGACATACACGTACCTGGTACAGCACCAAGAAATGGTCTATAAAAACGAAAAATGCGTTTTCTCATATATTGCTGTGGTGGAGATAAGATAGGAAAAAAGAGATGGGTGGCAGGCAGCTTCTAAGTTGGCCACCAATGAGCCTGGTTTCCTGGTATTCACAGCTTTACATAATCTCCCTTGGGGTGGGGCTGGACTTATAACTTACTTCTAATAAAATACAGCAGGACTGATGGGCTATCAATTCTGGACTAAGTTATAAAAATACTATGGCTTCCACCTTGGACACTTGCTCTCCTTTGCACAATGTGGAGAAAGTTAGCTGCCATGTTTTGCCAGGATGACTAACTTCCAAAATGTTTCTGAAATTCTTCTGCTTTTAGCACTTGAAGTCCTATATAAGGAACAGCTGGTCACCTTAGCAAGTGGCTCATATGAGTAAACTTAGAATCCCCTGCAGTCTTCCAACAGCCATGTGAATGAACTTGGAAGAGAAAGAAGGGGCCGGCAAACTTTTGCTGCAAAGGTCCATATGGGAAATATTTTAGGCTTTTCAGACTATCCAGTCTCTGTCACAGTGTTTTAACAGTATACAGGATTGCTTTAACTAGGTATGGTAAGACACATAGGCAAGAAAATGATTGTCATGAAGAAAAAAGTTTTCATTACATTCACTGTCCTCTAGAAATACAAGGCACAGCATGCCACACAGGACTACACAGAGAAGTACATGTGAACAAGCAGCCGTCAGGGAGAGAGGAACTGCAGGTGAGAGCCTTTATTGTGGTTTCCTGGGAGGAAGTGGGCAAGGGGAGGTAAACCAGCTAGTCAAGTTTAGGGTTGGGCAGTTTCAATAATTTTTGTGGGCTCTAGGCTATAGTGGCTATCCCTAGTTCTTTGGTGCATGGCCCTGTGGTGATGAGGCCCGGGAAGAGTGTCCCAGAGTTGGTATAGGAGATAGTTGGGGGTTTGGGCTCTGGATTGGTTGGCTTGCATATTAAAGAGGTTTTCTCCAAGGCAAACGGTTTACTCTCTCTAGGAATTAGCTCATCTTTGGAATGGCTGTCCCTCTCAAGTCAGCAAGTCCCCAGATGTCAGAGCACCAAGAATAGAGAAAACAAGAAAACATAGTTAATACACTCAAGTACTCGACTCTGCGATTATAGAGCAAACACAGCCATAGACAATAAATATGTAAACTAATGAGCATGGCTGCATGCCAGTAAAACAGTTTGCTAACTCCTGTTTAAGGCCTGCCAACAGCCACTTGACTTGAGTAAGTTTGGAAGCAGGTTCTCCCCAATTGAACCATCAGAAAAGACAGCAGTTCAGGCCACAGCTTGATTGCATCCTTATATGAGACTTTAAGCCAGAAGCACCCAGCTAAGCTACACCCAGATTCCTGATCCGCAGAAATTATGGCATAATATTTGTTGTTTTATGCTACTATATTTTAGGGTATTTGTCATGCAACAATAGATAACTACTATAGATATGCTGAATGGAAATATCACAGAGTCTTGAAAGAATCTTGAGTCTTTAACCACTTTTTTTTCCAACTTTGTGGAACCTCTTCTTCAAAATCATTATTGAGTCATATTATTTAGACTCTGCTTCAACATTTCCTTTGGAAATTCCTTAGCTTTCAGAAAGTCTATTTCATTTTTGCATCATTCTAAACATTAAAAAAGCACTTCTTAAGATTGAAGGAGGGGAGAAAAGCTTTTCCCCCTAAAATTCTAAAAATGATGTGAAACTGCCCCATCTCTGTTTCTGTGCCTGGAGCCTCTAATATTTGACATCTGGAGGAAACTATTTTTAAACACCCCCTCCTCCAAACAATCAAGTTATTTTCAATAATAATGATGTGATAATCTGTAATCATTACTTTTTAATTGTTCTTTGTTTTTTAAACAATTTTAGAAGAATGACTTTAAACTTTAGAGATCTTGTTCAAATTCAGTAATGAACTGGATGAAATGAAATGTGTACACCCCAAACAAAAATAATATACCTCTGCTATGGTCTGAATTTTCCCTAAAATTCATCAGTTGAAACCCTAACCCCCAAATGTAATGTATTTGGAGATGAGGCCTTTTGGAGATGCTCAGTCTTGAAGGTGAAGCCCTCCTGAGTGGAATTAGTACCTCATAAAAGAGACCCCAGAGAGCTTCCTCACTTCTTCTACAAAGTGAGGACTCAGCAGGAAGGTGCTGTCTGGGAAACAGAAAACCCTGCCAGTGCCCAGTGTCATGGTTCTGGACTTTCAACCTTTGAAATGTTGGTGTCTTGCTCAAACAGTGTGGCACAGTTGAGCGTTGACCTATGCACAAGACGGTCACGGTTCAATTCCCAGTCAGGGCACATGCCTGGGTTGTGGGCTTGATCCCCAGTGTGGGGCATGCAGGAGGAGGCAGCAGATCAATGATTCTCTCTCATCATTGATGTTTCTATCTCTCTCCCTCTCCCTTCCTCTCTGAAACCAATAAAAAATATATTTAAGAAAACTTCATTTCAAAATAAATAAATACATGTTGATTTCTTTATTAGCACCCAGTCTAGGGTGTTTTGTTACAGGAGCCCGAAAGGTCTAAGAGGCAACCTCACAAATGGCAATCTGTTTCAGTTTTATACTTTAAACACAAACAATTCTCCAAGGGGTCACACAGAGTGGCAGAACTGCTATGATTCAAGTTCCATTTCTTCATCTTCATCACTCTACTAACGTTGTTTATTTAAAATCTACTGCTAGGGGTGGGGGTGGGGGAGTTAATGGAGGGATGAGGACACATATGTAATGCCTTAATCAATAAAGAAATTAAAAAAAATAAAATCTACTGCTAATCTCAGGAATATGTGAATCCACAGTGACTGAAGACAGGGACTGCGACTAAAACAAGCTTGAACAGTTCAGAACAAGTAGGAACTGACTCTGAAAACCAGTTCCTGCATCTGAGACTGTGGGTAATGGAGACTGGAAGTTTTCCAAATTAGCTTCCATGCAGAAGACAATGTATTCGAAGTATAAGTAATAAAAATGTGCCAATCTGAAGCTGACATATCTATTATTACAAGAGTAACTGCATCAAGTCTTTTGAACTCAGACCAACAAAAGCTTTTTGGTAGAGGAGGCTTTTTTTCCCACTGACATTGTTCAGAATTGCTGGTACATGGTGATAATAAAAAGCAGATCAACTTTTACTTGGTTTTATTATTATTTATGAGTCACCCTATTGCCTGCAACCAGAGCAATCTTCCCTTTCTGACAATCCCTGGAATACTCCAGAAGCCATGGAAATCCACTTTATAAAGCTGGTCTGAGCAGATCTTCTCTGGTTAAAACATAGGCAGAGAGCTCTCCAGCACCTGATCAGTGCATGGTGGGCAAGGGCAAGTCAGGATCCACCTCAGGCATTTCCACAGAAGCACCAGAACTCCATGGAGGAAATCTACAAATCAAAGTCAAACCTCCCTAGAAGCCCCTCATTTGCACCAGAAATATATTGTTATCATCGTAAATAGCTAGTTTATTAATAATAGTAAGAGAGCAAAGGAAAGCCCAGAAATTATAAGTATCTGGGCAGCTTTGCCAGGAAGATACAGCTTCATGCTCCCCAGGGAACTACTAGTTCATTCCCTGCAAATCACTTGGGGAAGGGACTCAACATAGAGGGAGAGAGATGCATGGGCAGTGAAGTTGGGGTGACAGAGGGAAGGTGCTTGCCTATCAGTGTAGCCTGGGAACAATGAATCGAATAGAGGGTAAACCCATCAGAAGTGCAAGAAATCTTGAAAAGTTAATTGGTTGGTTGGTTTGAAGAAGTGCCTAGTTAAAATCCCCAAAGAGTTCCCTCTCTCTTGTTCTCTCTTTTTCTGTGACCTGCACTCGCCTGTGCATTGGCATGCATTCTCTTTCCATAGCCATGTGGCCTTAGCAGCCACATGCAGGATGCTGGACTGGACTGGACTTGAATAGGGAACAAATACTATGAGTAGTGGCCTTTATTCTGGCCCTGCTGAAGACACGGTTGGAATTTTTACATGGCAGGATGTAGAGAAATGGGACATTGGACACCCAGCCGTTTATTTCCTCCTAAATAAATATCACTCATCCTCCCATGTGAGTCTCAGGAAATTATTTTCCTTGAGACGTAGCAAGAACTCCACTTCCACCAATAACAATATGATAATGGTGAGAAAAAGATATGTATATCATATATGTATATATGATATACATATATAAAATGTATATCACCAAAAGTTGCCTTGTGGAAAACTTTCTAAATTATCAATAATATAAAACATCTTTCCACTATGCTAGGACGAAGACTGAAGGATCTTTCTATTATCTCTATCTTTTTTACTCTCATCTATATTATAAAAAGCCAGTGGCCATGAGGTTGTAACCCTGGAATGACCAAACGACCAGTCACCAGGAGGTGCATTGATGGGTCCCACGGTGGTGGCAGGCAGGATTCTGGGTCTTGTGTGATTTCGTGTGCTGGGCCTCTATTGTCTATATAAATGTAAACATTTATATTATAATACGTTGTACCAGAAGAGTTCTTCCAAGAGTCTGCAATCAAAAATATAGGCTAAAAATATCTTAGAGGTGTGCCAGGCAGTTAACTAATAAGAACATTATGGTTTTTTTCCTGGAATTTAAGATGATTCAAATATTTATCTTTTTTTTAAAATTATACTTTGTTGTGGCTTTATTTACATTCTAAATATGAATTTACACATCTAATTTTATTTTATTTCCTTAAAGGAGGTGCCCAAATTACTTAAGCTTTAGGCCTCCCAAAACCTGGGCCAGTCCTATTAAAAAGCATTAATTGGGTCAAATCCTGGAGAAAATTACCAAATATTATGTTTATTCTTATGGGTGTTCCCCAAGAATGTAGGACCTGGGACAGATGGGATAGTTAAAGCTTATATTCCATCTTAAGCTAAGGAGAAGTGGGAAAGAGGGGGTGGTTTGGAACTTCAAAAGGGAGGAAGGCAGTTGACATGAAAATGGAAAAGCAAAAGCTTGGTGAAGAAATGTCTGCTGGGCCATCTTTAACCAAGGGACACAGAGAGGACTAGGATCAAACAAGCCTCGCCTGGTTCCTCCCTGTCTCTCACACCCATTTCATATTAAAATATAGGTGATGATAGTTTCCTCCTGGATCAGGTCCTCTATCTAAATTCTTTTTTAGTATTTAGGGGGAAAGTCTAAAGTTTTTCCTGAGAATTTGTTTCTTAAAAATAATCAGCTCAAAATGATCAATATCCCAAAGAGGCATGTTTTGGGGGTGGTAAACTTTGTTTCCCCTCAGCACAAATCCAAAAAATGAGGTTTGGCCTGGGGAATGGGGCTGTGAAACCATGAATATGTATTAACATTTCTAAGCTCCTGAATTAACCATTAGGAAGAAGCAGCACTTACAGTGCCCATCTAGAAATCCTTTCTTTCTTTTTAGTTAATTATCACCTGAGGATATTTTTCCATTGATTTTTAGAGAAAGTGGAAGGGAAGGGGAGAGACAGTGAGAGAGCAACATTCATGTGAAAGACACAGTGATTGGTTGTCTCCCACACAGGCCCTGACCAGGGCCGGGGATCAAGCTTGCAACTGAGGTGCATGCCCTTGACCAGAATTGAACCAGGGACCCTTTAGTCCACAGGCTGATGCTCTATCAACTGAGCCAACCCGGCTAGGGCTTGAAATTCTGTAGATGTCATTTATGAGTTTTTCCCTTCACAATGTTGAGGACCCAAAAGTGGACACTGGCAGAACTGGGGTAGGCAAGGATGCCTATGGGACCTTCCACTCTTTTTGCTAAACCCTTCCCCAAAAGATGATATGCCTCTGACCATTGGTCTGGGGCTCTGTTCTTTTCATCTCGTTTCCTGGAAAACTCTCCACACACCACCTCTCATTTCCCTAGTCTCTTGGTGGGTTTTATGTTCCTACCTCTTTGCCAAGACCCACCACCCACCAAGTAATTGATCTTCTACATCTGTTCAATTTATTGAGTCCGCCTGCCATAAAGATGTAATGTTGATGACATTAGGGAAATGAACCTATTCCAAATCTTTGGATAGTTATATTGAAGCAAGAAATGGCATTTCTCAGTGAGAATCTACATGGGAGCAGTAACTTTCTCACTTTTCTTTTTAACCAAGACCCACAGTCACACCTCCATTTTGCATTGTGACACATTCATCTATTTATTGATACAAATGAAACAAAAACAAATAATTCACAAATATTAGAAGGCACACTACAATCTTTTCTATTATACTTTTTCTCCAATGCTGGTCAATTCTCACGAATTGGATTATGTTGCCCATGAGAGGGTCACATACGGTGGTTGAAAAACACTGCCATCAAGGAAACAGTAGCAGCACCATCTACTCTGAGCCACCGCAGTGAACGCACCCTACCAGGATTCGTGTTGCAGCTGTGTCTGGAACACAGCACAGGGGATTTGAGGGTTCCAGGGAACATGAGTGCACATGCCTCTGACTTCACTAAAACAGCCCATTCTTACTTAGTTTTCCTCCTGTATTCTCAGTTAACAATGTGGTCATACCATATGTACTATTTTGTACTTCACTGGCCTAGCTTTCTCAAATATGC
The DNA here is from genome assembly GCA_026230045.1 of Corynorhinus townsendii. NCBI lineage: Eukaryota > Metazoa > Chordata > Mammalia > Chiroptera > Vespertilionidae > Corynorhinus > Corynorhinus townsendii. Next base: position 141,510,896 of record JAPDVU010000005.1, on the reverse strand, counting down.
ATAACAAGAAAAATGAATAGCACTAATGTCGTTTTGTTAAATATGTTTATTATAGAGATGCTATGGTTCAGTGCTAATGGGGTTTTGGTCCTTTTGAGTTCCTGATGTTGCATGCTACAGTGATTTATGGCAGGCCAGAGCGTTTGGCTGCAACAAAGGTCTGTCATGTTAAACACCCACCAGCACTCTATTTTGTATCACAACCCATATTAATTTTCCTGTGACTCCACCTCTACATTCAATCCATCATTAGTCCTATTGACTGCACTGCACCCCCCCCCCCCCGCGCGCGCGCGCATACACACACACATACACACACACACACACACACACACACACACACACACACACACACACACACACACACGGTACTATATTCCCAGTCCCCACTATATTTCAAGCCACCACCATTTCTTATTTCTTACCTAGGATACTAATTGGTTTCCCTATTTCCAGTCTTACCATTCTATAGTCCATTGTTTATCCTACAGTCAGGTTTTTAATTTCACATGCAATTTAGGCAAGGTCATATTCTTAAAGAAAGAAATATAAAGAGATATGGCATATATGCATCTGTGTTAGTGTATGTGTGCTTATGTGAAAACATATCTAACTCAAGGAGCATGTTTTCTTTAAGATAGGAACTCCAACTAAAATATGTAGCTTTCTGTGGCTGCTAAGATGTTCAGTTGTGGGTATTTCTGTGTGGATGTGAAAATATGGGTGGTTAACAAAATAAAACCCATAATTTGGGTTCTCTCTCTCTCTCTCTCTCTCTCTCTCTCTCTCTCTCTCTCTCTCTCAGACACACACACACACACACCACACACAAAATCAGGGGCTTCTAACTCTGACCTTTGGCCTGGCTTCTAGTGCCTACCTGCTCTGGCCCTACCTCCTCTAATCTCCATGCCTCAGGTCCTACTCTCCGTCCCCTCACTATGCTCCAGCCATGCTCAGCACCTTTTCATTCTCCAAAGGTGTTGAGCTTTTTTCAGCTCAGTTTCCTTGCATGACCATCACTTGTCCATTCTTCATGTCTCAGATAAAATGGCACCTTAAAGACACCTTCCCTAAAGTACCACTTCTATTCCCTTTGGACAGTTTCTTCATCATGTTCATTACAATCTGGGCCAATCTTGTGTATTTGTTTATTCCTTTATTTCCCAATTGTTTGACTCCCTCTGTTAGCATATATGATATTACAAGGCATATTCTCCATTGAATTTCAGTACTTAGAACAGTGCTTCTTATATAGTAGGCCCTCAATAAATATGTGAAAATTAAGACTTACTTTAATAAGAATGGTGAAATAAAGGAAAATGGCATCTAAACAATGTTTTTCTACTAGTGTATTAATAAAATAGCAAAAGCCCATTGTGCTGTGTACTTTTCAAAACATAAGAAAATTCAACTAATGTGTTTATTATTCACAAATGCTGATTCCTCAGATTATTGTGCAAATGACATGAATAAAAAGTGCATTATACTGTTCCTATATGGTAAAAAGTAATGCTGATTTAAGATTCCCAGTCTGCCTACACAGATGTTCTTAGGCAATTACTTTTTCAGGGCAGATAGTAATAGGAAAAAGTATTCTATTTGGCCTGTCAATATTTTTTGCAGCTTTTTTTAGCAACCAATATCCATATCAGTTAGATACAAAAGATTGTCAGCCAAGAGTCTAGCTGAATCTGTGTCTCCTTTTGTTGAAACATGGACATTTTTTAAGGACTTTTCAAGGATATTTTACTACAGCACAAGGTTCCCAGACACCAACCACAGCCAGGGTCCAAAATTCTTGCTCTCATTTCAGAACCATGGAATTCCTGAAAATTCTGTCCATATTTAATAAAAACTAGCATGTTGCCTGGGTATTTGTAACTATCCAAAAGCATTCTTTTCATCTCAGGAGGCAGCCAATCGATGTTTCTCTCTCTCTCCCTCTCTCTTGCTCTCTCTATATATTAAAAAGATAGCTTTCAACGGAAGCTGGTCCTCACTTGGTTAGGAACACACCTCCATGTAGCTTATGTTGAAAGCTCAATCAACTAATTTCTTTATCATTAATTATTTCCTCACTAGTGGCCTGGTGCACAAATTTTGTGCACCTTAAATGGGCATTAATAAGAGGAAATATTTTAATATTGCTATTTGCCCTTTCTCTATAGTAGAAGTGTCAGAGATGAAAGAAAATTAGTAAAATGTATATGAAAATCTACCTCCTGTCAGAGTCTGGGGCGCGCCATGGGAACCATAGTGAAGTCCCCACCACCCACGTGCACCTCAAAGTCGCCTGAGACCCAGACCTGGCCAGTCCCACCCCTATTGGGCTAAATCTAGACCTGGCTGGCCGCACCCCCATCAAGCCCCGCAGGCGTTTGTCTAGCCCTGTGCGTGGGGGTGCGGCCTCAGGTCCTCTGGCCTGGCGCAGGGGAGGGGGCGTGCCTGAGGTCCCCCAGCCAGGCATCAGGGCAGGGGCATGGCCTGAGGTACCCCGTCAAGCCCTGCCAGGCGGGGGTTGCACCCTGAGGTTTCCTGTCAAGCCCCGCTGGGTGAGGGTCGCAGCCTCAGGTTCCCTACCCCAACCCAGCACCACACAGCATCAGGATCCTGCTGACTGCTCGCTAAGGCTCATTATGGGAACCCAGTCTCCCCTGTGGGCGCAGCCATCTTGTGTTACAGAAACCCCACCTCCGCTGTGGGTGCCACCCTCTTTGTGATGGTATGACGATCATTTAACATATTTTCTCTTTATATAGATAGTTACATTCCTGAATATATTTAAAGACCTGACCCATTCAAGTCAGCTAGGCAAAACATTGTGCCTCTTGGAAAACACAATCAGTTTTACTTTCTTATCACCATCATTCCTGATTAGGACAGAATAATTTTTGCTGAGTTTTAAAAGGACTTTGACTTTTAACATCTCAACACCATCAGCAATTGCCTCCAAATGAGCACTTAGTGCCAGTCATTGTACTCATCAATCTTTACTTATTATTTATTTAATTCTCCCTCAGAACTTTGGAATTTTTGTCCCCATGTTGCTGATGAGGCCCAGAGAAGTTGTAGGTTTCCCAGGGTCATGTGGCTGAGGAAGCTCTTACTCATTGCCACCTATCAGTACTACAAAGAGACAGATATAATTTCTTCATTTTCTTTACTTGTACACTTTCTCTCAGCTTTCCCATGGGCAGAAAAGGAGGGAAACACCTGCTCTGAACTTCTGGGTCTCTCTTCCTTTCTTACTCTTTCTCAGGAAATAAGAAAAGATAGGGATGGCAACCACTTCCATAAACCCTGAAAAGGAAAAGCCACCAGGGTAGTAAAAGAGTGCAACTCTGCCACTTATGCCACTTTTTTCCCATAACTCTTATAAGACTGTGTTGTCTCTCAGGAAGTAGAATTATGTTTAAATGAAAAGCCCTCACATCATTTATTAATCTCACAGCTCAAGACAACTCCAAGGTCAATTTTCCTTGAGACTTAACTTAATAACTACTTGGAGCAAGGTGAGGAGAGAAGAACAATCTATTTTCTTCCACACAGATAAGCAAGCACGAAGGTTCATGACTGATTCAACATTTTGTATTTGGGTGCTGCTCTCAGCATAAAGGTGGTAGAAGTGACTACAAATTTATGGGAGAACATAAATAGATATGGCATTTTAAGGTGTGATGAGCAAAAAACCTTTAGCTTTTGACTGATGTCATTTTTAAAATAAAATATTGACTAATAATTCTTTACTAAAGTAAGTAAATATGCATTTTAAAAGACAAAAAAACCAAGCTTTGTCCGGCTTAAGCCATCCGGTTCCACAAGTGTATTCTTCCCACAAAGAAGTGTTTATCATGGGCTTGCACACAGTTTGGAAACATATTAAGAATTCCATTTGTTTTTTTCCTCTTTTTGTATTCTATTTTTTTACATGCTTTATATATTTATTTATTTATTTAGGTCATAAACTTTTAAAGCCTTAATTTGTGAATCATTTCTCACAATTATAAAACCATTTCCACATAAACTTATTTTGTCATAGTTTCAAAATCTCCAGCAATCTAAACACAAATCAATAGCATAGATGAAGTAAAAACACTATACATAATATTGTCTAACAAATTAAATGGTCCAGATAAACCACATTACTGTAAATTTAGGTAGACAGTCTTTCACTACACACATATACACACAAATGTATATATGTATATACATATGTGTGTCTGAAATATACATATATTTCTTCATGTCATATTATCTGCTTCACTTTGTTATAGATGGCAATAAATTCAACTTGGATTAAGAACTTTTCCATATCAACCCCTGAGGACAGCTGATTATAAGTCTGACCTTTTGAGATTCTGTGTATTTCCCACCTAATCAGTGCTGGAATGAGCTTCTGCTAAGTGGGATCTATAGGATTCCTATGGGAAAAGTGAAGCCATTTAAAAAATAATGAGTCTTCCTTCTACCCCCTCTCCCTTTCCGTTTTGAGCTCTATTAGGCCATAACAATCTCCATCTAGGCTATACAAAAGCATAGCATAAGCATATATTATTTGCACTAAGCAAGGAAAGAGTGGCCTAACAAAGGTTTGGGGGAGCTCAGAATGTAAATGACACTTCACAATGGGATAAAAAATGCTTTACTTGCCCTTTTATTGATGGCCAAAAAGAAAAAAAAAAGTGTTTAGTTGCAAAAAAAAAGTCCTGTGAGGCTTTTAAGCTCCAGTATCTCAGGTTTTGACAGTGTAATTGGTTCCCTGTTGCCTGGGCAATCACACAGAATTGGAACCATCTCCATTTTGCCTTGTTACAGTAACACACTTGACAGTTTAAATATAATCTCCCAAGTACTCTAGTTTGGTCACCAGTTCATTTCTCAAAATTCAAAACATGAGTGTGTGTGTATGTGTGCGTTACATGTCCCTAATTCCATCCCCAAATACCTCTAATTCCTTCCCCAACCTTCTGTGCAACTGAACAGCATAATAGATGTAATTAGACCTTCAGTAATAGGACCGAATGGAGCAAGCAATGAGACTCCTTCTAGGGAAGCAATCAGTGCATTAGGTCCCCAGGACTGAAACCATTTTTAACAAGGTTTGGGGCTTAGGGAATGTCAGTCTAAGCTTCTATTGCTTCCCCAAGAGGGAGCTCCACCTCAAATGCAAATCTTCACTTGCCATTTCTATAAAAGGGAGGAAAAGAACATTAGCTACTTTATTGCACACATAATGAAGCAAACTGGAGCTGTTAATATTTTTTTATTGGCAGTAAATCAACTCTCCACAAGTGCTCTGAAGTATAAATGTGTATTTCATCAGTATTTTGAAAACCATTTCCTGTGTCCTCATCACCAACTATTGGAAGAAGATAATACCAAATTGCAAATTGAACATAACCTATATAGTGTTATCATTCTATTCTATGATGCACTGAAGCAAACTCTTGTGAAGAAAAATGTGCCTCCTATTTATAGCTTCTAGTATACTTTTGCAAAGCCTCAAATGACAGACTAGTCTAAAGAATAAAGTTCTTCATAACTGGTAATAAACTTTAAACTTTCTCATATAAAATATATTTGGGAAAATGTAGATTGGCTAATAGAATTAATGTCAAATATGATATTTAACATATTTCAATGAATGGAGTAGGTTAGATTTGGATATATTTTTGCCAACTCTGTTGTTGAAAACTTAAGATATACAGCTAAAATTATCCAAAGTTATTTGAAAACATGGATGAACCTCAAAAAAATTACCAAGGACCATATGATTTCAATTATATGAAATGTCCAGGATAGGTAAATCTATAGAGACAGAAGGTAGGTGAATGATTGCCTAGGATTTGGGGGCTAAAGGTGCAGGGATTTTTGCGTGTGGTAGTGCACATGTTCTACCAATTGATTGCATTGATGGTTGCACAACTCTGGATATACTAAAAACCATTGAACTGTATAATTTAAGTGAGTGGATTATATGATGTATGAATTATCTATGATTCTATAATAAAAACATAATATGCTAATTAGACTGGTTGTCCTTCTGGGGAAGCTGGGGCTGCGAGGGAAGCCCAGGTCCCAGGTGCCTGCCGGTGGCCAAAGGGAAGCCCAAGTCCCGGGTGCCAGAGGGAAGCAGGTGCTGGCAGCCGGGGGAAGGAAGGCCTACACTTGTATGAATTTCATGCATCAGGCCTCTAGTATCTCAATAAAACCATTACCAAAACAAGTTACTTGAGCTATTAGGAGGATCCCAGAAAATCAGAAAAATTTTTTTTCTTTCATTACACCCATCCAATGAAAAGAAATATGTGGGGCTGTCTTTTCATTAATAGTTTTAACTGTGAGACATTATTAGGACTGATATGTTTATTTTTTGACAAATATGTAAGGGAGAGTTGTTACACTACAGATTCTGGGAAGACCTCAATGCAAAATGTAGGCATGATTCTGTCTTCTTGGACATAGTGATCAAATGAAGATATTTAGAAGAAAACAAAAAGTTTGCATATCATGGTAAATTTGAAAAATTTTAGGAAGAATATTTATCTTGGTTTATGGGGAGTAGAAAGATTCCTGAATGGTGTAATATCTAAGCTATCCCTAAGAGATTTGAAAGTAATTTAGGGCATTGAATCCTTGGAATGAATGAATGGAGAGTGGTTATGAAGAAAGAGGAAGGTATTAAGGACAAAGCCCACATTTCTGGCTTATGCCCTTACATTTTTTATTAATAATAAAATTAAATTAATTAATTAAGAACAGTGTTAGATTTACAAAAGAAATTGAGGAGATAGTACAGAAAATTCCCATGTGTCCTCACCCCAATTTCCTCTATTATTAATATATTATGTTAGTGTGGTACATTTGTTGTAATTAATGAAATATTGGTTATTTTTGGTTCTTAAAGTGCATAGATTCCTTTTGAGATTCATTCCTGTACAGTTCTATGGGTGTTGAGAAATGCATGATGTCATGTATCCATAATTACAGTTTTATATAGCCTTAAAACTCCCTTCGAACTCTCTGTTCTGTTCCATTGACCTATTTGTCTATGCTTTTACTAATACCAAGTTGTACTGATTATTGTAGCTGTGTAATAAGCTCTTTGTCCCCTTTTGTTAGTATCGCATTGGCTAATCTGAGTCCTTTCATTTTCTGTATAAACTTTAGAATCAGTTTGTTAATATCCACAAAATAACTTACTGAGATTTTGGATGGGACTGTATTGAATCTGTAGATCAAGTTGGGAAGAAATGACATTTTAACATTATTGAGTATCCCTATTCATAAACAGAATTTCTCTCCATTTATTTAGATTTTCTTTGATTTCTTCCATCAGAATTTTCCTTGAATTGGACCTACAAATATTTTTTTAGCTTTATATTTAATTATTTCATTATACTTGGTGCTAATGTAAATGAGAGAGTTTTTAAATTTCAAATTCTAATTGTTCATTTTTGATATAAGCAATTGGCTTTTCCATACTTACCTTGTACCCATGCTATAATGCTTAGTAATTCTGGGAGTTTTTTTTATTGATTCTTTGGGATTTTTACCAGTGGTCGGCAAACCCATTAGTCAACAGAGCCAAATATCAACAGTACAACGACTGAAATTTCTTTTGAGAGCCAAATTTTTTAAACAACTTCTTCTAATGCCACTTCTTCAAAATAGACTCACCCAGGCCATGGTATTTTGTGGAAGAGCCACACTCAAGGGGCCAAAGAGCCACATGTGGCTCGCGAGCCGCAGTTTGCTGACCACGGTCCTATATAACAAAGAGGCTAATATGCAAATCGACTGAACAGCTGAACAACCAGTCGCTCTGATGCGCACTGACCACCAGAGGGCAGACGCTCAATGCAGGAGCTGCCCCCTGGTGGTCAGTGCACTCCCACAGAGGGAGCACCACTCAGCCAGAATCTGGGCTCACTGCTGGTGATCACAGCACTAAGGATATCCATGGGAAGTGGGTAAGTCATCTGTCGGACATCCCCCAAGGGCTCCCAGACTCAAGAGGGCACAGGCCAGGCTGAGGGACCCCCCCTCTTCCCCCCTGAGTGCAGGATTTCTGTGCACCCAGCCTCTAGTGATAATGATTCTTCTTTAACTTGTTGATAATACATTAAATTACGTGATTTTCAAATGTTGAGCCAACCTAGCATACCTAAAATAAATTCATTTAGTTGTAACATATTCAGTTGACCCTTGTACAACATGAGTTTGAACTGCGTGAGTCCACTTATATAAGGGTTTTTTTCAATAAATACTTATGCTGTTTTTGATCTGCAGTTGGGAGTCCATGAAGGTGAAAGTCCAACTATATACATTGATCTCTACTATTTTATGTAGGAGATTTGAGCATCCATGGATTTTGCTATTTTCTGGGTGTTTTGGAACCAATCCCTAGTGGGCACTGAGGGACAAAAAGTTTTGAGGAGTCAAAAGTTATATAGGGATTTTCAACTGAGTGGGAGTCAACACTCCTAACCCCCTAATTTTTCAAGGGTCAACTGTAATTTTTTTATATATTTCTGGATTTATATTGTCAATCTTTTATTGAGATTTTTTTTGCATTTATATCCATGGGAGTTATTAGTGTATAGTTTTCCTTTAATGACTATATCTGGTTTTGGCACTTCACTTTTTAAGGTAAAAATGTAGAGTACAGCATGAAATATATAGAGAAAATAAGTGTGTATGTGTATGTTTGCATATGACTTCTCACTGACTTTTTCTGTTTCCTTGAAGTACAAATTGGCTGCAACTGGATTCTCTTCCTTAATTTTCCAATTTCATTTTCTGAAGTTAGAAAGACAGAGCTACTAAGGCTTTATTTAGGCTCACAAATCCTGACACTCCACATAGACAAGGACTTTTGGAGGATTCCCTTTTCCTAAAATAGATTTGAGAAAGTAGTGATATCTCTCCTATTATACTCTTTTCATAGATACTAATTATCATGCACACATGCTTTACAATAACACATATATGGCTATCTTCCTAACAGAAACTCTTTCTGCTCACATGCAAATTTTCTTGAGATTACTTCTAATCTTTGATCAATTTACCATGAAGACATGATACTGCATATTTCATAAACCCCCACCCCCCTTTATGTGTAAGTGACTCCCTTATTTCTGGCTAGAAGGATAACTACCAGGGTTAAAAACACAGAAAGATGACATTGAATCATTAAAGATAAATAACTTTTATTGGCTGCCATACTGTCTCTTTATCTCTTTACCTTATCCTTATGCACATAATTTCAGAAAGCTGGAGTAATTTTGTGCTTAAATTGCCTCAAACCAGTTATCTTAGTAGAATTGTTGATGCTGAGGAACAGAAACTGAAAAACATGAGGTATACAATACAGAATGAGAATTGTTCTGTCTCTAAGAATGAAACAAAGTGGTACCGAATTGCATACGATAGCAAAATGTAAGTTGAATACCATTAGACTTCCCTTTGGTCAAGATCATTAGTGATTGGTGAGGGAGTTGACAATGCAGAGTACAAATTTTATATCCAGAATCTCATTTTTAATCTGTTTTTTTAAAACTATAAAGTGCCACAGAAATAAATCATGTTCAACACACACAAATAAATCCCAACTCATACAACATGCACGATAATAAAAACAAAACAGCATTCACTGGGAGGAAAGAAAATGGAAACAAAAAAAAAAAAATCCAAACAAACTCTTTATAAAGGCAGATAATTAGTATTAGCATCTCAATTCAAATCACATGAAGATTTAACAGTGACATTCTTTTATTCCTATTATGTATATTGTCATTGTATTTAGTTATTGTTCATGTAGCCTGGAAAGATTTCAATCATAGCCAATTGTTGTAGCCTCTAAAATGTGAAGAGGTGAATGGAGTTAAGAAGAGACTAAAATAATCTCAGTGCTTTTCCCAAAGAGCTTTGAGAGTAGAAGTGCCCATCAAGAGGTTTAGGAAGCCTAGTCAAATAGAAGTGGAACAATAATAGCCCTCTGTATTATCTATTATATTCTCTTTTAAAGGATTTTACCCCTTTCTACTTTTCTTTCTCTCATTTTTAATAACCTCTTAGGATTTCGTCAGTTAAAAATCTATTTCTTTTTCTTTTCATAACATTGACTCATAGTTTATTGTTGCAGCATCGATTTGTAATCCTACACTGCTATGACCAAGGACATTAACACATAGTAAAATACACATTCTTGTTTAGAAAAGTATTTGAAAATTTCCTTTTAAGTGAATTTATAAAAAACAATAGTGCATGTTAATTCACTATCCTACCTATTTTTTCTAAGAAACATAATACATATGCTCCCAGATTCAGAGACACATATCCACTGAGAAAAAATCCAGCATTTCAATTCAAAATTTCAGAGACGGATAATGATGGGTTCAGTGGTGACAGGTGATAATTCTAGCTTGGACTAAACAAATTATTGTGTCCAGTACAAGCATGACTTTGAGGGCCCTCTATGGTGTGTCATGTGAGTTTGATATGGACAAGGTTGATTAGGAGAGATATGGTTCTCATTCTCAAAAAAACTTGCTCTAGGCTGAGGAGATCCTAACATGTATCTACTCTAATTTGAAAATACCTGCTTTTTCACTAAAGTCCATCTTATTGAAGAATTTAGATGACAGAATGAATCTTTTGGCAAGCCACTTATTCTGCTTTGGTTATAAAGACGGGAAAATAAATACCATATTTACAGCTTGAGTTTCTATTATGCTTAGAAAATAAATATTAACTCCTTTCCAGAACTCCCAGCTAGCACTGAGTCACTCACATAACACAGTCTCACTAGCTGTTTAATTGAAATGAAATTCTGGGAGGTCTTCTCAGTGTGGTACCAAAGGAAGGCAGAAAGGAGAGTCATTAAGAAAACTTTCTCATGGAGTAAAGTGGTACCTAGAGACATGATATAAATTCTCAGATTCAGGGCATATTATTTAAAGTTTTCATACTATTCTAATTGTTTGCCACACATATAAGCTTTTATCAGAGACTTAGAAAACATTTCATTTTCAAAAACATGTTTGACTTCTGATTTTCTCTTAAAATTACAAAAGAACATCATTCCCATCCTTTAAAAAGTTTAATAATCTAAAAAATTATAATTCCTACTGAAACCATTAGAAAGCCAGTGATATTTTTGTTGTTTGTTTGTTTGTTTGTTTTTGCTAACCCTCACCTCAGGATATTTTTCTATTGGTTTTTAGAGAGAGCAGAAAGGAGGGGGAGAGACAGAGAGAAACATTGATGTGAGAGAAACACATCAATTAATTGCCTCTTGCATGCACCAACACCAGGGCTGGGGATCGATCCTGCAATTGAGTTACATACCCTTGCCTGGAATTGAACCCAGGACCCCTCATATGCTCTATCCACTGAGCAAACTAGCGAGGGCGAGAAAGCAAACAATTAACTTGAAATTCAAGGGATGATAGGAGTCTGCAGGAAAAGATGGGAGGTGAGCACTTGTTTGGCTAGGGTAGATGTCAGATACTGGACACCCTGGAAGCTACTACTGGAAGAGTATCAAGAACAGAGAGAAACCCTCTCTGAGACACAGATACAAAGGGAGTGCCTGAAGTTGATGGGGGAAACATTGAAAACAAAGCAAAACCTCTAGCAAATCAACCCACAACTTACACACAAGGTTATATGAGAGGAATGGAAAACTGGGATGCACAAGGGTAACTACCCAAAACTAATTCAACTCCTGACTAGATTAAGTAACTGCTTATAATCAAGGCCTGGACAAAGAACACACTCACACAAAATGCTCACTATCTCAGTTTCCACTGCCTTACAACAAATGTTCACCAAATATTACAAGTCATACAAAGAATCAAGAAAAAACAACACAATGTTAAAAAAAAAAAAGCAACGTACACAACCAGACTTAGATATGATCCTAATGTTTGAACAGCCAGGAAAGGAACTTAAATTATCTATGCTTAATCTATTAAGGAATCTAGCTAAAAAGGGGACAAATGCATGAGAAGGTGGGGAATTTCAGGAGCGAGAGATGAAACTATAATATAGAATGAAATAGAAATAAATGAAATGAATCACATAATAACAAAGATGTAGAATGTCATCAAAGGAGTTGTTAGTAGGTTTCTTAAAGCCAAGGAAATAATCAGTGAATTCAAAGATATGTCCATAGGCATTCTCCACACTGAAACACAAAGAATAAAGTGAGTGTTTTAAAAAAATGGAATGGAGCATCCAAGAGCTGTTGGACAATATAAAATGTTCTAATACATTATTTGTTACTAGAATTGCAAATGAGAGATACATAGGGTAGAAGAAATATTTGGGGAGATAAGGGTTGAGAATTTTCCAAACTCAATCAAAATACTAATAACAGTTCCCAAACTTCAGAAGATAACAAGCCAAATAATTATCAAAACACATACAGGCAAACACACATAAACATATCAGACAAATTAGACCTAAAAACAAGTAATAATACTATCAATAAAGAAGAATATTACATAGTGATAAAAGTCAACACTCAACAAGAAGGCATACAATTTTACTTATGTACACACCTCACACCAGAACTTTAAATAAAGCAAAAATTTCTAGAACTGGAAAAAAGAGAGAACACCACAATTATTGTTGAAGACTTTAACACTTCTCTCAGTAAGCAATAAAACAAATACACAGAAAATCAATAAGGATGTAGAGGATCTGATCAACCAGTTTGGCTTATGCAAGACTTTACCCCACAACAGAATACACATTCTTTTCAAATAGACATTCACCAAGAGAGACTATATTATCCTAGGCCAGTGGTCAGCAAACTCATTAGTCAACAGAGCCAAGTATCAACAGTACAATGATTGAAATTTCTTTTGAGAGCCAAATTTTTTAAACTTAAACTTCTTCTAATGCCACTTCTTCAAAATAGACTCACCCAGGCCATGGTATTTTGTGGAAGAGCCACACTCAAGGGGCCAAAAAGCCGCATGTGGCTCGCGAGCCACAGTTTGCCAACCACTGTTCTAGGCTATGAAACAAACCTTCACAAACTTAACATAACTGAAATCACACAAAGTTTAAGTTATGATCCACTCACTATTGAATGTCTCTGTGGCTATCTGCTGGATTTCTTTAGGTACCCTGCTGATGAAATTTGCCAAAGTTACAAGCTTTATTAAAACTGTTAGGTTATAAAAGATATTTAATTAATAATGCCAACTATGATCTTATTCTGGAAGTAGAGATAATAGTTTACGGACCCACACCTACTACCATGTGGATTGCTGAGTGAGGTTAATATAAATTGAAGTTGATCTCTGCTAAAAGTATTTTCTGTTAAGAGATACAGACTTCCCCTCCATAGCTGGACCCTGAATGGGAACCTCAACTGTTTCTTGTTATGTCTGCACCTGTCAGCCCTTTAGTTATATAGTTCCTTTTAGTCCTTATAGTTCCTTAAACCAGTGGTTGGCAAACCATGGCTCATGAGCCACATGCGGCTCTTTGGTCACTTGAGTGTGGCTCTTCCACAAAATACCATGGCCTGGGTGAGTCTATTTTGAAGAAGTGGCATTAGAAGAAGTTTAAGTTTAAAAAATTTGGCTCTCAAAAGAAATTTCAATCGTTGTACTGTTGATATTTGGTTCTGTTTACTAAAGAGTTTGCCAACCACTGCCTTAAACTATAGCACCCACATTGCACAAATGATTGGTCTTGTGGCTTTCCATATTCTGGCTATGCATACTTTAAGTGATAGCTTGAGTCTAGGAGACTACAGTCTATTTTGTAGACCCTACCTGTAACATGAGAACTGCTGGAAAGTATTTTGGCAGTATTGCTGCCCAACTTATTGAGGCTTTTCAACACTATAACCATATCCAACCAACGTGACACAATAATTCCATTTCCACCTTGATGACAAACTTTCTTACAATGTCTGAAGCAGCCCCTATTGGCTATTCTAAATTCACAGGGAGTTATACAATATCGAAGGTAACGTACATGCCTGCTTCATATCCTAATGTCAGGCCATCAAATTACTGCCCTTATATTCAAATTTTGTCTCTTGAAGTACATGTCAAACTATTATAGAAGACTAGAGGCCCGGTGCACGAAATTTGTGTACAGGGGTGTGTGTCCCTCAGCCCAGCCTGCACCCTCTCCAAATGGGACCCTTCGAGGGATGTCTGGTGGGATTGGGCCTAAACGGGCAGTCGGGCATCCCTCTCACAATCCAGGACTGCTGGCTCCCACCTGCTCACTTGCCTGCCTTCCTGATTGCACCTAACCGCTTCTGCCTGCCAGCCTGATCACTCCCTAACCACTCCCTTGCCAGCCTGATTGATGCCTAACTGCTCCCCTGCCAGCCTGTTTGACCCTAACTGCCCTCCCCTGCAGGCCTGGTCACCCCTAACTGCCCTCCCCTGCAGACCTGGTCACCCCTAACTACCCTTCCCTGTAGGTCTGATCAACCCCAACTGCTCTACCCTGCAGGCCTGATCCCTCCCAACTGCCCTCCCCTGCTGGCCATCTTGTGGTGGCCATATTGTGTACACATGGGGGCAGCCATCTTTGACCACCTGGGGACAGCCATCTTGTGTGTTGGAGTGATGGTCAATCTGCATATTACTCTTTTATTAGATAGGATAGAGGCATGGTGCACAGGTGGGGGGCAGCTGGTTTGCCCTGAAGGGTGTCCCGGATCAGGGTGGGGGTTCTCTTGGGGCATGGGGCGGCCTGGATGAGGAGCCTTTGGTGGTTTGCAGGCTGGCCAGGAGGCCCTGGTATCTGGGATTTATTTATCTTCTATAATTGAAACTTTGTAGCCTTGAGTGGAGGCCTGGGCCCACCAGGGTGTGTGGAAAGCTTGCCTTCCTCCATTGCTGAGGAAACCCAAGCCTCCTGCTCGCTCTGTGGCCACAACCACTGTGGTTGGGTTAATTTGCATACTCACTCCTGATTGGCTGCTGGGTGTGGCTTGTGGGTGTAGTGGAGTGATGGTTAATTTGCATATTACTCTTTTATTAGTAGGATGTGACAAAAAGCCTCTTGTGTGGTGGGGTAATACACATCAGGATCCTTTGGACTTTTTATAATCTCTATATTATGCCAGGTAGCTGCTGCTTCTTTATTCACTGTGCCCTTTACTATCAAACAACATCCATGCATTTCTATGACTTTCTGCCCAACAAGGCTTTATGTCTTAGAAAGGTCCACAACATCACTATCAACCAACTCTATGACAGCCTAGCGGACCTCAACCCACTTGACAAACGTAATCATAGAGGTGGGCCGCCTCAGTCCATCTGACCAACACAATCCGGTGATCACTTCAGCCCCACTGCTGACCTGAAGTTTACTGCTAGAGACCAATAATGCTCCTCTTTTGTTACTGCTTTGCTTTGGATTATGCTAACCTCACTCTTCCCTCATTCCTCACCTCCTATAATCCTCTCTCTCACCTCCTCCCTAGGCTATGGTACTCAAACAGAATTGAAAGTTTGTCTTGGATTTGTGCCTGGAGCCATTGAAGGAGAGAATACTACTCTCACATTAGTCATTTGTCTAAGCCAGTGGTCGGCAAACTCATTAGTCAACAGAGCCAAATAGCAACAGTACAACGATTGAAATTTCTTTTGAGAGCCAAATTTTTTAAAATTAAACTTCTTCTAACGCCACTTCTTCAAAATAGACTCACCCAGGCCGTGGTATTTTGTGGAAGAGCCACACTCAAGGGGCCAAAGAGCCGCATGTGGCTTGCAAGCTGCGGTTTCCCGACCACTGGTCTAAGCATTTCCTCTTCCCCCAGCCCACAGCCTAATATGTTAAGTCTCTGCTGTACCATATTCACTATATCACTCAATGTTGCTACAAAAGATTGTCAGTGCTGACATTATATTATTTAGGCTATGGATAGCACCAAGGTCAAACCCATAGTGATTTATTACTTAGCCACATGTTTTAAGGAGCTGCTGATGGAATAGCCAAAGCTCTGTTCTGGGCTAGATATCCCTCTGTCTGCTCTGCTCTACTGACCTCAGTTATAGCTGGACACATTTAACTAATGCAACCATCCTTAACTCCCTCTCCAGATTTCACCACCTAACACCCATACTTCAATAGTGTCCTACCCTGGCCACCATCATCCCACCAATTGAACAATTCCATACTTTCTTTGCCAGAGCCCACACTTCCACTCCCCCCCCATAGGCACTATTCATTGTTTCCTTTGCTCCATTCCCCTAACTCGCCCCACTCAGTTTTAAGCACACAGTTCACTCCCACCCCAAACCCCCATCTATGCTCATGTTTTTCTTCCCTCCCCAAAGGCCCACTTCATTCCATCATAGTAATAAGTATTTCTCAGACTTGAAGACATCTCTCTCAAGATACAGTCCAGGCCTTTTATTGCACTAATTGCTAAGCTTCATACTGGTTCCTAAATGGGTAACCAGTTCTCATCACCCATTCCCAGCTGACCTCATGGAAGGACTTACCCTTGGCCAGCCTTTCCCTTCCTATGTACCACTCCATAAAAAAAAACAAAAAACCATTTCCTAGAATATTTACTTAAATTACTCACCTGGTCTCTCATTCTGATTTGCTTTACAACTTCTAAGAAACTTTTCTGCTTTGCTCATAGCAATGAGCCTTTTGGCACCTCATTAGCAGGGTTTTCACACTACTATATGCCTCAGCCAAGATTCTCAATTCTTCAGGGGCTCTGATTTTTTTAATAACACTTGCCTGTTTCTCTGTTCTTACATACCTCCACCAGGCCTTACCTCTAACAGCATATATACTCCAGGCACACTGAGGGGAGGGGGGGCAGCATTTCTTTCTGGGCTCCCTGGCCCATGTTCTTTTCTAATTTTATTAGGTACAAAAGAACTATTAACTTGCACATTATGCTTGTCCTGCTTACAGTCATAGAGGTCATTAGCATTGCCCAAGGTTCCTATAATCCAGTTAGACAAATTTTCTTGGCTCTCAGAAACAGCCTAAAATGATTGGATAGACATGACTGTCCAAGGTCTCCTCAGAGGTCTGACTCCATTTTTTATTTTTGACAACTGACAGCTTTCAAGTCCCATATCTCCCCCTTTCCCTTTTTGCTCCATACATAGGCAAGTTAATAGAAGAAGCCATCACCCCAGACTTATCAGAGTCATAACAAAGCCAGCACATCACCACTCCCTCTAAGCTCCTGACATTATGGACCAAATTGTCCAGCTCTTCCAAGAATTCCTTTTGTGATTGATAAATTTTCTTGTAAATTATTTTGGTGTGTGTGGCAACATCAGCTGTAATAGCCAGCCTAGTAATTGGGAGGGAATCTATATTGTCTCTGTGGGGTGGCTATAATGAAGTTAAACTAGAAATAAATTACAGAAAGATATCTGGAAAATCTCTAAATGCTTGGATAATTAACACCATATTTTTCAATAATAAATGTTGCAAAGGCACAAGGGAAGGCAGAAAATATTTTGAATTGAATGAAAATGAAAAGAAATTATATCAAAAATTTGAGAATATAGCTAAAGTTGTTCTTAGAGGGAAGTTTATAGCACTTAATGCTTACAATAGAAAAGAGAACAGATCTCAGACAAATAATCTAAGTTTCCTTTTAAAGAAACTAAAAATAGAAGAACAAATTAAATCAAAAGCAAACAGAAGATAATAAAAATAAGTGTAGAAATCAATGAAATTAAGAACAAAAAAATTAAATCAGTTTGGTTCTTGGAAAAATTCAATAAAGTGGATACATTTCTAACTAGAATCACCAAGTAAAGAAAATAAAAGGATGAAAATATAATGACTTAATGAAAAGACATTACTGCAGAACTTTGAAATATTCAAGAAATATTATGAGCTATTTAGGACCATAAATTCAGCAACCTAAATGAAATGTACACATTTTTGAACAATGAAACTACTAACTCTCACTCAAAGAGAAATTCATATGATATAAAACAAACTACATTATTGTGGAGAAGATTTTAATAAAAAGAGAGTGTTTAATAACATAATAGAGAGAAATCTCTAATTCACAGAATTTTTGCTATTATTTTTAAATAGGTATTTTTCCTTCTAAATCTATCAATTTAAATGGTAATATTAATAAGCCCACATTGTCTTTTATTCAATAAAACTTTTTAACCCCCTTTTAAAGTCCTTTCTCTATATAATTTAAGGTAAGAAAAGTTTGGATCTAATTCTTATAATAAGCTACACAAAATTTTTCCTCTTGAACATTTTGTTTTTATTTTGTTTCCAAATCTGATTTTTAAAAAGTAATTTACTATATTTTAAAAACTAAAAGCTCATTAAATATCTTTATTGTCATAAAAATTTTAAAAATTCCACCTGGATACATCTAGTTATGATTTAGCATTTTGTTAGCCTGAAAAAATGAAAAAAATTCTTAATGATGAGAAAATTTTTATGTTATAATTTTAGTATTGCTGAAGCTTTAAAATTTTTTTATCTATAAAAATCGTCATTATCTTGCAACTATGGGAACTTGAAGGATAATATTCATCTTTTGTATCTCTAGTCAAAAATGACTGAGTAATGATGAGTGAGAAATTTTCTGCAGCCCATATTCTATTCAGTGATCCCATTGAATTTTAAAATACCATGTTTTACATCTTCAGTAAATTGAAGAAACTTCTCACTAAGGAGCCTTTCTTTAATGGACACAGTTTGGAATCCTAGAAACACAGTGTGGGTAAAATTTTGTGTAATAAACTCACAATTGGATCAAGGGAAATAGCACCGTGGCTGACCTTGGCCAGATCTCTTTTCCCTTTGCTTTTGCCTGATTATTTCTTGATTTTTGTTTTTAAATCTAGGAAATTACTTTAGGAGCTGTTAGAATCATTTACTATTTAAATGAAAGTCTATTATATAGTTATCATAAATTAATTCTGGGTTTTGGTATTTTACATTGAGAGTTATTTGATATTAAGACCTAAGACATATTTCAAACAGGTCATGATGTCTAATTAACCTTTTATCACATTCAACTACTTTAAGTTACATGAACTTGACTCTGTCCTCTAGATATAACAATACAATTTTGGCACCTCATTAATAAACATGACAGCCTTTATTAACACTGCCATGTTACTAAAGTAAAACTTCATCAATTCAAATCTCAAAGAACCAGAAGTAATCAAGCTAGAACTAAACAGGAACAAATTATCTGACATCATATTTTAGTGGCAGGAGAGCTGAGAAGCTAAACAACTTGCTATTTCTATCAAATAATCTTGATTACTTGTCAGGGTGGAAGAAGTCAGTAGAGTATAGAATGAAAGTTAATTTACTTGCATTCACATAAACTCTACCTCTCTTCCTATTGACAAATAACCAAGGTCATTAATTGAAGTTTGTGAATCAATTTCTATGAATTCACGGCTCATAGAGTCATATACTTTGAATTATAAATATAATAGTATTTGAGGTTATCTATGCCAAAATATTCTGTACTAGATTATTTATTATTTTTATCTGGAAACACCTTCATTAAATATTTATGAACAAAAAAAGTATAATTATTGTTAGACTTTCATCAAAATTCTATCATAAAATGTTTACTCATTTTCTTTTCATTGACTCATTCCTATTTTTTCCTCCCTCCCTCCCTTCCTCTGTCCTTTCTTTCCTTCTTTTCTTCCTTCCTTCCCTTCTTCTATTCCTATATTAACCATGTCTTTTATTTTCTGTTTTCTCATGCTTACACATCTGGGACCTTGCTGACTCTAAAGGGAATCAGCTGATCTCAAGTTTAAGCAATTTCTAGAGATAGTAAACAACTCAATCTTGAGCATGTCTTTCAAATGCAAACCAGCCAATCCAGAGCCTATACGCCCCACAAGTGTCCTCTATCTTGCTTTCGTGTCCCAGGGTCATTACCTACTTTTCCTTATCACTCCAAGTCCAGGTACCAGACAACTAGGGACAAGCCCTATGCCCCAGTGCATACTAAAGTCTCCAAACTAGCCAATCCTAAACCTGCTTACCCTACACCTCACCTGTTCCTTCCCAAGGAAACCACAATAAAGTCTGTTGCCCAGTTTCCCCCTCTCTCTGCTTCCTGAGAGACCCAGTATTTCTCTGTGTGGATTTCTCTGCTCCAGGGATTCATGAGTACCAACCCTCATGGGTCAACTATACAATGCAAAGTGCAAATCTCAGTTGTACCACTCAGTGAGTTTTGACAAAGGCAGTCTATAAACTGTGTTAATGCCAGAGATATAGATAACTCAATGTTCTGTTGAAATAGTCTGTCATACTGATTCATTTCTGACACAGAATTAAAATCACTCATAGTTTAATAAAAGGTTTAGAATGACTCTCCCAAAATGTATGTTTACTATCACATAGAAATGACTATTGAAATTCAGCTTTTTAAGGCATGTCACAAATGTAACTTCAGCCTGTCCCAAATGCTCCCATTGGGAACTTTCCATTTCATGCAATTACAAATAGACATATGCATATATACACAGATGCATTATACCATTCTCTGAATTATCTTGCTCCACAACCTAATTTGAATTTTTAGTTTATTTGATCCATTACACCCCGAGTTCAGGGAGCTCATGTCACAAAGCAGGGCATTGTCTATATTAGACTCCTAATACATGAAGGTTGAGTTGCTTGAAAGTTTAGAATGAAGATTAATTTTATAGTTCAGAGGGTCTTGCAATGTCCTTAGTAGATATTTGATTCTACTAGATATTACTGTGCTTGCCTCATGAATAATTTAATTAGAATGCTTTGTTTATATGACTAAGATGCTTCCTGTTGTTCAAACATTATAAAACATATGGCAGTTGCATTTAGAGGAGAGGGTTTAATTCTTAATTTTAATAATTTTTCTAAAAAAACTTTTACTCTTTCATCATAGGCTGACCATCTGTAAAATTTGTTGCTTGTTGTAGTGCTTGCATTGTAGACAAATATTGTCCAGGATCCCAAAACAGTGGCATGAGAAATTTAGCTGCCATGTAAAAGGTGCTAACCATCCTAGGGCTCCAGTTTCCCAGGTCCTGCCCTTTGCTCCTGACCTAAGGAGCTAATAGAGCGACTATTGTGTGGAATATTGTAATGAGTTCAGTATCTCTTTATAGCTATGTAATCCCCAGTGGCTATAATTGGATTTGCCTACATTACATGTGTGGAGAAGCAAACATATGTCTTTGAGTATAGAAATTTGGTAGTATGCATTATTGTACCCCATAGCTCATCTGTAGATAGAGTCTTTCATTCAATAAAGCTATCAATCTGGTAACTTTCAAAAAATACTATATTTGTGTTAAGGAGAAAGAAGCCCTAAAAGGAATTTGAGTAAAATATATTTGTTAAAATTTAACAGTAGATAAATAGGCTTGACTATAATTGATTGTAAATTATTTGGGGATCTCTTCATATGACTGATGGTAAAAAATAAATTACATTATGTTGTAAATAAACAATAAAACAAAAGTATGTGCTGTATTTTTTAAAACTATGTAGATGAGAAATCTATATATCTGTTGTATTTCATTTTTTAATTTGGTTCAATGTTCCCATCAAATTACATAACATTTCATATCCTGACTTTTTAAATATTCATTTCTGGCAAAGAACTAGAGGAAACCATGTTAAACATTTCTTTTAGAAGGTTGCACTGAGCAAAATGTTCCAAAATAAGCTATAAATGAATTAGCTCAAGGGTGGAAAATTCAATTTAAATAATAAATTAGAAACATATCAAAAATTGGATTCTTATGTTTTAGGGGAGCTTTAAAAACATATTTCTATCCAAGCCTGTTAATGCTGACAATGTTGTTATTCAATCTTATTTAAGTTAAATTGCAAATTACTTACTGAATATGTATTTGATTTACACGCAATCCATATTTGTCAATCCTGATAAAATTAATAGCTAAAATGTTTTATTGATAACAGTGCTATAGATGAATCAATCTAACCACTTTAATAGCTTAACCTCTGATTAAAACTACTATAATTAATCCTTGACAAAGAAATATTTCTTAATTAAATATTTCAAATAAGAAGATGATAGTACTACGTAACTGATAAAGCGTTAGTTACATGGTGTTAGTAAATTTTGAAAGATAATAAAAGCTTACAGGAGTAGGTTTAAATAAGCCATGAAGATAGCCTGTGTACTCTGTGTTTTAATAAAATTCTTTGAAATGTTTTGAAGGATGTTTATAAAGTAAAGCTAAATATATGGTAGCAACTGTGATTTCTCTCTTACAAGTGGGAGTAATTAAATGTCAAAAATGTAATGCCCATGTTACCTAAGTTAATGCAGGCTAACAGTCCATATGGTCTGAATGCACATGTTTGTTTGATACCATGTGTATTCTCAAAAGCAGGTTATCCCTGGGTATTTCAGCACAAGTTTCCTTCAAAGGAATTAAAGCCTTATTTACTGAACTTATCTTTTAGTGGCTTTCATAAGGATGTTTTCTGGGGTTTCCTATTCTGCTCCTTTTTGAGAGATAGAGATAGAGATGATAGAAAGAGAGAGAGAGAGAGGCAGAAAGAGAGGCAGAGAGACAGAGAGAGATGAAGGGGGGGAGAGAGAGAGAGGAGAGAATCGTGAATGGAGTCTTTAGCAGAAAAATTACTCGCCATTTCTGAAATTGTATCCAATCATATAATGGCTACTAGGCAATTTATTAGAGAAAGATAATTCTTTCATTGTTTAACTTCATCATCAAAGAAAGGAGTCAATTTATTGGTAAGCACACACTATTCTTTTGGCAAGATTGAAATGAGCAAAGGTAAGCAATTAGATACTTAGATAATTAATAGATTCTAAATCTAAAATAATAAAAGTGTAATATGCTAATTAGACCAGACATCCTTCCGGACAACATTCTGGACAACCTTCCGGACCAAGCCAGGGCTGCAAGGGATGCCTGCGTCCCAGATGACAGAGGGAAGCAGGTGCCAGTGGCCGGAGGAAGGAAGGCCCACTCTTGCATGAATTTCGTGCATTGGGCCTCTAGTTGTGAATATAAAATCCAAGAGTTCAAAAGCAATCAATTGTGGCAAATACAAAGTAAAGAGAAATAATTAGATGTGCAGGCTAGACAATCACAATACAGTACTGAAAGTACTACAGAGTAGTTTACTATGGTTTTTTCTATATAAGAAAACAGAGGAAAGCCTAACTGGAACACTGTTTCAGAGGTGGATTCTGTGTATAAACATCAAATGTCTACTGAGGTCCACATGGGTTGTTAGTAAAGCTTTTAGTTTCTGAGTACATAGACACAAAGAGAAAAGGTCAGGTGACCTTGCTGAGCTAGGCTCTATGGCAGTGATTCTCAACCTTTTATCGGCCATGTCCCACCTAAGCATCTCTAAAACCCTGATGCCCCCCCCATCCCAGTGACATATAATACTTATTATTCAAAAAGTGAACGTCTATTCATGAGGAGAAAGCCTAAAATACCATTAACTTGGTCTAAACAAGCTTCAAGAGAAAAATAAAAGATTGAAAGGACAGTTGAAGTACTGAGGATTTTAGGTAATTTCTAGTTAATTACCTAAAAATACACTCATGGATTTTGTAAAAGGAAATTGTTAAAAAATGATAATATAAAAATAGCAAACAAAGTTTCAAGACATATACTAGAGAACTGAAATGCATAAATATGTCACTATATATTTATATACTGAATATGAGGCCCTTAGAACCATAAGAAATGCAAAAAATTCACTGTTAAGAACTCCTTCTAGAATCGTCCCCCTTAAAAATCAAATTGTCCTCCTGTGGGGCATGTGCCCCATGTTGGGAACCACTGTTCTATGGTGAAGGGAACGGGCAGAAGCAGAGACTATGTACCCAGCACATACTATACGCAAATAAACTATTACAACTGCAAAGTAATGGTCTCTCATCAATCCTTGGTGTTTTAATGAGTCAATAAAAGGGATCAGCCTTGCCCAGCCAGCTTAGTTCAGTGGTTAAGCATTGACCTATGAACCAGGAGGTCATGGTTCAATTCCTGGTTAAGGCACATGCCTGGTTGCAGGATCGGTACCCTGTGTGGGGCATGCAGGAGGTAGCCAATCAGTGATTCTTCTCATCATTGATGTTTCTATCTCTCTCTCCCTTTCCCTTCCTCTCTGAAATCAATTTAAAAATCTTTTTTTTTAAAAAAAGGGGTCATCCTTTAGTCTCCTTTCTGCCCCCAAAAGTTGTGAGAAACAGTGTGATTTGTGATTCACATATTTGTGTTTCACATACATCACTCAGCTTTCTGGAACTTTTAAGAAATTTTTTACATGATTAAGTGATATCTCGTGAAAATCACTGTTGTCACTGATTTTGACTATATCACTTGAAATTCAAACTTAAAAAATCTGATTTGTTAGATATATTTATAATTGAGGGCTACCAAATATATTGTATTTACATCACATATTTCTGAATTTGAACCAAATATATTCCATGACCTATACTAGATACATTTTCATTATTGCTCCAAGTTTCACATTTGCTACAGTTTGGGCAGATGTGTACTGAGGTTATCTACATGCTTCAGAAAAGCCAAAAATCTTCTTCATTAAGTTGAAATTCTTTGAGACTGCTTGTCACTACATATGTTTGTGGGCAGCTATTTTTTGTGGCCAAATTTGTATCACTCACTTCAAGCTGATGTATTCTACCATATGGAGAAATAGTTTCCAGCCAAAACATTTAATTAACAGTGAATTGGGATGACGCTGTCTTCGCTTTGCCACATGTAAGTGTTGAACATAGTGACAAAGTGAAGACAAGTGTACTTGCATACCAGACCAGGTCCCTGCCCCTTCCCATCTGGTCATGATAACATCCAACCTTATTTTTATCATCCTCTCTTGCTCTACTGTATTGCATTCCATGTGGAGATAGGCAATAGAAATATGGAAAAATAGATACATTTGGGAGCAAATAACACAATTTTGTTGGAAATACTTGTTTCTGATAGGACTAATCTTAGACAACTTACCAGAAAGCAGAAAACAGGGAAATGTGGAAACTATGAACTTGCTTTCTTAAGTGCAGGTGGTTCCTGGCTATTTTTATTAATGCTTTTTTAAAGGTTGAAAATTCCATTGAGTTATAAAGTAATATAGCAGGAATGGAAGAGGGAATATATCCCAAACCTATGTTACAATTGCCCATTTCTTGACATTGTTCAGTTTTCGAGGCATAATAAAAAACATGATCAATAAAAAAATGCAGAGGTTATAGAGCAGCAAACAAAACAAAATGTTCATTATGATAAGATCATTTCAGAGAATATCTTCATGCAATATCAGAAAAGAATAGCATCACAATTACATCTATAATAATAAAAGTGTAATATGCAAATCGACAAAACGACTGAACTGCAGAATGACCATCCAGATGACTTTCTGGATGACCACACTATGACACCCAATGGTCCCAGCCCAGCCAAGGCGGGTCTAATGCAATTGGTCAGGGGCCTGGCCATATCCCCATGATGGCCCTGCAGAGGGAGGCCCAGGCCACTGGCCTGCAGGGCGATCAATCAATTGGGGGGCTCCATGATCATCCCAAAGAGGGAGGCCCAGGCCATCCATCAGCAGGCTGCAGTGGGGGTGAGGGGGGGCCTCCCTCTGTGGGCGTGATCTATCAGAGAGCCCCAGCGGGTGGGCAGGGCCTACCTCTTTGAGGTGATCAATGGTGGAGCCCCGGGATCGACTGCCCCAAAGAGGGAGGCCCAGGCTACCCAGAGGCGGTGCTGTGGCAGGTGGGCAGGGCTTCCCTCTGCGAGGGCGATTCATCACGGAGCCCCGGCCAGGTGGGCAGGGCCTACCTCCTTGGGGCGATTGATTGTGGGGCTCCCGGACTGTGAAAGGGCACAGGCCAGGCTGAGGGACCGCTGCCCCTGAGTGCACAAAATTCATGCACCAGGCCTCTAGTTTAATAATAACCTTACAAAAAAGAAGAGATAAACCAAAGCAGCTAATACCAAGGGTAGAACAGTAATTAATCTCATGATATTTCCATGAACAAAAAGAACCTAAAAGAACAAATGTTGTCAATGCTAATTAAAAAAAGAATGGTTCAGAAAAGGAATGTCTCCTTAAATTAACAGCTTCCTCTCTTTTAGAACACAAGTTTACCAATTATATCTACCTTGTCTGATATACTTCACATTTTATCAACCAATTTCCTTCCTTAGTCCAAGTTTTGGAAAACAATTTTCTGAATACTATGATCAAAGAGAATTTATTGGATTTTATAAAATTCTTCCATCTCTTTACATCTGATTGTCAAATCTCCCTATATTTTTCACGATCCAGGACACTGCATGCACAGTCTTTGAAACAAAGCATCAGAAGTTCTTACACCAATTTCATCTGTTTTAATATTAAAAACACACACAGTAGAAACACAATTTCCTGGATGCCCTCATAACCTAAAAGGTATTTAAAGAAGTGAATTGTTTTTGAATTACAGAATGCCAAATAATATTTGCCTATCTTGCTTTTCCATTTTCACTAAAATGAGCTGAGCATTAATGTTGCAGAGTCTCAAGCAAAGATACCCTGACAAGATGATGACTTTTTTTTCCTGTGTTTGGGGTCACTTGTAAGCAATCTTTAAAGATAGATTTTATTTTAAAAAAATCATTGTGTTAAACAAATATCCTACATGATAAAAGCATAGTATGCAAATTGTCCCCTCGACCAGGAGTTGTCC
Source organism: Corynorhinus townsendii (assembly GCA_026230045.1). Lineage (NCBI taxonomy): Eukaryota > Metazoa > Chordata > Mammalia > Chiroptera > Vespertilionidae > Corynorhinus > Corynorhinus townsendii. Next base: position 141,484,138 of record JAPDVU010000005.1, on the reverse strand, counting down.
AGGAGTTTGACAAGGGGGAGGGGCCGGCCAGGGGAAGGGAGGTAGTACCCAGCTGGCAGCCGCTAGGGACTCTACCAGTGCATGAATTTCTAGTTAATTACCTAAAAATACACTCATGGATTTTGTAAAAGGAACATTTAAAAAGCAGAGCTCAGAAATATCTGTTTGCTTCAATCACTCCATTCAATGAGTAGGACTGGTGTTCCTCTCAGGGGGAGCTGCCATCACAATGACATTTCACAGTTGCAACCCAGTAGGATGATACAAACTAGGATGGAAAAGAATGTCTTTATGTTCAGAAAGCATCCCAAGTCAGAAAGCTTCCAAGCTGTAGTGAGAGAGTCCCATGATTTATCTTTAGAGGCAAGCACTTTGTTAACTGAACAAGTTCTAACCAGATGTTAATTGAGCATAAAATTACAAAACTTGGCTAGCACCTTGGCAGATTGTAAATCCACAGGGTAGAAGGTAGGTTGACCTCTGTGTCCTACATGGCACCTAGCGTAATTGGAGTGATCTATAAATACTGAGTAAATGCAACTGGGAAATTTTTGGAGTTCAAAAATTACTCTTAAAAAGAAAAATCCAAGTCTATTCTTGTTTTCTCACTAGTGGTTTATTATTAGTAATTGTTACTATATTCTGCCATTTATAAAAATACTTGTAAGATGCATTAATACAACTAATTTTTGTTCCACTACTACCAGTTGTATACTATTTTCCCTATTTTATAAAGAACCTGAGACCCAGCAACCACATTTTTGCCCCAAAAAGTGTGCTATGAAATAGCAGAGTTATATAAATAACTAGTGGCCCAGCGCACAATATCACATGCAGTAGGCCGCCTGCTGCTTCCATGGGAGCCGGCAGGAGCAGACAGGACCCTAGCTGCTTCTGTGGGAGCTGGAGAGAGGGAGCAGCGCTGCTTCTGCAGGATCTGGTGGGAGGGACCCATGCCGATTCCACGGGAGGCGGGAGGGAGTCATGCTGCTTTCGTGGGAGTCGGATGCCTCGGGGGTGCTGACAGGTTGTCGCGTCCAGTCAGCCTCCCCTTCCCCCCAGGGGTTTGGGGGCTGGGGTAGGGTATAAGTGCAGGGGGATTGGAAGAGCTCCCCATGGCTGCTTCCTCTTCCTTCTTTGCAGTCTGGTCTCCTGTCAGGCACTCTCCTTAGACCCCCAGAAACTTGGCTCTGGCCACCCCACCCCTCCATGGCTCCCTGAAGCCCCACCCCACTCTGCTCTCCCTGGACACCCACGTGTCAGGAGGCTGCCAGGGCAACCTGCTGCGGGCAGTGCGGTCCTGGGGCAGGGGTTGGGGGTATGGGGAGCAGCTCCAATAAAGTTTAGTAAACCCTAGGTCAGCATTGGAATTTGGCCGCAGGGCCGCAGGGAAGTCTACCTGGGTGGGACGAAATCATGCTAGACCTGGAGTCCTGCCCCATGACCCTGCCCACCCTGTGAACGGTTGTGATGTGATGGCATCCCAGATAATTTGCATATTCCTCTATTATCCTAATATATAAAAACCCAGGGTCCATAACGACTGAACAGACGACTGGTCCATCTCCTGGCCCTCCGGCTCCATTGATCAGGGGATGGCTATTGGGGGAACCGGATCCCTCAGGCTCCGATGAATCCATGGTAGCAGCGTGTGGTGAGCAGGCAGAAGGCAGACTGCTTGGTCCCTCCCCTAGCCTGCAGGCTCCCATTGATCAGGGGATGACTAACAGGGACCAGAGTGAGTGGCATGGCAGGGACTGGCGAGCAACTGAAAGGCAGGCCTCTTGGTCCCTCCTCCTGGCCTTCAGACTGCAATCAATTGGTGGCTGAGGCAGGGTGGAACTGGGGACTGGCTTCCTTAGTAGTCCTGCAGGTGCAATATCCAGAGGACAGGCCAGGCACCAACGGACCAGCACTGCGGGCACGATCCCGACAGTGCTGCCGGCCTCCTGGAACTCAGCCTTGGGCAGTGGGGCCGCTTCCCCTCCCTAGGAAGAAAGGATACTGCCAGTAGCACCAGGGGTGACCAGTGGTGACTGACTGCTCTCCCCATGCTTCATCCAGGTCACTCAAGCTGGCCCTGACCCGCCCCTCTCCAGATGAAGTGTGATCACTGCACACAGAAGGAATGTAGTAAAAAAAAAACACAAGTCAACATCCGAAGTCTGGCTCAGGAGAACAGAGAGAGAGGAGAATTCAATAAGCTGGCCGATGTCAAGATATTTCTGAGTGACTGCCTGGCATGGGACAGTTGTGTGACTGCAGAGGAAGAAGTCCAAGTTTCTCAACAGGGCACCAAGGATGTCTTCCATGTTCTGAACCTTAATAAGAAATGTGATACCTCACAGCACAAGGTGCTGGCAGTGTCCGTGTGTCCTCAGTCTCTGCCTTATTTTGCTGCTAAATTCAGCCTCAGTGTCACTGATGCATCCAGAAGACTCTGCGGCTTTCTCAAAAGCCTTGGGGCATGCTGTCTTTGACATGAAGATAGCTGTGGACTTCAGCATCCTGGGGAGTCAGAAGGAATTTGTGCATCGGTATTGCCAGCACTGTGAGGAAGAGCCCCAGCTACCCATGCTGATCTCTGCCTGCCCCGGCTGGGACTGATATGCAGAGCATGTGCTGGGTCACCCATCATCCCCACCTCTGCATGGCCAAGTCTCCCCAGCAGATCCTGAGCTCTCTGGTGAAGGATTACTTCACCAGATGACAGAACCTATCCCCAGACAAGATTTTCCATGTCACTGTGGCCCCATGTTATGACAAGAAACTGGAGGCCCTTTGAGAAGACATTCCCACAGCTTTACGTAGGTCCCAGGTTGCTGATTGCATGTTAACCTCAGGTGAAATTGTCCGGATAATGGAACAAAGTGACCTCGCCTCCAATGACGCCACTGTGGACACTCTGTTTGGAGACATGAATGAGGAGGTGAGTCTCCACGAGCGTGCCAGCTCCAACAGGTGCCTGGCACACATCTTTAGGCACATGGCCAAGGAGCTGTTCAACAAAGACGTGGGAGTGCTCACCTACCGCACCCTGAGGAACAAAGACTTCCAGGAGGTCACCCTTGAAAGGGACAGAGAGGTCCTGCTATGCTTTAAGGCAGCTTACGGCTTTTGGAACATTCAGAAGTGATCCTGAAACTGTAGAGGGGCATGTTCCCCTGCCACTTCATGGAGGTCCTGGCCTGCGCCAGGGATGCCTAAGCGGCAGGGGCCAGGCCCAGGCGAAGGACGGGCATGCAGACAGGGCACTGCTGCGGCAGATGGAAGGCATTTACGCTGCCATCCCGGTGTGGCCCCCGGAGACCAGCACCCATGTGCAAGAGCTGTACCAGGAGTGGCTGGGGTGGGGAGGCGACTCCTCCTGGGCCCAGGCACCCCTGCACACTGCCTAGCAGGGCCCAGGGCAGCCTGCCAGGACATCAAGTGGTAAAGGTCCAGCAGACTCCCGGCCTACAGGCCGCCTGAGGAAGGGTATCAGATGCGAGAAGGAAAGGATTAACATCTCTGTCATAGCTTTGGTTTTTAGAATTCCACGCTCCCCATCTGTCAGCTCCCTCCCTCTGAGGGCACTGTCATCATCACATGGGTGAAAGTGGAATATTGTATCTCAAGAGGATCGCCCCAATGTACGTGTCCTTTTATCTGACAATGAAAAAATCCCAAAGAATAAGAATGGAGACAGACTACTGTCCTTTAGGCTCAAAAAAACCCAGAAGTGTCCTGCAAAGAGCTGAGACTTGGTTCTGCCCATGCACCTCAGAAAGATTGGATGAAGAAATGGCCTGGTTTGGCCTTGACTTTACCCACTTATGTTACTCTTGAAGGTGTCTTTGCCACAATGTGAATAAACTGCCACCTTTTGGAATAGGGGCTCATATGAAAGTCTGCATTCCCAACTTTTCTTGAAACAGATCTATGTTCTGCAGCTGTGGCCACCATCCTGAGATCAGGTCCTGTCAACCAGGTCCTGTCGCTGGGAATCAGAGGGCACTGGGGTGGAGCACCACCCCCCGCCCCGTGCCCTTTTACATTCAGGGATTGAGCTGAACTCACTTTGGGGGAGGCCTGGCCAGGGTGACAGGTGTCACAGATGGAAGGATGGAGAATGGAGAGGCGGATACCCTGCTCGGTCCCTCCCTAGGTGGGGTCAGGCAGATGAAGGCCAGCCAGCTCACCCCACAATTGGGTGAGATAGCATCTTCTGTGTCCACCTCTCACCTTATGGGCCCGGCCACTCCCCTCAGCTCCGGGCAGCCCTCTGCATTCCATGACAGTGCACTCTACCCTCACATCTTGCCCTAAGTGAGAAGAAAGAGAGCAGTTGACCCACAGATAACTACACAGAAAGATAGGGCTCACCGCTAGTGAGTGCAGTGGCAGTGGTGGGAGCCTCTCCTGCCTCTATGGCAGCGCTAAGAAGCAGTGAGCTGAGTGGTAAGGAGCAGTGAGCAGGCAGGCGAAAAGTGGCAAGGGGTCCCGGACTGTGAAAGGGATTTCCAACTGTCAGTAGGCGGACATCCCTTGTGGGGTCCTGCACTGCGAGAGGGTGCAGGCCGGTCTGAGGGAGCACCCCCCGCCCCCAGTACACGAATTCCATGCACCGGGCCTCTAGTTTATAAATAATATGCTTTGCTCAGAAATCTCTTTGAGGAAAGTCTCTCCGAGGTTGTTCCAATATCCATCAACTTAATTTGATCAATAAATTCACATATACTTAATTATAATTGGGTCAATATTAATGTCAATTAACCCACCTACTATATTTATTTGATCCATGAAACAACACTAGATGCTTTTAAACTATATAAATCTAGATCATTATCATAGCTATATGTAATTATAGGTCCAAGAGAGTGACAAAGATCCTAATATCCTTACTGAACCCTGTTAATTCTGTTTGCTTCTCTCATACACACTGAGAGAGCATTAAATATCTCTGTCTCCAATTTGTCATCATCTATCTCCTTTCTTCCAACCATCTCCATATTCTATACTTTCAAACACCATCATTCCACTGAAATGCCTTCCTCAAGAATCATTAGTGACCTTTGAATCAATAAATTTAAACATCTTGCCTTGGTCCACAATCTCTCTTGGCCTTCCTATATATCTCTTAGTATTATTGTTGATTCCTTCTCATCAATATTTTCTTTGCTTGGTCCTCTGTAAAATGTCTTTATTCCTTGTGATCCTGGCCTCTACCTCATATTCTTGCATCTTTGCAACCAATGTTGTGATATCTCTACTGATGGTGATAGAATGTTAGTTCTGAGTCAGATAATAAGTCTACAATTCAATAAACTAGAACCAAACTTGCTCCCTACACTGAAGATTTCTTTCCCTTCTGACTTGTCTATTTCTTTCCGTTCTGACAATGAGTTTATCATCATCCCAAATATCTGTCATTAAAGACTGTTTTTTTGTTTGTTTTTTTCCTGTTCTGGTTGCCCAGACCCACCGGTTCTTTCTTACTTATAAGGGCTGTAGTGAGAGAATCCCAGGTGACTGTGCCCTTTCTTACAATACAGTTTGGTGCTTATCTTTCAGATTTCTATGACAAAAGCACAACTAATGGCACATTCTGACCCAAAAGCATTCACTGTGCTCCTCTTCCCATCTCAGTCCTGTTACCTACCATGTAGAATAAATACTATGCTGACTTCCTCAGCCAAATTTCTCATTATTCCCCTTCATTTGGAACAGCATGATATAAAGAAGAAATTTATGTATTTAGAGTCTGTACCCTTTGCATGTAGGGCTGAATTCACAGCTTCATCAGCCTCAAATGCTTTAATCCCACATAGACTGGATTAACACATCATCCAGAACTTGTGCTAATTTTTTCATATGGATTTCCCTGATTTTCCAAGTCAGAAATACATCTCTTCCCAATAAAGTTCCCTAATACCTGGTTGGCACCATTAACATATTAATTTCCTTCCTTTTTTGAATTTTGAGTATGCATCTTCATAGCTATCTGTTGGGTTCTTTGTATAGGTCTATCTTTGTATCTCTCCTCTCTCTCTCTCTCTCTCTCTCTCTCTCTCTCTCTCTCTCTCTCTCTCTCTCTCTCTCATTCTATCTTCCCATGATAAATACATGTAGAGTTTGGCTGCAATGCTAATTCATAAAGTGATAACTACGCATAAGGCACTGAGGACATTGTGACTACAGTTTACAGCTGAGTGCAATAGGACTCAAAATAAACAGACAAGTTACATTAAAGTTTAAATAAATTTAGCCACTGATTTATTTTTATTAAATGGTTGAGCATATCCTAGACACTGAACTAGATTCTCTACTTAGTCAAAACAACAAAAGCATGGACCCTACTTTCAGGGAGCATGCAGTGTATTAGAAGAGACTGACAACAAACAGGCACACACACAAATGTGTGACTTAATGCTGATAAGTACAATGGAAGAAGCAAACGAGGGTATCAGAAAATTGGGTACGGTATGCAATTGGCTAATTAGAGAAACCTCTTTGAGAGTTGAGAGTTGAGCTGAGATAAAATATAAAATGCTAATTATTTGATACAAAGGAAAACATATTTTAGTTAGAATAAACATATGAGCAAAAATGGGAAAACTGGGTTATTCAAGGAATCTATACAGAGCAACTCATTTGCAGGATGGTGAGTCCAAGAAAGAATGGTTGGAGAGATAAGATTAGACAGCTAGACAACATCCAGATATCTGTAGCAATGTGATTGACAAACACAGAAGTAATCAGAATGAACAATAAAGCCAAATTACAATTTATAATTATATACTAAAATGATGTGAAATTAACTGGAATTGTAGGAATTCAGACAGTCTTTAATTGAATCCATTACATGACCTATAAACACTGACTGTATATTATATCTGACCATCCTATATAATAAAAGCCTAATATGCAGTTTGTCCCCTCAGGCAGTCGTTCAACTGGGAGACCAAGAGTTCAACTGCAGAGAGAATCCAAGATGGTGGCATAAGTAAACACCTAAACTGCTGCCTCGCACAACAATTTCAAAACTGCAACTAAAAGACAAAACGTCTATCACCCAGAACCACGGGAAAGCTGGCTGAGTGGAAGTTCTACAACTAGAAGGAAAGAGAAAAGAGCATTGAGACGTGCACAAGTGCTGAAAAGCTGAGGTACAGAGGTGCGGGATCTGGGCTGGTGGCAGGCGTTGCTTTTTTCAACCCAAAGGGAGACAAGCCCATGATTACTCTGAAATACAGTTTCTGGGGAGATGCGGGGGACCCAAACTCCTACGGGGAGAAGCTGGACTGTCTGCCACCAGGTCGGAAAGTGAGGGGGGCTTGCTTGCAACGCTGTGCGCAAGAATAATTGTTTACTGCGCTGGGGCACGGGACGCAGTCGGAGACACAGAGCCGGCTAACTAGCAGCCATCGCTGTTTGCCACGCCCTAGCCTAGTGACACCCTGAGACCACGCCTCACACAACCTACAAACCCACCCAAGCTCCAAGCAGCAGCTTTAGCATAAGAAAGGCCTGCCCTATCGCAGCTTAACCTAACAAACTTGCAGCCTGGGTCAGACAGCTCCAAAACCTCCAAACCCCAAGCAAAGAGGAAAAAACTGTAGCTCTCGCTGTAGCTCCTGCTGGGTGGACTCAGACAATAGCTGACCTGCACCCCATTGGAGATCCAGAAGCCAGTATACCTAGTGGTGAGTGTGAGAAACCAGATTTCAACTCCTCACATCCATAAATGACACATTCAAGAGGCAGACTCAGCGAGCACCAAAGCCCCACTGAAACAAGTCCTGCACCATAAGCGTGTCTCCAGCACAGCAGTTCTTATAGACACAGCAAGTCCTCACAGCTGATTGGCCTGGAGGTCAATTCCTCCCAGCGTACCAGCAGCAATTAAGGCTTACCTACACCAAGACTTTGCACTCAGCCCACAAAGGGGTATACCAACAGTGTCCACATCAGGTGATTGGGGAGGCTGAGCTACTGCCCCCTATAGGTCACCTATCACACAAAGCCACTCCATCAACACAGGGAAGCAGCCAAAATGCGGAGACAAAGAAACATGTCACGAATGAAAGAAATGGAGGAAAGCAAACTACTGGACAACATAGAGTTCAGAACCACATTTATAAGGTTACTCAAGAATCTTCTGAAAACCGCCGAGAAACTTGATAACACTTCTGAGGAGCTTAGTGAGACCTTCAAGGACCTTAATGAGAATGCCAAAAAAATGGAAAAGGACCAGTCAGAAATGAAGCATACACTGTCTAAAATAAAGAATATACAGAAACTCAACTGTAGATCAACGTACCCCAAGAATCAAACCAAAGATCTGAAATATGAGGAAACAAAAAACACCCAACCAGAAAAACAAAAAGAAAAAAGAATCCAAAAATATGAAGATAGTGTAAGGAGCCTCTGGGACAACTTCAAGCGTACCAACATCCGAATTTTTGGGGTGCCAGAAGAAGAGAGAGAGCAAAATACTGAAAACCTATTAGAAGAAATAATGACAGAAAACTTTCCCTACCTCGTGAAAGAAATAGACTTACAAGTCCAGGAAGCACACAGAACCCCAAACAAAAGGAATCCAAAGAGGACCACACCAAGACACATCATAATTAAAATGCCAAGGGCAAAAGACAAAGAGAGAATCTTGAAAGCAGCAAGAGAAAAACGGTTAGTTACCTACAAGGCAGTACCCATACGACTGTCTGCTGATTTCTCAACAGAAACTATGCAGGCCAGAAGGGAGTGGCAAGAAATATTCAAAGTGATGAACAGCAAGAACCTACAACCAAGATTACTCTACCCAGCAAAGCTATCATTCAGAGTTGAAGGTCAGATAAAGAGCTTCACAGACAAGAAAAAGCTAAAGGAGTTCATCGCCACCAAACCAGGATTACATGAAATGCTAAAGGGTATTCTTTAAGAAGAGGAAGAAGAAAAAGGTAAAGATAAAAATTATGAACAACAAAATGACATCAAATACATACCTACCAACAAGTGAATCTAAAAATCAAGTAAATAAAAAATCTGAAGAACAGAATGGACTGGTGAATATAATAGAATTAGGGACATAGAAAGGGAGTGCACTGACAATTCTCAGGGGGAAGCGGGTGTGAGTGGTGCGGGAAGAGATTGGACAAAAATCTTACTCCTATGGATGAAGACAGTGGCAGGGGGTAAGGGCATGGGGTAGGGTGGGGTGGGGAATCAGGTGGAGGGGAGCTATAGGGGGAAAACAAAAGAGAACACCTGAAATCTGAACAATAAAGATTTATTAAAAAATAAAATAAAATAAAAAGAGTTCAACTGCTCACTATGATGTGCACTGACCACCAGGGGGCAGTGTGGAACATAGCGGGCATAGGCCAGGGGACCTCTAGCCAGCTACCCGGGGGCAGGGGTGACAGAGATGGAGGTGCGGTGAGAATGCGGGGTGTCCGCTGAGCTCGCTCTCATTCCCCCTGCTACTATTCCCCAGGATGCCAGGGCTCACAAACCAAGGAAACCCCTGAGCTCAGGTGCTGAACACCTGCGAGGAGCCTGCCCCACACCCGTGCAGCCTCTTCTAGGTGAGCCAGGCCACAGCCACTGGGGCCACAGCCGCCAGGACCACAGGGGCTGGTCGGGCTCCCCGAGGGCTCGTGCAGGAATCAGTCTGTGAGAGAGCACACTGACTGCCTGGCTTCCGTACAGTGCTGCTGGGTGGCCCAGAGGCCTACGCTGCACCCCGGCCCAGGGCATCTGGCTGTGCTCACCACATCTCCACATGGGGAGTCAGGTGCCATGACTCAGGTGGAGGGGGGCACACGGGGGTCCAGGTGCTGCCCAGGGCCCAGAGGTCAGCTGGGACCTGCTCTTCCATGCCAGACGCTCGCACTTCGATCACTGGCTAGGCCAAGGGACTGCACTGGTGCACAAATTTCAGGCACCAGGCCTCTAGTATTGTATATACTCTGAGCCTATATTATCACTATTCATGAATAGAAATGGTTTAGTTTGGGTTTGAATAATGGTTTACATTCTAAAACAAGACTTACACTCTTCTGATCTATCTCCAAAGCTCTCAGATTGCTCTAATTTAGAAATCCTCTTCAGTCACTCCCCGCCCCCCTCCCATAAATCTCTCTCTCTGAGAATGACACTCTGTTGGTATCTTTGCTTCTGGAACACATTTCAAATTCATGGTCATGAAGATGTCATTTTAAACAACATATTCTACCTCAGTTGGAAATTCTGAGTATCTTGTTGGGTTAATTACTTCCAAAAGAGACAGACAGATGAGATGTTCCAATAATATTGATGGACTGTATATTTCCTTTTTGTGTGGACTATGTTCAGCTTCTCTTTTGGGGTTGCTATTCTCAGAGAACAATAATTCATTCCCTCTTTGATACCACAGGGATGCCAGTGAGACACAGACACCACATGACAAATGGGAACCCCACTGATCTGCAAACTCCTTAGTCCCCCACTCCCAAGGCCATCGTGCTCATGATTAGCATGATGTCTTTCTTTTCCCTTTTGTGCTCCTGAAATCTGCCTGGAAGGAAGTCTTGAGCATTCTAGGTATTAGATACTCCTTGCTAACTTGCTGAACACCCGGCAAGACTGTTCCTCTGGAGAGATAACAATTCTTTTTCTGAGAGATTGTTTTTCACCCTAAATTGAGAGCTAGAATCAAGCACCGTAAGTGTTCAGGAAAAATTACAGTAAAAATTTCAAGAAAGTTATTCATGCTGAATCCCAAAGAAAGAGCATTAATTTAAAATTTTCACTGAAGATCATAAATTAAATGAGGTTCTTTACGGCAAATGATTATGCAGCAGCCAACTACCAATGTTCTTGTTTTTAAACTTTACTCAGTGTCAAAATTTTCCCAAGAAAGAAATCATTTACATTTGCATTAACTTAGGAATAATGTCATTTGTTCTGTATTACAGTCTGGTGTTCTTTCTCAGTTTTTAATGGTAAGATACAATAGGATTTTATTCACATTATTTATTTTTTTGCCTTCCACATGGGATATACATACACATTCACATACACAACCACACATGCATTGCACTGGAATTTCAATCCTAAACTTGTATGCAGCATGTTGTCTGAACATATTTATCATATACAATGATGGAATCATAAGCATTATAATTAAACTAGAGGCCGAATGTGCAATTGAAATCAGGTGAGGAGGCGCTCCGCCTCTCGCTGTGTGAGGAGGCACTCCACGGGGGGCCAGGACCCACGCCTGACCTGCATAGCACCAGCCTCCTCGTTGTGTCCACTGGGATGGGGGCGTGCTCCGAGCCATGCAGCGGCTGCTCAGAGCATGCCTGCGACTGCCGCATTCTGTCTGCTGGGGTGGGAGCAGGCACTCCTGTGTGTTGTGTCTCCTCTCTGGCCCTCCCCCAGCCCCAGCCTCTCTGTGTATTGTGACTCCACCCTGGCTAGCCCCCAGCCCCAGGTTCCCTGCGACTACTGGGGTTGGAGGCGGCACGCAGTCCCCTCCAGCCCATCTGTGCACACAGCTCCTCCTGAGCAGTTGTGACGCAGCCTCCTCCTGAGTGGTTGTGATGACTGGCTAATAAGCATATTCCCTGTTTATATACACTGAGTGGCCAGATTATTATTATCTCTGAATGGATACTCAGTGTATATCCTATATAATAAAAGGCTAATATGCAAATTGTCCCCTCAACTAGGAGTTCGACCAGCAGGCAGGCCAGCCAACCACCCAGGTCCCCTTTCCCTGCCCAGGCTGGCCGGACCCCACGCGTGCAAGAATTCATGCACTGGGCCTCTAATATATATATATATATATATATATATATATATATATATATATATATATATATATCGCCTACCTAAAAAAAGAGAAACATGCAAATTAACTATACTTCTGCTACGCTCACAGGCCACACCCACCAGCCAATCAGGAGCACGTATGCAAATTAACCCAACAAATATGGCAGTGGCCATGGAGTTGGAGCAAGCAGGAGGCTTGGGTTGCCCCCGGCGATGGAGGAAGCCAAGCTTCCCACCTGCCCTGGCCAGCCCTGGCCTCTGCTCAAGGCTACAAAGTTTCAATTATAGAAGATAAATAAATCCCAACAAAAAATGGCAGCAGCCACAGAGCTGGAGAGAGCAGAAGGCGTGGGTTGCCCCTGGCAATGGAGGAAGCCAAGGTTCCTGCCTGCCCTGGCCTACCCTGGCCTCTGCTCAAGGTTAAGTTTCAATTATAGAAGATAAATAAATCCCAGATACCAGGGCCTCCGCTTGGGTCACCAGGGTGTGTGGCTGGCCTGCAAACCACCACAGGCCCTTCACCCAGGCCACCCCATGCCCCAAGGGAACCCCTACCCTGATCCGCAACACCCTTCAGGGCAAACCAATTGGCCCCCACCTATGCACCAGGCCTCTATCCTAGCTAATAAAATAACAATATGCAAATTGACCATCACTCCAACACACAAGATGGCTGCCCCCATGTGGACACAAGATGGCCGCCACAAGATGGCCAGCCAGGGAGGGCAGTTGGGAGGGACCAGGCCTGCAAGGGAGGGCAGTTGTGGATGATCAGGCCTTCATGGGAGGGCAGTTATTGGTGACCAGGCCTGCAGGGGAGGGCAGTTAGGGTTGACCAGGCCAGCAGAGGAGGGAAGTTGGGGGCAACCTGGCCTGCAGGGAAGGGCAGTTGTGGGGGACCAGGCCTGCAGGGGAGGGCAGTTAGGGGCAATCAGGCTAGCAGGGGAGCAGTTAGGCATCAATCAGGCTGGCAGGGGAGCGGTTAGGCAGTGAGCAGGCTGGCAGGCAGAAGTGGTTAGGGGCAATCAGGAAGGCAGGCAGGCGAGCAGTTGGGAGCCAGCAGTCCCGGATTGTGAGAGGGATATCTGACTGTCCATTTAGGCCCGATCCCATTGTAGGATCGGGCCTAAACGGCCAGTTGGACATCCCTCAAGGGGTCTCAGATTGGAGAGGGTGCAGGCTCGGCTGAGGGACACACACCCCTGTGCACAAATATCATGCCCTGGGCCTCTAGTATATAAACACACACACACACACACACACACACACACACACACACACACACACACACTGATTGGCCAGATTTTTATGATATCTGAATGCATAATAATCTGGCCACTCAGTGTATATAGATAAGGTTTCCTCTTATTTTTTTCTAAATAATATTTGGCTTTATCACTAGTGGGATGGAAAAAAACTGATGTGGAAAAATATGGTACCAGTCCCTATGTCTAGGCTAAGGAACTCCTCTCTGGATCCTAAGGATAGATAGCCTTATTTTCATCTGAGGTTCACTGGGGTACAAGGACCAACCTGCATCACTTTGTTACCCAAGAGATAGTATAGGAAATGTTTCTGTATTCAAATATTTTTGTTTAAGTATATATGAACTCTGATCTGTGGTGACACTTAGAAATTTTTGTCACCCATATGGCATGTAAAGTCTATAATTATAATTATACTAGAGGCCCAGTGCACAAAATTTGTGAACTGGGGGTGGGGGAGTCCCTCAGCCCAGCGTGTGTCCTCTCACAGTCCAGAAGCCCTCAGGGGATGTCTGCAGGGAGTGGGCCTAAGCTGTTAGTCAGATATCCTTAGTGCTGCGGTGGAGATGGGAGAGTCTGATCACCAGGGGACAGCTCCAAGCGCCTGCCCCCTGGTGGTCAGTGTGCATCATAGAGACCTGTTGTTCCACCATTCGGTCAATTTGCATATTAGCCTTTTATTATATAGGATTAATTGTGCTTCAACATTATGGTTACAAACACACACACACTTAATGCTAATATAATTGTGCACACATGTGTCATTTGGCTTATCTTTATTTCCATCTTTTCTTATTGAGCAAGAACCAAGACCTTCCATGACTTTGATACCTATCTCTATTGGCATCGGAACTCCAAAATTTGCTACCAAATTTCTTCTCTGTTACTCTTCCTCTTCTCATCTTCTTCTCCCTTCTCTTCCCTAAGTAAAGTCCTCTTATCTCCCTCCTCAAAATCCCAACTCTGAAGAAAAACATGGAAGACTCTGTATGCTTGAAAAACTTTTGTTATAAAAATTTAAAGATGTAGACAAGACTGTAGATTTTTCTGAGTTTTAACATTTCTCCTTGCTTGGTGCACCTTTAGCAGGTGCCTACTGTTATGAAGAGTGAATAATAAAAATCTGATTCCAACTGCCCCTGATGGCTGCTTTTGTACTGCTGGGTCAAAGGTACGCAGGTGAACAAACAAAGAAATGCATAACTCTCTTTTAACATAAGATGCCCAGATCACAAAAATAGCCCATACCTTCAATTTAGAAAATCATGAAGCATTAGGACCTACAAACCTTATAACCTCTATTGCCATCAGTTCCGTTTTGTTAGTCATGCACTATCTTCCAAAGAGAGTCATATTTCCTCTGAGTGAGAAAGATCATTTCATTGTCATGCTTGTTCAGTCCTCCCTGGAGCAGGAAGTGGTATAATATGTGTGTCCAACTTTAATATACTATTTTCTTTTTATGATTTCAACCTTGACCTCTGACTTGAATGTCCACTCTTTTAACCATTAGTGTTTCTCTAGATCTTAAAGCAAAAGCTACACATCTAATACGTACATAAAATAACCTTGGTAAGATACACATGCTGCCATATTATAAATTATTTTTGTTTAACATAATATAACCGCAACCAGCATCAAATCAGTACCCATAAGCCAATAATTTGTTTTGCTAGTTGGCTGTTAGCAGAATGTTAAGAATGCTAAGGCACATCTCTATCAAAACTAACCCAAAGCTGAAGTTGCATTTAAAGTAAGTTCTCTCAATGAGAGAGAGAGAGAAAAAAAAAAGACACCAGATATATTAATGCCCTTCTCAGAAAATGAGTTCATCCTATCTAATATGCATTAGAAATAATCTACTCATTTGATGAAAGGTTTGTGAAGCGTGAATAAAGGGCCCGGCTGCTTGTCTATAGCATCAATTAACAGAATCACACAAAGCCTATTTCAGTGGCCTGTTTTCTCAGGCCAGCCATCAGTGTAATTATCCACATTAGAGGAATTTTCTGAGCTCCAGGAGAGTTCACAAGTCAAAGGAGCTGAAGTTCATTCTGGGGAATTTAACTAACTGTTTGGTTTTAATAATTTCTTATCAAATCATCTCTAAGGTACCAAAAGACATCTTTCCCTCTGGTCTCTGTAAAGAATCCTCATTTTTCTGGTGCACTGACATCAACAGAAGGTGCTATCATGAAGTCACTTCTGCATTTTTGAGGCAACTTCTCTGAGGGGAATATGAAGATCACATTCTTGATAAAGAGGACAATTTTTTGTTCAAGTTGTAAGCACGGGCATGTGCAAAAAGTGAAGCTCTTTGGATACATTTTCATAAAGAAAATATATACTAAAAAGGTACATTACAAATATGCTGATTTACAGACTTGCAAATCCAAGGTTACAAAAGCAACTCTCCCTCTCTCAACCTTATGGCTATTTCTTTCACATTGAAATTCATTGGTGCTTAAATAGATTATAGCTAAGGATGGGAAAATCAATATTTCATTCATAAAAATAAGAAATTAATGAATACACACTAACTCACACTATGCATATACACATATATCACTAACACATGGTATTTATATGAAGGTACACCAGACATCCTATATAATAAAAGGTTAATATGCAAATGGACCAAATGATGGAACAACCGGTTGCTATGACTTGCACTGAGCAGGCAGGGAGGCAAGTGGTTAGGGGAGATCAGGCAGTGAGGCAGAGCAGTTATGGGTGATCAGGCAGGCAAGCAGAGTGGTTAGGGTCAATCAGGCAGGCAGGCAGGCAGGTGAGCAGTTAGGGGAGATCAGGCAGGCAAGTAGTTAGGAGGGAGCAGGCAGGCAAGCAGTTAGGAGCCAGCAGTCCTGGATTGCAAGAGGGATCCTGGATTTTGAGAGTGCACAGGCTGGGCTGAGGGACCACCCCCACCCCCTGCACAAATTTTATGCACTGGGCCTCTAGTGATATCCTATATAATAAAGAGCTAATACGCTAATTAGACTGAACAGTCGAATTACCTAGATGTCCTTCCAGACGACCTTCTAGATGAAGCTGGGGCTGCGAGGGCTGAGCCCCTTGCATGAATTTCTTGCATTGGGCCTCTAGTATATTTATAATTACTTATCTGATTTCACCAGGGAGTCCTATAAAAATATGGGGAATGTCAAAAGATAGTAACTGAGATCTATATACATTTATGTATGTGTGTGTGCAAGTGTATGTATATGTACGATTTTCTTGCTGATATCACATCCCGCCTTTAACATCATTATAGTTGTTCAGCATCAGTGAACACTGAAAATGCCCTTATTAAACTAGTAAAAGAGACCAATCTTTTTCTTAGATTAGATGGTTAGATTTAAATAGGCTTTCCCCAGGTATTTTTGATCAGCGATAGAAAAACCTAGGAGGGAAAAAGATTTTTTATTGTTTCTATTATAGGTATAATGGAATGAAATATACTTGTGGCCAATTTCAGCAAAGCTCAATTGGTATTTATGGGGGAGACACTGGCATGAAACTTGTCAGCTAACAATGCACTATGTAATGTCCCAGCCCAGTGGTCGGCAAACCGCGACTCACGAGCCACATGTGGCTCGTGAGCCGCAGTTTGCCGCTCTGTTGACTAATGAGTTTGCCGAGGACTGTCCCAGCCCAATTGAAGTCCTTGAAGTCCTATGAAAAACTGATTCCCAGAGTAGCTACACTTAAATTCATTATGAAGGAAACCCCACACGCTTTACCACACCCCACTCTAGCTATATTTCAAGCATCACTGAGTTTCACAGTGTGGAAATTAACCAACAAATTGAGAAGTGTTGCTCAAATCTTTCCTTCCCCTCTGCCTATAAGCCCAAAGGTGCCTTTTTTAGATGAAGTGAAGGATGAATTACTGGTAATGAGGGAAGGGTCGATAGTAATGGATAGCCATATATTGCTGAAATTACTCTGGTTAAAGGATCTATGAGATAAGGAGCATAATGTAAACTCCTATACCCAGTGAGTGGTTTACTTTGACATGCAAATTGATCTCTTTGATTACCAAAGATATTTGTGGTGAAAGACAATAAAATTTACCCTAGACAAGGGCATAGCAATTGTGTAGCTCTAGAGAGATGCTTGTTTCTTAATGAGTACCTACACTGTTTTCAATCCACTGCTGGAAGACTGCAAAGAGGAAGGGCCAACTATTTGCATTGTCCTATGCTATTTTATATAGGGAACTTGAGTATCCACGGGTTTTAGCATCTGCCAAGGGTCCTGGAACCAATTCCCTAATGATATTAAGGACAATGTAAGATTTTTGAGGAGTCAGAAGTTATACCTGGATTTTCAACTGCACCAGGAATCAGTGACCTTATCCCCTACATTGTTCAAGGGTCAACTGTACTAGCATATTTGTAAAAACGAACCAAAATGAGTAGCAATGACCCCCAATGCCCCCATATCTCATCATGTTTAACTATCTTCATTTGTAAATGTCACAGTCAAAGGTGGTACATTAATCTTTATAAAAGACATTAAGATGAAAGAATTATCTTTATGTTTAAACTTTATTTTCACAACTAAAATTTTTCTTAACTAAGGTGTAGCTTTGATAACAAGCTCTAAGTGATCATTTATAAAATAAAACTTAGGATTCACCACTGTTCATAGATCTTTAGTGTTCATCAGTAAGTATGTTTGAACAAAACTTACATTTCTCACCAGATAACTATCACTTTCGTGTTGCCACCTCTGTTCAAAGACTAAGATGTTTTTTAACTGGACAAAGAAACTTGAAAAATACATTTGCTAATTGCTCCTCCTCTATGTCTATAAAATGATCTATATCAAAACAATAGCATACAAAACTTTTGAATTGCCTGGAAGTCAGGCAAATTTTTTTTTATAATAAGCTGTTTTCCTAGACATCTTTTGTTGTAAAAATGAAGCAAATAACAATGTCTGACCTTTTACCATTACAATTCTGAAATTATGCACCAAAATCTTTCAGGTAACTGCATTGTAGGAAGGGAGTTAGTTACCTTTCCTTACTTGTATGTACTACTTCATTACAGTGATTTATTTGTCTGATAAAAGGGGAGTAATTAAAACCATAGTATTGATTTTTAAAAATCATTATTCATGTCTTAGAGAGAATCTGTAACTTCACACATTTATAGATGCTAATCAAATTTCTAAGAAAATTAGTATGCTCTGTCAAAGTAATTTTTATGAAATTAGAAATACTAAACATGACTGAACCAATCCCCAACAACTCTGAGACTTCAATGAATATATAAAAGAGGAAAGACAGAGATCATCCACCTCAAAGGACTCAAACAAAGAATGGCAAATACTGGCATTTGCACATTAACTCTTTTCTCACTTACCAAAGAGCCTCAGAATCCCAGTAAACAGAGATCTTTAGACATCATTAGAAATTATTAGTAGTTTTTGTTTGACCAAGAAAGATATTTGTGATACCTGATTTAAATCCATTCACTGTACCACAGGCAAGACCAGATTAAAATACTAACTTCTAAATACGCTGTCTTGAAAATCAGAGTTGGAACATTCCAGAGAGTGTCCGGGAAGGATTTCTACTATTAATCAAACTAGATGCAATGTCTGGTGAAAGAGCCAGTAAGTGGAGAGGGAGTAGAATCAAGAACACATATTGTCAAAAATAAAAATAAAATTGTCATCTGAGTCTAAAAACCAAATAAAGAATTCTAATGTCATTTGAGCTTAGGTAAATGTGAAATGAAAAAAGAAAATTAAAAGTTGGAAGGGGCTCAGGAAATGTAATTAGTATTTTCCCCCCAAAGAAATTGTCCAGTTGATCCTTAATGTTCTTTCCAGCTTGATTCCCTCATCCCTGCTATGGTTCAGGGGCAGCTGTTGCTAAATGCAAATTAATGCATGCTTATATTTTAAATGATAATTTCAGATTTCATTTCTACATATCTATGGTAGGACAGCTTCCGGACTTAGCTCAAAGTATTCCTTTGGGCAAACAACATCCTACTAATACTATTTTGGTTGACTTTATGGGGCTTACAAGAATCTAACTTTCCAACACATCATTTTATAAAATAATCTTGCCTGAAAATATATTTACATATTTTTTTTATTTATGCTAGCTTTCTTAGTGCCAGTATATATGTTCAGCTCAAGCTTCGTGGAGCTTAAGATTCTGCATTTTATTATCTGCTTGCCCTCTCTGAGAAGAACAAAGGGTTCAGAGATCAATAGTATTTATAGAAAAAAAGAGGAGAGGGAGTATTATTAATGATACAAGAAATTCTAGATAAAATTAACAACAAGCAGCTTGTGGTTTTCTCAGAAGCTAATGGCACTTCATTGTCTAACTAAAACTTAGTTGGCATCATCTGGGTAAGAAAATATCAGCAGTACCCTATTTTACTATTAATTATTAAATTTACATTAATATAAACATTACAATAAAAATATGGAGAAACATAACATAGTTTAAGAGAAAACTTTTAAAGATGGGATACTTAAATTCTAAATTCAAAAGTTCCCTAACTTATACACAATAGAATACTACTCAGCCATTAGATAATAAAATAGCGCCATGTACAACAACATGGAACATTATGCTAAGTGAAATACATCAGTCAGAAAAAGCGAAGAGGCAATGCCCTCGGCGGTCCCAGATCTGTCCCTTGCTTCAACAGTGTTTGGATGGAACAGACCCTTCTTCTAGCCTCCAACCACTCTCCTGCCTCTTATCCAGCCACCACCTTCAGAACCACCTCCGAACCAGCCAACACACCGGTTTGTTTTCTACCTTAATTCCTGATTGCCAAACAACCATGAGCTCCCAAATTGGTCAGAATTATTCCACCCAGGTGGAGGTTGCAGTCAACCGCTTGGCCAACCTGCATCTTTGGGCCTGTACACACCTACCTCTCTCTGGGCTTCTATTTCAACCCTGGGGATGTGGCTCTCAGGGCACGGGCCACTTCTTCCACAAGTTGGCAAAGAATAAGCGAGAAGGCACTGAGCTTTTCTTAAGGTCGTAAAACCAGCACAGTGGCCACATTCTCTTCCAGGTCTGCTGAAGCCTCCCCAAATGAGTGGGCAGAATTCAGGATGCCATGGAGCCGCCCTGGCCTTGGAGAGGAACCTGAGCCACAGGCCCTGGTTCTACCCACGCAGAACCTCATCTCTGTGGCTTCCTGGAGAACCACTTCCGGGGTGAGGAGGTGAAATTCATCAAGAAGATGGGTGACACCTGACTCACATCCACAGGCTGGCTGGCCCCCAGGCTGGGCGAGGTGAGTATCTCTTCAAAAGACTCACCCTCAAGCACAATTAGGAGCCTTTGGAGCCCAGAGGCCTTTGAAGGGTCCCCCTGGTCTCTGGCTTTTACCTGAGCCTCTCCCCAAAACGACTGCCTATTCTTTTAACCACCCTGAGGCCCTCTCCCATGCATTGGACCAAATGAAACAATAAAGCTTTTTGCAGAAACAACAACAAATAAAAAAGCAAAGAACCATATGACTTCACTCATATATGGGATATAAAACTGAAACTCATGAACACAAACAGCAGTGTGGTGGTTGCTAGAGGATAAGGGGTAGGGGAAGAAGGTAGTGCTAATATACGATGACAGGAGAAGATTTCACTTTGGCCGGACACATGGTGCAATATTCTAGTACAGATCTTGTAACATGGAAACCCACACCTGAAGCCTATATGTTCATGTTGACCAATATCACCCCAATCAATTTAATAAAAGTTTTTCAAGTGCCTTAATTTTCAAATAACTCACAATATGCCATTAGGCACTTAGTATGTAGAAAACCCTTTTACATTCTATGTAAAATAGAAACAATAATCCTTCTTTTATTTTGCATTGCATCCTATTACTCTTGTGAAGCTAAACTAGCATATGTGAAAATATAGGCAAATAGAAATTATTGAATGAATGTATTATATATATCCTGAGACACACATGCACACAAACACACGCACAATCACACTCACACTATTTCTAGTGAATTGTAGCATTTCAATACAGACTTACTGTGTATATTTTTATAGTTCTCTCATTAATTCATTTTTCTACATCAGAGTTTCTTAAACTGTTCCATATGTCCTGCAAGATATTCTATGAAAAAGAAAAGGGCTCTTGTCTAAAAGTTCATGAAAAGTAGTATTCCCTGTTCTTCTCTTAGAGCGTTATGAAGCACACTAACATATTAAATGTGTGAGAAGTCTTTTAGCAGAAAAAAAAAAAAGATTTAATTTTGATTATACCAGAGTTTCCAAATTTCTTTCATTTTGCAATATATATATATATATATATATATATATATATATATATATATATATATATATTTTAACTGGCTATCTGGTAACACCTCATAAGATACCAAATTACTAGGGTTTCATAGAACAGTTTAAGAAATAATTATCTACATTATTTCTATCATCCTTACTTATCACCCCTTCTCTCTTTGTATGAATGTGTGTATGATATAAACATATTTATGTGATTCATATACATACAAAATTTTAATTTTTCCTGTAGAACTACAATATTCAACACAGTAGCCAATACTGTCTGGAAATATGGCAGTTCTGCTTTAGTGTAAAATACATACCAAATTTTGAAGATTTAATAGAAAAATAATTACAAATATTTCAATAATTCTGTTTAGATCACTTGTTGAAATACTATTTTGGATTTACTGAGTTACATAAATTATTAAAATTAATTTACCTGTTTATTTTTTAATATATTTTTATTGATTTCAGAGAGAAAGGGAGAGCAAACAAGAGATAGAAACACCAATGATGATAGAGAATCATTGATTGGCTGCCTCCTGCACACTCTCCAATGGGAATCCAGGAACCCTCAACCCGGGCATGTGCCCTTGACCAAATTCAAACCCAGGACCCTTCAGTCCACAGGTCTATGCTCTATCCACTGAGCCAAAACAGCTAGGACTATCTATTTCTTTTTATTAGAAAATTTAAAATAACATATGTGACTCATATTTGTAGCTCATTACATTTTTATTTATATTGGACATCATTGCTATAAAAATGTTAGAAAGTTAGAAAACCCCAATAAAATATAAATAAGAAAATTATGACATAATTCCATCACTTGAATACTCCCTTTGAACCTTTCCATGCATTTTCTCATGATGTTTTTCTCTGCATATCTTACTAGGATTAGAATCACAACATAGATAGATAGGTAGGTAGGTAGATAGATAGATAGATAGATAGATAGATAGATAGACAGATAGATAAATTTGTGGAAGGATGAATGGATAGATGAAGGTAGGAAGGAAGGAAAACATCTTTATTATGAGGGCTGTCCATGGTGTTGAGCTATATAGTTAGACTCCTTTCCTCTTCTTCCTGGTGAGCATAAAGCTTTGAATAAAATTAAGTGACTTCAGGACCCGAAGTCACCTAGAATGTACACTTGTGAAATAAGCATCAAGTCCAAGGATTTCACTAGGACGTGTCTTGAAGTGAGTCTGGTTTCAGAGCTTTCTGGTGACCTTCAGAGACAGGTGGAGAGGAAGGCAATCTAGGCTTGAACATAAACAGGCCCACCTGGGAAGAATTCTTCATCAGATTTGCCTTTAGTCTAAAAAAGAAACTACATATAAACCAAACACCAGCTTGCCGCTGCCATTTATTTAACAAAGTTTCAGAATAGCAGAAACTTCACTATAGTCAGTGATTTATTGCCCAGGGGAGTTCAAGGAAACTCCCTCATGTGAGCTATTCATTTTCTTGTTCTGAACAACCCAAATCATCTCAGCAGGAGGAGATGGGTGTCCCTGACCTTGGCAGCTTTCTCTGGTTTGCGTTTTCATTTGCTAAATAGGTCACAGCACATTGTTTATTCTGGCCCACAGCTCCAGCAAGGTTGTGGGATCCCCTTTCCTCGGCATTGCCCTCTGATTTCCTCTTCCTTCAACTCCCACCCTCTGGGACTTGCATAAGCACTCAAGGAACTTAAACCATGCTTACATCCATATGAACCACCAATTCAGCTGTTTCAACTGAATGAGGTAGTCCAGGATTCTATTCAGTCCACCAGGCAGGCAAATGAATGGAAAAGTCATGTTTGAAGTTGGCCATTGCAAAGATTAAATAACTAGCTTGACTGAGTGGATTTTCCCTTTCTAAATAATTATACATGCATTTTAAGTAGACCTTGCTTTTATTCTTTCTAGCATTAAAGTTTTATAGCTTCTGTTTTCTTTTTCCATTTTTCTGCCTGTGTTGCATGCCCCAAACACACACACACACACACACACACACACACACACACGCGCGCGCGCGCCAGTAATGGTACCAAAATAATGCTACTTTGTTTTCATAAGATTTTTGAGTTTAAAAAAAATCATAAATTATTTTCTGATTCATTGAGTCTTACACCTCATTCTTTGAGGCAAGGGAAGAACAAAAGAGGGATATATCATAGGGCCTGAACAAATCTCAAAAAAATTTTTTAAATGCATTCTTTTAACTCTAATTCTACATCTTACTTAATCATCTTGTTTTTGTTCTTATGAAAGCAATTTCATTTTTCCAATCTCCTTTGCACAATTAAAGTTTTCTTTGCCTTTCCTGAGCATTTAAAAATATTTTCATTCTATCTCCTTAGTGTCTCAATTATACTTATTTTAAAAAACCTTAGTTACCCTAGAGATTAAAGTACATATTTTTAACTAACTTAAACCCACCTTCAAATAACACTATAATGCATCCAATGCAGTGTATGTAGGTGCTTTGTGACACAGTATTCTTGATTCTTTTTATTATCTAATACTAGAGGCCCAGTGCACGAAATTCATGCATGGGAGAAGGGGTGTCCCTCAGCCCAGCTTGCATCCTCTCCAACCTGAGATCCCTCTCACAATCCAGGACTGCTGGCTCCCAACTGCTCACCTGCCTGCTTTCCTGATTGCCTGTAACTGCTTCTGCCTGCCAGCCTAATCATCCTCTAACCACTCCCCTGCCAGCCTGATTGATGCCTAACTGCTCCTCCCTCCACCAGCCTGTTTGCCCCTAACCGCCCTCCCTGGCAGGCCTTGTAGCCCCCAACTGCTCTCCCCTGCAGGCCTGGGTACCCCCCAACTACCCTTCCCTGCAGGCCTGGTTGCCCCTAACTTCCCTCCTCTGCCTGCCTGGTCACCCCTAACTTCCCTCCCCTGAAGGCTTGATCACTCCCAACTGCCCTCCCTTGCAGGCCTGATCTCTCCCAATTGCTCTCCCCTGCTGACCTGATCACCCACAACTGCCCCCCTCTGCTGGCCATCTTGTGGTGGCCATCTTGTGTCCACATGGGGGCAGGATCTTTGACCACATGGGGGCAGCCATCTTATGTGTTGGAGTGACAGTCAATTTGCATATTACTCTTTTATTAGATAGGATAGAGGCTTGGTGCATGGGTGGGGGCCAGCTAGTTTGCCCTGAAAGGTGTCCCTGATCAGGGTGGGGGTTCACTTGGGGCATGGGGTGGCCTGGACGAGGGGCCTGTTGTGGTTTGCAGGCCAGCCATTCCCCCCGGGTGACCCAAGTGGAGGCCCTGGGATCTGGGATTTATTTATCTTCTGTAATTAAAACTTTGTAGCCTTGAGTGGAGGCCTGGGCCTGTCAGGGTGTGTGGAAAGCTTGCCTTCCTCCATTGCTGGGGAAACCCAAGCCTCCTGCTCCCTCTGTGGCCGCAGCCATCTTGATTGGGATTAATTTGCATACTTACTCCTGATTGGCTGGTGGGCATGGTTTTTGGGTGTAGCAGAGTGGTGGTTAATTTGCATATTGCTCTTTTATTAGATAGGATATTGTTGCTACTACTTTGAACAATATTATTTTATATCAATTAAAAATAAGAAAAATATTGTATCTTCATTTATTTCTTCCCCAAGGCTCTTCTTTCTTCATGTAGATCTGAGTTTATGATCTATATCATTTTCCTTCTCTCTGAAGAACTTCTTTTAACATTTCTTGCAGGATAAGTCTCCTGGTTATAGATTCCCTAAAGATTTTTGAAAGTCCTTATTTCTCTTTTATTTTTGAAGGAAAATTACTCTGGGTACAGAATTCAAGGTTGGTGGGGGTTCTTTTCTTTCAATGCTTTAAATATTTCACTCCATTCTGTTCTTGCTTTTGATGAGAAGTCCCCTGAATTTTCCCCCCTTTTTTGGTAATGAAGAGTAGCTGAATATGCCACTCCAAAATATGCTACTTATCATAAGAATTTATGAGCAGAAGGTAATTGAAAAGAAAAACTCTCTTCCCTCTCATTTGCCTAAAAGTAGGAAAGATAGAAGTTAATCACCAAAGCCAACTCTAGACCCAGAGTATGTACCCAAGGATTGTACATGACAAACTTGACTAACCCTTATCTATCATTAGTTTTCCAATAAATTTTCTTCCTATGACATGCTGCTCCAGAAAATCAAAGTCCTTTTCCTTGGTCTTGTCACCTCTCTAAAAATGTATTGTTGTTTTGTTAAGATGCTATATTAGCCCAAGTTGTAAACACCACTTTGTGTTACTAATCACTGCATACTCCATGTATGTGTGGTGAGCATGTCAATATACTTGTTTTTCTCCTGTTAATCTTCTGTCAGTTTCGTTCACAGGGCCCCAATGAACCTAAGATGGGCAGAGAGAAAACAGTTTCTCCTCTCCTGCAATATATACTGGCAGACAAAGTGGGTTATTTTCCCCCATTATCTTCTTTCTAGGGTGCTTATCTTCAATTTCAGCAGATTGAATATATGACAAGGTATGTAAGCTTCTTTTCTTTTTTTGTATTTATCCTGCTTGGTGATGTCTGAGATTACTGAATCTTTCATTAATTTTGGGAATTTTCAGCATTATTACTTCAAATGTTAATTCTGCTCCTTTCTTCTGGTGTTCCAATTGCAGCAGATCCTCAAATAACATCATTTTGTTCAATGTTGTTTCATTATAATGTAGATGAGATGCCACAAAAACTTAACTCTTGTTTATATCAATTAGTCTATGGCAAAACAGTGCTTGGCTCCACCTCCTGAAGTCAATTTCCACATTAACAAAGGCAAACATTTCCCCTTTAGATTGAAATAAAAGGAAACCTCTTTGTCCAGGTGCAATAATCAGGTGCAAGAAAGAACACGAGAAATGAAGGTATTCCCTCTTGACACCTGAACAATGAATTCATCCTGATATAAAACGATGCTGTTGTGACCTGATTCTTTACCGTGTTTAAAGATCAAGCTACCACTCATTCTGGGTAGATAAAGAAAATGCAGACATTTTAGGACTGTGAATGTTAGCTTTATTTACATACTAGAGGCCTGGTGCATGAATTTGTGCATAGGTGGGGTCCCTCTGGGTGGCCTGCAGGGATTGGGCCAAAACCCACAGTCCAAGGCTGCCTGCAGCTCCTCCTACCTGCCACTCCTGCTCAACCCAGCCCCCCTGTGCCTACCTCAGGCTCATGACCAATCAGTCCTGAGTGCTCGCCAGCCATGAGCCCTGTGTCTGGCGCCCTCCCAACTGAGGTGGCCTGCAGGATTGGGCTGAAACTGGCTCTCCAATATCCCCCAAGGGGTTCTGGATTGCAAGAGGGCACAGGCCAGGCTGAGGGATTCCACTGGTGCATGATTGGGCTAGGGAGGGACCATGGGAGGGCTCTAGGGTGTGTCTGGCCCCATCTCACCCAGTCCTGATCAGAGCTGAACAGGGTCAGCCAGCCGGGGAGGGATGTGGGAGGTTGGCCAGCCAGGGAGGAGCTGCGGGAGGGCTCCAGGGAGTTTCCAGTCCATCCCACTCAGTCCCGATTGACTGGACCCCAGCAGCAAGCTAACCTACTGGTTGGAGCATCTGCCCCCTGGTAGTCAGTGCACATCATAGTGACTGATCCACCAGCTGACTGTCTGCCCCATGGTGGTCAGTGCATCTCACAGCGAGCTGTTGAGCAGCCTTAGCATATCATTAGAATATCATGCTTTGATTGGTTGTTCTGCCATTCGGTCTATTTGCATATTGCCCTTTTATTATATAGGATTATATATATTACTAGAGGCCCAGTGCATGAAATTCGTGCACAGGAGGGGGTGTCCCTCAGCCCAGCCTGCATCCTCTCCAATCTGGGACCCCTAGAGGGATGTCAGACTGCCTGTTTAAACGGGCAGTCTGACATCCCTCTCACAATCCAGGACTGCTGGCTCCCAACTGCTCACTTGCCTGCCTTCCTGATTGCCCCTAACCGCTTCTGCCTGCCAGCCTGATCACCCTCTAACCACTCCCCTGCCAGCCTGATTGATGCCTAACTGCTCCACTGCCAGCCTGATTGCACCTAACTGCCCTACCCTGCAGTCCTGGTCATTCCCAACTGCCCTCCCTTGCAGGCCTGGGTCCCTCCCAACTGCCCTTCCCTGCAGGCCTGGTCGCCCCCAACTTCCCTCCTCTGCTGGCCTGGTCACCCCTACCTGCCCTCCCCTGCAGGCTTGATCGCCTCCAACTGCCCTCCCTTGCAGGCCTGGTCCCTCCCAACTGTCCTCCCCTGCTGGCCATCTTGTGGCAGACATTTTGTGTCCACATGGGGGCAGGATCTTTGACCACATGGGGGCAGGCATCTTGTGTGTTGGAATGATGGTCAATTTGCATATTACTATTTTATTAGATAGGATAATTTATTATAATGTATTACATATAATACACTGAGTGGCCAGATTATTATGATCTCTGAATGCATAATAATCTGGCCACTCAATATATATATATATACACACACACACACATATATATATATATATATATATATATATATATATATATATATATATATATATTAGAGGCCCAATGCATGAAGATTCATGCAAGAATGGCCCTTCCTTCCCCTGGCTGCCGGCACCGCCTTCACTCTGGCCAGAGCCGCCTTTCCACCTTCCCACGCTACCCAGAGGCCCAAGCCTCTCTGCACCTGTGTATGCAAATTAACCTGCCATCTTTGTTAGGTTAATTTGCATACTCACTCCTGATTGGCTGGTGGGCATCGTGAAGGTATGGTCAATTTGCATCTTTCTCTTTTATTAGTGTAGATTAGAGGCCCAGTGCATGAATTCGTGCATGGGTAGGTTCCGGCCAGCCTGGCCAGGGGGAGGGGATATGGGCAGTTGGCTAGCCTGCCTGCTGGTCAAACTCCTAGTCGAGGGGACAATTTGCATATTAGCCTTTTATTATATATGATATACACTGAGTGGCCAGATTATTATGCGTTCAGAGATCATAATAATCTGGCCACTCAGTGTATATAAATATTCAACAAAAATTTGCTAAACAATCCATGAAATAGAGATTTGTAGATCGTAATTTTCATGTATCTTATGGATGATGAACTACATTTATTCTTTGGAAAAGGATTATAGGGAAGTAAAGTCTTCATTTACTTTTTTTCTTTTTTAAATATATTTTTATTCATTTTAGAGAGGAAGGGAGAGGGAGAGAGAGATAGAAGCATCAATGATGAGAGAGAACCTCCTGCATACCCCTGACTGGGGATCAAGCCCACAACCCAGGCATGTGCCCTTGACCAGAATTGAATCTGGGACCCTTCAGTCTGCGGGCCAACACTCTCTCCACTGAGCCAAACCGACTAGAGCTTCATTTACTTTTTATATAAAACCATGGAAACCAAATCTCAACTAGAGAAGCAAACTTAGGTTTTGCTATGAGGCTTTATGCTTGCCTGACCTTAGATTGGCAGGCCAGGAAATCAAGGTGGAGTTTCTCTTCCTCCCAGCAACCTTCATTGAGGCCACCCTGAGAAAAGTTGGAGGGAATATCCTTTCCAATCAATTTTATCTGAGTAACTGAAAAGATGCTTTAGGGTATAGGGAACACAACTGTCAAATGTTCAAGCTACCAAGGCTTGTTGATTTAAGAGTAATTGATCAGGAGCAATATAAGAAAGAGCTTGCTACAAAAGACAAATAAAAGGCCCTAGGCTATTTCATGTATTGTTTGTGGCTTATTGCACAAAGCAGAGAGAGTCTCATATATTCACCATGCCACAGTCCGCCACTGTTCTCTCCTTTTAGTATAAATAAAAGATAGCCAGTTTCTTGATGGAAACATTCTCACTTTAAGTGGGTACACACTGATATTCTAATGGTCTCTGGAGTAGAGAAGATTTCTGTGGCAAATTTGTCTTCCAATCACCAAGTTCTTTGTAGTTTAGATTCTTTTATGGCAGAGAACTCTAGCAATAATTGTTTCCATTTATATTTAGCATTTCAAAATTGAAAGGATTGCAGGAACAACAAAATGGTAGGTGATTTCATGAAGCATTTAAGTATGGATAAATTAATAAACTATAAAAATACAAATCATTAGCAAAGTCTTTTCTTTCTGGAGAATTGTACTTGAAAATTCATATAAGCATGTACAGTGTGCATGTGTGTTTTTCTCACCTGTCACCATGTGTTTTTGCTTGTGTATATTCTGCTAAAGGAGACATACAAAATACTATTAGGTTTGCACAATATGAAGTGATGGTTTCTTCCAAGAATTGTATGCTTGCAGGGTTAATTCAGGAAGGTTTTGCCCAACAACCACATAACAGTCATATCTCATCACCATTAGCAGGAATAATTTATAGTTTAATCTTACATGCAGGCATGTTAAATTAGCATTACTCATCAGAACCTGCTTATTAATAAAACAAGCCGAATTAGCCACTGGAGAATCAGATTTGGAAATTCAATGACAATTTTACATTTTTAATAAAGGCACAGAAATATTATTGCAGAGCAGGTGGTAGAGAGAACTGTGGTCAAATTTGACATTCATCAATAATTGAAGTGTGGATTGTGACAGAGGTGAAAATTGATATTGATTTCTTTTCTCCAATATTTAGAGTTCTAAAAGGTAAATAAAATGAGGTAACAAGACATATCAAGTCTCACTGGTTTCTTTGATGGCTCCCTTCCCACATGCGAACACATAGCATTCCTTCGTCTACCATGTTTTGAATAATTCAATGCCCATACTCTTTCCGGTTCAATGCATTATAAAACACACTCAAGCTGAGTTTCAATCATATTAAACTGATAGCTGAATTTTTTATGAAGGATTATTTAAAACAAAATGCGTCTTGAGCCCAACAGCCTTTGAAACCAAACAATCCTGGGAGTTCAGTAAGGAAATGTCAACACTGTGGAGAATTCTTGACTCAGAAAATTAAAGGAATCCTGTTTGATGTGTATTAACCATATCAATATTAACAACCTTCTGCCGGATTTCAGCACTGATTTGAGAGCTGAGGTGTTATTGGTCTTGTATTTTAACTAGTTGTGAAAGCACTGAGAGAGCTGTTCTTGGGTTGAACTTGACCTGCCTCTGGGAATTTTTTCTGTTCCATTCATTTTGAAAAGCTTTATTCGAGTGGATTTTTCTGCCTTACTTCTTATCACTTGCACCCCTTGGGAAAATCAAAGATGCTCAAATATAGATGTGAACACTTCAGTTACTTTGTTTGGCAATAGTGTCTTTCAGTTTCTCTTCTTTAAAAAATTGTATTTCTGACCACCCACGTGACTTAAAAGCAACTCAATTACTGACAGACACCTGGATTGGGATGCCAGAAGAAACAAGTCTTTTCAAACTTACTTTTTAATTTTTAGTTATAGCTTTATGTTGCAACTCTATGTGTTCAAAAGAGATCACGGAGGTCCCATGTTATGACTTTCAAATAATTAATCAGAATGGGCTACAATAGGCTATATAAATAGTAAGCAAAGTATTAGTTATTATTAGTTCTTCTCCCGAGGCAAACAATATCTTGAGTTTCAAGTAAGAGAAACTCAAATAAAAAGTTTTATAATAGCTAAACATACCAGTGTTATTATTTTCCTACTGAGTATTTTTCTCTGCCAAGTCACCAATAACCTTAGACTACTGAGAATTCATTTTTAATTAATTTTAGGGTTCTCCTAAATGGTTACAATTTTATAAGTAAAATTAAAGAAAGAGTATGAAAGTAGGAGGTCATTCAAGGTACTCCCATGAGGCATTGAAATATACATAAAGAGAGATAGATGCTCTGGGATAAAACTTCATCTTTTATTGTAATTGAATATAGTTCAATTTTCTTCGAGGCAGAAAACTAATTTCACAATGTCAGTGAGAAGATTGACTGGCTAGACCATCCCTCTTTCACATAATTCCAGTAGCCTCTATCTAAGTTTGTCTAGATGTTGGTGGTCCCTCCTAGCAATCTACTACCCAACATTGTGTAGTCAAGAAAATCAGGGTCTTTTCTGAGGCCATGTTAGTAGCATAAAGTGAGGTGAAGTACTGAGGTAAGTGGCAAAAAAAAAATGAGAAGGAGAAAAAAAATACCCAAATTTCATTTTTCCCATATTTCCTGTACTTTATAAGGGAAAGACATTTGGGTCTGAATTCCTTTTATTCTTAGCTATTGATGATAGAGCAACTGGGGTGGGGGGGCGAAGCTAAAAAAGAAAACATGGAGTGTATGCTGTATCTCTTTCAAAATAAAGGGATAACCATTTAAAAATATAGCCCCCATATGCATAACCCATGGACAGACTATAGTGCAGTGAAAGCCTGAGGAGGGGGCAGGAGTGAGGTGAAGGGAGTCAGTGGGGGGGAAAAAGGGAACATCTTTAATATTTTTGACAATAAAGATAAATTAATATTTTATATATATACTGAATCCTCTCAATCTAAACAAATGAACACTAAAACTATGTTTTAGAAATACAGCCAACACAGTAACCACAGTCAACCCAAAGAATGCTTATTTCCTATCCAGTGAGAGTAGCTTGGTAAAGAAAAGAGAGAAAGAGAATACTCTGAAATTCTATCTGATTTAGCAGAGCTCAGCACAGCTCCTATTCTTTTTCCTGAAATCCAACATAAAGAACTTGAATAAAACTTCCTCTGCCACCAAAAGCAGATTGAGTAGTGTTTGTAAACTAGAACAAAGGAAAAGGCCTGAAGAGAGATGCCCCTTCTCATATGAGTGGACCATCAAGGATTATCTGAGTAACAAAATGTTGATGGGCCATTTTAGTCAGCTTCATTTTGTATTTATCTTTTTAAATTTTAGTCCACATTAAAAAATATCCAATCAGAATGATAGGCATTACTATATATATATATTTTTTCCTAATAAAAGAGTAATATGCAAATTAACCATCACTCTATTATACTCACCAGCCACACCCACAAGCCAATCAGGAGCGAGTATGCAAATTAACCCAACAAGATGGTTGCAGCCACAGAGAGGGCAGGAGGGAGGCTTCGGTTTCCCCGGCGATGAGGAAGCCAAGCTTTCTGCACACCCTGGCAGGCCCAGGCCTCCACTCCAGGCTACAAAGTTTCAATTATAGAAGATAAGTAAATACCCACAAAAATGGCCGCAGCCAGGGAGCTGGAGAGAGCAGGAGGCAAGCGTTGCCCCCGGTGATGGAGGAAGCCAGGCTTCTGCAGCCCTGGCCTGCCTTGGCCTCTTCTTAAGGCTACAAAGTTTCAATTATAGAAGATAAATAAATCCCAACAGAAATGGCTGCCGCCACACAGCGAGCAGAAGGCTTGGCTTCGCTCAAGGCTACAAAGTTTCAATTGTAGAAGATAAATAAATCCCGGATATCAGGGCCTCAGCTTGGGTCGCCAGGGGGCATGGCCAGCCTGCAAACCACGACAGGCCCCTCACCCAGGCCGCCCCATGCCCCGAGTGAACCCCCACCCTGATCTCGAACACCCTTCAGGGCAAACCAGCCAGCCCCCACCCATGTACCAGGCCTCTATCCTATCTAATAAAAGAATAATACGCAAATTGACTATCACTCCAACACACAAGATGGCTGCCCCCATGTGGACACAAGATGGTTGCCACAAGATGGCCAGCAGGGGAGGGCAGTTGGGAGGGACCAGGCCTGCAAGGGAGGGCAGTTGGGGGCAATCAGGCGAGCAGGGAAGGGCAGTTAGGGGTGACCAGCCCTGCAAGGGAGGGCAGTTGTGGGTGGTCAGACCAGCAGGGAAGGGCAGTTGGGAGGGACCAGGCCTGCAAGGGATGGCAGTTGGGGGTGATCAAGCCTACAGGGGAGGGCAGTTAGGGGTGACCAGGCCAGCAGAGGAAGAATGTTGGGGGTGACTGGGCCTGCAGGGAAGGGCAGTTGGGGGGGTACCCAGGCCTGCAGGGGAGAGCAGTTGGGTGGGACCAGGCCTGCAGGGGAAGGCAGTTAGGGGCAAACAGGCTGGCAGGGGAGCAGTTAGGCATCAATCAGGCTGGCAGGGGAATGATTAGGGGGTGATCAGGCTGGCAGGCAGAAGCGGTTAGGGGCAATCAGGAAGCAGGCAAGTGAGCAGTTGGGAGCCAGCAGTCCTGGATTGTGAGAGGGATGTCCAACTGCCTGTTTAGGCCTGATCCCACCTGTCAGTCGGACATCCCTTGAGGGGTCCCAGATTGGAGAGGATGCAAGCTGGGCTGAGGGACACCACCCCTCTGTGCACAAATTATGTGCACCAGGCCTCTAAATATATATATATATATATATATATATATATATATATATATATATATATATATATATCAGTTATGTTAATCCTCAGAAGAGCTGTGTTCATAGCTATTTTTACCATTTTACAAATATAGCAACTTGGGCTCAGAATAACAGTCATGGTATTTTCCTAAATTATCAGAGCTGCAAATTGGGGACTTGAAGTCAAACCTAAGTCTAAATCAGTTGTTCTCATTATGACTTCTTAAAATTCTGTTTTGGAAGAAAGAATAGCATAAAGGTTTTAGCATAGATATCCCCTAGAAATCACTAAAGATATAGGGGCTATATCTTTATGCATTTGTAGTAGGTTTGACTTTAATTCTTATGTTTAATTTTCTTTCTGTACAACTGTCAAAAGAAGATGAAAGAAATTAGGTAATATTTGCATATGCAACTAATCAAAGCAAAATTGCTTTTGACTTCAACAAAAAGATCCTTTTGTGATCTCAGATTAGCATCTTTATTCCTAAATGGAGCATAAATGACATTTATTGGCTAAGATTATTTGCAATAGACAAATCTGTTTACTGTTTACCACCTAGCAGATGACTATTTGTAAGTCTCACTGAGTATGCTAACAGAGTAAAAACGCTGACACTGGGTTCTCATTTTACAAGAGTGAATTTAAATTAACTTTAGTAACTAGCATTAATGAAACTGGGTAAATGATGCAAAAGTATTCCACAGAGTATTTTGTTTTAATTAGAGATGGAAAATATGAGTTATTAGAGGTTTTAAAAAATGTTTCATTCTATTACTCTTCCATATTTTAAATCTAGGAATATAAATGAAAACTAAAAGATGTTAGCCATTTTAATTCACTTTTTATACATATCAGCTCTGAATTTATATTGAGTGAATAGTAAAGAATCTAAATAAGGAACATAATTTGAAGGCATTCAGGTACAAGTAATAAATCTTATTAGAAGATAAGTATCTTTATACTCAGAGGCAGCTATATAATTTACTATAAAGCTATTGCAATTCAAACATTATGGCATTGCTACATGAATGACATATATGTAAATTAAACAGAAAAGAATACCCACAAATAGTTCTAAGTATGTCTGGGACATCTGAACATGATTAAGTAAAATTATAATGTAAAGATTTAAAAATAATCTTTAAAATCAATACTAGAAAACTGTATACCCATTTAAAAAATTGAATATGTGAGAGGCCAGCAGAACAGATATGTGTGTCTGAGTATGTTTCTTAATATTCTCTATGAGAAAAATAATCATGTTCTTACTGCTCTCAAATTTATTCCAGTTTAACACCATTGGTGAATATGTGTTTACATAATATTAGAATTATATTATTTTGTGCCATGTTTTCCTTTCTATTTTCAGGACTATGTTGCCTTAAAAGTTTAACCTTTAATCTCAATTTTATATATGGCTGAACTTGCATACCGTAAGGTAAGAAAGTTCAAGAATTTCTCTCTCCAAATAGCATGGATCCCCATTCCTATGAATTTCTTTTTTGATGGATTTGTAAACGATAGTCCAAGATTGTGATGCCAGAGAACATGCAGGGCAGCCAAGTCCAGGAAAGACTCTGGAACTCCTACAGTGTGTTGTTATGGTCTGCATCACCGTTCTACACAAGGCTTTTTGCAGAACTGGCAGTGAGTTGAGAATGGAAAGCTAGTGTGTCAGTTAATTTCAGCTTGATATTGTTTTCTTTTCTGTTATGTATTAAAATTGCAATAAAACTCAGAAGAGGCGTAGTTAAGAAAAAAATAACTTGTGTTGCTAAAGCCATTCTGCACATACATAGACTTGAAGGTGTATAAAATCTAAGAGCTGGGTTGTGAGAGCAAACCTGTTCCAACATCCCCATTTTAGGGAAACTCAGGGGCTCTCAAAGAGGCACGTAAATCTCTCAGGATCAGAGAGTAAGTCAGTGGTTAAAGTGAGACCTCGTGGCTTCTGTAGAGTGATGGCTCTGTGAACAAGATATTAAGGAAGCATTAAGTGTTACCTAACAATGTGAAGCTTAATTATTTGGGGTTCTTGCCTCTTCCTTTGTTTTGTTTTCTTTTTTACATCATCATGGGCCACATTCTTTTAGTTGCTCCCCAGAACTGGATTTCCCGAAATTCATGTTCTTCAGACTTTTTTTTTAATTTTTGGACTGCAACTTGAATTTTTAAGAAGTCAGGGAAGAATACTGAACTATAGGAAGTTAACACATTGTTGGTAAAAATAAAATCAAAATAATCATAATGCCTATTTCCCTGGATATTTCCTGTATACTTCAGGAGTAAAAATAGTATTTATAAAGTGATTTTAAAATGCACAGATATTACCTACAAAATATAACCTATTTGGTTCAGAGCACTGAGTCTGAAATTACTTTACCTGGGTCTTTTCCCCAACTCCACCACTATGAGACCTCAGGGCTGTAACTTAACCTCTTGTGTCTCATTTCTTCTCTTATAAAGTAAGGGTAATAACTGCACCCATCTTATTGGGCTGTGGTGTGGAAAGAGTTAATACATGTAGAGTGATTAGAACTATGTGCCATTTTAAGCCTTTTAAAATTAATTTTACTATTGTTACTATTATTCTCTTGGCTGTCCTTGAAAAAGTTTCCCACAGCACTGACTTACTTTTCTTTCTGTTGTACCTTCTCTAGTACATTCCACTTATGATTTCTAACTAATCCTGTGAGGTTGTTTTTTAATATTGTATATCTCTGTGTCTGTTTGTCGTAAGTGAAAGGAGTTTGGGCTTACCTTGATTCACCAATCAGGGCTTTGACTTTCCCCCATTCATATTATTGGTAAACAGATTTGTGACAATGACTGCATGGGGCCTTCAGTGGGGCCCGAGAATCTAGGCTCTGTGTAACTGCAATATCACTCACAGGGGTTGGTCCTTTAGGACCTAAAAGAATATCAATGAAGCTATCATTATTTTAGGAATATGAAGTATATTTCTTGTTCACTAGTACCACAACTTTCTGAGAAATAGTCAGGGCTCTAAGAAGTGGTTGACACACACTTTCCCCATCAGGTAACTTCTTGAGATACCATATCTTCAACCATAAATACATTTCTAAGCAATAGCAATAATGCTGACAATACCGCTTAGTTCTCTATAGCATCAACTCCATTAAAGAGGAAAAGTTAAAATATCTGTCTGACTGCTTTTGGCATAACTCCTAGATCTCTTTTCTTTCTATACTCCCTCAAATATAATGTGGAACCTATGAAAAAATTATTTCTAAATAGTAACAGAAAATGTAGTGATAAATGGCAGACAATCCAGGTGAATTTTATGGTAGCATTGTGCTAATTTTGTTACAAGCAGGCATACAAACCTAAAGGATGTAATTAGAGGAAACTGTCCTACTTTTTAGGAACTTGAACAAGAAATAAAAGGTAAGAGGACTGAGACAAGAAGTTCTGGGTAAATCCGGGTTTTCTCCTAATTACAGCTGTGTAACAGGGACTAACTCCCACAGAAGGCTGTGATCTCTGTAAACACAGCTAGAAGAGTGACATGGTTAGTGCCTGTATATATAGTTATTCAAGCACAGACTAGTTGATCATCTGTCAGGGATGCTACAGAAAGGAAAGTCTTGAACAAGGCCACTTTCAGCTCTAAAACCTACCATTTTAATTTAATTATTAATTCCAGCCATTCTAATAATGCCAAATCTACTCATCTATTCATATATTCTCTACACACTCCATCAACAGACCTCTGGTGACTACTGTGTGCCCAACACTGTTCTACAGCTGGAATAGAACAGGAAATGAGAAAGGTAACACAATCCCTGCTATTGTGGAACTTGAGTTCTTTGGAAAGAAGTTCATTTAAATACAAATAGACACAAAAAATAATTGTTATTTTTATTATTATTCTGTTACTGTTCTTGGTACTCTGGTAAGTAACTGTGAAGGAAATAAGATAATATGATAAATTGCCACTAAGTTAGGCTAGTAGAATAATTGAGAGAAAAAAATATCCATAAGAGGTGAGTGTCAAAGAATACAAAGGAGCCATTTATTTCTGGAAAATAATATTCCAGAAAATGTGGGAATAGCAAATGCAAAGTCCTGGAGGCAAGATTAACCTAACTACAACCAAGGGACATCAATAAGCTAAAATGTTAGGTAAAGAGGTAACCATATAAATTTACACCAGCTGGTCCTGAACTTCAACACTACATGGCTATTTTCTTGCAATGAGATAGACATGTGTATCATCCAAAAACTACAGTTGACTTGACATTGTGTTGTAAATTCTGACTGAGACACTTGACAAAGCCACGAGCCTATTAGAGATCTCAGCCAACATTTTCAAAAGCTCCACTCTAGCAATCATTTTCAGACATTTACCAGGGGTGTTTAATATCCTCCCTCAAATACTGGGCAGGGAAGAGAACATTCTAGCATGTCTGCAATGTGAACCCAGTGTTTCACAATTGAAAATTGGCTGGAGCTTACCCTGCCGACTGCTTTGCCAGCAGTCCAGCATTTAGAGCCTTGGATTTCTGTCCATTCATCTGTAGTTGTGTTTATGTCTCTCACTTAAGCAGTTTTCAACACACTTCTGTGGTTCTTTTGATATAGCGAACGTGCAGGTGTATGTCTGACTATGCCAGGGACTGTGTCCAGATCTGGTCTTTATTGCTAAAACAGACATCTTAGAGTATTTGAATCACTGCATAAGCCATATTTACTCTTGTGTAGGTAGGCCAATTTTCCTCCAGCTAAAGATATAATTTTAAATTATTTCTCCAGTGTACTCCTACACTTTTCCCCATTGCTTATGCTAAATTATTCAGTTCACTGCTCCAAAAGTGGATGTGAGTCACAAACCCATCTACATTCTTTCAGGGTTAGAGAGAAGGTCAAAACAGACAGGAAAAGGAGTCTACACCCAACAGACTTAGAGAAAAACTCTGGCCACATCTTTCACAACATATCAAAATAATTACTTCAACTGGACCAAGATTATATTGAATTTCCTGAAAAAGAGACACAAGATAGGGAGACGAGTTAGGCGAGGGAGTGAAAAATTCATTGCAGCCAGCCTGCTTCTAAAGTCTCTGAAGCTCAGGTTTGGAAACCTGCACTTATGAATAGGAAACCCATGTGTTGTATAATGTATTTCTGGAAAGATGCCCAAGTGCTCTATGGAGGTCTATTACTAACATTAATCTAATGAATGATATATAAGAAAAATGATGTGTGTACATCCTAATGGAAAGCATATTTTCTGAGTAAAGCTTGTGGATTGAAATGCAAAAAAATAACCCCATCCTCTAACTGTAGCTTGCAGCTACCACCTCAACCAATAAGCTGAGTCGGTGCACTCTCACTGAATGCTGAGTGATTGTTCTGTGTTCTGTTGCCCAGGGGGAAGCACTTCCCAAATCCGTGCAGGTGTTGAAGACAGAATAGCTAAAAGGAAAGAAATGGAATTCTCCTTTTCGAGCCCCTGGATGACTCTTTTCATATACAAGCTTATTTTTTTTAAATACTAGTTTATTTTTCAAATGCAACAGAAACCAAGCCCCTGTTTATCCCAGGAACTTCATTTGGTTAAACTTGATATATCACACTGTGACTGGCCTCATTTTTTACTCCAAAAGCCATGCCATCTTTTATCTTTTATTTATAGTGATCTTCATATTCATTTCTCAACTGAGGCAGGTACTTCAGGGAGAGCTGGCATGGGTCTCTAATCTTCTCTCTTTCTCTTTTTGACCCTTAAGAAACAGCACTGATGGGAGGCTTTTTTAAAAAAAGAAAAAGCAAGAGTTTGAGATCTTTTTTTTTTCTTTTCTTTTCTTACTTTTTAACCTGCTGAAGAGAAAATCACCTTTTGTAACCCAGTAGGTGACTGGACTTTAAATAAAATCAGCATCCCACTTTTTTTTTTTTTAAAGTGCATCTGTCTTCAGAAGAGATGGAGACGGAATTGAATGTTTCATGGAGCTGACTTCTGATTATTAACAGGTGAGAGTGAGGAGAGGCCTAAGAGAGACTTATATGTCTTAGGAGATGAAAAATTAAATCCTCTTTGCCAAGTACAAATGAATTCATGGGTAGAACTTCGAGTCAAGGTCAATAGATTCATAATTGCATTTTAAGGAAACTAAATCCCATTTAGTTGTCCTGAGAAGCAGCCAAAAGGAATTGCAAATCAAGGTGTACACAGAACTCAGCTGTCTGGAAAACACAACAGCCCCTTTTCTCATGTCACGAGCTACCAGTGGGCACTGAGGAACATGAGGGAGTCAGAGCCACTTTGGGTTTGAGCCATTCAGATTTTAGATTCAAACAAAATTAACTCATGGCTCTTCAACTTCAGCTCCCATTTCAAGGTCAAGTTGCTCTACTTAAGGCCTATTTTCTCTACAAATGGTGCTCCCCTAATACAACCAGCATTTTTTTCTTTTCTTTTCCAAACTCCTTCTTGGGATCTGCGTATTTTTTCAGTCCGATCATCTATTCCATTTCCTCATCCCCAGGAGAACATGGATAATGTCCCCCATGATGCCCCAGAACCAGAGGTGCTTTGTAAATGATATCTGTCGAATGTTATTACCATGCTGCACATAGATATTTGGTCTTGAGTGCGTATTAAGCAATACCATCATCTTTTACTGCTTTGGCATGATTCTCAATTAGCACTCTTCTAAGGAAAGCCCTAGAGAGCACAAAAAGGAGAGTTTTATCAAGAGTCTCTGTGATAGGAAGTAGCTTGATAAAAAAAAGGATTGAACATTGGAACTGGGGTCCATTAGCAGCTCTGTCGTCAGCTACTGCAAATATCTGAGCAAACCACTTAGCTTTCTGATCCTCAGTTTCCTCATGCAAAATAAGTTGTCCTGGATAAGCAGTATCTGCAATCTCATCCACTCCTAAAACTCTATCACACAGAAAAGAGAAGGAAAACTATTTTATTAATGTTCCTGACTCTCTTTATCTCGCAAGAGAGCCCTATCACATTACAGCATGATCTCTCCCCCAAACTGGATTTCCAGAATGGTGGTGGAAGGCCCTTACAGGGTTAAATTACTTAGCTTTTGGTTTAGATTCCTCAGGCACATTGTGTCCAGCCTTAATATTTTACACTGTAAGCCATATCATCTTTTATCTTTTATTTATAGTGATCCTCATATTAATTTCTCAATAGCAGCTGGTGCAGCAGGAGGGACAAGTCATTGATCTTCCAATTTACCCGCTACTCTTACATATCCTGAGGTCGAGGCAGCCTGGAGAGATTGATGGAGCGCTGGCACCCGCCCAGCAGCTGTGTGCTCCTCATGCATGAAAATCAACCACAGGAAACCGAAATTCGACAATTGGCAGCAATATCAACCACCTCGGTAATAAATATAACACGGTGTTCTTTAATAATTGAATGGGTGTCTGGGATTCGGTAATGAAAAAACTACCCTGTGAGCATGCCAGTGCAGCTCTGGACTGATGGGAGGTTTTGGGATGAGGGTGGAGGTGGGGGAAGCTGTTTACAGACATTCTTATTTCTTGATTCTCAAGGAAGTTGTAATTCAGAGTAAACTATAATTCCTTCATTTTCTGTAAAGCCAATTATTTTTTATGAAAAGAAAATTTAAATATATTTTTATTGATTTCAGAGAGGAAGGGAGGGATAAAAATACCAATGATGAGAGAGAATCAGTGATTGGCTGCATCCTGCATGGCCCCACCCCCCTGGGGATCAAGCCCACAACTTAGGCATGGGCCTCCACTGGGAATCTGTGATCTTCTGGTTCATAGGTCAATGTTCAACCACTGAACCATACCAGCCAGGCTGAAATTTTTTTTTTTTAATTCTGCAAGCAAAACAACAGATCCTCAGATCCTGTCATTGCCCAACAAGGTAAAAGGAAATGGTCCTGGAGCTACATACACTGTTTTAGTCACAGATACCAGGCCAGGACAAACCACTAATTGATTCTTAAAGGTCTTCACTCCTTGTCATGGCTAAGCAATGGCTTCCAATAGGCCTAGCTCATTGGTCGGCAAACTCATTAGTCAATAGAGCGGCAAACCGCAGCTCTCGAGCCACATGTGGCTAGCGTGCCGCAGTTTGCCCACCACTGGAGCTGGAGTCTAAGTTGACTCAAGCTCCCCTGACACTAGTTTTAACCCTGAACTTCTTACATTTCCCTGCTGCCTGCTCCTCTGCTAACTTTTCCTGCTTAAGCTCAGGTGTTGCAGATTGATTTGATCTTAATTAAGCTTTGTGTCTTTAAATCCCACCTGCTGAGGTTTAGTTCTCTTATCATCTATAGCTAAGAAAACAAATGCTAAATGTGGAAGCAGAATTTCCCATTAGGCCACATACATGATGCTGTGGTGGCAGGACAGCAAGAGAGCCCACAGGTGCAGCTGATGTGCAACTGCATGAAGCAAAGCTTCCCCATTACCAGCCTGTAAAAATATTTTGTCCCCTTGGTTATTACCCAGCATGCATACTATACAGACACACTTATTATCTCTGCATTTTTTTTTCATAATGGAGTGACTAATAACACCCTCCAGGGATAAACTGGGGTGTCAAGCTGCTCAGAAATTTCAGGCACAGAATTGCCAGGAAACTATTTGCTTCTAACAAAACACGCTACGGAGATTTGGAGTGTACATGGGGTTTGAGCAATGTTATGATTTTCACAGACAGAGCTCACAAAGGGTTCTGCTCAGTGTGCACTCTATCTTCCTCCGAGGAGCAGAGGCTGAGTCAATCCTTCCGAGTGTTGAAATCACAATACATATATCAAATGACTTAATATCATACAGGACCACTGTCTGATATAAATACACAGACAATAAAAATATTTAATGCCTCCAACAGGATTGCACAACTCACACATTTTTTAAATTTTGTTTTTCTCTGCTCCTTCAATTTAAACACTATTTTCCCCTTTTGTTCTCTAATCAGGTTTTATTACATAGTTATTTGTAGGTATTAAAAAGAAAAAAAATCAAGTGGAAATGCTCCTAGACAAAAAGAAAGACTTACAAAATGTAATATCTTGTGCTAAGCAGATCAGACTCACTGAAAATGATGAAAGTGTTTTCTGCACAGCACTTTACCCAATGTTATTATTAACAGTGTGGTAGAAATAAAAGTATCAGCAACAAACAACTAGTAACCATACCGTGTGTTTATGGAGCACATAACCATCTTCAAAATATTTGGAAGTGTATTGTTTCACTTGACCTTCGAAACAACCCTATATGGTATGCAGGCTTGGCATTCTTATTCCCATTTTATAGATGAGCAA
Organism: Corynorhinus townsendii; assembly: GCA_026230045.1. Taxonomy (NCBI): domain Eukaryota; kingdom Metazoa; phylum Chordata; class Mammalia; order Chiroptera; family Vespertilionidae; genus Corynorhinus; species Corynorhinus townsendii. Next base: position 141,441,216 of record JAPDVU010000005.1, on the reverse strand, counting down.
ACTGAATTCCAGAGATATTAAGTGATTCACCCAGCTAAGAAGCCAGAAAATCAGATACTCCCAGCTTCCTCCCTATGAATTGATGAAGCATATTTTAAAGTAGCAATACTGATAATCAAGAAAGAAATCAAGAACATCTTCCCAGAACTCTCCTGGTAAGAGGAATTTGGAAGTAGCTATTGTTGCATAAAGGTTATTAGAGACCAAACTAGAATTATGGGGCTCGGTAAAATGTGTCAATCTGGACGGGAGAGAGGATAAGTACAGGTAATTTTAAAAATGGAATCTGTAAGATAAAATACAATTTGACATTTGCCTGAAAATCAGTAAAATTTGGAGAAGTAAATGGCTGATATGTCTTGCAACTGTTTGCAAACATATATTTCCTAAAGAAGTATTCTGCAGTTCTATAACTGCAGAGTATATGTGAACTATTTCTTTGGCTGTTCCCAACTAAAATATTACTTCCTATGAGATAAGAATGTTGCAACATATAACTATTTTATGGAAGCAGAGCTCTGGAGAATTTGGGGCCCATCCATGGACAAACCACTTAACAATAAGCACATGAGGAGTGACAATGTAGCATGGAGGGCCGGGATAATTGATGTCTGTTAACTGAATATTAAGGCGAGCTTTACCCAGGAAATGGGTGCTTTCCAGATGGAACTCTGCCTGTCATCAGATCACTCTCACTGGGAATCTATGTGACTCTCCAGGGGCTAGCACAACACTAGCTTCATGCAGTAGAACTCAGGGACCTGACCTGCTTGGAGCCCTTAAAGGGCAACTTGGTGCTGGACTTGTGAGAACCTTCTCTCTGCCTTGAAAATTGGGATTATCAGATGAATGATTTAGGCAGCCAGGATCCTATGCAGTAAAGTTCAATCACATTAGCAAATCCTAGAAGAGTCACTAATAAAACTATATAAAAGGGTTGGATGCAAGTGTCTAAGCAGCCTAAACTACTGCATACACAGTTATCTTCTGTTGAATGACATGCCCTTCCTTAAGATGCAGTCTGATATTACCAAAGGAACTGACCTTAAATATGCCAAAGTAAACCGAGTGGTATAGAGGCGTCAAGAAAGGAGAAAGTGACAGTCAAATTCAAATGATTAAAAACAAACTTGATATGTTTTTAAAATAGCCAAGAAGTCAAGAAGAAGAAGGAAAAAAAATGAAGAATGCTAAGGCAGAACAGCAAGAAATAGTATTTACCACCACTAAGCATATGAATAAGAACCTGTACCACTAGTTCTTAAGCATTCAGTAAATTTTCTTTGCTTTATCTGCACTAAAAGCCACCTAACATAAATCCCAGAACTGCTGAGAAACATGCTTGTCAAACCTTCGCAACAGTTTGGGACTTTGTTATATAAACTTTGGGAGACTATTACACTTAAAGTAGAAAGCCCTTTGAAAATAGATGTTCTTATCTATTTTGGCATATTCATCCCCTGTAGGAGAGTTCTGATTCAAAGAACATTGATAATATTTTTTAAGCAGTTGAGAAAACATAGCACTTCAAAAAGCTTAAATCTGGAAGCATTTCAAATATGAGGTTTAGGATTACCGGTATGGCTTCCTAATCTAATTATTTGAGATACTATTAGGTATCTCTCTGTTTGGAATCACTAGAAATATCAATTAAACATACAGAATTAAGAAAATCTCCCTGGAAATGTGAGAACCTATTATATCTGATGGCCTTCTGCTAGTGGTTTACAATTTGTCTTTAATCAATCCAGAGAAGTTTCTTAAATCCAAGAAATTTGATGGCAATAACTTAGGGTTCATTTAAGCATTTGTATCCTACAATCATTAGAGCTGCACTTATCTGAATAAGGACGATCTCTGTGTTTAAGTCATATTTATAAAAAATGATAGCAATTAAATCTCTCAAATTCCATAGGGATCTTCCAGTTTTCTTCTCCTACTCCTGCTATGGTTGCCCAGTCTCCACAGTCTCCAACACTTGGTGTTGGAAAGACTATAATTTTAGCCATTCAGTAGGTGTATGGTGGTATCTCCTGTGGTTTTAATTTTCATTTAGCTAATAACTGATTATTTTGAGCAACTTCATGTGTTCATTTGTCATCCATCTGCCTCCATGGTGAAATCTCTTTTTAGATATTTTCCCATTTTTAATTTTTAAGAAATTTTCTAGTCACTATGTTTTGAGAGTTCTTCATGTGTTTTAAGCAAAAATCTTTTCAGATATATAATTTGCAGATATTTTCTTCTGAACTGTGGCTTTCCTTTTATTATTCTAATAATGACTTTCAAAGAGCAGAAGATTGAATGAAACCAGCCTAGTCTCCTTTCATGACTCTTGTTTATGGTGTCATTTCTAGGAAATGTTTGCCTAACACAAGATCACAACGGTTTTGTCCCATGTTTTCTTTTTTTAAATTATTAAATTTATTAGAATAACATTGGTTAACAACGTTCTATAATTTCCCCATGTTTTCATATAGAAGTTTTATAGACTTATGATATATTTTGAGTTCATTCTTTACATGATGTAAGGGTTAAAGTTCAGACTTTTATATATGGCTATCTATGCATGATACACAATTTGTCTTTCTCCACTGAACTGGCTTTGTGCCTTTGTTGAAAATCAGTTGTCTCTGTACGTGTGGATCTAATTCTAGAATCTACCTTCTGTTAAATTAATCTACAATATCTGACTCTTGGTTATAATATATTTTTTCCTGATTTTTTTTCAGTTGCTCATGTAAAGAGACTTCCAGTAGTATAGCTTTACCATTTTACTATACATTGTAGGTATACCTGAAATGAATTTTATAAATCAATGGAACTTGGACTCAAACTAAGTTTATCTCCAAAAGGCACTTTTAAAATGTTGAGATGTAAAACATCATGGGTTCCATGTCCTTCTAAACACAATCAAATTCATGTTAATCTGTCCCCAAAGGTTGTTTTGCATGTGCATGGGTTGTAGAGTGTGGATAATATATAAGGGATATGTGTAGTCTTTCCTAAAGGATTATTATAGGAGGTAAAGGAAAAATGCAAAAACACAAATACTTAAATGCCAAATCCTATATAATAAAAGCCTAATATGTTAAGTGTCCAGTTGACCGGTTGGCCGTTCAACCAATGAAAGCGTAATATGCTAATGATATGCTAAGGCCGCTCAACTGCTCATGCATTGACGTGCACTGACCCCCAGGGGGCAGATGCTCTGACTGATAGGTTAGCTTTCTGCTGGGGTCTGGCTGATCAGGACTGAGCGAGATGGGCCGAACACGCCCCAGAGCCCTCCCCCAGTCCCTCCCTGCTGGCCAACCTCCTGCGTCCCTCCCCAGCTGTAATCATGCACTGGTGGGGTCCCTTGGCCTGGCCTGTGCTCTCCCACAATCTGGGACCCCTCAGGGAATGTCAGAGAGCCAGTTTTAGCCCAATCCCGCAGGCCAGGCCGAGGGACCCCACTGGTGCATGAATTTGTGCACAGGGCCTCTAGTGTTAAAATAAAAAGCATATTTCTACAAATGTTTTTAAAAGTTCATATTGAGACAAATAAGCAAATTATTATAAAACAACATTTAGAGAATATTTAAAAATGCTTTTATTTCAGAACTCTCCTACATTAAATGATCTGAGATATCATATGAATAATATAGAAGAGTTTTCTGGAACCAGCTTGTCTTTTCTTTTTTATCCCCTCTGGTTGACTGGTTGTATTTTATTCAGTGTATTGGACATGTGGGTGTGAATAAGATGAAACTTCTCTCAAAAAGAGAAATGAACAAAGAATATATGTTGTCAACTTGTCTAAAACATTTTTCATGTTCTGACTCATTTTTCTTTATATTGACATTTCAAGAAACTTTGTGTGGTTTTTTTTTTAATTTGACTATTATAAAACCCTGATAACTTCACTAAAATCCCTTGAAAATAATATAAACAACTGTAATGGAAAGTGAAAAGATGATAATAGCAATCAGCACTGTGACTGTTCTTGTCAGTGTTCTTATTACTTATAATAGTAAAAAAATCCTATGTTAATTTGCCTTTTTGACCTTTAGTCTTTACTTTGGTGGAAGAAGATCTTTTGAGAAGCAATTTCTTTCTCTTTGCTTATTATTTCTTTGCACTTAAAATTCTTAATGGCCATATTTTGATAGGCTCGTCTTAGAAATGTGCAGAAGAAAGACAGTTATGCAAACTATTCATAGATCTATGGGTTCACAAATATGTAAAGGCTTGATGTTTGAATATTGTGACATGTAGCTTCATTTCATAGAGAGAAATGGAAACATACATGTACTGCTGTTGTTTAAAATAAATTGACATAGGTGCATAGAAGGCATTGTATTCTAGATATGGTTAGATTTGGGGGTGGCAAGAACTATAAAACATAGTTCTTGGCTATCAGAGGTGCACAGTTTAGTTGGGGAGAGGGCACTATTAGTGACTCAATGAGAATGAGTCTGATGCAGGTGATGCAACTGTCACACTCTGATATAATTTGCTCTAGGACAGACCAGCCTACTTTCTTCTATTAAAATACTTAATTCGGGGTCTAATAAATTTAAATATCAAGCTCAAAGTCTACTTTAGACAATCCCCCTGGAGTGCTAACAAACAAATTGATATGATTTCTGCACAGTAAACCAGAGTTCTTAAGTTTGACAAGCATATTGATCTCCTTTAAGAAATCTCACCCTTTAAAACTTGTATGCCAAGTTCCAAAAGAATGAGGTAGGTAATAAATTACTATTCAGTTTCAGATTTGGGAGAGAAAAGAAGCTCCGCTTAAGTAGAATAGTTTGTTGAATTCTCCAAAGTGGTAAACAGTAAAAGACACACTACTCAGACTCCAAATGAGTTGAGAATTAAGATGAAAGCCTAAAGATGAAGGTCAAAATGTCACCTAGATCTAAAGACACTTTAGGCTGAAAGTAAAGTCATTGAAAAATCATATTCCAAAGAAAGAATAGGCAGGAGGGATGGTTGTGGTGGTGGTGGTATACTTATACCACACAAAACACACTTGAGTAAAAAACTGTCACAAAAAAATAATGGTAAAAGAGTCAATTCATCAAGAAGATCTAGCAATGATAAATATACATGCACTCAACATCAGAGCACCCACGTATATGAGGTACGCATTGACAGAACTGAGAGAGAAATAGACAGCAACACAATTATAGGAGTTTTTAATGCCCCACTTTCAATAATGTATTCAGATGAACAGAAGATCAGTAATGAAACAGACGACTTAACACTGTAGACTGAAGAGACCTAAAAAACCATTCTACCCCATAGCAACAGAACACACAATTGCTTCTCAAGTGCACATGGAAGACATTCTCCAGAACAGATCACACGTTAGGTCCCAGAACAAGTTCTAACAAATTGAAGAAGATTGAAATTATACCAGTACCTTTTTTCTGACCACAATGGAATGAAAGTAGAAATCAATAGCAGAAGGAAAACTGGAAAATTCATCGTGTGTGGAAATAAAACAGAACACTCTTAAACAGCCAATAGTTCAAAAGTGTACCTGAAAAGTAAGTCAGGGTGGGCGCTGCCTGACACTTTTCTGCCCTATATCTGCATACTCTAAAGTATGCAGCTAGGTAAAGATCTCTGTAAACCAAAGGTCTTTCTGGTAACTTCTTCATTCAGCTCCAGTCATTTGCTCAGCCACCTGCAACCCCCAGAGGCCCCTTTTCTTTAAGCCAGACCTTACCTGCAGCTACAGAAACAGCTGTTCTCCTGTGCTATAACTGCAGCTATCAGCCAAACACAAAGTATCCTATGGCTGATGTAGTGGGTTGATTGGTGGCCCTCAAAAGGTTATATCTAGGAAACTTTGAAAAACAACAACAAACTACACATTTACAATGTAAAACAAATCAGAAACTACTTTAACACTGATTTACTCTTAGCCCACTAATAGCTAATCAGGAGCCTTGTGCTAAAACATCTTGATTAGCTGCTAATAAAACTCTTTGGAAGCAGATCCCTCCACATGCTTCAAAGGGAGGATGTAGATCTGTATGCTTCAGGATGCTCTCACCAAAAATCCACACAATTTATTTACTGTTTCAGCCAAGTATGGCCTGTGGTCCAGCTCTACTCTCATACCTACCTAGTTTTCTTGGACTAGTCATGAAGACAGACAAAAATAAAGATGAAATATAAAGAAGGAATGTATAAAAAGTAAAAAAAAATCACTGAAAGTGGAGTCAACATTTATTAGAGGTGAATTTTCAGCACCAACATTGCCTTTTTTCTGTTATATCTGTAAAGTGATAATGGAAATATGTACATAACTATTATAAATTTCTTCAAATCTCATTTGCATAGCTAACTACTGCATGCCAAGTAAAATGCCAAGGAAACATCAATACATGAAAAAAGATATTCCAGGCCTCAAGGAATATTATCTAGGAGAAAACAGACATATGCCAAAAAAAAAAAAAAAATACAATAACTCTAAAGTGTAGCAAGTACAACAATCCAGCATGCGAAAGTACAAAGTATAGATAAATTTGGTATTGAAAACCTGAAATACCACTCTTCTATTTTGAGGAAATTTGTCTTATAATGATCATATTCCACCAGGAGCTCAATACTCCCACCTGGACTCACTGTGTTTCTTTCTATGTAAGAATATAAAAGCCTGACTGTACTCCTTAGGAAAAGCCTTATCTGGCACAAATTTCAGATAACAAGGAGAAAACCTCAAGAGGTTCAGAACTTTAGTTCAGAGAAGCACCCAGAAGTTCAGATGATTATCTAGCATTAATACCACTTGCTTGACATGAAAGTAGAGCTGTAAATCTCAAAGATTAGATGATCTTTTAAGAATTTTAAAACCTCCTGCTATTAGTTGGAAATCTTATGAGAATAACTCCCTGTAAAACATTGATAATATGCTTTAAAGCTTCATATTCTGCAGCCTATGTTTTGGCTAAGTGATTCAGAAGAAAAGGAATGGAGAGGGGAAGGTGTTTAGTTACATCTTCTTTGGAACCTAACCTTCACAAGCAATGCCATTTCCATTGAGCTATTGGAAAACATAGTCTAGTTTTCAGAACAGTAAACCAGAAAGCATTTTCTCATGTAATCAGTGTCATAAATAACTGTCAGATAAAGTAGAAACACAATAAATAAAATAATAACATTTTATAAATTTTATACTTTACGAAGCATTTTCATATTCATGATCTAATTTAATCCTCAAGTCAACTCTATGAGATAGGTATTATTTTCTTATTAGAAATTGTCGTATGCTAAATCCTTGGTGACTGCTCAAGAAGAGTTGAAATCTTGAGTGTTATATCTGTTAATGCCAAGGTTGGGGTTTTTTTATGGTAACATTGGATGCTAAAATGACAGACTAGGGAAATATTTACTTTCTGTTTCTTCTAAAACAATCTATATATATAAAAGGCTAAGTGACCATCGTATCTAAAACAACCAAACAGACGACTGAACAAGCTGTGTGGGGCTACCAGGCTGGCAGATGGGTTAGTGAGGGGCGACCAAACGACCAAGCAGCAGGCTGTGTGGGGAGACCAGGCCAGTAGGGGGAACAGTTGGGGGCAACCAGGCTGGCAGAGGGGTGCAGTAAGGGGCAACAAGGCTGGTGGGGGGCTACTAAGGGGTGACCAGGCCAGCAGGGGGGGCAGTTGGGGGCAACCAGGCCAGCAGGGGGGGAAGTTGGGGATGACTATGCCTGCAGGGGGGGCAGTTGGGGGTGACCAGGACAGAAGGGGGGGCAGTTAGGTGTGATCAGGCAGGCAGGCAGGTGAGCAGTTAGGAGCCAGTGGTCCCAGATTGTGAGAAGGATGTCCGACTGCAGATGAGGACAAAACCGGCAGTCAGACATCCCCTGAGGGGTCCCAGATTGAAGAGGGTGTAGGCTGGGCTGAGGGGACCCCCCCATGCACGAATTTCGTGCACCAGGCCTAGCTAATAAAAGGGTAATATGCAAATTAACCATCACTCCGTCACAAAGATGGCAGCATCCATAGTGGCCAGGGCAGGATGCTGGCGGTATTGCCCCGGTGACATGAGCCCAGTGTCTCACACCCTAGCTGTGTGGAGGGAGGGAGGGGCATCTGGGGTTACGCAAACCCAGCATCCCATGCCCCAGCCACGAGGAGGGAGGGAGGGGCCTCTGGCCAAAGGCTGGGCAGTGGGACGCTGGCATCATTGCAGGCTGGGCTGAGGGACACCCCCCTGTGCACAAATTTTGTGCACCGGGCATGTAGTATTTAAATAGAAGTATAGAAAATAAAATTAATAAACCAAGAAAAGCCAAGAAATTGTGGAAGACATTAATCACATAAAGATTTTGATACAATGCTAGAAAGCAATATATCTCTACTAAATGCCCAGTGCACGAAATTTATGCACATGGGGTGGGTCCAGCCTGCACCCTCTCCAATCTGGGATCTCTTGGGGGATGTCCGACTGCCTGTTTGGACATCCCTCTCACAATCTGGGACTGCTGACTCCTTACCTCTTGCCTGCCTGATTGCCTCTAACCGCTTCTGCCTTCCAGCCTGATTGCCCCCTAACTGCTCCCCTGATAGCCTGATGGCCCACAACTGCCCTCCCCTGCTGTGACCCGCCTCTTCCACCAGAACCCACCTCCTCCATGCGAGGCAGCAGAGATGTCAAGCCTGGCCTCCTCCATGCCATGCGGAACCATGGGACCCCCAAGCCTCATTGCGCAGAGCAGCCGCCGGGCCCCGCCTCCGCTGTGCGCGTGGCCATCTTGTGGCAGCCATCTTGTGATAACGTTGTTTGCGAGGGCATGAGGACCATGTAGGACCATTTTATTAGTATAGATATCAATATATATATTGAGAGAGAGAGAGAGAGAGAGAGAGAGAGAGAGAGAGAGAGAGAGAGAGAAAGGGGGCTCTTCCAACAAGGAGACAAAATTATATTAGGAAAAAATATTCATTTAATGAGCTCCAGGGGTCACTCATTAACAGCCTTCATGAACTCTGTATGAAATACAATGATCATTGTTGGTAAGCAAGACAAGACAATTGGAGTGAGTGTTCTACCATAGGTTGTCAGCTATGATTTATTGTCACTACTAGAGATTCCATACAATGTTGCCCACTGCGAGGCTCATTTAATATGACTGGAGATTGGTGCTTTACAAATTGTTAAGTTAGAAGTAATCTAATCAGGTAACTACAAACTGCTATTATTATTAAAATATTCTTATTAACTATTAAATTAATTGTTTTAAAATACTTTTGCCTTGACAAATTCTGTTTCAACATGCTTGCTTCTGCCAAGCCAAATTATCTCAGAATAGCCACTGGCTACTAATATTATTTTGCTTTATAAGAACAAGTAAGGTTAAAAAAAAATCATATTGTTCATCTATTCCCATTTGACAGGAAAATCAAGAAGTGGACTTTTCTGAAACACCCTTGTCCAGATTTCCTTAATTATTCTGAGACCCTAAGTTGAATCATACGTTTAATTATTTTTTTTTCTTTGGGAAAAAAAGATGGGAACAACATGACTATAATTTATTGTTTTCAAATAAGTCTTACATTTGACCATCTTTTTCAGAGTTTCTATAAGAAATCTTTGCTCCAAATTCGCACCAGCTTGCTATTTTTGTTCAAACAAAGAAAATCAAGAGATTGTTCCTTACTGAACTTTCCTCTAATGACATCAAAGAATTATGGTTAAATGCCATAACTGTAAATCATTTCTGCTCTGGAGAGGTTAGAAAGGGTTTATAATATTTCTCCTTTTCTCAAACAGAATTTGTATTTCAACAAAACCTTTTGTGTCTTACCAACCTCAAAGTTTTTAGGGGATGAAAGTCCAAATTTGCTCTGCTATCTTATCAAAGGAATCTCATGAGCAGAGGACTAAAACTGATTTTGTAATAGATGAATTATCTCCAGTGCTATTTTAAATATATTTTAACCAAAAAAAAAATCAAATATTTTTACTGATCTACATGATTTTTAGTCTGAAACTCCTGCATGTCACATGCATGATACACAACAGCAGTCCCATAAAAGAGAAGACACTCCAAAGAAGTGAGCAAAAAAATCCCCCAAAACTCAACAAGATTCAAATTAGATAAAGGCACATGCAGATCAGAATATTTCAGATCATTTTTATCATGTTGATGCTTCCAGCTCCTGGTTAATAATAATGTTTTCCTTATCCTGGACCCCAAAGGGTATGTCTCCTCTCTTGGGCATAAGAATATCTGGAATTACATTTAGGTGTGCTGAAGAGTGGATCCAGTGGGCATGCTCACAATGCTCAAATTGTGTTGATCTTACTTTAATCCAACACATTGCTCCACTGTTAACTTGCAATAAATGAAGTATTTTGAAGTATTTACTTTCTAGACATGAATGAGATGCTTTATTAGACATATTCAAGGAAGGCCAGAGAAAGTGGCTTCTAATAGATATGGAATAACACACTGGTGAATTTCTTTGATGAAAAATTACAATTTTTCTAAAATATAACCATCCCACTGGCCCCCAAACCAGCCCTCAGCCCACCGATGATCAGCGGAAGAGAACCTCTCTCCCAGTGGTCCTCTTGCTACCCATTATGGGCTCTGCAGTCACCTATGCTCCAGTAGATAGCCTCACTGCAACTTCAACCCTGCCATTGACACTGAGGCTATGGCCACTCCTCCTCCTTCCCAGGCTGCCATTTTCCATTCTCCCCTCCCACCCCCCTGTCTCCAGGGAGAACCACTCTCCATTGTCCATGCCACTTCCTAATTCTGAGAACACACCACCCAGTGTGAGCATTCCCTCAGGGGATGCATCTACCCATTTACCTAAAAAATTAGTCAGCAAAAGGACCCATTTCTAACCCTCCCTTGGACACAGAGACCACCTCTCAGCCTACATCTGGGGCCAACGATAGGACAGCAGCCTAAAAACGTTTTACTTTTGGAAAAAGTGGTAGTAGCCCCAGCACAAGCTGTAGGTTTAACTTCTCCTGCAGCCAGTCAGCCAGAGGCAGCATAATGCACTCAGGTAGTGCAGGTTTGCAATTGCCAGGTTCCACACTTGAAACCACTGTCAACATCCAGCTGGCCTTTGGTGGCAACCCAGATATCCTTCCCATTGACACGTCCACTATTGCTGGTGTTGGAGTTGCCACCTGGATGTCTAACACTGTATCTCCAGGTCCATTTGTGCTTATGGGATCTATAGTTCTCATGGATGGCGAAAGCTACAAGGTCAGTGTGTGCACCCCAGCCCCCACTCATTTAATCAGCCAGTGTGAACACTAGCACCTCCAATCATGGGAATGGTGTTATCCCTTCCCAGCACTGCAGCATCTGTGATATGGACAGGTGATCAGGTTTAAGGGGGTGTATCCAAGCAGTGTATCCAAGCACCTGTTGACTCCTGAAATCTTGTTTTGAGTGTAAGAGATGGTAATCCAGGAGGAAGAAAGGTCCAGAGGAGGGAGAGATGGGGTGGCTCACTCTTGCCTCTTTGCTCTATGCTTCTCTCTTCTCTCCCACCACTCTCACACCAGTGGAGGCTAGATAATCTCTGGTGTGTGATAAGAAACCACACTTAGTTTTCAAAATTTTTTGTGTGTCTTTTTATTTAACTTAGACCAATCATTCTCACATGCTTTCACTTCACCCAGCAAGGCTGAGTTTGGCACCTAGGTTTTTGAGTCTGGAGGAAAACAGTAAGAAAGAGCCCATGACTGCTCTGTAATTATTCAACATTTAAGTTTACTTAGAATGCTGCTTAATATAGCATAAAAGATCCTCTTTGATATCTTGCCTGGCTCCTACCTAAACTTCTAAAATATTAATTCATACAAGTTAAAATTGCACCCAGTTCTGGCTGACCCTAGAGTATATGGAGGATGAGAATGTGGGGAGAGACAAGCAGGGTTTCAGTTTAAACAGTGGACAGGTTAAGCCTTACTGGGAATGAGGAAACAGAACAATCTAGAGGGAGGCAATTGAGTCATATATCTTGGGAAAAGCCATTCCATGTAATGGGAATAATCACTGCAAAGACTCAGAGGAAGGATGCCTGGTGTCTTTGGGGAGCAGTTAATAAACAAATGTGGCTGGAGTAGAGTCAAGTAGGAGGGAGTAGAGGACAGAGAAAATGTGGGTTGAATTCTCTGCACCATCATTTATTGGCTGCATAATCACAGATGACTCAACCTCCATGTATTTTAGTGTTTTTCCTGTGGCCTATTTACATGGCAAGATTTTTGAAAGGTTAAAATAAAATAATGTAGGGAAGTGATTTGTAAGCCATTTTGATGGCTTACAAATCACATAAGAATAGATGGATAGACAGATAATAAATAGGAGGTAGGTACATCAGTATGTAAGTAGATAGATAGAATTATAGTTTGAATTTTTGTGTCACTCTTTCCCTCCCCTCCCCCAATAAAAGTTTCAGATATTGAAACCCTAAACCCCCAAAATCATGGTATTTGGAGATGGGGCCTTTGGGAAGTAATTATTTTAAGAAGGGATCACGAGGGTGTAACTGCCATGATGGAGTTAGTGCTGCTAAAAGAAGAGACACAAGAACTTGCTCCCTCTGTCATGTGAGGTCACAGCAAGAAGATGGCTGTCTACAAGTCAGAGGAGAAACCTCACTAGGAAATGAATCTGCCTAAGCCTCCAGAATTATGAGAAATAAATGTCTATTGTTTAAGCCCCCAATCTATGGTCTTTTTTTATAGCAGCCTGAGTAGACTAAAACGGGTAGGTAGGTGGATAGATAGATAGATAGATAGATAGATAGATAGATAGATAGATAGATAGATAGATATTAAGTACATCAATATCTCAATGATGGATGGAGATAGAGCATATACATGTATGTATGATTAATGAGTTCTCTAAGCACAGTTCTTTGATTACTTTCACTAGGCATTTCAAATAGGTGATCCCCATTTTAATGGGAGCATAAAAGTGCTTGCTTCTATGAAGTAAATATATGGAAAAATATGGTAACTGAACATAAAAATGCACAGCACTGAGCCTAGCGCAACATTTATGAGATTAGCCCTGTAAAAACAAAGAACACCATCATAGAGAGGCTGTGGACTGCTCCAGGCACCCTGCTGCTGACTCGTTTACTCTAAGTTGTTTATTACAGTGCCAGAGGATCAAAGCCCCTGGCTTCTGAGAATCCAGAATCGCCTGCCCTTTGTAGTCAGAACTGCTTCTCAGAAGCAGGGTTTGCTTCTAATAGTCCTATACCCTAGCTCTGCCATGCCTGACAATATGACCAGGGACCCATTCTTCTTTTCTTTTCTTTTCTTTTCTTTTCTTTTCTTTTCTTTTCTTTTCTTTTCTTTTCTTTTCTTTTCTTTTCTTTTCTTTTCTTTTCTTTTTTCTTTTCTTTTCTTTTCTTTTCTTTTCTTTTCTTTTCTTTTCTTTTCTTTGGAAAGCAAGCAAATTTATTAAGGAAGCACAATGAGCACGTTAAAAAAATACACATTAAAAAAAATACACCGTGGGCAACTCAGATGGTTTGAGCGTGCCATTTGGGGTTTGAGGGGTTTTATACCCATCTGTCAGGGACACATCCTTAAAATTCATACTTGACTTATTTTTTTAAAGGCCTTCAAGCTAAAATAATGATCTTGATAAGGCAAATATTTAACACATGCATCAGAGATGTAAAGATAATTTTTCATTTCATGTTTTGATGCATTTACCCATTTGAAGATATTTCTAAATAAATAAGAAGTCTTTTAATTTTATGAAAGTAATACATGCACATGATAGCAATTCAAATAATACTGAAATTCAACTCTTCCCACCCCAATCCCTTCTCAGGAGAACATTTTCACTACTACTGTGTTACCTCCATAATTCAAAACATTATGCTTATCTTGTTGTGTCATGAGATATCCACTTTAGACAACATGTACCATGGGGAGGAAGATAAACTCATTCCCATTTCTTTTCCTCCCTCTTCCTTTCCAATATGTCACATTCACTTTATTATTTTTGCTGGCTTTATTGAAAGGGAAGTGGGAGCTTAGTGACTAAAAGTGCTGGGTTTGCAGATGGACCACCTGGCTGGATCCGTGTTCTTTTGTTTATGAGCTCTGTGACCTTTCTGTGGCTCTGTTTCCTCATTTGTAAACCAGGGAAAAGGATAATGCCTACCTTATGGGGTTGCTCATGATAATGCAAATAATAATGCATTTGCAGCTGTTAGTGGCCAACGCACAATAGCTCTCAAGAAGTATTAGCTGTTATTATTTCTTTCTTGTTTTATCAAGTTGAACCTCAATCTCACGATTCATTCTATGCCCAAGACTGTCTGTGCCCCCACAGTTCCTCTGCCTTTCCGTTCTCCTTATACAACTCAACTGCTGTCAATATGTGCTTGCTTTTGTTTGTGCTGTTAACATTTATATTTTGTCATGCCATTACAGGGAAGTACCTTCGTTTTAAATCTGTACTAAGTTTGATATCAAAGCCTCCCGTATTTTAGATACAATGCAAACCAATAAATTGCATTGACCCTTTAAGTATTGCTCAGCCGGGGAGAAATAGTGTGATGGGATTGTATTTTCTGCTTTGTAGGTTTAGTGCCCCTGCTTCTTTCTGTCTTTCACATCAATTGGTTAGAATCATGCTATATTTTTGTTTCCTTTTTAATTCAGCTATTATTTTGTCACATAGATTTAATTGCTTTTTCCAAATTGCTTTCTTCCTTTTTTTTTCCTTGCACTGTTTGCCTGCAATAAAGTTTTTGGTGTGTGTGTGTGTGTGTGTGTGTGTTTTCTCCAAATGTAACATTGTTTACTTGGCTGTGACCCTTCCTCTTGTGGGACCCTTGCCCTTCTCTAGTCAGTTTGGAATCTGTAAAACCAAATTAAGGATATGGTTTTAGAAGAAAGTGGGTCAAAGAGGCTACTCAAGCTGCTTTTAGACTAGGCCAGAAATGCTTACTAAGTGCCAATTATAAAAAATGCTTAACTCTGGCCCCATCATCCTAACTTCCTAGCTTTATGGTAGACCTGGGAATCTGGATTTTAACCAGAACCCTAGATAATTATGATACAGATCATCCACGTTCCATGCTGTGCCAAGTACTGGTCTAGGCCTTAAGGGAGAGCACACCAAAGACACCATACATCTCACAAGACTAAAAATCCTGTACTGGGCTACAACTCAGTCAGAAATAAGGAGGGGATTTTCTCTACATGTATTTCTCCGACTTAGAAGGTGGCTTGTGGAAAATGTGAGCATTTCAGACTCGTGGCTGCATTTTTTTTCTTGCTTACCTTAATCCCATCTGCAAAATCACTTTTGCCATTTAAAGTGAAATTCACAGGTTCTGGGGATTAGGACTTGGACATTTTGGGGCAAAGGTATTATTCAGCCTTCCACAAGATAACTTCTATATCTTTCTCAGATGCAGGAAGTGAAGTTTAGAAAAGAAATTTGTTCCAGGCCTTACAATATTTCAGAGCAGAGGTTTAAATTCTGATTGTCTGACTTCTAGGACACACTCTGAACCTGTGTTCTTAACCGCTGCACATCCTTGGTTAAGAGTCACACTTAAGTATCAAGACCTTGTTGGATAAAAGGCTATGTACTATCTCCTCTTTCAGTTTCTTCACCTGGTGTATTTATGAACCTTACTCAGATTTGAAAAGTCCAGAACACTATTATGCAGACTTACTGAGAGAAAGCATTTACTGTTTGGTTTGCAACTGGTAATGGAGGATTTTTAAACAAATATGCCACCAAGTAGTGTTATCACCACTTTATATACATTGAGTGGCCAGATTATTATGATCTCTGAACACATAATAATCTGGCCACTCAGTGTGTGTGTGTGTGTGTGTGTGTATGAGGCCCAGTGCATGAATTCCTGCATGGGTGGGGTCCAGCCAGCCTGGCCAGGGGAAGGGGACATGGGTGGTTGGCCAGCCTGCCTGCTGGTCGAACTCCTAGTCGAGGGAACAATTTGCATATTTATTATATAGGATATACACTGAGTGGCCAGATTATTATGCGTTCAGAGATCATAATAATCAGGCCACTCAGTGTATATCTATATATATAAAAGCCTAATATGCAAAGTGTCCCCTCAAGAGTTCAACCGACTAGGAGTTCGATCAATTGCTATGATGTGTGCTGACCACCAGGGGGCGGCACGGAACCAAGGAAGGCCCCAGCCAGCAGCTGAGGACAGCCAACAGCTGGGAAAGGGAGGCCCCAGCCAGCAGCCAGCAGCTACTAGGGACCCTACCCGTGCACGAATTTCATACACTGGGCCTCTAAGAGATGATCTCTGAATGCATAATAATCTGGCCACTCAGTGTAGACTGACCACAGAGTTGGGATTTTAAAATAAAGTTTTTCCATGTATAAGAACTGCATTGTGGGTAGTTAGAAAGAAGCAGAGGACTTACTAGCCAGAGACTGGGGGCCATGATCTCCTGGTCTCTTGATATATCAAGATTTGCAAGCTTGCCCTTATACATAAGTACACTGAGTGGCCAGATTATTATGTGTTCAGAGATCATAATAATCTGGCCACTCAGTGTGTGTGTGTGTGTGTGTGTGTGTAGCCAAACAACAACAAAAAGGAGTTATCAACTCAGAGATGTTGAGGACTTATCTGCAGCCATCCCAGAAGGCAGAGAAAGAACTGGTAGCAGATGCCAGCTGCTCGGGCCTGAATCCATCCTATCTGCTCCTGATTAAGCACCTGCTCAGAGAGATTGCAACTCATTGCCCAGCACCTGAGACTTTTTACCAAATTTCAAGATGAAAATTAGCTGAGGGATCAAAGATACTTGTACTCATCACTAATCCATAAGCTGCTACCCCCTCCCTTTGTGGGAGAGAATTTGGCTCTTTTATAATCCTTTCTGGTTGAGCAAGACCAGAGCATCCTCTGCTCCTCAGGCTGTGACCTACTGTGCTTTGCAAAGGTGATTTGGCAAGTGCAGCTGCAAACCCATCTCCAATATCACACGTAGATGGAACATTCCAGTCAGGTTTTAGACCCAGTCACAGTACATTTTTCTGAGGATCAGTAATGATTTGCTGAGGATCAGTAATGCTCTTCGTATGCTGGCTGACAAGGGCATGATCTCTGTGCTTAGTATACTCCATTTGTCAGCATCTCACAGTTGTCCACAGGATTCCTAAGGAATATGTGAGGTATTTAGGCACAATTTCAGGAGCTGCTCCTGCCTATATCCTATCATTTCCTAATCAACATTTCCCAGTGGATCCTCTAAATAATCCAACTTAGTGTGTTATCAGAGGCATTCTCCCCCACTCTGCTTCATTTGAATCTCTAAGTCCTTTAAGGTTTACATACGTGGCATCAGATATTTCCCATCATGGTTATTTTCAGGAGTTGGGACTACAAAGGCAATTGGCAAGTTCATTACCCTTTCCATTTCTTTCCCTCTAGATTGTTTAAGAGTGATTTGCTAGCGACTGTGTGTTTCAATGTTTTGCAAAGCTCAGTGGTGCAGAGACAATATTGGAATTCTGCCCTGGAGAAACAGGCCTTCTGTTAATTGTTTTCCTTTTCTTACAGAGCAGATGATATTCATCTTTCCCACTGTTACTAAACGTTTCTCTAAATGCACTGCAAAGGATCTGGATGAGACTGGTAATTCACCACCTTTTCTGTTGGAAGGTGCTTTGCATTTCATAAAAAGAAGTTGACACTATATGAGAAATTTAGCTTAGCCTCTCATTTATTGATTCATGATGTTTGACTCACTATTTTCCTTCCTCTTACTGTTGTGGGGAAGAAATTGTTGGCTGAATCCTTGGTCAGATGTTTATACTGTATTTCCTAGTTTGTCGTTTACCTTGTAAATGTTTAGATTTCCTTTTGCCATGTAAGGAATGGCAAAAGACTTGTCAAATCCACTGTCTTGTTCTGTAGGATATCTTGGTTTCATATACTTGTTATGAAGGGAAAGACTTCTTCATAACAAGAATATGATTTCTCATCTCATTTTATAATCTTCCATGTATTTTTTCTTACATTGGAATATTACCAAATGTAGGCAGTCCCCACTCTCTGTACAGTTCTCCTGTGCATGAATTTCAGTTCCTATCATTTAGTAAATAATCCCAGTCCCCGAACAACACAAGTCAAATTTCAGTTACCATGCTATATTAACTGTGAGAAAGTGTCCACACTTCACAATTAGTTCAGTCTACAAATCACCACACAAATAACAGACTTGCATGATAATCAGTGGACAATCAGGCCACTTTCAAAGTCTGTTGGTCCTTGGTCATTGTGCATGTTATTCAATTTATGCACAGACAGCAAAACATGGCATTGCCTGCCTCCTTGTTGCCTAGTGACTATGTTAGTGTACGTAGGTAGCTAGCTAGGTATTAACAAAAAAGAAAGAAACTAAACTAGCCAAGCCTTTCTAAGTCTGGGAACTACAACTTCACAGATACCCCAGAAGATAACTGCATCCTCAGGCAAATGGCAGGAAAAACCAGCTTTCCAAAATCTCTGTGGGGAACAACTGGCCCATTCACTTGGATTCCCAGGGGGAGAGATGAACAGTGAGAAGGAAATCTCTTTGCTGGTTGCATGTGCAGTATAGGCCAAGATGGTGGTGTGTAGGGGGAGTCTTTCTACTAAGCACATATGCTGTAGAACCTAGATGAAGAAGCAGAACTTCGGGGCATGTGCAGTAGAAACAAAAATGGTGACCATAAGAGGGAGGAGTCTAGTCTGGGAAAATTTTGGAAAAGGATGGGACAGGATAAGGGCACAAAGACCCAGAAGATCCAGGAAAGAAATTAGATACGGGGAGGGCCTAGCACAGCCCCGGAAAGAATCAGGAAAGTGGTTGGATAGTTTGAAATACAGTGTACATGTTCCCCAAACCAAGAAAATATATGGAGGTAAGCAAGGACCTCAGGACACCTGCTACAAGAGGCTATTGCCCTCTACATCCCTGAGGGCATATTACTTCTTTTCACCTCAATAAATCTTGCCACTACATTTAAACTTTTCCCACATGTGTGTCCCTGGAATTTTTTTCTCAGGACTCCACAAGGTCCTATTTCCTCTGGCTACAAATATTCACGACATGTCACAAAACTGGGTAATCGCAAGAGAGAACAAGAGGCAACAAAGATGAAAGGGCAGCAAAGAGAAAAGTGATTAGGCTAGAAGTGAAACTAAGAGAGTGTAAATAAAGTTGTAGGAAAAATAGCTGACGGTGGGAATATTAAATTTGCAGACAACAGAGACTAAATACACAGCCAAAGGAACTTAGTAGAGGCAAAATCAACATAACTGAGGAAAGTGATTGGAACACAAGGATGAAGATATTCCAGAGTCAGTGACATCAACACAAAACTTCACATTAAAGAAACTCTCAGATATATTTTGTGACTTTAAACACACACGGAATAAAATGTTGGCAGTTGACATACTTAGTAAGAAGTATAAGATTTTGCCAATGTATAAAAGTTTCTTGGTCCTTCTTGTAAACTATATAACAAGAGGAAAGCAAGCACTATGCAAAATACTGTTGATAAGAATTTTTCTTTTCCCCTTTATAAGTACTTTATTTTTAGTGCAATTTTAGGTTCACAGCAAAATTTAGCAGAAAGTACAGAGAATTCCCACATATTCTGCCCTCTTCCCCCCCCCCCCCCCGCCACACACACAACCTCCCTACTGTCAACTTTTCGCACCAGAGTTGTATATCTGTTACAATTGATGAACCTACATTGACAAGTTATTATCATTCATAGCCAATAGTTCACATTAGGGTACACTCTTGGAGTAGTACATTGAATGGGTTTTGCAAGGAGACAAAATGGCAGTGGAATAGATGGATATGTCCTGAGCCTTGTCCCAGAGCAAATAGAGGGAGCAGCTAAAACGAGCGGAATCCAGCCCAAATTGGCAAAGGAGGTGCAGCTGGGGAGACAGTTTGCAGCCAGGAAGGGCAGAGATACCCCAGATAAAGGTAAAATCAAAGATCTAGGCAGTAGAATCTGCAGGACCTCTGTGCCCAGAAGGTCAGGGAGAAACTACACAGCAACAAGCCACATCCCTGAGGACAGGCAAAGCGTCTGACTGAAAAATAAAGGGTCCACGGGACTGCAGAGGTAGTGGATTTTAGATCTTGGAGTCTGGATATGGGATCTGAGCTCAAAGGCAGCCCTGAAGAGCTGCCAGACTGCACAGTGCTGGTAAGAGAGGAACTTGCAGAGATGCGGTCCCTCCTCACGCTGGGGCCTGCGCCTTTCTCCACTGAAGCTAGTTCGTATGACCTTTTGGATACAGACACTTACCTGTGGCTGAAGTGCAGGAGAAGGGGTGGAGTTGTGGAATCTGGGGAGAGTAGGCAGCGGACAGTCCAGGAGAGGTGGTAGCAAGTCTGGTGCTGAGTCATATCTAAGCCCCAGTTGCCACTTTCTCCTGAGAGATAGCCCCTCCCTCTAGTCTCGAGGCAACCAATATAGCCACACCTAGATTCCACCCTGAATAACACCATGGAATCTGAATACTCCCTGAGGCCATAGGATCTGCCCTAAAGAGAAATCTCAATTACAGGGTTACACTGCCAGGGCCCTTCAGAGTGTTTCAGTGTGCCTCACTGGCAAACTTACTGCGGGTGCTCCTGTGAGCCACCACTGGGAGTAAGCACCTATCCACCACAGGTGCAGCAGGGAAAGCTGAGTATGCCCACCCCATAACTACAGAACTCTGGGCACCACAATCACACCTTTCCAGAGAGCAGGCCCCCTGAGCCACATCACCCCGACAGACAGTTTCTTGTTGCCACTGTGAGTCTCCACTGGGCACGCGTGATTTCAATTAATGGTGCAAGACAGCAAAAATTGGGATACTCCCCTCCATGGCTGCTGACTTCTAGACACCGCAGTTGTGCCTCTCAAGCTCGCAGGCTTACATCAAGAGAACCCAAATAGCTCAAGTAGGGGGCTACACTAGATTACCAAGCCCAGGAGAACTGAGACATTACACCAGTAGCACCATCATCAAAAGAACCTGAGTAGCAAAGCAATTGGATCTACAATTAAAACATTACAGGAAAACATGGGGAGACAAAAAAGCAATTCCCAAAGGAAAGAAAAAGAGGAATCACCAGAAAGGGAGTTAAGTGAAATTGAGGCTAGCAGCTTAACAGAGAAAGAATTCAGAGTAATGGTTATAAGGATGTTTAAACAGATGGATGACAAATACACACAACTCAATGAGAACTATAAGGAGCTGAATGAAAATGTCACCAACATGAAAAGAAACCAAGAGGATATGAAGAACGATATCGCTGCAATAAAGAACACATTGGAAGGCTTAAACAGTAGACTAGAAGAGGCTGAGGACCGCATCAGCAAATTAGAAGACAAGGTAGGAAAAAACACACAAACACAGCAGCAACTGGAAAGAAGACTTAAAAAGCAAGAGGAGAGCCTAAGGGAGCTTTGGGACAACCCAAAATGAAACAATATTCGAATAATAGGGATACCAGGAGAGGAAGAGAAGCAAGGAATAGAAAACCTGTTTGAAGAAATAATGACAGAAAATTTCCCTGATATTGGCAAGAAAAAACTATGCAAGTCCAAGAAGTACATAGAGTCCCAAACAAGTTGAACCCCAAAAGACCGACAGCAAGACACATTGTAATTAAATTGGCAAACACTAATGACGAAGTAAGAATCTTAAAGGCTGCCAGAGAGAGACAGAAAGATACCTACAAGGGATCTTCTATTAGAATATCAACTGATTTCTCAACAGAAACACACCAGGCCTGAAGGGAATGGAATGAAATATACAAAGTGATGCAAAGCAAGGGACTGAATCCAAGAATACTATACCCAGCAAGGCTATCATTCAAATTGAAGGTGGAATCAGGAGCTTCACAGACAAAAAAGGGCTAAGAGAGTTTATCACTACCAAGCCAGCAATGCAAGAAATGCTAAAGGGACTGCTATAAAAAGAAAGAGAAAGGCAAAAAGAAACACAAACACTAAGAAAAAATATGACAACAAACATGTACTTGTCAATAATAACATTAAGCGTAAATGGATTAAATGAACCAATCAAAAGACATAGGGTAGCTGAATGGATAAGAAAACATGACCCATATATTTGCTGTCTAAAAGAGACCCACCTCAGAGCAAAGGATTCACACAGACTGAGAGTGAAGGGATGGAAAACATTTTTCAGGCAAATGGAAATGAGAAAAAAGCTGGGGTTGCAATACTTATATCTGATAAAACAGACCTCAAAGTAAAGGCCATAACAAGAGATAAGGAAGGCCCCTTCATAATACTAAAGGGAGCAATTCAACAAGAAGATATAACTCTGGTAAACATACATACACCCAATGCAGGAGCACCCAAATACATAAAAAAACTGGAAGATATCAAGGGAGAGATCAACAACAATACAATCATAGTAGGAGACTTTAATACACCACTGACATCACTGCATAAATCCTCTAGACAAAAAATCAGCAAAGAAACAGCAATTCTAAATGACGCACTAGATCAAATGGACCTAATTGACATCTTCAGAGCATTTCACCCCAAAAGCCACGGAATATACATTCTTCTCAAGTGCACATGGGTCATTTTCAAAGATAGACCACATATTGGGTCAAAGACAAAGTCTCTTCAAATTCAAGAAGATAGAAATCATATCAAGCATCTTCTCAGATCACAGTGGCATAAAACTGGAAATCAACTACAATGAAAACAATCCAAAAAAATCAAACACATGGAGACTAAGCAGCATGCTATTAAACAATGACTGGGTTACCAGAGAGATCAAGGAAGAAATAAAAAACATCATGGCAACAAATGATAATGAAACACAACAATCCAAAATCTATGGGACACAGCGAAAGCAGTCTTCAGAGGGAAGTTCATAGCTCTACAAGCCTACTGCAAAAAAACAAGAAACAATGGTAATAAATTACCTAACCCTACAACTCAAAGAGTTAGAAAGAGAGCAACAAGAAAAGCCCAGTATAAGCAAAAGGAAAGTAATAATAAAGATCAGAGTGGAGATAAACGACATAGAGACCAAAAAAACAATACAAAAGATCAACAAAACCAAGAGCTGGTTTTTTAAAAGGATAAACAAGCTTGATGAACCTCTAGCCAGGCTCACCAAGAAGCAAAGAGAGAGGACCCAAATAAACGAAATCAGAAATGAAAGAGGAAAAATAACAGACCCCACAGAAATACAAAGGATTGTTAAAAAATACTATGAACAACTCTATTCCAACAAACTACACAACCTGAATGGGTTTTGAGAAATTATATAATTATATGCATCTGCTGGTACAATATCATATAGAGTAGTTTCACTGCCCTAAAATTCCCCTGTGCTCTGCCTATTCATTCCTTCCTTGCCCCTAATCTTTGGCTACCATTTTATTGTCTCCATACTTTTGCCTATTCCAGAATGTCATATAGTTGAAACTATGTACTAGGTAGTCTTTTCACATTGGCTACTTTCACTTTGCAATATATATTTAAGTTTATTCCATGATTTTTATGACTTGATAGCTCATTTAAATTTAACATTGAAAAATATTCCAGTGTCAGATATATCAGTTATTTGTCTATTCACCTACTGAAAGATATATGAGTTACTAAAAAGTGTTGGCAGTTAATTAAAGCTGCTATAAAAATTCTTGTGCAGATTTTCATGTGGATAAAAATTTTTAACTCTTTTGAGTAAATACCAAGAAGCAAATTGCTAGACTGCAGGGGAAAGTGTATGTTAGTGTTATAAAAAGCCACCAACTATCTTCCAAAGTGATCATACCATTTTGCATTCATATCAGAAATGATTGAGAGTTTGTGTTGCTCCACATTCTCATCAACATGGGTGTTGTCAGTGTTCTGAATTCTGGACATTCTAATAGGTGTGTAGCAATCTTTCTATGACTGTTTATTGGTTCCAGGAGGATTTTTCATTGTCATTGATTCTTTCAAATTTTCTATATAGACAATCATGTTATCTGCATGTAAAGACAGTTTTATTTTTCTTTCTAATCTGTACACTTTTTATTTCCGTTTTGTTTCTGATTCCATTAGCTAGAATTTCCAGTATAATAATGAAAGGAAGTGTTAGGAGAGGTCATTCTTGCCTTGTTTTTGATCTTAGCAAGAAATATTCTAGTTCTCACCATTAAGTATAATGTTAGGATAATGATAGTCTCAGAGAATGAGGTAGGACATATACCCTCTGTTTCTATCCTCTGAAAGAACATTCTCTTATTCCTGACAAGGCCTGCCCTCAAGAGAAACTGTTTAAGGCTAACCTACTGGGGTTTTGTCAGATCTTACTGATTTGGGAGAAGGCAAACACTCAGCTCCAGTATCTTCCAGCCATTTTGTCCCACCTAAGGTGGGAAAAGGGGAACTGAGAGGCAATTGTGAAGCTCACTGAGACCTAATCATATATAGGACTATAGAATGCTTCCACTTCTCCTACATCATAACAGTACACACCGAAGGCCTAGTTACTACAGTTACTTTCACCTAGTATATCATGTCTAGATTTTCAAGGGAGAAGAGATGGACTCATATAAAGTGCTTGAGTAAAACCACAAATAGCAGAAAAAGAGTAGAATGTGAAAATAGTAACAAAGAACAATGGCAACAAATATAAGACGCTAAGAAATATGGTAATTATTAATCTAACTTTATTAGTACACTTTAAATGTCAATGGTCAAAATATAGCAATTAAAAGACAGAGATTATCAAAGAGGATCAAACAATAAAACCCAACTATAGAAGATTTACTTTAAATATAAAAAAATATAGATTAAAGTAAAGAAATGGTGAAAGATATACAGTGCTAAAACTAACTTAAACAAAAAGACCAACTAGCTATATTAATTTCAGGCTGTGCAGACTTCAGAGAAAGAAAAATGATCAGGTACAAAGAGGAGCATTACATAACAATAAAGGGGTCAATTCTCCAGAAAGACATAACAATTCTTAATGTGTATGCTTTATTAGCAAAGCATGAAAATATGAGACAATAACTGATAGAACTTCAAGGAGAAAGAAAGGAATCCACGATATAGTTGAGATTTCTATAACCCTCTATTGTAAGTGGTTAGATCCAACAGGCAGAAAATTAGTCAGGACTGAATTCAACAAAACCATCAATTAAATAGATGTAATAAACACCCACAGGGTACTTCATCCAACAGCAGAAAAGTAGACTTTGTCTCAAGCACACATGAAATATACACCAAACTAGACCACACTTGGGACTGGAAAACACACCTAACTAGAAGGAAAACAACAGAATTCATATAATGTCTATTCTCAGACCACAATGGAACTAAATTGGAAATCAATGACAAGAAGCCAGAAAATCCCCAAACACTTGGAGATTAAGCTACATACTGTAAATAATGTATGGGTCGAAGAAAAAAGTCTCAAGAGAAATATAAACATATTTTGAATCAAATTAAAATCATCAGTGAGACTTAATTTTCTTTAGAAAACCATAGCATTATTTTTACATTGTGGATGTCATTATCTTTCTCTTGAGAAGATTTACTTTTGCTTATGGCAGACAATTGTTATAGGGACTGATAGTCTACTCTATTCCATTCTCAGTTTGAGCTCATTCAAAGCTGGTCTTCAGACTTTGTGCAGGTTGATCTATTTCTGGCTTATCCCTCTTCTAGGGCAGTGGGCGGCAAACCGCGGCTCGCGAGCCACATGTAGCTCTTTGGCCCCTTGAGTGTGGCTCTTCCACAAAACACCATGGCCTGGGCCAGTCTATTTTGAAAAAGTGGCGTTGGAAGTTTAAGTATAAAAAATTTGGCTCTCAAAAGAAATTTCAATCGTTGTACTGTTGATATTGGGCTCTGTTGACTAATGAGTTTGCAGACCACTGTTCTAGGGTGTTGCCCTTTGGGATTACCATTTGAAAGTCTGGATTCACCCTGTTTCCAAGTACTCTTTTACTTGTTAGGCTTTAAACTTAATTGTTCCCCCAGCATGTGAGACTATCTAGGGATCTGCTTAGCTTCTCAACCTCGTAGTTGTTGCTTTTTACTTGAGCTCTTGCCACTTGGCTTCTGTGCTTACACCCTTTTCAACTCCTTGGCTTCTAAGCCCCTCGGCTGCAAGTTTTGAATCAGCAAATGCCCTAAAGAGAAAAAGTGTGCCAAAAATACAGCCTGAGTCTGTGTTTGCTTTCTCTTGAGAAGTTGGCCCACATGTCTTTGCTTCTTTCTAACATTCTGGTGCCTTCAAACAGATGTTTTCTTACTTTATCCAGGTTTTCTAATATTGCTCAGCCCTCACTTGATCCTATTTTATTGTTAAATTATTATCTCAATTTTCCCTGGGAACAAAATGTGTCTTTTATTTCCAAAGTTATTTTTTATTTTCTGTATTAACTTAGTTTCTATATGGACCTTTTAACTTGATTGTTCAATTTAGTTCCTGCATCACCAATAGGAGGTAGGTAACCTGTTATCAGTGTGGCTAAGTATATCTGGGAGAAATCACCAATGAATAATATATCTTGTTCTTTTTATTTTTCCTCTTTTTGCTTGCTCTGGCAGTTTAAGTTAGCTTTTTAAAAATAATTTATTTGAGCCAATTGCCCAAACAAGAAATACACTATGGCAAAACCTTGACTTAATTCTAATGAACAACTGTATGTAAGAAAGAGTTAGATGACATTCTCCATCCCCAGTTTTCCATTGTCAGAGTTGCAGCATTTCCCAGAGTTCTTTAATTTACCTCTTGCCAGCACTGCTCAGATTGTGAAGGCTTTCTTTGATTCTGTAAACAAAACTTTGCATAACAGATGAGCTCTTCTCTCTTTCTTGAGCTCATTTGTGGGATAGTGGCTCTTTGTTTTTCTCTTTCCCTTTGCAATCATATTTGTTCATAAGTTCTAAAAGCCTTAAAATACTTTCTCCCTCTCTCCTTTTATCAACACTGTTAAATATTAATAATTGTTTTGTATATTTCCTTCTTAATTACAATGTAATATTAAAAGGCCAAATCATTAAGTATAAGCCCCATTGACCTATGACTCACACAACACCTCTTCCCTGGGATATCCATTTGGCTTTCTTATGATATTGTCTATGTTTCTAAATGTATAAAGATTTAGCTAATTCTTGAGTTATGTGAGAGTGAGAAAGCAGTCAATTAGCACTAGAGAAGTGCAGCTTAGACCCAGAACCAGAATCAAGGACTAGAAAACCTGTTAACCAAAAAGTTTCATTTGTGTTTTATGTTGAACACATGATGAGGAGATAAGAAAAAAGCAGGGTCGTTTAATTTAGTATGGTAGATCTCTGCATTGACATGAAAAAGAAAATGCTATCATTTCTGGTTCAGGTCATTATAATCTGCTTGTGTAAACAATAATAACATAAGGAAAAATTAACACTAAATGATGGAAACACAGATACTTAATTATGAGGTCAAGGAGCACAGATTAGATTTAGTATAGAATTTCATTAAATAAGTTTTCCAACAAGCACTGGCTTCTTCTGAGAAGACTTCTTAGAAGAGGTAGGACTTGAATAGAGTCTTGAACAGATATGTAGGAAGGAGAACAGGGGCCTTCAAGGCAGGGAACAGGCACAGTGTCAGGAAGGAACTCAGAGAGCATGTGAAATAGGGAGCAGAACAGAGGACTGAGTGTTACACATCAGGAAATAGAGGGAGTCTGGCTGGCAGCAGTTGATTAAATAAAATATAATTAGAATGAAGAAAAGTGGATGGAAAAACAGCTGAGAAACTATGGAAAGGCCCTGAATTTGTGGATCAGTGTTATACTATTAAAAAATCATGGGAACTCTGGCAGATAGAGGTCAATAAAGAGATTGCCTCTAAAGAGTATAGAGTGAGAAGAGGTAACAAATATTTTAGGGTGCTAGAATGTTTTATATCTTGATCTGGTATTGAATACATAAATGTATAAAGAGATAAAAAATTATGTCTGATCGTTGCACCTGATGTTTATTGACTTTATGTATATTTTTCAAAAATCTATCAAGATAATTAAGCAGTCAGTTGTATAAAAAAATATTAGTCAAGAAATAGCCAAGGTATTAATGCACTAATAATTTATAATGTGCTTATTGTGTACTAGAATGTGACTGTTGGAAATAAGGGGCAATATGGGTACATGAAAGAGGAATTTTTATGGTTAGATGAACTGGATAAATTAGATGACTCAATTTTCAACTAAAGAACTTTGGCTGTATTTGAATACATTTGAACAAAGAAAGAAATAATATACAATTTTATTAAGCATATGTTATGTGTGAATCCCTGAGCTATGTTTTTATACATATAAACTTATGTAATATTGTATCTTGAAATTGAAGATAAGAGAGTTAGCTGATTTTGACAGTAGAGGTTGAGAATACAATTAGCTCATATTCATAAGAAGTTTGAAGTTAGAGAAAAGGAATCCAAAGGAAACAAGTGGTAAGTCCCAGGAGCCATGAAACATACTTGGGTGTTCTCAGCAACCACATGAGCGATGAAGCCTCCTGCATTGTTGAGCTCCTTAAGGGGCACAATGAATCAAGTAAAAGTAGAAGGCTAAAAACTGAGTCCTGCAAAGTGACAAATGTTAGCTCATAAAATAGTGAAGAGTTATAGGAAAAAATAATTGGATGCCTGTCCCAACATAAAAAATATCTCAAGCCCCCTCTCAGCATTTCTCAAATTGACATTCCACAAAAATACAGTTCCATCAGCCTATTTAAAGTTTGCTCTGATGAAAGGGTTCAATTGTCAAGTAAAGTTGAGTAAGACCGAATTAAACAAAGTTAAATCAGTTCATTTCTCCAAAACTTCCCAGAGTGTACAGTGCAACAACCAGTGTTCTGCAAGACCGAGATTGTGAAATGCTGCTCTCACTATGTAAAATCACATGACATTTTCAAAATCCATTCTTTCTCCTTTTGTGTTTGCTCGGGTTGTTCCTGCTACCTGGAACACCTCTCCTAACCTCCACCTGTCAAAATCCTATCCATCTTTTAAGATACAAGAGATAAAGAAAGGCTTGCCTTACTAAAAATGAACAGAAATAAATTCATTGATTTACTTTCCCTGCTGAGGAAACAAAGAAAATCCTAAAACCATGCCCCACAGTGCCCTTAATTCTTTGTGTGACTACATTGTGTTACTTTGAGTACCTTAATATTCAAAGTGCTGTGATATACACGAATATGCATCTTTGATCGTCAATAGATTTTCCTGGTAACTTTCATGAATCAGTTTAATTATTAAAGAAAACATTGTGTTTGGCTCAGCCCTCATACCCAAGGAATATTAAAGTTGGAGGGGCCCCTGACATAGCTAGTTTGGCTCAGTGGATAGAGCATTGGCCTACAGACTGAAGGGTCTCGGGTTTGATTCCAGTCAAGGGCACATGCCCTGGTTGTGGGCTAAATTCTCAGTATGGGGCATGCAGGAGGCAGCCGACAAATGATTCTCTCTCATCATTAATGTTTCTATCTCCCTCCCCAGGTCTCTTCCTCTCTGAAATCAATAAAAATATTTTTTTAAAAGTTGGGAGTGGCCCCTAGATATTAGCAGATCTATCACATCAGATCCCAGATGAGGAAACTGAAACCTTTATAGATTAAATAGTTTTTATAAAAGACTAGGAAATAAGATAATGGCAGCGTTATCTTTTAGATTAAGCTGAGAGTTTCTAGAATATCAGGATATTATCTCTGATGAAATACATTGAGATAATGTGTTTCTTATTCATCTTTTCCTATTGCAGTGACTAAGAGAGGTGGTAGTCAGGAGTTTTTCAAAGGGAAAACTTAGAAACCCCAAATTCATATACAAAGAGAAACTCAGTATATTTAAGTTAATTAGGTGCAGTTTATCAGCTACATTGGAGAATGATGAAGTTAAGTTTACACAGTATCAATATGTCAGTTTGTTCCATGGGCTCCCAAAAATGTCAGCTAATAGTTATTATAAAACTGGACTAAATCTCTACCTGTGGCATGTTTATTCTTCTTTGGTGACCTTGGGCAGAATTATATCTCTTACATTTTGAAAAATTCAGATATTTAACTAGGGCAAAGTTTTCACAAGTTCATTTGCTTGGATATGGGAGTGAGAATGATCAATGAGTTCAACTACTTCTGGATATAAGCATAGTCAGATTGAGGAAGAGAGTATTATGTTTGAGGTGAAAGAAAGCTAACTGAGAATCTATAACAATAATACCCAGCAAAGAGCTGTGAACCCAGGAACATTGGTCTCCAAGCAGTGCAAACACATGGATTCGGAGGAGCTCTGCACCCTCTCACGGAAAGTTCAGATTTCACCTAGCAAAAGGAGAGAGAGAACTACATAACCAGACATCCAGAGAAGAGACATCATGGGGAGAAAAAGAAACAGCCCGCATAAGAAAGAAAAGAAGGCATCACCAGAAAAGGAAGTAAACGAAATGGAGGCAAGTAAAATGTCAGAGAAAGAATTCAGAGAAATGGTCATAAGGTTGCTGAAAAGGATGGAAGACAAATTCAATAATATGTTTAAGAACCAACAGGAAATGAAGAAGAACCAAGAAGAAATGAAAAATGACATTGATGCTATAAAGAACTCAAAAGAAAGCATCAACAGTAGACTAGAAGAAACAGAGGACTGGATTAGTGAGCTAGAAGACAAGGTAGGAAAAAATACCGAAGCAGAGCAGCTTCTAGAAAAAAAAAAATTTAAAAAGCAGGAGGAGAGCCTAAGGGAACTTTGGTACAACATGAAATGAAACAACATCTGCATAATAGGGGTTCCAGAAGGAGAGGAAACTGAGCTAGGAATAGAAAACCAATTTGAAGAAATAATGATAGAAGAGTTCCCTGATATAGGGAAGAAAAAACTCACACAAATCCAAGAAGCTCACAGAGTCCCAAACAAAATAAACCACAAAAGACTGACACCAAGGCACATTATAATTAGATTGGCAAACACCACTGACAAAGTAAGAATCTTAAAAGCAGCCAGAGAGAGACAGAAATTTACCTACAAAGGATCCCCCATCAGACTAGTGACTGATTTCTTAGCAGAAACACAGCAGGCCAGAAGGGAATGGAATGAAATATAAAAAGTCATGCAAAGGAAGGGTTTGAATCTAAGAATACTGTACCCAGCAAGGCTACCAATCAAAATTGAGGGTGAAATCAGGAGCTTCACAGACAAAAAAGGACTAAGTGAATTTATTACCACCAAACCAGCAATGCAAGAAATGCTAAAGGGTCTGCTGTAAAAAGAATAAATAAGAAGTGAAGAAGGAACACAGGGGTAAAGAATAAAAATGGTGAAAAACAAGTACCTATCAATAATAGCTTTAAATGTAAATGGATTAAATGCCCCAATCAAAAGACAGGGTAACTGAGTGAATAAGAAAATATGACCCACATATCTGCTATCTACAGGAAACCCACCTCAGAAAAAATGACACACACAGACTGATGGTGAAGGGATGGAAAAAGGTTTTTCAGGCGAATGGAAATGAAAAAAAAGCTGGGTAGCAATACTTATATCTGACAAGTTATATCTCAAAGTGAAGGACATAACAAGAGATAAGGAAGGTCACTTAATACTAAAGGGAGCAATCCAACAAGAAGAAATAACTCTGGTAAACATATACGCACCTCATACAGGAGCACCCAAATACATAAGAAAACCTTCTGGAGGATATCAAGGGAGAGATTGACAGCAATACAATCATAGTAAGGGACTTTAATAACCCACTATCACTATTGGACAAATCCTCTAAACAAAAAATCAGCAAAGAAACAGCTATCCTAAATGACACACTAATTCAGATGGAATTAATTGACATCTTTAGAACATTTCACCCTAAAGCCACAGAATAGACATTCTTCTCAAGTGCACATGGGTCATTTTCAAAGATAGACCACATATTGGGTCAAAAACAAAGTCTCTTCAAATTCAAGAAGATAGAAATCATATCAAAGCATCTTCTCAGATCATAGTGGCATAAAACTGGAAATCAACTACAATAAAAGCAATCCAAAAAAAATCAAACACATGGAGACTAAGCAGCATGCTATTAAACAATGGCTGGGTTACCAGAGAGATCAAGGAAGAAATAAAAAACATCATGGCAACAAATGACAATGACAACACAATAATCCAAAATCTATGGGACACAGCGAAAGCAGTCTTCAGAGGGAAGTTCATAGCTCTACAAGCCTACTGCAAAAAACAAGAAACAATGGTAATAAATTACCTAACCCTACAACTCAAAGAGTTAGAACAAGAGCAACAAGAAAAGCCCAGGGTAAGCAGAAGGAAAGAAATAATAAATATCAGAGTGGAGATAAACAACATAGAGACCAAAAAAAAAAAAAAAAATACAAAAGATCAACAAAACCAAGAGCTGGTTCTTTGAAAGGATAAACAAGCTTGATGAACCTCTAGCCAGGCTCACCAAGAAGTGAAGAGAGAGGACCCAAATAAATGAAATCAGAAATGAAAGAGGAAAAATAACAACAGACCCCATAGAAATACAAAGGATTGTTAAAAAAAAAATACTATGAACAACTCTATTCCAACAAACTGGACAACCTGGAGGAAATGGACATATTCCTAGAAGAATATAACCTTCCAAAACTCAATCAGGAAGAATCTAAAAATCTCAATAGGCCAATAACTATGGAAGAAATTGAAGCAGTCATCAAAAGGCTCCCATCAAACAAAAGCCCAGGGCCAGATGGCTTCACAGGGGAGTTTTACCAAACATTCAAGGAAGAACTAAAACTTATCCTCCTCAGAGTATTCCAAAAAATCCAAGAGGAAGGAACACTTCCAAGCTCATTCTATGAAGCCAGCATTACCCTAATACCAAAACCAGATAAATACAACACAATGAAAGAGAATCACAGGCCAATATCCCTCATGAACATAGATGCCCAAATCCTCAACACAATTCTAGAAAATCGGATCCATTATTACATCAGAAAGATCATACACCATGACCAAGTAGGATTTATCCTGGGGATGCAAGGATGGTATAATATCCACAAAGCAATAAACGTGATACATCACATAAACAAATTGAGAGATAAAAACCACACAGTCATATCAATTGATGCAGAAAAATCATTTGACAAAATCTAACACCCTTTCTTGATAAAAACTCTCAGCAAGGTGGGAACGGAAGGATCATACCTCAACATAATAAAAGCCATATATGACAAACCCACAGCCAACATCATACTCAATGAAATGCCCCAATCAATGGGCAAAAACTAAAACTATTTTCCCTAAGAACAGGAACAAGACAGGGATGCCCACTCTCACCAGTCTGGTTCGACATAGTACTGGAAGTATTAGCCATTGTGATTAGACAAGAAGAAGAAATAAAAGGCATCCAAATTGGAAAAGAAGAAGTAAAACTGTCCTTATTCGCAGATGATATGATATTGTACATAAAAAACCCGAAAGACTCCATAAAAAAACTAATAGACTTAATAAATGAATTTGGCAATGTAGCAGGATACAAAATTAATGCCAAGAAATCTATGGCATTTCTATACACCAATAGTGAATTTACAGAAAGAGAGACTGAAAAAGCAATCCCATTTACCATTGCACCAAAAAACTTAATATACCTAGGAATAAACTTAACTAAGGAGTTAAAAGACCTATACGTGGAAAACTACAGAATACTGAAAAAAGAGATAGAGGAAGACATAAACAGATGGAAGAACATACCATGTTCATGAATTGGTAGAATCAACATCATCAAAATGTCCATACCACCCAAAGCAATCTATAGATTCAATGAATTCCCCATTAAAATACCAAAGGCATATTTCACAGACTTAGAAAGAACTCTCCAAAAATTCATCTGGAATAAAAAAAAGACCCCGAATAGCTGCAGCAATCCTGAAAAAAGAAGAACAAAGTAGTTGGGATCTCAATACCAGATTTCAAGCTGTATTACAAAGCCACTGTTCTCAAAACAGCCTGGTACTGGCACAAGAACAGACATATAGACCAATGGAATAGAAAAGAGAACCCAGAAATTGACCCAAATCACTATGCTCAATTAATATTTGACAAAGGAGGCATGAACATACAATGGAGTAAAGACAGTCTCTTCAAAAAATGGTGTTGGGGAAATTTGACAGATACATGCAAAAAAATGAAACTAAGCCACCAACTTACACCATACAAAAAAATAAACTCAAAATGGATAAAGAACTTAAACTTAAGTTCAGAAACCATTAAAAATACTAGAGGAATCCACAGGCAGTGAAATCTCAGACATATGCCAAAACAGTTTCTTCACCGATACAGTTCCTAGGGCAATGGGAACTAAAGAGGAAATAAACTAATGGGACTACATCAAAATAAAAAGCTTTTTCACAGCAAAAGAAACCATCAACAAAACAACAAGAAAGCCCACTGTTATGGGAGAATGTATTTGCCAATGTTATCACCAATAAAGGTTTAATCTCCAACATTTACAGGGAACTCATACAACTTAATAAAAGGAAGATAAATGATCCAATAAAAAATGGGCAATGGACCTAAACAGATATTTTTTGAAAGAAGACAGAAGGAAGGCCAAGAGACATATGAAAACATGCTCAAAGTCACTTATTATCTGAGAGATGCAAATCAAAACGACAATGTGGTACCATCTCACATCTGTAAGAATGGCTATCATCAACAAATCAACAAATGACAAGTGCTGGTGATGATGCAGAGAAAAAGGAACCCTCATGTACTGCTGGGGGGAATGCAGACTGGTGCAGCCACTTTGGAGAACAATATGGAGTTTCTTCAAAAAACTAAAAATGGAACTCCCATTTGACCCAGTAATCCCACTTTTAGGAATATATCCCAAGAAACTAGAAACGCCAATCAGAAAGGATATATGAACCCCTATGTTCATAGCAGCACAATTCACTATAGCTAATATTTGGAAACAGCCTAAATTCCCATCAGCAGATGAGTGGATTAGAAAACTATGATACATGTACACAATGGAATACTATGCTGCTATAAAATAGAAGGAATTCTTACCATTTGCAGCAGCATGGATGGAGCTGGAGAGCATTATGCTAAGTGAAATAAGCCAGTCAATGAAAGAAAAATACCACATGATCTCACTCATTTATGGAAAATAAAGAACATTATAACCTGATGAACAAAAGATAGATACAGAGGCAGTAAAGCATTGAACAGACTGTCAAATTACAGTGGGAAGGCTGGGGAGTGTTGGGGAAGTGGGGGTGGGGGGAGAGATCAACCGAAGTATGCATGTATATAAGCACAACCAATGGACTCAAGACACTGGGTGGGGGGGTGGGGGGAGATGAGGGCATGCTTCAGGGGGAGGCTGGGGGAGGGTCAATGGGGAGGCTGGGGTAGGTCAATGGGGAACAAAAAGGAGACATATGTACTATTATTTGTAATACTTTAAACAATAAAATAAAATTTAAAAGAAGAAAGCTAACTGAAATTACTTATTTTTAAAATTCCCAACTACCTTTTATATGCTATAAAATAATCATGAAGTAATGGGTATGCTATTTGGCAATGGAGTCCACTAAGAATATTTTGTAAGAATAAGGAGGGCAAGAACATTGGAAACCACAAGAATGGTTTTTGCTTGGCCATAAAAATGGAATTAGAGAACTAAGATGATGAATGGCAGATGCAATGGGAAAAAGAAAGCAAGTATAGAGAAGCAAAAGGAAAAGTGAAAAAATGAGACAAGTTGGAGAAGAAGAGAGAGAAAGGAAGAAACAGAGAAGGGGGAGGGTAGACCAGATGACACTCGAAAATTACATGACATACTTTTGAGATGTGCCAACAATGGCCATGTCATTACCTTCAGGTAGTTTGTAGTATGTGTTTCAAAGACAAGTATAAATAGAAATTTTCATTAAAATGAGAAGTATATCAGACAAAAATATTCAGAAAATCATGTGGGAGAAATCATGTGGGCATTTAGATTAAATCTTGCCTATGAGGATCAGGAA
The DNA here is from genome assembly GCA_026230045.1 of Corynorhinus townsendii. NCBI lineage: Eukaryota > Metazoa > Chordata > Mammalia > Chiroptera > Vespertilionidae > Corynorhinus > Corynorhinus townsendii. Next base: position 141,405,134 of record JAPDVU010000005.1, on the reverse strand, counting down.
AAGCTGCATAGATGAGATCTTCAAAGCAGATAACTCTTGGGGAAAGAATAAAGACAAAACAATAAAAGTTAGGAAGAGAGAGAAGTAAAGGAAGAAAAGTTTAAAGAAGAAGAGTGGGGAGCACAAAGAAAATATCACAAGATTGGCTTGTTATCACTAAATGAGTATAGAACATTCGTATTTTGAGCATTGCAAAATCTGTAGTTGAAGACAGTAATTATTTTTCATTATAATATGCCAGTACTTCACATGTATTATCCCATTTAAATCCTCTAAACAGCTTAATGAGGTAGATATGAATATTCTCTTTTTCATATGAGTACATTGATCTAAAGAAAGATCGAATAACTGCTTGCCAGTGACAGGGCAGGGATTTAAATGAATCCATTCTGATATTTAATCTATACTTTATTTACCACATTCTAGAGCAAAGAAACTCCAACATAAAACAAAAGAGGCTGACAATTCATTAAAAAGAGAGAATAAAGAGGAGAAAAATAAAAAAAGAAAGAAAAGCATTTAATGCTAGCTGGAAATAATGCACCTATATCACAAGTAGATAAGAGTTGCAGGACTTTTAATCCATATTCCCTGGGATACACAGCAAACCTGATCAAACATGGACAGGTTCTGAGAGACAGTTTTCTTGTGATTTTTCCCTGATTTTTTCTGAAATCCACTTCTTCTTATTTAGCAATGGCACAGAAACATCATTTCTTTAATATGATGTATTCTTGTTTCTTTTCTTTTGATTCAAACTGACTTCATCCAGCACCCTGACTCACCTGCCTCCTTCTCCCATGCACAATCACTCGCTTAATCATTAAACCCTCAGGACAATGAGGTTCTGGTCAACATCAAATGATCTTAGGAACAAAGTCTCAGGTCTATTGATCATAAAGACAGAGTTTCAATCAAACTAGAGATAACATCTAGACCTCAGTTGTGTTTCAGCTCAAGAACAACCACACCAACAGACAGCATCATTCCGAAACCAGACAAAGTGACGCCATGTCTGACGTCAGGACCAGATGCACTGATCAGCTACCCCCTAGTGCCAACCAATCAGTAGAGACCATGACCCTGACCATGACCCTAACTCCCTTAGTCACTATGATTGATTATTTTTCCTCTGAATAACCTATCCCCTGGAAGCTATCAGAAAGCCAGGTCTTTGAGCATTTACTTACCTATGACTCCAGACATGGGCCACTTTTCTAAAAATTAACCCTTAATTTTTTTTTTATTTTTTTTTGCTGCAAACTCTTGTTTGTGTCTTATTGGGCTTTGATGTGTGCAAACAGTTCCCTTTAGTCTGGTATCAATTTCAAAGCAAAATTATGGAGGAAATAAGAGTTGACCAGTTGAGAATTGATTCTTTATTATCTGTGAAGCTCACCATCCCAAAGAGTTGTTAATTAGATTGATTATACTAGTACACTACGAAGGTTAAGTTGGTTTTTCTGTCTTTAAATGCTTACCACAGTTTTTAAATGCACACACACCTCGCAAATTCTTATAATAATATTATGCACTTAGTGCTAAAGTCCTGATTTTACAGATAGGGAATCTAAACTTAGAGAACTTTCATAACTTGCTTACATCACACAACTGATAAGAGATAGGGTAGCTCTAAATATCCAGAACTACATGGCATTCAGTTAGTTGCTCAATACTTTGGACCCTCCAGGAACTGAAACTCCAGCAAAATAATACATGAGTCAAGTTTTCAGACAGCTACAATTCAAAGTTTAAATTTCAATTATTCTGAGATGTCCCAAATAAGAGAGATTGGTAGGGTCAAGGAGTTTTGGAATAATTGGAAATGTTTTGTAGGAGTTAGATCTTGACCTCTGTTTAGAGGAAAGACCAGCAAATGTTTTGCCAAATGAAGTAAGACATTACCTCAGGCAACTGTCAGAAAAAAAACATAAATCATTGGAAAGTCATCCTCACTACTCAGAAATAAAAGGTCTTCTTAGGCCAACCATCCATCCAAATTTCTAAGGTCCCTTTCAAAAGTGTGCATCCATAATTCTGAAATTAATGTTCCAAATTATGACTGCCAACTGCTGTGGCCATTCCACCAAAAGTTATAGAAGAAATGCATTGTTCTTATTGTTTACTATGTAGATTCCTAGTCTCTGGGTTTCAGAGAGTTCATGGTGTTTTTTTTTCTAAATACAGCATCAGATGTAATGAGAAAAATAAGCATACTTTGATTCTTCTTATGACACAGAACCACAAAAACTGAGGTTACTACTATCAAAACTTGATGAACATCATAATTGTCCAATCATTCAAACTTTTCCCAGATAATTATAAATTAATGCTCAAAGACTAAAATATTATCCTACAGATTTTTTAGATTTGTAGATCAGTATGTATGGTTAATTAAAACAATTTAGTTCAATGTTTTATTTTAGAATTTTTTTTTGAAAAAGTTAATGTGAAGGTGATAGTGCTAGTAAGTTGCCCAATTATCTAGAATTTTGGACCTCTTTCACTTATATGTCAGAGATTTTATGTTACTACTCAATCAAGGAATTTTCTGTAGGATATTAATTTTGGTCTGTGAAGGAAAAAATGGTGTTAGTACACGGTGGTGACAAGGAGATATCTCCAAAGGACTTGAAATGGAGAGATAATTAAAAGAACTTGTGAAATCAACACATTTTTTTAACTAAGTAGAGAAAAACCAAGTCACCTCTCTAACCCTACACTTTGAATGTACTAGTAATATGATTAATCAATGAAGTTATTTTATTACTACATATGAAAAAAGGAGAAATCACTCAAAAATAGGGAGTTAGTCACCTATAAAAATGTAGACAAGGTAGAGAACCAGAGGTACAGCTAAGCACTGGCTGGGAAGAGTTAAATTATCCAGTGAATTCAAGTTTTCTCCTTTCTTTGGCTACACCATTTTGGCTATCATGGCATAAAAGGTAAGTATTGACAATACTGACAAAACTTGATGAACAAATAAAAACATTGGGGACTGTATTAAAAGTAAAAAATCATTCTGTGATTTCTGAGTTTAGTAACACTATTGAGCTAGTCCACATCTCTGTGGAATGGATGTTTTTACTTTTAATCATTCTAACAAGAGATTAATTCTAGAATACAAAACTAAAACGTGGGAAAATTAGGACTTAGAGTAGCATTGGGGTCACTATTTGTGTCTGGAACTAGGAGGAAATCTGGCTTGAAGGTCCTACAGCAGATCAGGTATTAAGGGTTAAATTGTCTGTCCCTGGACAAATGGTGACAAGCTGGGAGCCAGGGCAGTAACTGTCCAGGCAAGAAGTCCTAGGTAATTGGAGGGTATGTGATAGTTTGAAATATCTTCCATTATCCCTAAGCTTCAGTAAAGCCACATTCAAATTTCCTGATCTCAGCTGTACTGGAAGAAACTATTATGCCTCTGTTCCTCTGTGGAACCAAGCAGGGCAGAGAACATCCCCTCCCTTTGGCCAGGATCTGAAGTTAGGAAGGCTGTCACTGGCAAGAAATAGGTGACTCCAGTGGAGTGATTTCACAAGCCTAGAAAGAACCAGGTGTGGTAGCAGTGCCAAGTGGCTGGGTGAAAGGAAGTAAGAAGAATTGTCCCTGGGCATAATAAGGAGGTACCTTGAGACTGTTTTTGAAATAAATGGGACTTATGAGATAGGCTCATTTCTATGATTGGTAGTAGGGGGTGGAATGGGTCATCCTATCTAATAAAAGAGTAATATGCAGATTGACCATCACTTTATCACACAAGATGGCTGCCTCCATGTGGTCAAAGATGGCTGCCCCCATGTGAACACAAGATGGCCACCACAAAATGGCCAGCAGGGGAGGGCAGTTGGGAGGGACCAGACCTACAAGGGAGGGCAGTTGGGGGTGATCAAGCCTGCCGGGGAGGGCAGTTAGGGGTGACCAGGCCTGCAGGGGAGGGCAGTTAGGGGTGACTAGGCCTGCAGGGGATGGCAGTTAGGGGCAAATAGGCTGGCAGGGGAGCAGTTAGACATCGATCAGGCTGGCAGGGGAGTGGTTAGGGGGTGATCAGGCTGGCAGGCAGAAGCGGTTAGGGGCAATCAGGAAGGCAGGCAGGCAAGCAGTTGGGAGCCAGCAGTCCTAGATTGTGAGAGGGGTCCCAGATTGGAGAGGGTGCAGGCTGGGCTGAGGGACACACTCCCCTGTGCACGAATTTTGTGCACTGGGCCTCTAGAAGATTTATAAAAAGGAAGTAAAATTTGCTTTGAATCACAGACCACTCTCCTGATCACATTCATACTGCAGCCACAGAGAACTTCTTCCAGATCTGTTTCTTGGCACAGCCTTGTCACATGACTGGCTACTTTGTATCTTTCTTACCTCAGTTAGGTTTGATCTCCTTGTTGAAAATTTCCTTAAACTCATAAGCAGGTGCCCAAATTGAGATTATTTTCCATTTTATCATCCGGTTTATTTTATCTTAATTTCTTTTGCATATGGTCATGTTTGCTTTTATTTTGTCTTCATGAAACATATCCAATTCTCTCACTTTATGTTACTTTGGGGACACTCATAGAGCCTGGCACCTCGTGTCCACACACAGGAAAATATTGGTTAAAACAATAAATAGGCTACAGTTTATATTTGTCTGCTTTCATTAGACATCAGATTTCTTCTTTTCTGATTTCATGCTTATCTTCTCCCTTTGTTTGGGGAAATGTAATTGAGGTATACTATAAATGCAGAAAAATCACAAACCCTGATTACTTTTTTTTGGGGGGGGGGTTCTAGCAAAGGTGGAGATTTATTGAAGAACAAGTACAGGCTTTTGACATCAAGATTAGTACAGTTTAAAGGGAAAAAATTACAGTTTAAAGAGATGGAATATTGTGATTTCTTTATCTTTTATTTATCATCACACCCATGATGTAATGATATTCTAACATTCTGTTTTCATATATTGTGTTTGCTGGTTTAATTTGGTCTTCTGAGAAGACCAAATATAGCATCCTAAAAAATTCATGCTTCCAAGTCCCAAACTGAGTGACAGAACCTGGACTTCGTTAAATCCAGGCAACAGATATCAGCCTCGGATGCTTTCTTTTGTACACATGCTCTTACACAACTCATCTGGCATGGATTTCTTATTTTAAACTCCTACAAAGAAGATCAGGTATTAATCATAATTAACATAGGACAACTCTGTAATAAATACATGTATTTCATGCCTATTAAATTTATTGCATATATTACTAATAGAAAAGTATAATCAATAGGGCTGAAATCTTTCTTCAATCTGAAAACTATCTTTAAAAAGTTTGAGGACATAAATCAGATTTTGCCATTCAATATGAAAAAATTCATAAACATAGATGATGATGTAGTACTTTCATATCTCTATTATTTTCTTCATCCTCTGGTTCTTAAAATAATTACTGATAGTAATTTTGACAGTTTTAACTAAAGAGAAGGTACCTTTATTATGGAAACTATATATACCCCCCTGTTTTTCAGATTTATAGTTATTTTTTATTCTCATGCCATTATCTATAGAAATTAGAGTTCCTGCATTAGTAGTAATCAACTACATAGAATAGAAATAGAAATGAAAAGCTGAGAAAATACAGCAGTTTCTCATGTTGTAATGAGAATTGGTATTTCAGAACCTTAAGATGTTATACATCATAAGAGACACGTAAAGTCAGTTGAAGTCAAACCAGTCTTTCATCCATAGATAATTAAAATGACCCTATGTTTCAAGACATAAGTCAAGGATTTTCGGGAGTGCAGTAATCTTTAACGGCTAACCTTCAGGAAATTTTCTTCGCAACCTGGGAAAGGTACTGAAAAGAAGCTTATGGACCAAGAAGAGAATTTAATGGGCTCTTAACCCCTTTCAATTGAGGTACAAGATGTGGGATTAGGAAATGGAGCAACTATTTAAGTCTCTTCATTCTATGTTTCACTCGACTCAGAAAGAGTCTGGCTAGCAAAGCATCGTCACTCGAAATTGTATGTGCATCTTCATGCCTTTGAGTACTGAACTTTCACATTTATGAGAATCTTATATAGATATCTCCAGAAACTAAAATTTCTATTTCCTACCTGTAAATTAGTGCATTATAGTGATAGCAAAAGGGTGGTTTTTAATGTTTTATGAATATCAGAATACTACATTGAAATGAATGAACATTTCTGCTGGCATGAGAGTACTATAAAATGAAAATGCCCATTTTAAATTGTAAAAGGGTTAATTTCCTGACCTTGATTATGTTTAATTGTTGCTAATGTATGTTATACTAATTAAACATGCCTCCTCAATAATTATATGAAGAAGTTGCAAAGCTTTTAAGACTTGTTAATCCAGCACCCTCTGGTTGCTTGTTTCTAATTGGTTCATTTTAATGTACCAATTACACGATTTAGAGCAAATAAACGTGAAGAATCTCTTCTGAGACTCTGACCTCCAAATGTTTTGAATGAGATGGAACAATTCCTGTTCTAGCTCAATTATTTTGTTTTTAGAGTAGATTAAAGGATGAAAGGCTGATTTATTTAATTGTGAATAAGCAGATATATCTTGAGGTTTCATAATTTTCATTGTGAATTCTCAAGCACTAAGTATTGTCATCCTGATCAAATCCAAAGAGGATTAAAGTCAGGTAAATGCATAACGAATTCGTATTCCAATTGTCATGAAAGCTCAATACAGAATTATATGTTAACCTTAGAAGAAAAAAGAGTAGGACTCTTTTGCATGCCCTCTTTTATGGCAAACATTAATTATCATAGTACAGATGAAGGAAATAAAGAAATATATTTTACTATAACTTTTTATAGTAATAAACTTTTAACACATAGTCCTTTTATTTTGTTGTTGTTGTTTATTTTCATATGTTGCATATTTCTCTCTATTTAGACCGAACCCTTTTTGAAGACTATATTTCCCACTGATGATATGAGGATGAATTTGTTTGAAAGTTTGCATAGTAGAACGGACATACCCAGAGTTGCTGGATTTCCAGTCTTTACAGGTCACTTAGCAGACAATGATCATTATGCCCACTTAATGAATTTAATGTTGCACCCCCTTGCCCAGTGCCCATTAACAAAAAGCTGACATGATTTTTTTTACCTATGGGAAAATTAAACCTTTTTAGAGAGTAAAACTTTCTTTTGCCCAATTACTGAATCAATATTTATGGGAAGCTTATTTAATGGGTTTTTTCCCCTTCTCATAAAAACATAGCATGTCCACCCAGCTGGTATACACATGAACCAAGAGGTCACTGGTTCAATTCCCAGTCAGGGCACATGCCCAGGTTGCAGGCTTGATCCTCAGTAGGCAGCATGCAGGCAGCAGCCTGTCAGTGGTGCTCTCTCATCAATGTTTCTCTATATATATCCCTCTCCCTTCCTCTATCTCTAAAATCAATAAAAACATAATTTTTAAAAAACCCATAGCATGTCCAATGGAAAATTTATAAACTCCAAAAAGCAATAGTCACTTATAACTCCACCACTCAAAGGATCCACTATACATATTTTAATGTCATTTCCACCCCCCCAGCTTCTTTTGATTTTTGTAACATGTTTAAGATTATAATGTATGCAATTTGGTAACTAATTAATTGGTTTCCTTTAATATTATAACAAGCATTTTCTAATGTAACAAATAACATATGAATTATATAATAGCATTTATGATTTCAGGGCTCTACAACAGTCTACTGTATATGATGATGTATAAATTTTTGTTAATTTCCCTAATGTGGTGCAGTGAGATTCTTTTCAGTTTTCTGTGGTTGTTTATGTCATTACTCCGAATACCAGTATATATAAATCTTTGTTAGAAAACAATGTAGTCTGATAATTTTGAATAGGGAATGTCTTTATATGTGCAGATACTTAGCCATTTGGTAAGTTTTCAGTAGCTGTCTCAGGGGTCATTTTTCTGGAAACAGATAGATATTAATGAATAAAAATGTCATTCGATGTTTAGTAAGTATCAATGTAGTAGTCTTCAATACCTAAATGAAATGCTAGCCACAATCCCCATGGTTTTCTTCCTGGAGGTAGCTATTATTTCAGAGGCTCCTGGCAAAAATTCCTAAATCCCTCTCCCTCACCATGAATTCCTATTATTCTTGTTTCTGTAGATCCCTGTACTGAACTCCAGACTACATGTTTTTCTCCTCAGAATATATTTTCCCCTCTTTCTCACCTGTATCATCTAGTAATATGTAGTTTTTTTCATAACCTTTAAGAAAATCAAATCCTCTTCAAGGATTGTCAGAGTAAAGTTAATCTCTATAATAATAAATAATTTAATAATATTAAGTACTATTTACATAGACTGAACAATGGCTCCTGAATAGATCTACATTCTGTCCTAATCCCAGAAACCTGTGAAGCTTCCTTATATGACAAAAGGGACTTTGCAGATGTGAATGAACTAAGGGTCTTGAGATAGAGAGTTTATCATGGATTATCTATGGGCTAGATAATCCAGGTCAATCACAATAGTAACCACCAGAGTCCCTATATAAGACTTGCAAGAGAGTCAGAGCCAAGAAGAAGGTGATAGATGATAGTAGCAGAGACTGAGTAGTGCTATTCTAAAACAGAGGACTACAGGTGGCCACAAGCCAAGAAATACAGGTGGCCACTTGAAGTTAAAAAAGTCAAGAAAACAGATTTTTCTTCAGAACCTCCAAAGTCCTGAGGATGACATCTTGGTTTTAGCCAATGAAACTGATCCTGAACATTTGACCTCAAGGACTATAAAAGAATACATTTGTGTTATTTTAAGCCACAAAGTTTGTGGTAATTTGTTACAGCAGCAATAGAAACTAACACAAAGCCAATTTATGTTTATGAAAGAAAGTGTGGTAAAGAAGAAAAAAGAAATAAACCATAAGTAAATCATTGTTAACATGTTGGTGTATTTTCTCCTAAGTATATATCCATATCAACATATAGGTTTATCTGCACACACAAGCACAAAATGCACATATACACGTACACATGCACAATCATACCTTATTATCTTATACTAGTGGCCCGGTGCATGTACTAGTGGCCAGGGGGTGGGGGGAGGTGTGGTGCCCTCAGCCCAGCCTGCACCCTCTCCAATCGGGGACCCCTTGGGGGATGTCTGGCTGACTGCCTGTGGGATCGGGCCTAAACCAGCAGTCGGACATCCCTCTCGCAATCTGGGACTGCTGGCTCCTAACTGCCTCTACCTGCCTGCCTGATTGCCCCTAACTCCTCTGCCTGCCTGCTGGATCACCCATAACCTCTCTGCCTGCCTGCTTGATTGCCCCTAACTGCCTCTGCCTGCCTGCCTGATTGCCCCTAACTGCCCTCCCCTGCCAGTCTGATCTCACCCTCATCTGCCTTAAAACCCCTCCTTAGCCCCAACTTTAGGTTCTGTCTTCACAGTTCACCCAGATTTGGTTCTGATTGGTCAGTTTCTATGCCAGTCAGCATCTCCAGGCCTATCTCCAGGCCTGATCAGAGAGACGGGGCTGATCAGCAGACCCCATGGAGACCCAGAGAGAAAGAGAGGCATGCTGCTGGCCAGACCCATAGGCAAGGGCTGATCAACAGCTGCCATGGAGGCTATGGGTCAGGCCTTTCTCCAGGCATGATCAGCAGCCCCCTCAGCAGTCAGTGCTGGGTCACCATGCCCACAGCAGCTGCAGTCAGTGCTGAGTCGCCACAGCAACCCAGCTGCAGGACTGACTTCCGGTGTTCAGTCAAGCCTTCATTCCTTACAGTCACTTCCTTTTTATATATATAGATTATTCTCTCTTCATGTAATAAAATAATTTTATCATTTTCAAAAATTATTTGCACTACAAATATTCTACCTATTTATATAAATAATTCATTTAACCAATTCCTCATTGTATATCAAGGCTGGTTTAAAATTTTTTTTTTCTTTATTAAATACAGGGTGGGCAAAAATAGGTTTACAGTTGTGAGTATGAGAAACAGTTTATTCTTGTATTATTTTCCATAGAAACAACTGTAAACTTGCTTTTGCCTTACCCTGTAAATATGTATATATTTATATATCATGTCATATATTATTATTAGCCCTATATTAATTAAGATTGAAATAAACACCATCACACATCTGATTATTTGCTAAGGTTAATTCCTAGCAATGGAGTTACTATTTTTAAGACTATGTGTATTTTTAATGTATTTGATACTAATTTTCCTTCAAATATGTTTTCCAATTTACATGCTGTCAAGCAGTGCATTAGACTATCCTTATTTGCCAACCATTCTAATTGTTTCTCATTTCAATATGTCATTTTGAAAAGAAAAAGGATTTACAATTACTACTGTTATTATTTTAAATTTATTGCTAGAAAGGTTGAACATTTCTTTCATCATATTGGTAGTTTGGACTTTTTAATGTGTGTGAAATCTATTTATAACCTATGCTTGTTTTTGTATTTTTTATTGATTTGTAAGAGTGCTTCATATAATTATAATAATGACAATTTTATGCAATATTGTTGGAATATATTATGTACAATAAACTCTTTTGATTTTTTACTTGTCATAATTTTGAATGTATGCTCTCTGATTTTACACCTTTAATACCCAAAGGAAAAGGTTCACTTTTTTTATATATTATAACATTGTTCACATTAAATTTTTAAAACCATTAAAATGTGTTTTTTAATGTGTTCCATTTTCATTTATTTGACTGCCTTCTCAAGAAATATGGTGTCAGCCCTGGCCAGAGTGGCTCGGCTGGTTGAGCATTGTCCCATGCACCAAAAGGTTGCCTATTTGATTCCCAGTCAGGGCACATGCCCAGGTTATGGATTCTATCCCTTGTCGTGCTGCATAAAGGAGGCAACCAATTAATTTTATCTCTCACACTGATGTTTATCTCTCTCTCACCCCCCCCCCTCTCTAAAATCAATAAAAACATATTTTTAAAAATAAATATGGTGTTGTTTTTCTCTTCATCTTCCCTTTCTGAACAATTTAGGTTTAAAGATATTGATGGGATCAAGAAAGGTAGGCATCTTCTGCAGAGTGAGGGTGTGGGGTGGAAGTCCCAGTGGCCTAAGCAGGGTATCTGAGCCCAAGAAAAATGACAATGGTGAGAGAGCTTCTAAGAACAGGGTGACAGAACCTGAGCAGGGTTAGGAGGCAATCTCTGTCCCAGGGCAGAGCATCAGTAAGGTGAAGAGAGTCACTGTGTAGATGAGTCACCCACTATGGAGTGTGGAACCCTGAGTGAGGTTTCAGAATGTGAGGAGGGTGGGTAGCCAGATGCAGAGAGTTAGAACTCTAGTGGGGTGGAGAGGATCAGTGGAGGAGGGGATGGCAGCAACAATGGGAGATTTTTAACATATATAAGAAGTTAATCACATCAGTAAATTAAGAAAAGGGGGGGGAAATTACCTTCATTATCAATACAGATGGTGTGCAGAAATTGGCCCCAGGACTACAGTTTGCCAACCCTGGCTTTATTTCAGATCTTCTTTTTGTAATTGTTTAAAGAAAACTTTAAATGTAAAGGTTTTGCTTTTTTTCTTTAATCTTTAAAGTATATGGAGTCATTTATTTTCCTCTGAGTGCAACATTAGAAATCTCTCACAAATTTTGACATGTAATCTTCTTACCACTGACATTTTTCTACATATTTCGTCTTGCTCTAAGCATTATTTAGGAAAGTTGTCAGTTTAATTTTTAAGTGTTAGAAAATAAAAAAGGGCTTTGAAGTAGGGCTATGGATAAAAACAAATAAATATATATAATTAAGGGACATTTTAGTACTAGCACTGGCACATGGCATTCAATGAAAGAGTGACAAGCTCAGAAATGCAACACCTTGTCTTGTGCTGCCAGAACTAGACCTATTTGGATAACAAGTGGCCAGAAAGAATCACAGTGTAGAGATTATTATCCACCTAAAAAATTGTCGAATGATGTCAGTGGGATGGCCACAAAGAACAGTTTTAGATTAAGAAATTCTCTGAAAGAATATGAAAAAAAATACTTGTGAAAAAATAAAAGGGGTAATTATAAACACAATCCTACAAAAGTCAGCAGAGGGTCAAGTTATTGAGTATTGTTCACTTTATTTTATTATTATTTCCTTCTTGTTTTATATTATGGTCAGAGAATGTATCCTCTACAATGGCTGTATTTTGCAAGGTTTTGGGACTTTCATTGTAGCTCAGTATATAATCAGTTTTGGCAAGTGTTTTATAAGTATTGAGAAAAATGTGAAATCTCTATAGGACTATTAATTAATTTATTCCTGTGTTCTTGATAGCACCAGAACTGCAAAAATACATATTATTCTTTCATTAGTGTTGTATTCTTTTCAACTTCTCTTGGATTTCTACCAACTGCATATTTTCATGTTGGTTATTCTTATGCAAGGAATACAGGATTTCATATTTCTTTGAATATTATACCCTTCATCAATAATACAGTATAAAATTTCTGTCTGAGATGATGAGTGGTAGACACTAGCACTCATGTAACCAGGTTACCTTGAAGCTAATTGATAACCCATTTTTCTGCCATAAATTTGTGGAGGTTTTATGAACTTAATCATTTTTTTAACTTCTGAGTGACATTTCCCAGACAAAAATTTAATCACTGCTGTTTGATGAATCATTCCCAGCAAGATTTACGGATAGAAGCCTAATGGCTAGTTGCCAGCAAGTCAGGTTTCTATTTTGTCTAATCGTTCGCATCTTCCTTGGCTAGATCATCAATAAATAGGGACAGAGGTGAAAATAAGAGCACTGGATATGACTTGGCCCAAGGGCTTGCAAATGCTGGCCTCCTGTAAACTCCATTGATTTACATATGTTCCTACTATGAAGACCATGCCATGGGACAAGAGAAAAAATCAGATGTGTAAAGAAAAGCAAAATATTGTCTTAATGACATACTCTAAAAACAAAAATTATCAAGACCCCAGGAGATAGTAGGATAAAAGAAAGGAAACAAATCTATATTTTTCTCATTCAAATCAAACTAAAAAGAAATTGTTGGCTTTTTCCTCTCCATGAAATGTATTTTCACCTACACAATTACATTCTATAACAATGATTCACACTCAGCCATCCTCTAGGGACTGACTACTGTCCTTCTGGTTGGAAATTCCCAAAGCAATCCCCCAAAAGGTTCGCTGTTATAAGCTTTATGGATGAGAACTGAGATGGCTCTGATTGTAAACTCTATAGCCACATCATCGATTTAGTGGCTCTATTCTCAAATTCTGTGCTAGCTGAATTATGGGCACTGAAGTTGTTCTGCCTCTGCCAGACCATATTACTCTAACCTTTCTGAACATGAAGATGTCTAGCTTCTAGATTACAATCTCAAGAGACTGTACTTTTTCCTAAGTGTGTACCTAATTCTTATAGGAGCTTAAAAGATACCAAAAAATGTGAGCAGAAATGGAACAATTTATAGCTATAGCCACAATTCAAAACAGAGTGAATTTGAAGGTTGTAGATTTACTATGTTCTTTTACAACTTTCTGCTATCAGGCTATTTCCATCATAAAAAAGGGTCCCAGGTGCCTAAAGCGAAGTCACTAAGGCATACTATCTCAAGAGCGATGGAATTCCTAAAGAGATAGGCATTCAACAAAGGAACTGCATTGGGGGAGGCAGTAAATTATAACCCCCTGTTTTCCATTTGGAAAGGTCATTGCAGTGAATGTTTCCTTGTTTGTGAAAGAAAGAGGCAATCAACAGGAAGACTCCCAGACATTGACATTATAATCCTATTGCCATCATTAACCTCCCCAGTCAGTCTGGAGGACTAGGGAGTGGTGATCCACAAGTCCAATATGTACTGTACATAAACAGTAATGCAAGAGCAGTATCAAATTTTTTGTCAGGCAATTAAACTTTCTGCCAAGTTAATTCAATTTTACTGCTGTTTTATTAAGTCCTATGGAAAAAAAACAGAAAAAAATCTGTTCTCTCTGGTAAATCACAAGTTTCACAACATATTTCTTAATACAAGCTCCTTGTTCTGCTATTTTGATATATTAAATATCCAGCAATGAGTTTCTGGGGTCATAAATCTACAGTGATAAAATTAATCCTATTGCTGAAGACAAATAAATATTTTATTGCAGTTTTATGAGCTTTTGTTCCCTCTTCACTTGCAAGTAGATGTTGTTTAGTAGTATGGAGACATTGTGCTTCTGTAAAATGCATTAGAAGCAATATGGCAGAAATAAAATTCATATCTACAAAACTGTTGTACACGCTTAAGACTGAAAACTCAAGCATATCTACCCCCCCCCCAAAAAATTACAAAGAATAATTTTTCAGCAAAAAAATACCAGCCATTATTCAACTCAATTTATATCCTAAAATCTCTTGCATATCAATTGTGGGCACTATTCTATTATATGACACTTTTTTTTTTTTTGGTATTAGCAAAAAATTTGAGTTATAGGAGGAAAGAAAGTACAACACACCAAATACTCACCAAAATGTAATTCTTTTCATTCTCTACAGTGCACAAACCCTGGAGGTTACAGTGGAAGTTTTATAGGGAAAATCCATTGAAAGCAGGGATTGAAAGGATTGGGAGACAAGAAAGATCAAGTAAAAAGTGGCTCTCTTATGTCAGTAGAAACTTTAATTTGATTCACCTAAACCAGAAAATCTCTCACTATTTTGTCTTATCATTAACATCTTCCCACAGAAATTTAGTGTGGAAAAATCAAGTAGTTTATTCCCTCCTGCATATAAGAAAAGAAAACTGAGGTTTAGAGATAGAAGATTAATTATCTTAAAAATATTTTCTGCCAGAAAATAAAGCCATTTATAACTAAGGCCAGAATGAATTATGTGCCCATCACTCACTTAAATTTAGTCCCTTATCTATCATAATGCATTAATTACTAAATATTACACAAAAATTTTGCTAATTTGGATCAGGCAAAAGTCCATGGGAGTACTGCAATCTAACCTGCTCATCAGGTTATCATTTTTACAATACAGTCTTGCTCCAAACATTGCTTAGTGCTTTCCTGGGTCTCCACCTTCACTCCAGATGCATTGTCTTCTTAAACCACTTCCCATCTTGCCCAGGCTCAAATTCTGAGGACAGAGAGGCGTAATTAGACACAGGACTATGGAAAGCACTTTTATATCTGGTAGGATGTGTATATCTAAACTTCAGTTAGATCCTAGTAAATTGCAAAGATCTAATTTTTCAGTAAATTAGGAAAGTACCCACCAGGTAGATGAGAGATATGAGTTTAATGATGAATAGGAGGGAAAGTGAACAGGGTATGGAATATCCAGTCCCAGCCAAGACAAAATAACAGGGACCTGATGAACCCTGCCTACCTGGAACACACACACACACACACACACACACACACACACACACACACACACACTCACACACTCTCACACACACACAGTAAACATAGAAAACAAAAGTTTTTGATACACTAGATATCAGTCAATGCAGGAAAATGATCCTTCAAGATGGTAAACAAACAAGGTGAACCTTTACAATAGCCCCAGCTTCCTGACTTGAGAAAAAAAAAATCTAAGTTCCAATGCAAGGAAGGGGAACCCAGGCAGAGCCTAGGATAGTCCTCAAGTTGAGAAGATGATGTTGAGAGTCTGGAGAGAAGATGGCTAGAGGTCCCAGAAATGAGTACTAGAGAGGAGAGAGTCCCATAAGAAAAAGAGCTCCTTAATATGAACCCTTCATAAGAACCCTAATTTTTTTTATTGATTTCACAGAGGAAGGGAGAGGGAGAGACAGATAGAAACATCACTGATGAGAAAGAATCATTGATTCACTATCTCTTGCACACCCCCTACTAGGGAGCTCACAACCCATGCATGTGCCCTTAACCAGAATCAAACCCAGGACTCTTCAGTCCGCAGGCCGACTCTCTATCCACTGAGCCAACCCAACTAGGGCAAGAACCCTAATTTTTAATGATCATACATATTGTCACCTGGCTAGAAACTGTGTTTGCTAGCCTCTGTTTTAGTTAAGTATGGCTATGTGGCTGTTTTGATCAATAAGATATAAGATACAAGAAAATGCTGTATGAGAAACTTAACAGAAAAAGGTAAAATTTTTTTCCTACTGGCGAGAGAGTAAGTTTGATAATACTGTTGCTCCTGCAACATCATATTAGGGTATGGAAAATCCAATGAAGAGGTAGACGAGGTAGATAAAACAAAGCATTTTGATTCTTAGAAATGGTTATCTCTGTAGAATCTACCTGAGCATCCTGTATGGGGATTTTCTGCCCTTCCATCCCACCTCTCCCGTAATCAGCCATTGAATATGGCACAGGGATCTGCTCTATGGACCTCAATTATATTGTCCACCTACACCCTCCGTGCTATACATTTTTTACTTCTCTTTCCTTTTTCTTAGAGTGAGAAGCAAGGTAGTTTTGTTCTTAATAAAGTATGCTCCAAAACATTTATCTATGCCTGAGCCCTTCCTGTTTTATTAAGGATCCAGATTTTTGAAAATCAGAAGTCAAAAGGAGACAACCTCATGACCCCATTTGCTATTGTTAAATCCTTTCCTTGATTCACTGACCAGGGGAAGGGCTGACTGACTAAATTAAAAAAAAATAAAATTAGAAATTTCAGGAGAAACTAAACAGTAAAGATATAAAAATAGTACCCTACTATACCAGATTTAATAATCCTCAAGCTTCCCTCTTGGTTTTTGAGCTGATGTTGAGAAGACATGATTAACAATTTTGGTAACTTTCTCATTTTATTTCATATTTTACCAAAAAAAAAGAAAAACATTCCCTTTCGTTTCCTAATAAACAGAAATAATTTAAAATCAGTTCATAGCCTCCTTATAGTGAAGAGCTGCGTTTTTGCCCTGGTGGTGCTAACTTTCAGACAAACTGGAAAATGTGGCACGAAGCAATCAAGTAGAGGTCATGTGAAAAAGCAGAGAATGGCAGTGCTCAACTGAAGCCTATGCAACCAGGGCAAAACCACAATGTTCTTGAATGCACGAAAGAGGAGCATAGCATGCCAGAAACATTTAGGGAGCTTTAGACGCTTCTCATAGGAATGGAAACTCTGAAAAGAGCTAAGAAAAAGCAGGTTTTACAAATCACCATTGTAAAAGAAAACACATGTAAATAAAGTGGTAGCATTTTTTTATTCTCTCTTCCAAATTATATTCTGTTTTTATAGAAAAAAAGGAACCAACTGAGATTTTACTGGTTGCTACCCTTTCTTCACCCTACCATTCCACAGTCCTCTCCCTGCAAACAAAAAGACCATGCAATTTGCTGAATAATTCTAACGTCTGAGTAGGAGAATATTTTGAAATGTTAATTGACATTTCTTTGTCCAAGTTGCCTGTGGCCCATTGCCTTCCCTGTCTCCAATGTTTGGGCAGTAGTGATAGCTTTCCATATGCCTTCCCCTAAAGGGTAAGCAGGAATAAACAGCCACATTATTATTTTTCCATTATTGAAAACTTGCTAAAAAGACAATTTATTGAAAGTATAAATACCTGTGACTTATAACAGTTGTGATTTTTTGAAAGAGAAACTCACTGTGAGTTTAGGATCCAGAGCTTCTGGATTTACATAGTTTTCATTTAAAACTGGAACAAAACAAAAGAAAAATGTATAGTATGGAGGGTGAATATGGTTGACATAAGAGTTGTTTTCCCACCATAGAGTCAGGAGAGACACAGAAACGCTTCTTGGATAGTAGCAATGAGCTTGAAGAAAATTAAAAACAGGGCTAGAAATTAAAAGTCTGCTTTGGGTCTCTAGTCTCTATCTATGCCCACATTTACTACCTGCCAACACTGTGGTTGAAACCTCAATTAAGGATGGAAATAAGAATACAGAAAAGGCTTATGTCTCAATTCCCAACTGGCACTCTTGGAAGAGATGGCCTCTCAATATGAAGTGGTTACAAATTATGACATATGCACTGTGATAAAAAATTTTTTTGTGAAATAATCAGAGATTTTTTTTAAAGTACTTAATACCAGGTCAAAAGAATTTTTAAATTAGAAATGTGATAAGCTCTGTGGATTCTCTCCCTAGTAAACAATAACTGGTGAAAGGTATATGGAAAAAAAATTTTAAATCTCTGGAAGATGTTCTAAAGTCATACAGTGAATGGAGAATCACATTTTCAAGACAACCTACTAAACCTTGGTAAGAACAGAAAGAATCAGTTAACACTTGAGCAATGACTTACTCTCTTCCCTTTCCAGGTCACAGTGATGGAAACTCTACATAGGCATGTTGAGCTAAGAAGATTCAGTTCTCTTCCACCATAACTCCAAGGCCAGGGTTATGGAGTCTCCCCAGGAGGGGCAGGCCACCAGTATTTCCCAACCCTGCCTCCCCCAGCTCCATTTGGCAGAAGCTCTATTCTGTTCAAAATCAGCAGAGAAGTTGCCGACTCTCTTTCCCCACACATCATCCTGTCATAGGAAAGAAGCTCTAGATCTGGCATGTTAGGCTGGAAATGCTGTGCTCTAATCATCCTTGTCCAAGTTCACGTGTCAAGAAAAGATTCCATGACAGGGGAAGAAAGCTGAGAAGACCAGAGGCTACCTTTGTCTAGAACTCTGCTCATAGAACATGGGTGTCTCAGTAAGAGAAACAGAGTACTGTCCTTACACCCAACTCTGGAATAGTAGCATTGTGTTCTGCCCAAGGGGAACAGGAAGGCTATAAGAACAAAGGTCCCACAGTTCTCCCTAACAGGGGTCCCTTTGTATGGAACACAATACAGAGATCTGTGAAACACAAAGGAGATTTTGGTAGTGAGCAATTAGAAGGGAGCTGGTAGCTCTGTAATAGCAACAAGAGAAAAGGCAAACCATCTTGAAAGTTAATAGAAATAACAGAGGAAAGAAGCAGCTAATAGGAACCTTCCTGGAACTGGAAGAAGCCTTAAGATTTAGCCTCAAATACAGGATTTAGCAAACAGGAGTCAGAATATATCTGTTCATTAGCATCAGATTTCAGAGTAATTTATTTATGAGTATATTGTCAAAAACAATTCAGCAAAAGAGCTAGAAATGAACAGAAGCTAACTTTTGGGTCTGATGCAACACAAGCAGACCAAACCAGCAGCTTAACAGGGAGGTCATGAAAAGAGACAATAAAGATAACCTGAGTATCTATTCAGTAAAGTAGGAGAATTCAGGGTAACTGTGTACATCACCAAGGCTGCGCTATCTGAGAAGCAGTATCAGAGATTGCACATTTTGGGAAAAATAGTCTTCATTGAACTAGGTTAGGCAAGTAACTAAAAAAAGAAAAATTAAAAAATAGACTAGCAAACAATAATGACATCCTGAATGCAGGTGATAGTATCAGAGTTGCTACAATATATTATAAAAATATTAAATAAGAAGGTGACAAATTATGAGACAAGCAAATAAACAAGAAGGTGCAACCCACATTCAGGATTAAAACAAAACAGGCAACAAAAGGTGCCTTTAAGAGAGAAAATATTGTATTTAGCAAACAAAATGGCTGTTATAAATATGTTCAAATAACTAAATGGAGTGATACTTAAAACATTAGAAGAAGGTATAATGATAATGCCTCATCTATTAGAGAATAGCAATAAAAAATAGAAATTAAAAAATGAACCCATAGAAAATTCTGGAGTTCAAAAGTACAATAACCAAATAAAAAATTTACTAGAGGGGCTCACCGATAGATAGAAGTTGGAAGAAGAACAAATCAGCAAACATGAAGAAAGATTGACAGAGATCATATAATCTGAGAACAAAAAGAAAAAAGAATGAGGAAATAGTTTCACCAGCTTCACTGGCCCAGTTCTCTCCTGAATGCACTGACAACCTGGAGCCATACTCCTGAGAGTCTTGACCTTGATTACTGCCTGGAATTCCTGGCCACCCTGCCCAGTTTACTTGATGAGATTCCCTTATATGTAAACACTTGCCTGAATGAAGTTGAATTTATCATGACCATTTTACAATGAGTGGTAGAAGTTGGTTACTGCTCCTGTGTAGCCAGATTTATAACTCTCCTCCAATTCTGTTTCCTTTGTCCAGTGCCATTGCTATTGGGAGGTCATATAGCATACTTTCCAATTCATCTTGCCAATATGTGATACCTAAAAAGTTTAATTCTATTGCTGCCCATCATTCACAGCACTAAACCACCTAAGTAAAGGAAAGGAGTATTTTTGAAATATTTTCTGTAAGCTAAGTCCTCTGTTAGCAACTTCTACATATGTCATCTGATTGTATCTTCATTGTAGACCTATAATGTACATGTTGTGATATTCATTTTCTAGAGAAAGTACCTTTCTTGAGGTCATGTGTTTAACACTGAGCTGTGATTTCAGCCGGCTCTTTTGCCTTTCTTCCATCCAGTGCCACTTTTAATTAAGCATCATGGCCTCTAAACAAACTCTCTTTTAATCAGAAAAGGATACTCAATCAAAAATCTATTTCCATTTCAGCAGCTTCAGTGAACATAAAAAAATTAATGTTTTTCCCATAGGACCATTTTATGTCTCCTCAGATACTATATAAATTCATTGTCAAATGACTTTTAACATCTTTTAAATATTCTTTTATATTTGGTTACATTGGCCCTTTCTATTGGTTTGTTTTTATTTTTATACCATATCAAATCTAGATCAAAGTTATGAGATGACTTTCTTCATGTATGGAACATCTTAGATTATTTATCTTTGTATTTTAGTTATAGGTTGTTTTCCCTAGGTCTGAAGTACAGCCAGCCTCTGCATTTTGGCATCCAGGTGACTTATGAAGTCTTACAAATGGAACTTGCCATCTGTTTGATAGTGAAGGATTTCAAGCTTTGTTTGTCAAAATAGACATTTAATCTGGATGGATGATTATAGATTTATATGATCAATTTTAACTTTCATGAGTTGAGAGAATATCTCTGAATAGGCCTTTGCTCTCATGTTTGTCATTGGAATTTAGATTGTTCCTGACTTTACTAACTACAATTCAACTGGTATGGTGTCCTCCATCTAGTATTCAAGGTGTGGCAAAGTATGTTTACAGTTGTTTGTATGGAAAATAATACGATAATTAATAAATAATAATATAAGAACTCTGAGCTGCATGTACTCACAACTATACACCTACTTTTGTCAAAACTTGTATGTACCTACTTTGAGGCACTTTGATTTGATGTGCGTCGTTTCCACTTTAAATTTTCTCATTAGTATAAAAACTTTCAGAAGGATTTGTAGAATTTGTTTATTGGTTTACTTATTCTTCAATCTTTCATTCAGTAGAAATGCATTAATGCCTACAATGTGACAAACTGTTGCAGCCACATGGATCATAATGTTGAACAAAAGAAGCATAGTCCTTGACATGTGTTTATGTTTTAGTGGAGGAAAAACAGCATAAAAGAAGATTCCAGAAGATGGAAGAAATTAAGAATTGGCCCTGAGTTAGAAAAAAATTTTTTTTCATGAACTAAATGATCATCAATGTAACAGGACTATAGTAAAATTAGGCATATTGTACAGGATGATTCTGCTTAATGACCTCATAGACCTTTGTAGAAAATTCCAATTTTACACAAACTACAGAGTAAGTGACAGACTGATTAATTTTCTAGAATTAATATTCTCATTGCTAAATGGAGAATAGTTTGAGAGGCACAGGGTGGAGAAGAAAAGATTTAGGAGATTAGCAGAAAGTCATATTGTGGTCATGGGTGAACCAGGCTCTCCAGAGGGAGGTTAGTTAGTACCTTGTTTTCAGAATTCTATCATGCTTACTTCAGCAGAAGACTGCTTCTCAGTATATGTATCCCAAGATTCGACGCTCAACACCAAACTCTGTGATGTGCTCAGGCCTGGCTATTTTAGGGGAAAATAAATTTCACTTTTCATAGTGGAGGTGGCATTCAGTTATTCCCTAAATTAAACCCCCATTATAATCTACTGTTTTCAATTTACACAAATCCCACCAGAAAACAGAATTTGAAGGGCACAGGAAATATGCAGTCAAAAGTAGTTAGATAAAACCATTATGAAACTGAAAACTCTGTAATTAACAATGGAATGCTTCATCTCTTCCAGAAACACAGATAATTGAAAAAGACCGACCAACAAGGCAAAGATGGCACTGCACTGCCCCCTAGCAAGCATCACAGATTCCTCTCCACAACATGGCTCTCTGTTATAAATCTGGTTCAAACTATTTTGAAGCCATAGCACAGACGTTTCTTGTTCCTAATCACTAATGAAACAATTTGACAAAGTATTGAAAAATATGCTCTTGTCTATTTACAATTAAAACAGCAAATCAGAATATTATTTGAGCGCAATCTGCAACAATACACTCATGATTTTTTCCCCTCACTTCCATCTCTCCTTCCTTTTTTTCTTTCTTTTCTTTATCTAAAAACTAAAAATTACCTAGCCTGTAATCTTGAACCTAAAGCATAATAAAAATAAAAACAAAGCTAATATGATTTCAAAGCTGTTTTTCTCTCTTTTGGCAATTCCCATGTGTTAACTGAGCTCATCATTCAATTCGGCTAAGCAGACTATTTTTATATAGGACTAGCTGAGTTTTATAGTCTATTTATCTTACACCTTTTAATTAAATGGCCTCTACCTGGCGCCTGGTGCCTATTCTACTGTCTTACATAATGTATCTGTTCGCATTTTCCTTGTGATTAAGAATAAGAAATGATTACAGGGAGTGAAGTGGAAATATGTGAAAATCACAATGAGGCACAGCAATTTCATATTTCAACCTGGATGTGTCCTGAGCTTTTCATTCAGGTCAGTTGAGCTTCTAAATGCTGGGAGTGATTTCTAATTCTACTTGGTTTTCCCAACCAAAAGATGAATAGAAACATGCAACAACAGCACTCAATTTTGAGAAAGTCAACAGAAATGTTTAAAAAGTGGTTAACTCTTTTGGGTGTTAAGGAAAATTGTAGAGTGGAAATAATAGGTGGATGGCACATGATTAAATATTTAATTAAGCTAAACACACACAAGCCTCTTAATTTTGAATGTGTTCTGTAGAATGATATTCCACCTAAGTGAAGTAGAGGAAACATTTTTAAACAACTCTTTCTTCTGATTACATTTAATTGCTGACTTGATCAGGCCAAGCATGTCGCCCAACATTACTTTCACACTAAGTCACATTTCATATTGCTATTCCTTATTAGACCCAGTTTAGCAAACAGGATGATGCTCAGATTACAAATTTCCCCCTGCTTATTCCCAATATTGACTTATTAACATTTTGCCTTCTCCATTAATTGAAAGGGCTTTAGAGAGGTTTTCCCTCTATCACCCAGAGACCAATATAATTGCATTATAGGATACTCTTGCCAATGCTGATGTTTAAGAAGAAAATGTGAAAGTGATGATGTTTTTCTGGACAATGACAACTCAGGAAGAAGAGGGAACATCCCTAAATTAGAAATTGAAGCTCAGTGTATTGTGGTTATAGGAACTCCTAATTGCAGACCTAGTACCTTATCCCTTTAAAAGATGCATAAGTAGGAAAAACATCTTATAAGGTCTCAAAATAAGAACCTTAAACTTTTGCATATACATTTGCAAGCACATAAACTTCAGGTATAGAAAGTTGCCCCATGGTTGTCATAGTGTTTCCTTTCACAACCTGTTATGTTTTATTAATCATATGTTTAATCCTTCCTTCTGTTATACTATGAATCCTCCAGAACAGAATCTGAACTACAGTCAAGTTGTTTTGCAAGTGCTGTGCTTGGCACAATGTAATTGGTACAAGGTTAGTTATTGAATTGGATTGGATTTAATTAAGTAATACTAGTAAATGTCACTAACCAGTCAGTCAGCAAGGACTGGAGGCTTGTACTAGGCAAAACAAACACACCGGCTGGCCCTTTGACTTGGTATTTCCTAAAAATAAGTTGGTTATGTGGTCTTGATTAAAGCTGCTATTGGATTTTTCTAAGCCTAGTAATGAGTAGTTAACTGATTCCACATTTCCCCTTAACCCCAAAGGGATCTGGGTACCTATTATGCTGTCATTTTCAACATTCCAGTACCATAACATAAAAGAAGTTATTCCTACAGAGACCATTTATGAATATACTTTGTTTTAAAATCACATCTATCTTGCAAATCAATGTTACAGTTGCTGTATTTTAGAGAGTTGTTGACCTCTAAATATTTCCAGAGCACTTGACACTCAGCAACCCTTTCCTTAGTGCCATAGCATGTGGTGCACTAAGAAAAAAAAATCATAATTGCAAGGGTGAAGCATAATCAAACAAACAAGAATGCTAGCGCAATCAAGGTAACGAAATAAAGGCACTTATCCAAAGAATTAGGAAGAAATCTTGTGAGGCAGATGAAGTGGTCTGTGTCGTGATTAAGAGGTGGGCTCAAAGCTGGACCTTGAATCAGGAGAGAGGATTTAAATTAGGCCTTTTGTCTACTGATGTGGGGGGCCTCACCCCTGTGGCTATTGCTCTGAGCAATATGCCAGAAGTGGGCTGGAGGGACCTGAGCAAACCATGTGCCACTTAGAGTGAGAACAAAGAGAAAGAAAATAGAAATGCTGCAGAAATGCTGTCAGTGTAAACTAGTAAAACCTCAAAAGACAGGAGCCACTGGGCTGGTTTAACGACACAAAGAGAGAGTTTCCTCTGCTAACCGTTGCCCAAAAGTAAACAACCAACGCTGTAGAGTGGAACATAATTCATCCGTAAGCCCTAGGGATCAGAAGCATCAACAGTAATCCATGGAGTATAGGAAAGTTGTGTGATTCTTGTCACTTTGCCCCCTTTTCCATCCTCTACTGCATACAATATACACACAAAATCACACACACACACACACACACACACACACACACACACACACACACACACAGTTTCACTCAAGGCTAGAATTAAAACACATCAGTATTTGGATTTTAATTACTTTAGTTAATATTATTCACTCAATTAACTCTGGCAAATTCCTTTAAATCTGAACAATATACAACTTTCTGGGCAGAAACCATTCAATCAAATCCTATAAATTCTTCACCCAATTTCTTGTAATAGAACAAAATTTTTTCTTTTTTAAAAATGAAATAAAGATATGAACAGAATCATTTTCTTAGGCATATGCAGCATATTTTGTCTCAAAATCATTAATATGATAGCATAAAATGACCTCACCTTCATGTTTGAATGACACCAATGCCATAGCTGATAGAAGGAGAAAAAATAAAAAGAAATGCAAAGTGTTAGGACAGAGCAGGTTTGAACAAAATTTGTGTTGTTGAATTATGTGTTTATATAAGTGTTCAAATTCCCCTCCCCACTGATTGTATTTCATTGGATTGTCAATTCCAGCTTACTTGTAGGAGAGATCCCTACCTCCTATCATTCTTTACATCTATCTCTTAGTCTTCTTTCAGCAATTTTATTTTACTCTTGCTCAAAGTAGTATAGAAGAGTAATTATCGAATCCAGATATCTTGTTAGATATCTTGTTTAAAATGCAGATGCGAAGCCAATAAGTCTCAGATGAGACTGAAACCATATTTTTAATAAATTCCCAGGTAAAGCCCATAGTTCTAGTCCAACGGCCACACTCTAAGTAACTGTAGGAACCACAGCAATCCTATCTAATAAAGAGGGAATATTCTAATTTAACCTCACGCTGTCCCAAGGATGGTGGCACCCACAGCCAATAAGGAGGGAACATGCTAATTGACTGCCCTGCCCTCAAAGATGGCAGTGCCCACAGCCAATAAGGAGGGAATATGCTCATTGACTCCTCTGCCCTTAAAGATGATGGTGCCCACAGCCACAAGATGGCGGTGCCCAGTCCCCTTAGCCCCGCCGGGGTGGCAGGCGCTCGGCAGGCCTGCAGCCCAAGTCACAAGCCAACCTTGAATGGTGGCTGCCCAGCCGCTCAGGGCTGCCCAAGGCTCAGATAACCTGGGCCAGCCGAGGCTTGCATTGCCGACAGTGGCAGCAGCAGAGGTGTGATGGAGCGTCGCCTTCCCCTGATCGCCAGGTCTCCTCCTGCCCTTGAGGGCTCCTGGACTGTGAGAAGGGGCAGGCCAGGCTGAGGGGCCCCCCTCCAGTGCATATACGCCTCTAGTAGGTACATAGAAGCTGGTGCCAGATTTCTAGACAGAAGTAGTTAGGAATTGACTGAAAATGTCTGCAGGTTATTTCAGGTCTTTTCTACAATGGGCTTGATCTCTGGCTGGAAGATGTAGATACCAGAGTCTCTGGTTTAAGTAAGATGGAACAGAGAGACAGGCATTATAGAGTAGATCCTATACCACTGTAAATATTCTTGCTGTAAGGTCAATAAGAACCAGAACGATTTTTAAAAAATTCATCTATAAACCTACACTCTCTGAAACAAAATCTTACTCTAGGTAAGAGTTTAATAAATGTTTGTTGAATTGGGTTTTTGGTCTTGTATTTCTAGTTGTTGTATTAGTTAAAAGTGATATATGGGCTGATTCTTTAAGAGTATAATTGCTAGAATCATGTTTTCAGATTCTTTCTGTTCATACAGATAAGAAGTGTCTCAATATTTCTGTCAAGCTGAATTCAGCAGCATTGAAGTGAAACTCTTACTTGTTTTCTTATCAAACCTGAAGAGGGATTGTGGGGAACCTCCAATGTATTGCCAAGTTGGACAGAAGGTGTGGGTCACCTAAGACTCCTACTTGTGATTGATGTCTGAAGTAGGGAGGCAGTCTTGCGGGATTGAACCTGTAACCTGTAGGGTTTGCACTAACTCTGGTCAATCTCAAAATTCAATTGAAGAAAGAGAAACCAAGATGGCAGCATAAGTAAACACCTAAACTGCTGCCTCGCACAACAATTTCAAAACTACAACTAAAAGACAAAACGGACATCATCCAGAACCACAGGAAGGCTGGCTGAGTGGAAATTTTATAACTAGAAGGAAAGAGAAAAGCACACTGAGATTCAGAGGAGCTGCAGAAGGCAGAGGTACTGAGATAGGCGTGCAGAGAGGGCGGGCAACTGAGTATGCAGCTGGCTTTCTCAAGAGGGAGGGAAACAAAAGCTCCAGGTGGCTCTGAACTCCAGTTCTGGGCGAGACTCTGGGGACCCAGATTCATTCAGGGAGAAACTGGACTGTCTGGCAGCGGGTGGAACTCGAGGGTGGCTTCCTCTCAGAGGTGCGTGCAGCAATTACCATGGAACACTGAGGCACAGGGGCCTATTAGGACAGGGCTGATGGAAAACCAATGCTGTCTGCTCTACCCTGAGACTCCACCCCATCCAAGCTGAGCACAGAGACTTTTGCAAGTCTTGTCTCATAAGGGAGTATCCAGCACAGAAGTTCTTCCAGCATAGATACAGCTGATCCTCACATCCAATTGGCCTGGAGGTCAATTCCTCCCAGTGATACCAACAACAATCAAGGCTTAACTACAACAAGACTGTGCACACAGCCCACAAAGGGGTGCACCAAGAGTGGCCACCTCAGGTAACTGGGGTGGCTGAGCCACTGGGCCCTACAGGACACCTAGCACACAAAGCCACTCTATCAACTCAGGGAAGCAGCCAAAATGCGGAGACAAAGAAACAGATCACAAATGAAAGAAATGGAGGAAAGCAAACAACTGGATATAGAGTTCAAAACCACGGTTATAAGGTTTTTCAAGAATTTTCTAGAAAAGGCCGACAAATTTAGTGAGACCCTCGAGGATATGAAAAAGGACCAACTAGTAATTAAGCATACACTGATTGAAATAAAAAATAATATACAGAGATCTAACAGCAGACTAGAGGATCACAAGAATCAAGTCAAAGATTTGAAATACAAAGGAGCAAAAAACACTCAACCGGAAAAGCAAAAAGAAAAAGGAATCCAAAAATATGAAGATAGTGTAAGGAGCCTCTGGGACAACTTCAAGCGTACCAACATCCAAATTATGGGGTGCCAGAAGAAGAGAGAGAGCAAGATACTGAAAACATATTTGAAGAAATAATGACAGCAAACTTCCCCCACCTGGTGAAAGAAATAGACTTACAAGTCCAGGAAGCTCACAGAACCCCAAACAAAAGAAATCCAAAGAGGACCACAGCAAGACACATCATAATTAAAATGCCAAGAGCAAAAGACAAAGAGAGAATATTAAAAGCAGCAAGAGAAAAACAGTTAGTTACCTACAAGGGAGCATCCATATGATTGTCAGCTGATTTCTCAACAGAAACTATGCAGGCCGGATGGGAGTGGCAAGAAATATTCCAAGTGATGAATAGCAAGAACCTACAACCAAGATTACTCTACCCAGCAAAGCTATCATTCAGAATTGGAGGGCCAATAAAGAGCTTCACAGATAAGAAAAAGATAAAGGAGTTCATCACCACCATACCAGTACTATATGAAATGCTGAAAGGTATTCTTTAAGAAGAGGAAGAAGAAGAAGAAGAAGGTAAAGATAAAAATTATGAACAACAAATACATATCTATCAACAAGTGAATTTAAAAATCAAGTGAATAAAAAATTTGATGAACAGAATAAACTGGTGAATATAATAGAATCAGGGGCATAGAAAGGGAGTGGACTGACAATCCTTGGGGGGAAAGGGGTGTGGGGTGCGGGAAGAGACTGGACAAAAATCGTACACCTATGGATGAGGACAGTGGGGGGAGGGGTGTGGTAAGGGCAGAGGAATGGGTGGGAACCGGGTGGAGGGGAACTATGGGGGGAAAAAGAGGAACAATTGTAATAATCTGAACAATAAAAATGTATTAAATTAAAAAAAAATTCAATTGCAGGACACTAGCTGGTATTGAAGACTCCGTCAGTGTGGGGAAAATCCCACACATCTAGTATCAGAAACATGTGAGTGGGAGTAAAGGCAAAACACAGTGAATTTTCCCCTTGACACCCACATATCAAGTGAAAATCATCACAACCTACTTTTAGAATCTCAGGTCAAGAAAATAATAATCTTATGAATCTGTTGTCTGCAGCATCAACAGATTCATAGATATAAAAAGTATACCAAACTCTTGGTACAAGAGTCAGGTTTGTTTTTACTTTTAACTTATAGAGTACTTTCACATTTCTTATCCTATTTGAATTTCTTTAATAGCATTTTGTAGTGGCAATGTAAGGGAAGGGGCATTATGTTATATAAGAATATACATATATATGAATATACTGAAACCCTAAAAGCTTAAGTCTAAGGATGGAGGAATCTTCTTTGGGATTGATTAACATATCATATCGGTGTCTTTTCAAAGAGGTAATATCTTGTATTTCTTTTTTTCACAGCCTAATTATTTTATTTTTAAATGCCTTCTAAGGTTGGTAAATAAAGAAGCCAGTATATTCTAAAAAGAAATTCTCATTAAGACAAAAATTGCTTGTCAATGTGTTTTCTGTCATTGCTATCTACCGATAGGCATTATGTCAGTGATTTATTGACACGGAATGTGTCAATGGTTAATGTTGGTGATTTGATGTCATTTCAAACTTGCAGCCTTACAGTCTCACACCCGCATAAGTAGACATTATATCCACACAAATGAAATCTGCTTAACTGCTTTCAGATGTGAAATAATAGCACCTATAACAATGATAATGCTACAATTTAATTAATTCCAATACAATTTATTTAAAACATTTCCTGAAAAGCCCAAATTTTGAAATGTTCATGTAAGAATGAAATCTTTTAGGGACCTTTCTCTTGTAAAATTTTGGCCTGGAGCTTTTAGTAATTCTTGCAGAAAATATGCTAAAGGGAAGAAATCATAACCACATTTCATAGAAATCTTTGTATATATGGCATTCTAGCATATCAAGTAAAAAACTATTTTGTAGCAATAAGTAATGGCCTTATGACTCAAGATATGCTAATTGGTCATTTCTGATCAACCATGTAATATTTAATATTTTGATCATATGAATGGTATTGGACCATTGCTATTTCTCTTACAATGGAAAGTAAAACAAGTTATTATGCATGCCTCCTTCCTATTGCTGTATAACATATCCTTTGCATATATTGTGGAGCAAAAACCTGACATGAAAGTTTATGGCAGAGTGAGATTGTAAAAATGAATTTTTTATTTGAGACAATTTTGCTATAAAAGCATATTTCAGTCCTTTAAAATAACAGTCAACAAGATTTACTGTATCAAATGTAAGTTTCACACCTCAGTCAGTGGCAGACTTCAAACAAACCCCAGCAGCTGAGCTGAAATTGGCTTTTAAAATCTTTAAGTTAGTTTGTTCCCAGATGAACATCATTTTTTTTAACTTGAAAAATCACACTTATCATGCAGCCCACAGATTCTTTGGTTTGCATTTATCCATTTTGTTACCCTTTTCTTATTTTCAGAGACAGGAGCCAAGTCAGGGCTACATTAATCCTAAAACTAGAAGTAGGCAATATTGTGAATATTAATGCAAGATGGCAGCTCTCATCTTTTGAACCAATTTGTACCAAATGTATTTAGAAAATCAGAAACTTAAAGACAACCAATTTTCAACTCATTGACCTATAAATTTGCCTTTGATTGTGGTGCACTTCTGCTGGAGCAGGGAGAATAGGAGTGGGTGCTTGACATTGCAGATTCCTTGGGGAGTGTGTAATCACATGCTGAAAATGCACCCAGGCATCTTAATGTCCAGGGTGGAAACTGGAGGACATCTAGCCATTTATGAGTCCCGAGAGAGGGGAGAAATGGATGTCGATAACCGTAACACCTCACTCAGTGGGGAGCCTGTGTAATTCTTGGCAAGAATTTCAAGCTTAATGTTTCCTGGATAGCTTTCTCTTCTGTGTCTCTTTCACTCTCTTGTCTAAGTAAATAAACATAGACATAAAAGGAAAGAGAGAGAGAGACAGAGAGAGAGGAAAAGTAAATGAGGAAAAATTTGACAGAATATTTGGCCTTAATACCCACTTACTTTGCAAGTTAATCCCTAATAATGACCAATATTTGTATAATGCTTTTAGAATTCCCAAGGGCTTTCGTATATGTAATATTTGCATGTAAAACATTTTTGAGGCAGGAATATCACTTCCGTAATATAGATTGCAAAGCTGAGTCTTAAAGAAATTATCTAAACAAAATCCCTTGGTAGAAATTAAAATCCATTTTTCCAGAACTCAGAATCCAATGATCTTTTATCTATACTAAATTGATATTTTCATCTCTGAAATATAAAAAAAAATAAAATAAGGCTTGCTGTTTTAGCAAATTGAAAAGGTAGATTTATATAGAATATCTAAGTAATAAAGATACTAAAGTAGTTCCCTCTATATGTGAACAAAGCAGACAGAACACCGGTGTCAAATGCCTTTCGATAGCCTCTTTTCCCATAAGAATAGGTCTACAAAAATGTGAAGAACTGGAATGTAGATGAAGATGACAAGCATGAGGTACTTTCTCTTAGGTCTTATTTCTGTGCCCTTTGGTTTTGTCATTTGTGTGCTCTTTTGGCAAAATGTGGGACTCAAACTGCTGCTGATTATTCCTAATAGATCCAAAGTGGAAAATACCCAAATGCCTATGAGCAATAGAATGGAATGATACAGTATATTGTGATTTATACAAACAATAATATAACATACACAAATAAAAAACAATTTCAACTATACAACAATATAGAAACTTAAATAAAATATTTAGTTAAAAAAGCAAGACAGCCCTGGTGTGGATCAGTGATCAGAGTGTTGGCCTGAGTACCGATGGGTAATGAGTTTGATTCCTGGTCAAGGGCATGTACCTGGTTGCATGTTCAGAAGATCCCTGGTACTACTGGTTGGGATGCATGCGGGAGGCAACCATTCAATGTGTCTCTCTCACATTAATCATTCTCTCTCTCTCTCTCTCCCCCCCCTCCCTCCCTCCCTTCATCCCTGCTACCCTTTCACTCTCTCTAAAAATCAGTGGAAAAAAATATATTTGGGTGAGAATTAACAAACAAATAAAAAAGTAAGACATAAATTACAAACTTATTAAATTTGTATATTATTCAGTGCAGTTAAACTAGTCTACAGGTTAAAAGAGGATAAAACTGGACATTCTGGAATTGAATTAGGAAATGAGAATGTGGAGGAGAATGTCTTTAGCTGGGCACTGGTTACATATTTGTGCTTAATTTGTGAAAACCTTCTAAGCCGAACATTTATGATATATGTACTTTTCTGTACATACACTTAAATAAAACCTTTAAAGGAAAAATGCAGCTGGACCTTAAGATTTCATTTGTAGCCATCATGGATACATTGGAATGACTAACTACAGGCTTCACCATGCAGAATAGCATTGGGAAAGCCTGCACATGATACTGAGATGCCTGAGCTGGAAGTCTTCACTGTGCCGCTTATCATCAGTGTGACCTAAGGGAGGTTTCCTAAGCCTCAGTTTCTCTAGTAAAATTCTTATGAATTTCCCCCCTCAACTACCTCATAGGTTTTTGTAAAGCACAATTGCAAACACTGAAAATTGAGAAACCATAAACAAATTTACAGCATTACTCTTTAGTAGCCCTTAAATCTCTGAGCCAGCGCTATGTCAACAAAACAAAAAAAGTCAAATTTTTGTATGAGGAACGTTAAGTAATATTTCAGTAAGGCCACCAACCCTCGTCATTCAGCAGCTTCACACAATAGATACTATTTCTGACTCATGTAAAGTCCAGTTGGTATTTCCTGGTTTAAGGCCTTCAAGGATGCTGTCCTTGTCTAGGTCTTTGGGTTCTTTGCCATTTAATTTGTATTTGGGGTAAAAACAACATATAAAGAAACTACATCTATTTCTTAACTGCTTTGCTTTTGAAGAGGTTTGCAACATCCCCATTTACATTCATTCAGGGGCAGTAGCCACATGGCCCCATCTACTCACAAACAACCTACGAAAGTAGAAATCTTTATTGGTCCATTAGCTGTGTCTGCCACATTGCCCTTTATTTCTTCTCCACAAACTACAAATCAATTTTTGAGGCTCTTTCAGTTGAACATTTCACACAAGGATTCATAGAAACACAGAGATCATTTGATCTACAAACACATGTAACCCTCTGGAACATATCTTTTGAGCAGCTGACTTTAAACTCAATCTGAATACCAGGGATTTGCTCACCACTTCTGAGAGATCACTTACATTCACGAACAAACACTTGTTATGCTAAGTCTCAATACCTAGATGTCAGTTCATATCAATCTGAACTGAACATGCTCTACTTTTTTGATCTTCAAGGTGAGAGACATCTTGGTACAGTAGAAAGTACCCAGTGCATACTAATAAATGGAGTTATGATCTACCTTCTGAATTTATAATCAAAGGTAAATACTTTAAACTAGAGAAAGTTCTTATGTAGGACTGTTTTAACCTTCGTAAATTTCATTTTACCAAAAACTCATTATTATATTTGTTTTAAAGAACTTTGGAAATGAAAGCTTTACTTTTATCATAGAAGGCTTACATCAATATGTGACCTATCCCAAATCACAAAATTGGGTAAGATATCCTAATGACCAAATTTAAGAAAAGATTTAATAGATCCAGTGAACTAGTTTACTGGTTAAATTACTCTGTTCCCTGTTAGTTGACCCAACTTGTAGCAGGGACTGTATCAATAATCACCTTAAATTGTATTTATTCCTCATTTTTCAATCTTTTTTGTACTTGCAGACTTAGGTTGCAGAACATAAGGCAAAAGTTATCACTTTGGAGAATTTTCATCATATAGCTTTTTACTCCAGGAAGTCATTATTTCATTTAATAGTTATATACCTGAAATGCATTTTTAGGACTCAATGTCTTTATGCTAAGTATTCAGCACTCCAAAAACTACTGCTTCTGAAAATGTGTATAGGCCAGGAATGAAATGATCTATTTTTACAAAGAGATGCATATTTCCTATTGAAAAGTATAGCTTTCATTTCCAATGTTATAAAAGACATTATTTCAGTTTTGGTAAATTAATTTAGGAAACTAAAGAAGCCCCCTATAAGAATTTTCTCTAGTTTATGTGTTTACATTTGATTATAAATTTGAACATTTTTAAGATCCAATAGTTGACTCTGGGTATCTGAGTCAAATAAATATTGGTAGCTGATAGTTAAATGAGCAGTTTTTGTTATACTATTTTCAATTAAATTTGATATCATAGTTATTTGTACAATTTCAGGTATTGGCTATTAAAATGTATTTATATTATTTTTCATTTTTCTCTGTCTCAATGAAACTTTTTTAGTCTCCTTTCAATCTTAAAGTAAAAAGCAGGATGGACACATGATCCTAAGAGGAGATATTTTAGGGTAGAAGATGAGAAAAATGTGCCTATCTTTCATCCATCTTTAAATAGTGTTTCTAAGTCTACTCATCAAGTGAGAATAATTGACTATTATGCAACTTAGGGCCTGGGTGTTCAGTATCCTAATAAACAAAAACCCTGGGTCCATCACATCCACAACAACTGGAGGCTCGACCAAGCGGAAGTCAGTCCTGCAGTCAGCACTGGGTAGCCGTGGTGACCCAGCACTGACTGCTGTGGCTGCAGGCACAGTGACCCAGCACAGACTGCTGAGGGGGCTGCGAATCAGGCCTGGAGAGAGGCTTGAAGAGAGAAGCAGGGTCTGATCCATAGCCTGTGTGGCAGTTGTTGATCAGCACTTGCCTCTCTCTTTCTCTCCCAGCCAGGCCAGCAGCCGCACCTCCATTTATCTCCAGGCTTCTAGGGGGACTTCTGATCAGCCCCCCCTTTCTAATCAGGCCCCAATGAGAGACACTGACTGGCATAGACTCTGACCAATCAGAACCAAATCTGGGTCAACTGTGAGGAACCAATGGCTGCCTAGGAGGCAGAGCTTTTGAAGCTGACTGGCATAGAAACTGACCAATCAGAACCAAATTGGCTGGCAGAGTAGGGCAGTTGGGGGCGAGATCAGGCCTGCAGGGGAAGGCAGTTGTGGGCGAGATCAGGCAGGCAGGTGAGAACAGTTAGGGGTGATCAGGCAGGCAGGGGAGGGCAGTTGGTGGCAACCAGGCTGGCAGGGGAGGGCAGTTGGGGGCGAGATCAGGCCTGCAGGGGAAGGCAGTTGTGGGCGAGATCAGGCAGGCAGGTGAGAACAGTTAGGGGTGATCAGGCTGGCAAGGGAGGGCAGTTAGGGGTGATCAGGCAGGCAGGCAGAGGCATTTAGGGGTGATCAGGCAGACAGGCAGAGAAGTTAGGGGTGATCAGGCATGCAGACAGGTGAGCGGTTAGGAGCCAGTGGTCCCAGATTGCGAGAGAGATGTCCGACCCCCCAAGTGGTCCCCAATTGGGGAGGGTACAGGCTGGGCTGAGAGAACCCCCCCCTTCTGTGCATGAATTTCGTGCACCAGGCCACTAGTTTCTCTGATAAGTCCGTAGACTTCATGGTGACATTTAAGTACAAAGCTCCATGAATCATCTTCATTAACCACTGCATACTTATCAACTAGCACTATGCCTAGCACATAATAGGTAATTAAAAATTAATCAAGTATGAGTAATAGCAACTCCTCTATTTCTTGGCTAGTCCTGACCTGTAACATTGTACACCTTCTCTCAATATTATAGTAAAGCCTAGTAGGCAATCACCCCGAAAGTTATTTAAATGGCCAAGAAAACTACTAATGACACAAACTATACTTTTTCATCTGAAATTTCACTTTTAAATTTCATTTATTTAGCTAAAAATTTTATTCTTTTTAAAATGTAAAACAAACAAATATAAGCCCAGAGAGTCAATAACATTTAAAGCTATTTTAAATTATTTACATTTATGACAAGTGAGTATCAGATTCTGCCCCCCCCACCAACCCCCCCCACCAGTGGAGTTGGTTGGGAAGAGAAAGTTATTCTATGATCTCTGGACATCTGAAATAGGTTGATAAAAACAGATGTCAGTAAAACCGAGTTCAGATGAATGAGAATCATGAAGACAACCTCTGCTTATCTCATACTGTTGCTTATGGGAAACATAACACTATAAGCATAGAGATGATCTGGTTATTTCCAGCACTTGTACATAAGGAAATGGAATCCATGGATGTGAACTAGGGAAATAGCAAATCACTGGTAGAGCCAAGGTTAGTTTTTGGGAGACTTCTGATGTGATGTCTTTCCCTTCAGAACTTTGATTTTTTTTTTTTTAATTTACAAAGGCTAATCCTACTTCAAAACAATTTAGATCTTATAAAATATTTTGGAAATTCAAAAGTATATTTTTGTCTCTGTAATTTTGTACAGCTGATATAAACAACAATGGAGTCTCCCTTGGGGCAATTTTATTTGTCAAATATGTAAATTATGACTGATTAAATGTGAAGTTAAATAATTATACAGTTAGAATTTGGTTTAAAATATTCACTGTCATTTTCAGGATATGGTATTTTACTAATCAGCTCATTCAAATAATCATTGGGATCTACAACTATGGTGAAAAATGTGTACTGCTATAAATATAAAGAAATATAATTCTCTCTATTTCAAAAATTTACTCAATTAAAAATTTAGGCTTATATAAAAAACTATGTATACCATGTGCTGTAGTGGAGTGCACTAAGCTTGATAGTGATAAGATTAAGTGTATCAACGGTATATTAGAGAAACAGAACCAATAAGATGTATATGTGCATATATAATTTACAAATCATATTTATACAAATCATATATAAATCATATACATATGTAAATAATTCACATATATGTATATATCTATAATAATGAAAGCATAATATGCTAATTAGACCGGACATCCTCCCAGATGAAGCCAGGGCTATGAGGGAAGCCTGAGTCCCGGGTGCTGGAGGGAAGCCTGGATCCTGGGTGCCAGAGGGAAGCCGGTGCTGGCAGCAGGGGGAAGGAAGGCCTACTCTTGCATGAACTTCATGCATCTGTCTGTGAATATATACTTATACACAGACAGAAAGAGAGAGAGGAAGGAGAGAGAGAATAAAGAATTGGCTCACACAACTATTGAGGTGAGCAAGTCCCAAGATCTGCAGGGTGATCAGCAAGCTGGAGACCCAGGAGAGCTGTTAGTTTAGTTCTAGTCTGATTCCAAAGGCCTGACACCAGGAGAGCCACTGATGTTCCAGTCTAAAGGTCAGTGGGCTTAAGATCCAGAAAAAACAAATGTTTCCTTCAAGTCCAAAGGCAAGAAAAAAGTCAATGTCTGCGTTTGAAGGCCATCATGCAGGAGCAATCCCTTTTACTCAGATTTTCTGTTCTAGTCAGGTCTTCAACTGATTAGATGAATTATAATTACATTATACAGCGCAATCTAATTTACTCAGTCTACAGATTTAAATTTTAAACCACTATGGAAAACAGTATGAAGGCTTCTCAAAAAATGAAGACTGGAGCTATCATCTGACCCAGCAATTCCTCTTTTGGCTATCTACCCCCAAAATTTGGAAAAACATATTTGTAAAGATATACGTATCCTTATTTTCACTGCAGCATTAGTCACAATAGCCTAAACATGGAAACAATATAAATGTCCTTTGATGAATGATTCTAAAAAGAAATTGGGTAAATATATATAATGGAATACTACTCTGCCATGTAAAGAGATGAACTATTGTCACAACAATACAGATGGATCTTTAGAGTATCATGCTAAGTGAAATAAGTCAGACGGAAAGGGACGTATACCATAAGATTTCACTCACGTCTGGAATATAAAACAAAAAGCAACAAATGAACAAACAAAACAAACAAACAAGCAAACTCATAAATACAGACACAGAATGGTGGTTGCTAAAAGGAAGTGGGGGAGTAAGATGATGATAAAGGGGGTCAAACTGCATGGTGTTGGAAGGAGACTAGACTTCGGGTGGTGAGCACACAGGGGAGTATATGAATGTCATATTATAAAGTTGAAAACCTGAAATTTATATAATGTTATTAACCAATGTTACCCCAATAAATTTAATCAAAAGTTGTTTAATGTTAATCTCATCCAAAAATACCCTTAGAGCAATATCTGGTCTCTTAGCCCATTTGGGCTGCTATAACAAAATACCACAGACTGGTTTTCCTGTAAACAATAGAAGTTTATTTCTCTCAGTTCTGGAGATGGGAAGTCCAAGATCAGGGTGCAACATTGCCCAGTGAAGTTGACACATGACATTAACCATCATAGGCAGGCAGGTTTACTATGTACAGTGCCCTGCTCTTCCTGAATATCTTGTTGTGTCACGTGTTTTTTAAATAGAGGCAGGTGAATGTCTTAGAAAAATAAATGAAAACAATCCTACAATTGTGATTAAGACATATATAAACATGTGGCAACTGAACATTCTGAAATAGATGATAGAAGCAGACTTTCAAGGTGATAGATAGTGCTGCTAAGAAAGACATACCCTAAATGGAGACTAAACCAAGCAACAAAACCTATGTTATTGGAGAGAAGTATCTTACCAGACACAAAACTTAATGATATGGCCTTGACCCAACTATCCTGGCATCTAGTATATGCCACAGAATAGAAGGACTATATGTGAAACCAAAGCAGTCATCCCATTAAAACTGCTCTACTCCCAAACCCAACAACGTGGCTCTGGGACATCATTAACAGAACACAATAAAGAGGAAAGAACTGAGTTGGAAGATGATTCCCAAGGCCCATAAAACTGAGAAAACATAGGACAGCCAGCAGAATCGGAGGGGACCAGAGGATAGTGGGAACCAAGATTCTGTGCACTGGAAAGAATCCAAAAGTGGCTATGTCCTCGGGAGCTGCCATCCACATTAACTAGGGAATACAATAAGTGAGCCCCTCAGGACATCCTGAAATAGTTGGAAGGAGTGGGAGTATTTCCTCATGGTTCAATGATTCAGTGAATACTTTTATATAGCAAAATAGTATATTAATAAATTTTCAGTTTGTTTTACTGCTCTAGACTCATAAAAACATATAAAACAAGCCTCCCTGCAATATTCCATTCCCGACTCCCTTCTATACAGGGATATAGCCAGACTCATTTCCCCTCTCGATTTTAGCTCTCCATTTAACAAGGGACACAGTAAACAGTCTTACTTTTGAATTTTTTTTCTTGTTCACTATGGTTTATATTCTCAAACATTATTGAAAAACATAACAAATCTAGGTATATCTATATCACAGATCTTCTCCTGAGGGGACTGGTTGCCATTCAAGAAGATCATACAGACCCAGGAGGGGCACCAGAATCCCTTTTTTTTTTTTCTGGAAATTTCCAGCCACTCATAACTCCCATACCTGCTGTCATCTATGCTGCAGACAAAGGTGTGGCAGTGGCTTTGACTTCCTACAATCCCAGGCCAAAGTCTAGATCCATGAGGTCAGAAACTCTTCTGCAGATCTCAGGAAAGTACTCCCTGTACCTTTTGTGAACTATCTTTAACATGTCTGCCTTTTTAATGAGCTCCTTCATTTTATACTTAATACAGCAGGAACTCCACCAAATCACCTTCCTAATTTGGAGATCTTGGCCAGAGCTCTCAATGGAAGCTGAGCCCTGGGAGGAAGTTTTACTTTTCTGAACG